>JAVJGJ010000059.1:37790703-37801850 GCA_035590215.1 Microhierax caerulescens | reverse complement strand
ACATAAAGACCCAACCTTTACCTGCGGAGGGACTGCCTATGCCACTACTCTGCATGCTTGAAATATTCCAAGCTATGGAGTCCTCTGAAGCCAGAACAGATGATGTTATCCTGGGAAGTTTCCTACATTGGGTATGTTTTTCTTGCTCCACAAAGGCGTTTGCCATAATAGTGCTGATAATGAGAACTGGTATAATAGCAGCAATAACAATAGCAACAGTATCAACACAACAATAATAGTAACTGTACTACTAATGTAATTACGGTGTTGCATTTAGAACTATGAAATATTTATTTTATGTTTTACCTGAGATGAATGAGAATGGAAAGTGACATTCCTATTTGCAAATAAAAAAAAAAAATACAAACTCTGTCATAAAACTAATTTATTTTCATGTGTAATACTGTATGTTGTAGACTTTTCTCTACCTTTCCTATAAACTATATGAAATATTTCCATACTACAAAAATAGAAATCTTTGCATTTTTTGTCTTAGGAAACCATAGACTCCACAGGAGCTCAGACTGAAAAGGGACATGCACATAGATATCAGGCATATCCAGAGTTATCAGAATTAAGTGAATAAACATTTTGAAGAACATCTGGTTTTCCAGAATGCTATCCTTCAGTTTTCTAATTGCTTAGTATAGGCTATCCCACAGCCAAAACATCTTTCCAGTATATGTGTGTGTATGAAGCCAGTGTAACAAAAACCAGTGCAAGACCTCAGGGAGAGGAAGGTGATATTTAATTTACAAAAATCCTCAAAGTAAGTTTATTCTATCTATTTGCATGCATCCTCTCATACCTATATACTTTCAAGCAGCAAGGTGTTTGTATTTGAATGGTACAGTCAGGGTCACTTTTGGTGTGTGACATAGAGGGTAAGTTGAGTTCTTATTGTATATCTTGGGCTGTTCTTGATTAGCAGTGGCAAACTAGTTTTTGGACAGTTCTATTTTACCCCATAATGGGTGATGACTAGTTCAGTGTGATACTTTGGGTCCCAAATTTAGCTTACTTCAGCCTTATAATTGCTAGACAAGTCTTCTGAGTGCCATAAACTTGTTGATACCTTCCTGTTGTCACAGTGCAGGGTCTTCTGCTGACAAGTTGTGGTGCTGTGTTCTTACCAGAACACGGGCCTCCTGAGCTTGAAATAAGCACGATGTTCCTCAATTACATTGCTGTGAACAGTCTCCTTCCTGATTCGTACGGGTTATCCTCTTAAACTTTGTCCTACTGTTCCTCCTGGTGCCTTCAGACACACATCCCATTCATACTGCACTTATACCAGTTTTAACACATCCTGACATGAGTACCTTAAAGTTGGAATGATTTACAACTGTTCATATAAATACTGGATCTGACAAAAGAGAAAACTCAAGCTTATGATGATTCCACTGATCAGGAGTTACGCTGGGGTCAGTTTGAGCCAAGATGTATTTTGACAAACAATGAAGAAGATCGGCTAGAGAACTTAATTTGAGGGAAACACAAGATATTTCCTTACAGGTTTTACTAATATTCCTATGCAATCCATAAATAACTCTTTTTACTTTGTGATGTACTGGTCAACATCCTTCTTAAAACCATCTTGTTAATTAGCAGTATGACAAAGAACTAAGGAAACTTGTTTGGAACAATGGTCAATGTTTTTTACCTCTTCTTATTTCATGGTTTAATCCAAGTCCAGTAAAATAGTTCCTCCTGTTCCCCTACCAGAGCAGAAGAGGCCTCAACTACTTCTCTATAGGCTTCAGCAATATTTTAAATACCACACACCAGGCATATTTCTGGGTACTGTTCAACATTTCTGTAAGTGTGAATTTCTACACTTGAAAAGATTTTGTTTTCCTAATGAGATGTCACTGGTAGCATTCATGTACCATTTCATACATTGCACAGAAGACTTTTCCTAGACTCTTCAAAGCAGTTCTGCTCTTCATGCTTCCAGGGACAAGCTGGTTTAGACAAAAATTAGGTGACTTCATAGCAACAGCTGCAAAAATAACCAACAAAAATGAAACAATATGTGCTAGAAGGATTTATCTACCTTGAAACTGGATATCCTGAGAAATAGTGGTGGAAATTCAGGTGGGCACTGAAGCTTGTATGTCATTTCTCAACGGAGCACGTGACATAGGAAATACATCCTCCCAGAGTAAGGACTAAGGACTAAGGACAACTGCAGGGACTTCCTAACCGTGTAGCCCTGTAAGGAGAAAAAGATTCAGAAGGATTGTGTGAGACACTCCAAAATTCAGTCCAGTTTTGTTCTGTAGAGGTTATAAAGGAGACATTTCATGCAAAGATAAACAAAAAGACTATATAACACAAGATGAAATGCTGGACATAGTCCCCTAAGGAACTTCTGTTTTACCTTCAGCAAGCCAGTTCATTTGCTACTGCCTTGCTGCTTTCTGCTGTCCACCATCTGTATGCCTAGTTCAGGTTTCTGTGCACTGTGTGGCTAATATGCTTTATTACAAATGCCGAAGGACAAGCCCCAGGGACAAGTGGACAGCTCGGTCACCATGTGTGAAAAGACCTTGCTATAGGAGATGCTCTCAAGGAAGTTAGACACATATAGTGCCAGACAAAAACTTCTGCTATTGTATTGTCAGAGTTCAGATCCATGCTTAGGGCTTTTGGAGGTATTCCCTTTTACTCCTTCTCTCTGCATTGTTCCAACTTTGCTCCTTCCCAGTCTAATCTCATTTTCTTCTTTCTCATGTTCCTTCTCTCTTAGTCTTCTCCAGTTTGACTCCAAAGGATGAATCATTCTCACCTCACCCACCAAGATCCCACCCATTACTTTTAGATTTCTCTCATCACATAAAGAAAAAACATGAACTCATATTTTGGAAAGGATCAGATAAGATATCTGATATCTTATCAAAAGAAAAGATATTTTTTCTCCCTAAATAATTGTTATTAAGAGCTTTTAGGTTAAGGTTACTGAAAAGAGATGGTACTTGGTCCCAGGAAAAGTTTAACAATTTCTCCTCTCTCAGTTGAAAATTTTGCTAAGGAGTTTGAAACCCTTTTGCTGATGCAAAAGGGTTTAAAAATATTATGTTAATTATGCTTTCTACTTTCTCTCTTCTCTGAATTTCATTAATGTAGGTGAAGAAATTATCCCTAAGAAGACTTATATGCGCATGTATGGCTCCTCAAAATTTACGTGAGTTCATTTACAAGAATAAAGCTAAAGTGAGTGCTTTTTTTAATGATTTGTAGACAAGCTGCCTTCAGTGGATTTTCAAGCCAATTGACATTTTTTTTAGTAGTCTCCTACTGGGACAATTTACTTATGGTGTTGCAAGAGGCTGGACTCTGAGTCCAAGTCATCCTGAAAAGAACACTATCATCTTACTCAAATATGACTCGTCTTAATTGTTTTGTCCCAGTTTTGGCTGGGGCAGAGTTAATTTTTTTCCTAGTAGCTGATGCAGTACTGTGTTTTGGATTTAGTATAGGAAAAATATTGATAGCACACTGATGTTTTTAGTGGTTGCTAAGTAATTTTTATACTAAGTCAAGAACTTTCCAGTTTCCCAGGCCCTGCCAGCGCAAGGACTGGAGGGGCACAAGAAATTGGGAAGGGACCTAGCCAGGACAGCTGACCCAAACTGGCCAGAGGGGTATTCCATACCATATGACTTCATGCTCAGTATGTAAATTGGGGGACGTTGGCTGGGGAGGGGCAGAATCTCTGCTGAGGTACTGGCTGGGCAGTGAGTGGTAAGTAATTGTACTGAGCATCACTTGTTTTGATTTCTCCCCCCCTTGAGTTTGATTTCTCTTTTTTGTTATCCCTTTCCCATTATTATTATTATTATTATTATTATTATTACTACTAGTATTAGTATTAGTATCTTTTAATTTATTTCAGTTATTGAATGGTTCTCATCTCATGGGTTTTACCTGATATTTTCCAATTCTCCTCCCCATCCCATCAGGGGAGGGGGGAAGTGAGTGAGCAGCTGCATGGTATTTATTTGCTGCTGGGGTTAAACCACAACAGTTTTATCTGGTCTGCTTTAATAGAATCACTGTTCACCATAAAAATACTTAGATTCTATATTATTGATTTACATCTACTCCACAAATATATTTTAAAAACTTTCCTCAAGATGAAAGACAGTGAAGTAATTTGAATTCTGCTTATAACATGAAACCAGGACTTCAAGATTAATGTATGTAGTCCAAGAAATGTTTTCTCTGGTAGTTAAAATGACCATTGTTATTTTTCCACTACAGCCCTTTCCTAATACCTGCATATGTATTTTAACGTATAACTTTCAGATACTGCTATTACTCTGAAATCCAAAAGATTTTGTCATATTTTATTATCTTCCCCTAGTCTGTTTTCCTTTTCTATCATATGAACCCTGGGATAGTTTCTTCGAAGACTTCACAGCTGTAGAAGGTATTGTATTCTTTCTTAATGGGTAGATTCACTCATGGTTACTGGTGTTTCACTGTCTTGAGCACCAATGTAGAACAGTCTCTAACACAAACACTATCTTGCCTTCAAAATTGCCTTTTCATAAGTTGCTTTTTAGTTGTTTCAGCTGAAAACTCTAGAGTCAGTAAGGGAGCCTTCACTACTCAGCATGGCGTTTGATTATTAAAGGGTATTTGTCCGTTATTTTCAAACATGAAAGTAATACTGGCATTTAATAACAGCATGGTTAAGAATAAGAAAACAATGATAACAGCAGTGACAATAAAAACCCTCAGGTAAACAAGTATTTGCTTGTTTAACCCTATTTTATGACTGAAGTGCGATAGTTATTTCCAAAACATCATATCCAGTGGATCAAATTGCCATAGTTATTCCTTAGAATAACAATCTGAGCTAATCATCTTGGCTGTATTTCCTAGACAGTCAAGAGGCATTAATTTCTAAAGCCTTTTCTTGTAGAAGAAGAGCATGATTTTGCCTGGAAAGGAGCTCTGTCTGTAGTTCCAATGCATGTTTGAGATTGGAAAGTATGCACTCAGTCTTCAATAACATTTCATCATCAGATTTTTACCTTATTACATGCTTTGCTTTCATCTAGTGCTGGGGGGGTCCTATTTCAACTGTCTTGCTGGATGGAACATGCATGCGCTCATCACTGTTTCTATAAATGCACCCTGCTCATTATCATGGCACTATAGCCATACTGAGTCCAATTTGAGTAATTAGTTGAATTGGCTCTGGGAACATCTGTGTGCATCCCTGTCTTTACCTTGTCATCAACATGGTACAAAAAGAGATACCCTGAGAGCTGGAAGGCTAGAAGGAGGAAATGCTGTGTTTCCTTGGATATCATCTGGTGCATTTCTTTTTTCCTAACAGAATACATATTTAGCAATGAAAAATATTGTTGAATATTTTTTTGATTCCCTTTGAATGAAGAAGACATTTGTGCTGTGTAGAGAGAAGTAACTTCCAATCTGTGACAAAGACCTCTAAGGACACTCATGGAGTGTTTGGTGATGTTCTCTTCTATAAAGGTGAATTTTCAGCTTTTCTGAAGACATTATCCTCAGCCTTCCTATTGTTAGGTGTGCTATTACCGGCTTCATAAGCAAAATTTTGCTTCCATAAGTATTAGGTGATTGCTCACATCACATTGTACAATGGTGAAAAATTCAATAGTTTTCCCAGCTTTAAGGGTTATTTTCACAACTGTCTTGCAACTGTCTTGGCACACAGCTTTTTGGACAACTTTCCTCTTTTAAAATTGTGTGCATCTCACTCACCAAAAACTCACCTAAGATGGGGGATGACAGGGAGCTGGTGATGTGATAATGAGTTCTCTCCTGTTCTGTGGATAAAAGAACATTAGATATTAGATGACAGCATGACAGACCTTGTCCACCCATTGAGATCATTAAGTCCTTCTTCCTGAGAGATATTTGTTTTTTTTTTTTTTTTTTTTTTGAAAAAGCCTATGGGAGCTTTTTGAGGAGCTATTGGCTTTCTGGAAAGAAAATATTTGGTTGTTTTTGAGTATCTGTAAGTCTTTTCCTCCAGATCTTCGGTGCCATCTTATAGTGAAGTAACTCTAAAGTTGCAGCCTTTGTGCAGGAATAACTAAGCAGCTGGTGCATAGCTCTTGAAATGCAATTGCCAGCCAGCTGGTCTATTAAGGTGAACAAAAAATGAGGCCAGTTAACTTTATTTCACCCATATAACAACCCAGGAGTTAGTCTGTGGCTTTTCACTCATCCCTGCCCCATGACTGTGACATCTATTGGGTAAGTGAAGCAGAAAACTGGCCGCAGATTGACCTCACCCAGAGGATCTCTGCAGACAAGCAGAACTGCTCGACTTTGGAAAGGAATCAAATCCAATAGTAATTTTAGAAAGCAAAGAAAACCACTTCACTTTTACCATATATAGAGATATAAATGCTTCCTGAAGAAAATAAATATGCTGAATACTAAAACCTGTGCATTACATCTTATAGTGTCAATAAGGGTCCTTTGTAGGTGGTATTAGAGGCTGGAGGAATCTTTCAGGAAAACATAGCTTGGAGCTAGAGAAAATGTACAAGGAACTCTTAACAGCAACCACTCCAGGTTAAAATACGATGTGTGTTGCAAAGCCCTAGAGATAAAACAGAGCTGTTAATGCAATCATCCCCTGAACTCTGATCAGGAATGCAGTTGCATTATACACAGGACAAAAGTCGATGTTGCAGATAAGTGTTGTAATATTCAGACTACAGCTGCCTTTATAGTGATTGCAATGTATATAAGACGTTAACGCTAAATGTAAGACCTTTGGCATACTGTTACTGAACAGTATTATAATTAATCACATACAGAGGAATCCAACAGCCCAGCTGCACAATATGCCTTCTTAAAGGAAATAAAATTCTATTCCCCCTTTTATTAATGAATTCTCTTAGTCTTTCTAGAGTACTTAAGTGTATTTGATACCTAAAGACCTTTCTGAAGACTATCAATTCAGGTAACTTCCTGGCAAAAATATTTCTGCCACAGTTAAGCTCTCATCCAATTATGATTCAAATAAATGGAAATTTTTCATTGACAATTGAATTAAATCTGCATTAAACACTGATGAGAAAGAAGATCTTAACCCATCAGTAATTCAGTCTGTTTAAAGTATAGTTATCTTTTTATAGGCAGAATATCAACCTCTGTCTCAATAGCTTTGGGTAATTTTGATGCATATCTACTAGAAAAGTTTGGTCTGTAAATTCTCTGCCAGGCCTTGCGCTTTTTTGCAAGTCTGCATCAGCAGGAATCTGAATCTTATTAATACATAATATGCCAGCTTGAGCCTCTTGTTTTCTTTTTTCAGCCTAATAAAAATGGTTGTCATAAACTAAACAGATCATGTTTATGTGTGTCATTCCTAGATGCTGCTTTTCTTGTTGGTTTCATCACGATACAATAAAGCTACATTTTACAGCTGCCTTTGCCTTTGTTTCATGGATTTCTAACATGTCCCAGACCTGCCTTGCTGTAAGGTTCATTCCTGGTCAGAGAAGCAAGAGGAAGACCGTTAGCCATAATTTTGCTGGTTACATCACTGAGTGGTGTAATTTAGTTACCTACAGGCAACAACTTTTTGATAGTTTTGGCAATATTTGTAATCACTAGTGATTGCTTTACCTGTTAATCCACTGATGTAAGGAAGTGACTGGGCACACGTTTATTTACCTGACTGGTATGAATGTGGAAGAAGATGGGTAGATGTTCCTGCTCTGGACGTGGCTCTTGGGTATTTTTTTCTTCGTCCAGGTCTGCTCTGAAGTCAAAAGTGAAGTACTGGTCCCAAACTTTGAGACTTTCACTCCCTGGAGTTCAAGGCAATTCACTACACTGTGTCTGTGATAGACAGATGGTTTCCGTGGGAGGGATGTGTCTTTGCTCTGACTGTGGAAGTCTGCTGAGGTCTGCTCAGGGTGTTGGTCTCTGGGACTTTCATAGAAGCTCAGAGGAAACTTCCCGGTTAAGCTTCAGCTGTTCTTCCACAAGCACACCCTGCCTGGGCACAGCAAGGCTTGTAACAGCTGCTTGTGCCGTGAAGTCAGTGTGCTGACCCAAAGGACATCTCATGTCCACCTGCTTTTCTGAGGTCCTCATGCACATCGGAGTCAATGCATATGCCACCTCTGGACCATCTTTGCAGCCTTATGCACCTGACAGAACTCAACCCCTTCCATGCTCATGCAGTGATTGAGCAGCACCATATTCCTCCAGACCAGGGTTAAAGGCTGTGAGACAGATTTTTTCTCTTCTACTGGCTGTTTCAGACCATGGTAGGACAAGGCTTTTAAAAACCTTCCCTGAATATGGGAACTCTGTCTTGCCTGTGGTCCCAGGAATGCTTTTCTTCTACTAGTTCTTAAGCAGTGAGGGAAGAAAACTGCATAGTTCAGACATGGAGAGCGCAAAAACTTAGCAAAAAAAAAAAAACCCAACCCCCAAAAATCTTTTAAGCCTCCAGACTAAGAGAGAATGCTTCCAAGCAATGTGCAATGCACTTATTCAGGTTTTCTTCTGCAATAGTTAGTTCCCCACATAGCACACGACAGCTTTTGCTGCCTGCTCTTTGCAGGTGTTGCATTAACATTTGCGTGGAGTAAATACAGTTAATTTCTACCACTTTTCCTCCACAGCTTGCTTTTACTCAGTATGTGTTACCTTAACTGGAGATCACTCTACTGTTTTCCAAGTCAGCAGCTACCAAAAGTTAGTAGGAACTCAGCAGGGAAGAAAGGTAAGCGTGGGGGTTAAAACCTAGTGAGTGAAACATTTTGTAGTTTCCCACAATATGATCTGGTCTGTCTATAACAAGGCCTTCGCTAAAGAGTTATGCTATTCAATCTGAACTTCTTTGTATGATTTAATGATCATTCTTATTCTAGGTCTCCTTCAAGTAAAATCCATTTATAGCCTTAAACCTTAAAGATGACATTGATTCATTGAGGAACAGGGTGACCCACCAGAGCTAGTCTCAGTGGCCCCTGGTCAGTGGCCTCGCTCCTTTCTGTAGGTGTTCAAGGATCCCAGTTACCAAACAGCTTTTGCTGCTGATCACAAGACAGAGACTAAGTGTGGGAACAGCTCTGGAACTAATCAGGAGTAAAAAAATAATTTACTAACTTGGCACTCTACACTAACAGGAGCCTTTCTGTTGTCTTGTTGTACTGACTTTTAAATCCTGGTGATTCTGATAAAGTCTGCAGTTACAGCTATTACAAAATTGCTATTAAATATGGGAAACACAAGTTTCAAGCTATATGGTGAGATAGATTTGAAACTGGACCAGACCCAGGTGTCTACCCATTCTTACCATCATGAAGGACTCTTTCATCTCTGGCTGGAGCCAGTGGGGGAGACAAAGTAAGGCCTGGAGGACTGAGCTTTGGAAGGAGTTAATGAATGGTCTCACCGGTATATCAAGGAAAATGCCATCATTTTAAGAATACTTTAAATCAGGATGGTGCAAATTGCAGGTATTTAGGAGTTTTGTCATTAACTATCTGTTTTTGCTCTTCGAAGGCAGCAACAGTGGTGGGGTTAGGCACAGCTTAAGTCTGATTATATGGCTACCAGAAGACACACTGGGAAGCCCAATACTGATACAGTGGCTTTGATAGCCTGTGTCTTGCAGGGCTTGAATTTCCTGGTTGACATCAGTTTGGTCCCTGAGGTAGTAGCTAGGTTTCTCTGCACTGGAGTCTCCATGTGCTGCTTCTAGGAAAAATTGTTTGCTAAGGCTCAGTGCAGCACGAACGCTGGAGCCAGCCCGGGCCCAGTGCTGCACCCGGAGCACCATCAAATGCAGCACAGACGTCTGGAGAAGCTCTGCATGGAGCCATCTCGTGTTTCTCAGGGTTTGTTAGATGTGATGCTACCAAAAAGAGCTATGCTGCCAAGTTCCCCCTGGAAAAAGCAGAAAAGCGCTTATCATACAGTGGTGCCTGAGCTTTTAACTCTCAGTTCTGCACTAGCTGCTGTTAATGTTGTCTGCTAAACTGCCCACAGATAGTTGTGAACTGTGTATTTCTAGGGAAGAGATGCTGAAATTATTATTTCCCCTCTCAATTCCCTTGTATCAACTCGTCTCTTCTGTACTGTCATCTCCGTACCCTATGAGGGTAGGAGGGTACTGACACAAAGTTCTATCTCCTCCTCCTGTGTCCCCACCTTGCTTCCAGCAGTACACGCTGCAGCCCTTGCCTTCCTCCACAAAACACCACACTGAGCTCAGTCCTTCAGAGGGCAGCAGGAGGTGAAAGAATGTGGTAGATCATGGACCAAGAGTAAATACACTGTTGTTGCTGGTGTCCACGTTGGTCTGGTAGCCAGCTATCAGCACGTGAATTAGCCCACAGGCCATTAGCTGCCAATTCTTTCTACCTTCTGAGGGATTAATTTACAGTATCATGACTGGGACCCAACAAAAGCCATGGAGAAATATACTTTGAAAAAGATCAGAGAAAAACACTCTGTAGTTCTTTTTGCATGACTTTCCAGTCCTAATACCACAATATTTGAATAAAACTAAATGTCTTTGGTAAGTGAAAAAAACAGGTGAAATACGATCTTCAGACGAGAAATGAAATTATCTTCTCTGTGAATATACCCAATTTTGATTTTATGCTTAAGACCCAAGCTGCACACTTCCAGCTCCTGTAGGAATACATCCACTGATGTCACGTATGCCCTGCTGAGCAAGTTGCATTTGCTTTGGTAATCATGATTTCTGCATTTAAATTCATATACTGAAAATTAAAAAGTTGTTGTTTTTTTTTTTTCAAAGAATGTGACAGGATTAATTTTTTTAATGCACCTGGATAACCTGTTTCAAGATACATTTTTAATCAGCTTTAGTTAGCATACTTTACATTTCCATTCTGTATTTGACCTCATTTATATTGCCGCAATACATTTTGTGTGACGCTATTACTTCTGTGCTAAAGGCTCCAGAGCTTTGCCTGCTTCAGGGGCATAGACTATAGCAGGATTAATGAAAGGTTTGCTGGAAATAAGACATTTAGTGCATTTGCAAGAATCAGAAAGCCCTCCATAACTTCAAGGATTGGTTTGGGACTTTCTTCTTCGCTCCCTCCGTTCTTCTCCCCCCCCCTCCTCTTTTGTCAGCT
>JAVJGJ010000059.1:37730392-37778718 GCA_035590215.1 Microhierax caerulescens | reverse complement strand
AATTAATTCACCCCTTCCCACCGGCAGACAGGTGTTCAGCCACCTCCGGGAGAGCAGGGTTTTATCATGCATAACGATTACTTAGGAAGAAAAATGTCATCACTCCGAACGTCCCCAATCCTTCTTCCCCCAGCTTTACATGCTGAGCATGACATCATATGGCATGGACTATCCCTTGGGTCAGTTTGCGTCAGCTGTCCTGGCTGTGTCCCCCCAACTTCTTGTGCACCCCCAGCCTACTCGATGGTGGGGTGGGCTGAAGAGCAGAAAAGTCCTTGACTCTGTGTCAAGGCAGAAGATGCAATAGCTGATAACATCAGAGAGGTTCTGAAATTATGTGACAGAAGAGACACAATCTAGATCAACAAATGTATGGCTTCGTATGTGGAGATTGCAACTTGCAAATTTAGTTATAGAAATAAAATTAAAACAATGAAAGTAGATCTGTGTTCCTAGAAATTCATACGACAGTGACAAAAGGCATTCAGAAGCAGGGTCAGAATATCCGCCTGCATTCAGTAGGGTAAGGAGGTGGGAAAGGGGAGGATGGAAAAGGCAACCTGCCATATCAGAAAATGAGTGTGGGAGACTTGAAGGATAACATTTGAGGGGGTGAAAAGTAAGCAGAGGTGAAGAATCAATTCAGAAAAACTTGAGACTCTCTTTACAAGGTAAGACATAGTTGACTGACACAATAGCAGTGGTTTTCAAACTTTACCACTACTAGATGCTTACCAATTGTTCAAAAAAAAAAAAAAGAAAAAAAAAAAAGAGTATCTTTCTTTCTGGTTTTGCCTTTTTTCTTTTGTTTTTAACCTATGCTTCCTGAAATTATGTACTTCCACTGAAGAGGAAAGAGGATTTTTACATTGTATTTCTGTCTATTTGCTTTAAAGAGGATGAAGAAACCAGAAGATACCAGCCCATCACACACCTCATGTCTTTTCCCCAATCCATTTTCCAAAAGAAGGCTAAGGTGAATCTTTTTGTGTTGTACTGCAAATGTGCCTCCTAACAGCATTTCCATCCAAGGCAGATTTTCTTGTAGATGAATTGAACAACTCAGAGTTTTCCCTGGAGACCATGTGAGCTGTATCACAGTTGTACAGCCTTCCTGCAAGACACTCGGCTGACGGGCAGACACGCTGGGACTGGGACTCCCGGCACCCTCAAGGACACCTGGCTCCCCTGAGCCTCTCCAGAGAAGACAGGGCTGCTCTGAGCCCTCCCCTGTGCTTGGACTGAGGGTCCAAGGGTTAAAGGACCTTGAGGCACCAGTGTCTGCCGTGGCTCAGGTGACAGGCTGTTAGATTTCACATTGAGGTGATCTGGCTCCTTCAGGATTCAGGCAGCTGGCTCTGGAGGCAGGAAGAAAGATGCTATTTTCTTTACAGTCTTACTCTGTATAGTATTGGCAAATGGGAGGAAATTTTCCTCTGCAACTCAGAGTAAACACATGGGCGGAAAACTGAAAACAATAACAAAACTGGTAGAAGGCATAATATATGAAGAGTGTCCCCAGTTTTTATCAGTAAAGTAGCACTACTAGATAAAATATTTCCAATAAAATGGTCTTTTTTGATCATTCTGCATTTTGGGAGACCAGAAAAATAATCTGAAATGAATCTTTTTGTGTAACTGTAAGCAATCTTCCTCCCAGGTCTTAAAATTGTGCTTTGGATTTGACACCTCCTCATGCTTAGTTAAGTTTGTGTATAGTTTTACTAAGCATCTAACATCCATTATATGAAGAAAGAGGCAAGGATGTGATACACAGTGGTGTGGAGCTCTCTGTGGTTTTGATATATGGGTAGTGAACGAGACCCATAGTATAGTCAAGAGCATGACAGAAAGAAAGAGTGACAGGCCCCACCACAGGGTAATTCAGACTTTCTGTATTGTGTGACTCTGTTGGGATGACCTGTGGACATACCTGTTTCTCCATCTGAGTACTCCTTATCTTCTGAAAAGGCATCAGCCAGAATGCCAGTAACTCCCACATCAAGAACAATTTCACCCAAAGATTAGGTTGTGGACATCTGTAGAGAGAAATAAAACTGAAGTCATACAGGTAGAATTTGATCCAGGCTCATGCCATACCTAAGTATTAGATCTTCACATGCAAGTCAGCCTCCTGTAGGATTTGAAGTAAAAGTCTCAAATGTGGGTATTTAATCATGAGGAGTGTGGCTTAGGTGTTACTTGTCCTTAGCTCTGGAGATACCACTTGATGTGATGATGTTACAGTAATTGCCTGCAGGGTAGAGCCACCATCTGGAAGGCAGTTGCAGGCTTGGATGTGTATCCGTTAGTGGAGTATCCTGGTTTTGGCTGGGGTAGAGTTCATTTTCTTCCTAGTAGCTGGTGCAGTGCTGTGTTTTGGATTGAGTATGAGAATAATGTTGATAACAGACTGATGTCATAATTATTGTTAAATCAAGGACTTTTCAAGTTACCCATGCTCTGCCAGTGAGCAGGTGCCTGAGAAGCTGGGAGGGAGCAGAGCCAGCACAGCTGACCTGACCTAGCCACAGGGGTATTCCACAGCATAGAACATCATGCAGAGTTTACAAACTGGGGGAGGCTGGCCGAGGAGGGGCAGGATCTCTGCTGAAGGACTGGCTGGGCATCAGGCATTGGGTGGTGAGCAACTGTATTGTGCACTGCTTGGAGGTTTTGTTTTGTTTTCCTTGGATTTTATTCTTCTCCCTCTCCTCTTCATTACAATTACTATTGTTGTGGTTTTAATTGCTGTTATTATTATTACTTTATTTTAACTATCAAACTATTCTTATCTCAACCCACAGGTTTTAATTTTTTTCAGATTCTTCTCCCTATCCTACCGTGGGGTGGGTGTTGGGTGGGGAGTGCAGGGGAGTGAGCAAGAGAGTGGCTTGGTGGTACTTAGTTGCTGGCTGGGATTAAACCATGACATGGAGTTAATGGCAATCTAGGTTGAGATCCCTTACCCATGTGTCTGCTACATGCTGCTTCTCCAATCAACAAATTGCACTGCATTGCAGTTAAAAATATTTCAGGGAATGTTCTTTATAGGTATTTCTTTGGTTAATATTTTGAATGCTATTAGTTGTTGCCCCAGTAGATTGCCGTTCCAAGTATCAGCGGCAGCACAGGCTCTATGTCACTATTGTCAGTCTCCAGTCCTGTAATATCAAAAGGAGTTAACAGAGTACAGAGTTAATCAGTGACTCGTACCTTCATTCCTGAGTCAACACCTGATCTGTTAATATGTTGTATAAAGTTTTTCCGCACTGTGGGAAGACAGCTTATATCTGTTTGTTTGAAAAGAGTTCCACAGCGATACAAACATGAGCAGAAATAGGGAAAGAGTCATTGAAATATTGGATAAATCTTTTTCACAGAGTGACAAGGTTTCCCCAGAAGACATGCTCTTTTCTTACAGAGGTGTTTTATACCCGGCTATACTTACCAGCCCAGAAACTTTGGAAGCTCTGAAATCCTTTGAAACCAGGAGTGATGATGTGATTCTAGCAGGCTATCCTAAAACAGGTAAGTGTTCTTTTCTTGATACGTAGCACACAATGCTGCATTCTGGAAGTTTGTGCATCATTTAACACAGCAATAATACCTGAGAAAAGCTTACATCAGACTGCATAGGATCATTAAGTTATAAGGCATCTCTGAAAGTCAAATAATACACCTCCTGCTCAAAGAGCTAACTTTCAAACTTAGGTTTGGTTGCTCAAGGCTTTGTTCAGAAGACTTTTAAAACGTTGAGGGTGGAGATTCACCACTCAGTGGAAATCTATTGCAGAGTTTTCCCACTATAGTGGGGTTTTTTGGGTTGTTTCTTGGGAGTTTTATTTGTTTGTTTGTTTGTGTATTTCTGTGCAGTCAGTCATCCCCTTGTTGTGATTTGTAATATGGCCCTTTTGCAATTTTCTGGCCAATTTTCAGAAGAGTTGGCTCTGACTTCATTATAACCTCCAGTAGGAGAAGACTGCAGTGAGATTCCCCCATGCATTATTATATTTTTTTTCTCCATCCTGAGTAAACCAAGCCTTTCTATGCATTTCATTTCCCCCAGCTCCCAGTGATTTAATGGAAGCTCAGCAAGACTCACTTCAGATTCTCAAAATCACTTCTGCTTCAGTGCAGGAACTGCAAACAGTATTCAAATGGTGAACTCACCAGTGCTGTGTAAAGCAGGATAATCACACCCCTTGATATTCTCCCCACTAATACAGGAAAGTACGTTCTTACCCTACTTACTGCAAGGGCAATACAGGGAGTATATCCTGCTAATGAGGGCAGACAAACTGCAGTTTCCACAGATTTACTGCATTGCAGGATGCAGGTGATGCTCCTTTATCTAAAAGGAAAGAAAGACATAAATGCCAGCAGGACTCTTGGATTATTTCCTCTCTTTCACTATGGGCATTTTAGATTCCTTCATTTTTTCCCTATTCACTTTAGAGAAATATCTTAATATCTTAAATATCTTAAATTTTCAGAAAAAAAGAGGAATTGTTGGTCCTTAATACATCCCCTTTGTGTGCAGCCTGCACAGTTGCGCACAGGCAGAAATGATTTAAAGTTGTGAGGGTCCACCTGCACATCCCAGAAGGTATTAGTTGAAAACTGAGACTTCCTGAGCACAGGCCCTCACACGCCAGTTTTTCTAGGTTGCAGAAGCAAAGACAGCTAAGCCTGGTGCAAAGATGGTGACAGGATCCTGATGGTCTGGTGGTTTGGTTGATGACCCCTTCTGATGCCAGTTATGGAAGCCTAGCTGGGGGCTGGGAATGAGGCCAAACTGTGTTGATCGTGAAGAGACAGTAAACTGAAGCTGCTTGGGAGGAAGGAACAGTGTGTTCCTAAAGATACCACTGTGGAAGGAGAGCAGAAACAGCCAAGGGACAACTCAGTTGGCCTTGTGCTGGGGGCTCCACTGCTCTTGGGTGATTTCCACAGGGAGTAGTCTGAGGTGACCAAAAAGTGCCAGAGCTGGAAAGAACAGTAGAGGTCTGTTTCTGTTTCCACTGAGGGGTGGGATGTGCTTCTGAAGTGAGCAGGGTAGCACTCCACAACATCTGGCTGACAGCTCTGTCCCGTTGGCATTTGGCATCCTCTTCTTGGTTATGGTCCAGTGTTGTGGTTTAACCCCAGCCAGCAAATAGGTACTCCCCCCTGGTGGAATGGGGGAGAGAAAAAGATGGGTAAAAGTGAGAAAACTTGTCAACTGAGATAAAGACAGTTTAACAGGTAAAACAAAAGCTGCACGCACAAGCAGAGCAAACCAAGGAATTCATTCACTCCTTCCCATGGGCAGGCAGGTGCTCAGCCACCTCCAGGAAAACAGGGCTCCATCACACATGATGGTTACTAGGGAAGACCAACGCCATCAGTCCAAACATCCCCTGCTTCCTTCTTCCTCCAGTTTTTATTGCTGAGCATGACATCATATGGCATGAAATATCCCATGGGTCAGTTGGGGTCAGCTGTCCCAGCTGTGTCACCTCCCAATTTCTTGTGCACCCCCGGCCCACTTGCTGGTGAGGTGGGTTGAGAAGTGGAAAAGTCCTTGCCTCTGTGTAAGCCCTGCTCAGCAATAATTAAAACATCTCTGTATTAGTGACCCTGTTTTCAGCATAAATCTAAAACAGTCCCATACCAGCTACTATGGGGAAATCTAACTCTATTGCAGCCCAAACCAGCACACCCACTTGCTGAGAGGCTAAAGTAGAACATGGGTTCACATTTGTTTGGCAGGATATCCTGTCAGCCAGGCTGACATGGAAAAGTGCAGTTCTATGGATGTGCTACTGGTGTCTTTACCCTTTCAGGAACCAACTGGCTTAATGCAATGGTGAGCGAGTTGGAGTCAACAGATGCCAAATATACAGAAGAAGAAATGAAAGAGCGAATAAATGCTGAAAAGAAGCTAGAGATATTTCCACGTCTAGAATCTGGAGATCCTGGAATATATGAGGTTGGCAGGGACTGAAAATACCAGCATTGTTCTTCTTATGGGTAGCAATAGCTGAAAGGCAATGGCTGATCTCAGAGGTAGTGGAGAGCCTAGAGCCTTAACGATAGCTGAGGTCTACACAAGTAGCATGTGCTGTTGCCCTTGGTGTGTCAACACAAGGGCCTCAGTGCACAGACAGTGCTGAGAAGCCACAGGGGGCTCCAGCCCTTGACCCAGTGTCTTTGATCAGTAGGACCTTTCTCTTGGTGTCCTTTCCTTAGACCTGTCTCATGTGAAATAGTGGTTTGTGGCAGAGGTTGGCAGAAGCCTACACCACCAGGGTATCCCTGTGGGTTTTCTAAGGGATAAAATATTTCTTCTATGGTTTTATGTTTTCTTATTACCCAACATTCCTGGAAAGGCACATGTCACTGAATAAGCTACTTCTGCCTTGCCACATTTCTTCTTACTTGCTTTAAAGAGGATGAAGAAACTGCCTTCCAGAAGAATTATACTCACCCATCTGCCACCTCATCTCCTTCCCCCATCCATTCTCCAAAGCAAGGCTAAGGTGAGTATTCTTTTTGCATCACACTGAAAAAGATTTTCCATGGCAAATTAGCTTTCCTCTGTCTGTGTGTGATGTGTTTTCTGCACTTTCACCTGGGCTGGTCAATGCACAGTCACATTTCCAAGGTTGAATAGGCAGAGTGCTCTGTGCTGGGGTTGTGAACAGCACCAGTTTTGCTGACTCAAGAGGTTACTATCAGTGGGTTTGTTGCTGGGTGCCACTGTCCCTTCAAATGTCCTTCAGAAAGATGCTTCCACATTTGTGTCAGAAAACCAAACAAGGAAAGCAGTTATTCCATTGGCTTTAACTTGCCTCTGAGGCCACGGTACCTGTGGAAAACCCATCACAAGCTGGGGCTGAGATAGTCTGGAATGGTAATTGCTGCAGATAGAAGCAGGGTACACTCACAGCCTGATTGTGGCTCTCCTGTTCAGTAGCTCATGAACTCATTTTGCTAGATTGGAACTAGCTCAGAAATATGTCCAAAGGCATCACTGAAAAGCATCTTGTTTTCAGTCTGAAGCTTGCATCAGTAGACAGTGGCTTGGCAAAGCTCTGATTTCTTGGTCAAGAAAAGGAATTAGACCAGCACTCTATATGGTCTGTGATTCTATGTGATGTCTTCAGAAGATGGTGTTTTGACCAGTCACCAAATCAGAACCAAATTATGTGTTTTCTCCCTCCAGATCCTTGTGCTGGTTCGGAACCCCAAAGACACCGCTGTCTCCTATTACCACTTCTACAACAACATGCCAGTGCTGCCATCCTTTGCCTCCTGGGATGAGTACTTTATAGCCTTCATGAACGGGAAATGTACTTTACCCTACATCCTCTGTCATTCCTCCTTACATGAAAGGCACACACAGGACCCTGTGCATGGGAATCTTACTCCAACATATCTCACCAAGGCACTCCCAGGAGAGGGAGATAAGCACGTTATGGCAGAAACAGGGAGTACCAAATAATCTGTTTCTTTTCTCTCTAACTCAGAATGGAGAGAAAGCTTTAGCCTGGCTTTTCCATTCCTGCAATAGAACTTGTGGTTCGGTGCTACCTAGTGGCCAGAATGGGGGATCCTTCACGGACCCCAGCTGAAAGAACATACATGTTGAGCCAGTCACCACTCCACCATCCGGTGCCAAGCTTAGAGAGCTGTCTGGGCTGACTCCTCTGATTTCATAAGGGCTTGTTTTGGGGAATACTCTGCACAACTATATCTCTTCTTTATCTGCAGTGGCCTGGGGTTCCTACTTTGACTACTTAGTGGAATGGAACAAATACATTGATCATGAGAGGATCATGATGATAAGCTACGAGGAACTCAAAGAGGTGTGGCATCTCACCCAGCTCTTCCTTGATGAGCGCACCGTGCACTCATCCTGATACGTATGGCTGTGGGGAAGAAGAAACTCTTGGATCAAGCTTGTCTGCCCCTTTAGAAGGGTGTGCCTTTCTGAGCTACTCTTTTATGTTTGGGTGAAGCTTGTGGAGGTTAGGAGGAGGATAGCCTTGCCTGTTTGTAGAAGTAGTCATACCTGGCACAGGCACAGTTGCTTTTGGGAGAGAAGAAAAGGCCTTGGAGCTGAGGATACCATGTAGGTTCGCTCTGTTAGAACTCTTAGAATTCCTTGGTGACACTATGGGAGACAGCCTCCTCTGCTGTGCTTCCCATCAGATGCTTGCTCTATACCACAGCCATGGTGTCAAGCCTTTTGATCTCACCTCTGTGCTATGTTCCTTTGGCCAGGACCAGGTACTGGGAATGAAAAGGATTGCTGCCTTCTTTGGATTCTCCCTGTGTGAGGAAGAATTTTCCAGAATTGTGAAGATGACCAGTTTCCAGGCTATGAAAGAGAAATCCAAGGAAACACATGGAAAGTTTGGGGACATCCTCTTCCGGAAGGGTAAGTCTCTGCAAATGGAGAATCTATCTTCTAAAGCAGAACCCCAGAGTTCTGAGTAGGTTTCCCCACTTAGCCATGAACTCACTGGGCTCTCTAGAAAAGACAAGTGTGGGTGAGATCTCTCCTGTGCCATACTGTACAGCAAGCTTCTGCCATTAAAAAGATTTGGGAGAAATGTACCAGAGTGCCAGGCTTAAGGTCCTCAGCCTTTGCTCCCATGTTGCTCTATTTCCCTGTGGCAGCCCTGGTTAGCTAGCCAAGTGAGATGTGAAGGTGTGGGCCAACACTGGTGTAGGTTATGCCAGCAGTTATGCACCAAATCTGCCTGGGCTGCATGGTTACTTTTTACAGAGGGGTTGTGGTGTGGCAATTGCTCAGCAGTGTGGTGATGAGGCTGGTCATGCATCCAGGCTGCACATGTCACTTCATGAAAGTCACCTTTGGGAGAAGGTGTGCTAATGGGACAAGAGTCTCTTGAACCTCAAGGGTATGGGACAAGAGTCTCTTGAACCTCAAGGGTTCTCACTGCCCTGCCGGCCTCACAGGCACCTTCTTGTTACGTACCCAGTGAGAACTGAGGAATGGTTTCAATATAGTTCCTCTTAATGGGTGTGTCCGTGGTGGTCCCAGAGATGGTCCCTGACCTACCTGGGGCCAGGGTCAGAGCTCTGGCGTCCCAGCTGCACTCCATGGCATCATGAGTCTTTGGTTTCTGACTACCGTGGGCATGGGCTTGCTTTTATCCCCTCCTTTCACCACTCCTTGGAGGAAGAATGATTTAACTACTCTCCCTTTTACCACCTATCCCACTGCCTTAGATAACTTTCCCCTTCAGGAGGAGAAATGCATGAATGAGCTTTCCCTTGTGACAAAACCAGGTTCCCCTCTTTTCTGTGTAAAAACTTCATGAAATTACCTTGGAAACCCCCGGGGACACATACACACATGGACGGATGGATGGACAGGCAGGCGGATGGGACACGGACAACGGGATGGGTGGGGAAGGCATGCATGCAGCCCACTAGCGATGCTCCCTGTGGCCTGGCTGCAGCCTTTACTTCTACTTTTGCTATCTTGCCTCTTCCATGCAACCTCAGGGGCATAAATCAGATCCTTCCCACCTCATGGGGGAAAAAATTCTGAGATTCTGCCCCATTGCCGTCTAGATACTATTCTCTCTCAGGACTGGCTGCCTTCAGCTTTTGATACTTCTTGTAACAGGGGTTGTTGGGAACTGGAGAGACCTCTTTTCTAAAGCTCAGAATGAAGAAATGGACCGAAAATTTGAAGCTTGCCTAGGAGGAACAAAGCTGGCGGCAAAGATGAAATATGATGTGTACTGCAAGGCCTGAGAATAAGCAGATGAGCAGCATGACAGCAAGTCATGTTCCAAAGATGATTCTCCAAAGGTGGACAGTCCCAATGTTTTCTCCCCATGAGAAAAGAGAGAAATCCCTCAGACATCTATCTGGCACCTACAAGCATTAAGATGGTAATTCTTAGGTGTGTGCTGGGTCTAGGGCATGTACTTTGCTTGGTGCAACCAAATAAAATGTATGTACGTCTTGAGTGAATGTCTGGTGTCCTCGCTGGAGGAAGATGGTGCACAGGCATCATAGTACCAGCCTGGTGGTGTCCCTGTGGCTGCTTCATGGCCTGAGATGGTGGCTGATGCCCCTGAAGCAGTCAATGGTGAGGCAGAGGGACCAACACAGCGTCTCTCCTCCTGGCACACAGTGAGGTCTGAACCCTTAAATGTCTGTGTACAGGGAGAACATGACAATATGGGTTTAGATCTGCTACGCCTACCATGGTGTTGACATCTGTGCAGCAAGGTCAGAAAGGCCTTTGATGCTTTGGCAAACTACTCACTGTGGTGCAGAGTGGGACTCCTTGAGCTCGTACTGCCACAAACTCAGTAATGAACATGAACAAGTAATGAACACCTATTTGTTTTCTGGAGTGGCTTGCTCCCATTGGTCTCTCTGGAGACAGTTAGGTAAGTGGCAAGTGGGAAGAACCATGGCTTTTGAAGAGAAGGATGGGGGCAAGAAGCCCCTTGATGACCCTTTTGCTAAAATATTAAAGCTGCATTTGTTCAACAATAAATATATGTATGCTACTTCAGTGTGATTTACACACCCTCCTTGCTGGTGTAGATGTCCTTGCTACATCTGTGCAGAACACAATGCATGACCTTTTGTCACAACCACTCTTTTGGAAAAACAGAAAAGTTGAGGAAATATCAATTCCATCTGGCAAAGGGAATTCAGTTCCTTGGAAGAGGGATTCCTCTGCTGTATTTCCAGACATGTATCTGCAGGATTCCCACACCAAATTAAGATTAAAAATGGAGCAACCAGCAATGAAAAATGTAATTAACAAAACTGGGAAATTGTTAAGGCCCTGTCAAAGCCCCAGCTGCCCCTGCTCAGGCCCCTGGTGGTCGCCCCACCCTGCCCATGGCCCAGGACCCCATGTCAGCCCCCAGGGCCATCAGCCCCTGCTCCAGCAGTGCCACAACAGGGTGGGCTCCAGCTCCTCAGAGCCCTGTCTGGCCACAGGCCCTGCAAGCTGGAGCCATCCAAGGGCCCACACCCTGACCCATCCTCAGCACACCAGCATCCCCAGGGAGGTGCCCGATGCCTGGGGCCGGGCCTGCCCTGGCTGGGGGGCGTCAGGCCCTGCCGCTGAGCCCTGCCCCACATCTCCCTGAGGGTTACAGGTTCAGCTCTGGTGGGCCACTCACAGCCTGCTTCTCCATCAGATTTTCTAAACTTCTGTGCTAGAGCTGCCCATGTGAAACTGCTTTGCACTGAGGTGTGTTTCTTTGAACATGGCAATTCTGGGTTTGTAGGTTTTCATTCCCAGAAAAGCAGGACTTTGTCTAACTCTGAGCTTCCATGGGTGAAAAGTGACAAGTGACCATGTCCCATAATTTTTGATTTAGCAATATTTTAATCTATTTCTTAATACGTGCCCTTTACTATTTCATACTGGCTATAGCAAAAGCTATCTAGATAACAGAAAGCCATGTGCATCTCAGTGTCTGCAAGGAGATGAACAAGGGAACAAGCCTGACCAGAAATGGGGAAACAGTCACTGAAATATTCAAAAGACAAAAAGATGTTTTTTTCCTGCAAAGGCACTTTATATCTTAAAGGCTCTTAGCAGCCAAGGAATTTTGGAACCTCTGAAATCCTTCAAAACCAGGAGTGATGATGTGATTATCACCATCTTTCCTAAAATGGGTGAGTCTTGCTTGCCCGTTGAAGCTGCTGCAGTCCAGAAGTGTGCGATTGCACATAACACAACAATAATGTCCACGGCAGGTTAATGATGACTTCAGCCTGCTGTGGAGGCAGAGAAGCAGGGGTTGTTCCATGGAGGAGGGCAGGAGGACTGGTGTTTCCATCGACTTCCTCCACTGCAGTATATAGGTCATTTCTGTGTGCTGCGTGGAGGTACAGGCACACTGGCTACCCAGACTCTTGGACCTTTTTCCTCTCCCTTCCCATGCCTTCCAGTCCCAGAATTTGGGATTACTAAATACCTTAATGTTTCCTCCTAATCACTTAGAGAAATATCTTAGCAGTCCATTTAAAGAAAAACAAGTGGAGGTGATGTTTGGTCTGCATTACAGCCACTTCATACTCAACTCAAAATTTTATTTCTCAGGGAGGAAATGTATAAAATTGTGTCTCATGCAAATATCATTATGTAAAATTATGTAAAAAAAGTATTTTAGATATTTGACATTTGAGTCATAACATCTTGAAGTTCCAAACAATCTTAAAAGAATTGTGTTAGAAAATCCTTTATGTGACTCATTTGAAACGTGATGTGGACAAGATTCAACCCACTTAATTAGATGGTGTGATGAATAATGAGTAAGGTGAGTGAGATGCAGCCTAACTTTCAGCTCGACAGAAGGAAAGGGCTTCTGGCTTCTAAAACAACATTTCTTACAGAAATTGCAGCAATACGGCTTGGAGAGATGAGCTCAGACTCTCCTGCTGGTTAAAAGGCTTAAAATGCATTTAGTCATTAGGAGGTAATGTAACAATTGCACAGAAACACCTCTGAAAAGCAGTGAAAATATTGAATGGAACCTAAATTCTTTTATTTTTTGAAGACACTTACTTTTGACTGATTCCCCCATTTTTAAAAAAAATTATTTTGAGAAATTGATGAATTTCTCAATCTGTATTTCCTTTCAACTAAGTTGTCATTCCAGACTGTTTTGCATTTGTTTCTACAGATACAGTCATCATTTTTTTCTGATTTCTGTTATCGTATAGTTTCCCAACTGATGTTACCCAACCTTGCTTAAAGGATTTACTTCTCCAGATCTCCCAGTCTATGTATGCTTATGGGTATCCAGGCTGAAAACGGGGGCTATAAAAAACCATCCCCCTTCCTAAGACACGCAGGTCTTGATATTTTTTCTTCCTTGTTTTTTAAATATTATCTATAGTTCACCATGCTATCTATTTCTAATAAAAATGTTTATTTTGTATTAATTTCCAAACCCATTAAAGAAAACAAAAGAATTATTTTCCAGAAAAGCACTATCAACTTCATGTCCTGCCCCACTTGTGGTTTTTCAAAGTAAGGCTAAGGTGAATCTTCTTTTTGATTTAATCTGAAACTACTGTTATTAATAGCATATTCATACTGATTCGTTCTCCATTTCCTGTGTAAAATGTCTTTTCTGAGATTGTATGTAGGTTTTAGAGGGGTAATTATACATTTCTGAATGTGAAGTGATGAAGTGCTGTTTGCAGAGACTGTGGATGCACGTTCTCTTGCAGCTGCAATATAGTGGGTCCATAGGTTATTGCTGCCTTCAGCTCATCCCTGCCAAATACAACTGTTCCCTCAGATTTCCTTGGGGGGCTGCTCCCTGTCTTATTTCATCCCAAGTAATCCAGACTAGGAGCTCTTTAACTGTGAAAGGACCTTGAGTTGTACAAAGCTTAGAGGTGAGCCTAACTGGACTGTTTCTTTACTGTGGACACACCGTATTCACCCAGAGGGCTGTGAACTTCTAAAGGCTACATCAAGTTTAGATAGATAAGAACAATCAAGATTTTAAATGTGGAAACTCAGTTTCTTCTGAGTGAGAACATGATAATATAACAGACCTTTTAAGCAAATCTGCTTTCTCCTCACAATTTTTTGGCTCAGTCCAGCAACTTTCATGGTGTTTTGGGTTGCAGCAGGCTCCACACAGGCTGAATATTCCTGAGAAATTTGAGTTAGTGGCTGCCCCAAAGGCCAGGCTTACTTCCCTCCTCTGACTGTAGTTGTCTTCTCCTTTTGCATGAGCTCTTGTGTTTGTCTGACACCCCCAGCATTTTGAAGCAGCACAAAACACTCACTTTTGGTGGCAGCAAGCTGTCATATTGTCCCAGCTGTCTTGCACAACCTTACCCCTGGTGCCTCTGGGTCTCTAAGAAAGAATTTTTCTGTTGCTTCAGAGGCTTGGCTCTGTCATTTTCTGTTTCTTTCAGGCATCTCCTAATATCTGCCCTTGCTGCAGGCATCCTGCCTGCTGTGTCATGCACCCACTCTCCAGACGGCTTTCCCAGCTCAGGGCTCTCCTTCACCCAGAGCAGAGCAGGCACAGCAAGGCAAATGGGCAACCTCCTGGCTGGCCACTGAAAGGGAACAGAGCAGAGGCAACACTGTGCATGCACTGACACACAGCATCTCTCACCCTCGCAGCTGGAGAGGGACAGCAGTGCTGACTGGTTGTGGATGGGCTGGAAGTTACAGCCTTTTAGACTGGGGGGGAAACTGGATATAATTCCATAAAGGGAACTTCAGGCCTAAAATCCAGTGGGAATCATTTAAGGTTTATTGCATTCCCTCTGGTTGCTTTAGCACAAATCTAATTCATTATTTGAAAAATAATGAATTTACATATTTGCTATCAAGACACAGCTTGCTAGCAAAGGTATACATTCATTATTTTTTCAAATAATATTGCCAATTTTAGTAAATGTTAACAATACATTAATTACTGAGTATTTACACAGCTTCTTTCCAGGCCATACAGTTGCAGACCTATTTTTTCAGATAAGATTCAGAACATCAAAGATGCATTACTTCTACTTCTACTTGTACTCCTGGGATGAATACTGCACAACTTCATGAATGGGAGAGGTACTTTCCATTGTCTAGCAAGGTTCTGATTAACAGTGTGTACAAGTGAAAACAGTTGTAGCTAAAGTGAGCCTAGCTTTTTGGCAACAAACATGAAATCAGAATTTGACTTCGTGTTTGGTCAAATTCTGAGCTTTTTCTGACACTGTGTTACGTTTTTCCATCAGAAAAGTAGTTGGGGAAAAAAAATTAGCCCTAAGTTCTCCCAGGTTTTGAGATAATTTTCATGTATTATTTTTAAGGTTCCAAAGAAACGGTTGTGATGTGGTTCCACAGTGAAGCTCTCAGCAAATGGCTGAACTAGTGTCTAATGACAGGAGCTGTTTTTGTGAGAGTCTTGGTGCATTAAGCTTCTTCTCTCCAGCTAATGCAGTACACATGTGCTGCTGCAGCTGGAACCTGATGAAGGGAGTTGCAGGGTGAGTTCCTGTGCCCCTCTTTATCTCTCACCAACTTTCTGATGGCTTGTAACAAGCACATCTGGGCTGCCTGAGCAATGTTTTTTTATGAGAGAACTGTTCTGCCCGCCTCCAGGGGAAAAGGGAAGGCTGGACTGAAACATCAGGACAAGTTGGACATAGTCCTCAGACTTCTTATCGGACAGTGCTTTCTAGGCCTTATTTATTGTGGACATGTAATCATTTACAACCTGTGTAAAGCACAATATCACAGCAATTGGACTGGTTTAATTGCTTTGAAGACTTGCTTATATTAATAAAAACAACCCCCCAAATGCTAAGTTAAAAACATGCTAGTAATGTATGATTCAGTAAAAGCATATTCTAGCCCTGGTATCAATAGAAAAATATTCACTAGCTAAGACTGGTTTGTTGTATGGGCAGTTTCATTCATTTTCCTTGCCCGCAATATGAAGAAAATATTGATTACCTAATTTTCAGCCTTCGTTGTTGCTATTTGTAATTATTCCAAAGAGAAGACATGTTGAGTTCTATATCCTCCATAAAATTGAGCAGTAAAATTGTTCAGTGGCATTTTTTGAGCGAAAAAAAAGGGTAACATGACAATGAAAAAGGTTGTTACCATGAAAAAACTCTTACTATGTTCGAAAGTACAGAGATCAAAGGTTCTGACAGAACAGGTACTTGTAAACATAAGTGATGTTAATTATACCACATAGATGCATGCTAAAACATTTCAAGAATTTCTTTAGAGGGTTCTTCCAGAACTGAAATTTAATAAAGCACCTCTGGGTATCCCCCTGCTGTACAGAAAGTCTTTCTTCCATCTTATTCCTCCACAGTCAGTTTACTGTAAAGAAAAGTAAATACAGTCAAGGAGTTGGCAACAATTCAGAGTTCAATCTGTTATTCACCCCAGCTAGTGAATCCTTGACATTGATCTTCAGTGTTCCTCTGTTCCTCAATCCTTGCTTCATAGGCCAGGTCCCACAGTTGAATATAAACCTAAGGTCATGAAAGGAAGGTAGCAGTGAAGAAGAAGAAGAAGAAAGCCTGTCTTCTTTACATAATGTGTCTTTCACTGTTGCTGAATACATTTTTTATTTTCAACAGTGGCTTGGAAATTGCCTTGACTGTGCATTTGGATGAGACAGGCATTTCAGTGATGAATATCTAAAGTCAGTAAGCTATGAAGAATCAAAGGAGGTGGTGTTAATGTTACTTAAAGAAAAGCATATTTCAACTTTTAATCAGTGTATTACTGAAATTGTGTACAACAGGTCATAATGACCCACTAAGATCAGTTCAATGATGCTTCAAAATAGAAACGATCAGGCAACTGCTGTTCCTGCAAATGAAATTAAAAGAATGTGTATTTATGCAATACAGTTGCTGGCTTTTATTGAAATCAGAAATAACAAAACATATTTTAAAAAAATTTGAAAAAAATTACATAAATTTTACATAATTTTTGTATTTAGTCAAAAAGCTCTCTTCTTGGAAAGTATCTTGGCTCTTACCATATACATTGACATGCATTTTGAAAGATTAAAAACTGAGTTTGAATATGACATGATTCTAATGAAATCCTTTTACAAAGGGTAAATTCTGCCAATTTGAAACAAAAAATGTGCTAAAGAACCTAGGCTTCACAAACAAAAGCATTTTGGTATTAACAAGCCATATGTCCAGTGCTTTCTGTAATGATCCTCAGCACCCAAAGTGTGCACGTATACACATAGGTGTAAATCCTTAGTCTTTCAGCAGATCAGGACAACTCAGGTTCACCTCCTTTCCTAAGTTATCTGGACGATGTTGATATGTATGAGTAGAGTAAGTGGCCTCATTTTCAAAATTTCAGACCATGTATTTTCCATGGGTATCAGTAGATGACGATAGCATAGACAATTCCTAAAATCATACCACCTAACATCATCACAATAGTACATAAAGATACGTAAAGATACTTTGGAGGGAAATTTTGCCCAATGTAGCAATTTTCTTTTTTTTTTTTTAAAAAAAGGTCCAATATCTTGTCATGGAATTCAAGCTGTCTAAGACTAAACAGAAGAGTTAACCATAAAATATGTATCCTATAGATAGAATTGAAAACTGCATTGCAGTAATGTGAAATGTTATATTTTTGGCAAAAGTGTTTAACCACTGCTTACATGCATCCTCTCCCATTGGTCTTACTTCAGATAAAAAATGTCTTCTAAGTGTCTTCAAAATGTCTGAGATAGGTGTGTAGGGGATGCTACCTGGCTATTAGACAGGCTGCTGCCTTAGCTGGCTATGTCCCCGTCCACTGGGGTCAGCTCCCTGGGAAGTGTGCTTTCTGCTTCACAGCCCTGTATCTTCCCAGCACATTCACTCTTACGAATTTGGACTCATAAGCTGTGTCAATGAACCTACCAGAACTTCCTGGAAGTTAGTGGTAGTGCAGCATGTCCTGTGTGCATTGTTTTGTATGGGCGAAATAGCCTTACATAAGTAGGAACACCTGCCCACTGGTTTCCTACCTATTCTGTCTCAGATTTCTTCAGCAGTGCTGGGACCCAAAGACTTTTCAAAGAAAGCCTACTCAGGGAAAGCAGTCAATTCTACAGAAACAGTACTGTAACCCTGCCAAAGGTACAGCCAAAATATAATTCTGTACAAATTCTCTATCGGAATCAGATGCTGGAAATAAGAAGGGCAGCTGAACTCCCTGAGTCTCCTTGACTGATGGAGATCAAAGGAGCTGGAAAGAAGACCAGCTTTAAATCTATGAAAGAGAAACCCTCAGAAACTCCAAAACATTTGGGAATATTTTTTCAGAGAATGGTGAGCTGACAATTGTTTATAGGCAGCTGTAAAAAAATCTGTTCTAGTTCTTAGTACTAATAATATCTATCACAATTGTGCTTAGATAGCTCATGGTGTGCAAAAAAAAAGAAAAAAAAGTGTGGATGTATTTACAGAATGATACAAAGTAGCGCCGAGATTATCCAGGTTCAGCTACCTAAAAGTTAGGTATCAAATTAGGCTGGTGGTCTGAGTATCTTCCTAAAGTAGAGAGGTAAGTGCTTGCAGCAAAAAGTTCATTACTCTGATTGTTAAAGCGCTGTCTTGAGGTATTACCTTCTGGGGGTAATATTCCCTGAGAATGTTTTACTCTCTAAGGAAGTTCCATTCAAAAATAAAACTATTTGTTTATCACTTACTTAAGAATAATCTACTGAAGGGTTAGGTTATGGGAAAATGGGCTATATTTTTTTAAAAAAGTTGTGAATTATAGCTTGTCAGCTGAGCATACTGATCAACTACTTACTGCAGACTCCTTGTGATATTAATCTTTTGTTTTCTTCACCAAGGCTCAGCAGAATAAGCTGGAATCTTGCAATTTTGTCTACTGGTAAACGTGACACAAAGGTAATGTGAAGGAAAAAAAAAATCACTTGGATTTTTATATGCTTGTGAGAAATTCCATTAACTCCACAAATGTTATGTTTGCTTTTAGATGAAGCTGTATGTGACTTATTGGACATGAAGATGGATTAAATATTATGAATTGACTTTAAGCAAGAGTTAAAGTACACAGATGTAACATCTTCTATCCTGTAAACCACAGCTCACGTGCTGTATAACCCCAGAGGTGAAATGACTCCATCTTTGTCTTAAAGTTCTCTAGACACTCAAACGCTGCTTCAAGACATGTCCAAGAATTCTTCTGTCTTAACAGGCTCTGAGCCCTGGGGCTTCTTGAAGCTGTGTACAGCTAGCATTTGAACTTCACAGTTAGATCTCCTCTTTCCCTCATACTCAGCACTTCTGGAATATGAGGGCTCTTTATGAGCCTCCATCTGGGCCTTTCCAGATGGAAACAGCTGAAAATGCTAATCATTTTTACAAACCTTTTGCAAAGCATGTAGCATTGATTCTCCGGAACAGCATTCAGCACAATAAAATACTTGCTAATACTGGTCTGCCTACACAAGCCCAGAAGAGCGATCTTGGTTTTACTAAAATTTTATTTTTAGCCTGTCACTTTTAAAATGCTTTCTTCACCTCAGAATTACTTGCAGGCTGAATGGCTCATAACAGCTCTTCTGGTAATTGCAACCTGGCTCAAAATTTTTGGCATTGGGCTGAGGAGAAATGTGCCAACCTGGGAAGCAGGGTCTTCTGGTTGCCTGAGGGGAAACATTGGCAGGAGGCTAAGGCACTGTTGGGAAGGCATATAAAATAATGTATATGTGTTGGTTAACATAGCACAGTATAATTATCTGTGTTTTCTGCAGAATGATTCAAGAAAAAAAAGAAATTCCCATTTCTAGCAGCTTCTCTTCCATGAACCTAAGTTTACAGACTTCCCGCAGAAACTTAATTTAAAGGCCACTTAAATCTTTATAACATTATGAAAGCCAGCCTATGCTTTATGCAGAGATATGTCTGAGAAAAAATTTTCAGCTGCTCCTTGTCTGGCATGCTGAGAAGTCCTAGGCTGTTCCACACAGGAGTTCCAGTTTCATACCATTTTAAGATTATCTGGGTAATGTGCACTTGGGACAGCATCATAAGGCTTCTCTATAGTTACTGGAAGGCAATTAACCCTTCTGACTAGCAAAGGTCGAGTCTGATCTTAGATGAGTTGAGGCAACTTTTAGTTTCCACTGGCACTACAGCAACTGTGTTCCTACTTGAGATGTTGCAGATGCGGATGAAGATGGGGATGAATTGTGTCAAACTGCACCCAGTACCAGCCCTGGGCTTGCCATATCTCCACCCCACTAGGAATGATTCTGAGTGAGTGCATTTAGATTGCTGGGGTGAAAGGGAAAGCAATCAGTCCCTACCCCACATATATAAGAGGGAAGATCACTAGGGATTTTGTTGTCAGACCAGAAGTCCAAGCTGCATCTAGCTGTAAAGTTTACACTCCCTATATATATCTTTGGTTTTCCATTTTCCTGTGTGCCTTTTACTGCAACTTACCTGTGAGAACATATCACTTAGAGCAAATCTTACCATTCACATGCTTATTCTCAACTTCTCAAGCAGTATGGACCTGTCCTGCAGCAGCAGAGCCACTCTTTCACCAGCATCCACTCAGATATTTTTAGCTTACTATTAGAAATGTTCTTGCCAGGTTTTCTGCCATTTTGCAAGGAAGAAAGGAACAGGTGGAACACCCTTCAGGCTTCAGCAGATGGCCAGCAATGGCTCCCAGCTGCATACTGGATCAGGGGAAGTCACACAGGTCAGCCCGTGTGGTATACATGCGCACATGCACGGAGCAAAAAGACTTGTCAAAGACAAGTAAACTCAGCTGGAACATATTACCTCAGGAATTTTTCTTTTGAAATAGGCAGGTTTTGCATCGCTGCAAAGCCACCCCTGGTCAACTGTCTTTGGAAAGGTAGTGTGAAAAGGTAGTGTACATCCAGCTGCTTGTGTATTGTCAGACATTGCTGTTTGTCTGGGCTTCATTCTGCTTTAGGGGCTTTTAACCCGTACAACCTCTGGAAGTCTGCTTGCTGTGTGTGCCCACATTCTAGCTAACAGAGGGCATGAGGACCTTACGGGCAGCGTATTCTGAGAGGAAGGACTTGCTCCCTGCCTTTGATAGAGGTAACCCCCCCACCCCCCCCAACCCCCCCAGACATATATCTCCCTGGACGTCACCGAATAATGTTTGGCAAGGGGTTGAATTGTGCTGGAGCTTGTGCTGGGCAGCTTGGAAACTGAATTTTTTGCAGTTGCAGATGTGACTTGGGACTGCCAGTGGAATCAAAGGCCTGGGAAGACTCTCCTAGCCCCGTGACTGTTTTAACCTGTTCTGCGATCCCACACAAGCACAGGTAGGGTAACAACACTACATAGGCTCTACCCAGAAAGCCTGTGGTATTAACATTTTAAAACTAGTGTTAAAAACATCTTTGATAGTATATCTTTTCAGTTTTTCCAGGTAGGTTTTGTTTTGGTCGTGCTATGACTAAGCATATCAGTTGAAAGCTTTTATGGTATTCATAAATCCATTAATAGCCATTAGAGATGGATGGAATATTTAGGCAACGCGGTTCACATTTTATCCTAGTTTCAAAAGACAATGGTACTGACTGAATATCAAAAATGTTCATAGAATTTGATAGGGATGAAACGGAAAGGGTTCCCTAAACTAAACAGGAGTGTTGTAGGAGGTACTGTAATCACAAAGGGAAATATATCCTCTCCAGAGTCCCTGACTTTTTTAAAAAAAGTCAGCCCTAGTGAATTCTGTAAAAAGAACAGAATTTCCTATTAAATACTTGCTGAAAAAATCTTTAGGGCTTTCTTAAGTTAGGCAAAACACAGAAAAGTAAAAGATTTTTCAGCTGTGCTGTGCATATACAGCTCCCACCAACAGTGACAGTGACAAGGGCACAAGATCACTGGGGAAATGAGTCCATTGAAACGACCAGCCCAAGCTTTTGGGCAGGCGACAGCTGTTGAATCTAGTGGATGTGACTCTTGTTTCTGCGCTACCAACAGACAATACTCATTTGTGTCCCAGGGGTCCGCATTATTTTCAAAAAGGCCTCTGCCTTTCATGTATCTACCAGATCCTTTGATAAGCTGCTGGCATTTTGATTTCAGTAAAGCCCTGCCTTCGCTGTGCTCTAGCAGTTGCAAGGTAACTATGCATACCTGTCGATGCTTTTAAGAGACATTCCTGAGTTCCTAAATCGCTTGCTGCAATGTTCTGCAGCAATGCTTCAAAGCAAAATGTTGCTGCAATGCTTGAAAGAGGACACAAGGGGGAAAAAATTATTTACTGTTTTTCAGAGCTAGGCTAGCCGGAGTGGGGATGCAGAGCCCTGTGCGTCCCTTGCCCAGGTGTGAGCTGTGTTTTCAGTGAGGCTGATGGGGCCAGTGGGGTTGCTTTGCATGGACAAGCCTCACCCACCCTGGTGCTCTGGGCTCCTTCTGTATTGTTGCACTGGAGGCTGGTCCTCCTCCTCCTGCTGTTTAAACTCAAACCAGATGGTACCTCCCAAAGCGAACAAATGCTTCTTCCTTTATTTAGCACAAGGGTAATCCATACAAAATGTTAAAAATGCAAAGTAGAAAAAGTGGCGTGATAGATGTAGTTCCATGGCAAAGCAGTCACATGACTATGAGAAGGCCTGTTAGATACATCTTGATAAACAATCAGGCAGCTTTAAATATCCTTACCAGGAAAAAAGAAATAAAGAGCACATTTTCCCTTTGAAGTTTTGTCAAGTGTAGCAATCACAGATCGTACTATTTTTACTAACCTCATGAAGTATTTAACATACCTTTTTTCCAGGTTTTCTCTTTTTTTTCTCCAAGACAGCTGTTAACAGGCAGCATAGCTACTCACACTTTTGGGTACTCTGCAAAAAGAAATGTTGGAGAGGCTTTTGTATACATTCTCCCATTGTCTTCTGCATTGCAGTGCAACATGTGGGTAGGATTTCCTATGCCAAAAGAACTGAGAGGATCTCTCTATGCTATTATTACCAAGAACAACTGATTCTGTTGTAGCAATGGAAAATGTAACATATCAGCTGCAATGGGGCTGATTTTTCAATCTCATACTGGAGGGGACATGTGAAGAAAAATCACGGCTGCATCAGATTATCTTATGTAGCATCAGATGACAGAAACTGCAGTGCTTTATAAATCCGAAGCACCCAAAACGGGGGTTTTCTAGTGGTGAAACCAGTTTCTTCCAAATCAGACTTGTTCCCTTGGCAGCTGGTGGCTGTCACCCCATGGATGGAGCCTGCCATTTGTACAGCCCGTTCAGCCAAGAGCTGAGAAAGAACATCACGGATTTCGTTTCATCTCCAGATGTTCTGTGTGACAAGCCCTTGCCATAGCTCAAATGAAGCCCTTTGAGGCCAAAGCACGACAATCTAAAGGAACACTGCCAAATGTATGACAATATTCAATGTATTTTACACAAATCTGAACATCTGTGGTGCTCAAGGAAGATTTCATGGAGCTCTGTAAATATTGTTACATGTAATTAGCTTCACAGAATGGGTACTTTATTATCCCTGGTTTATGGCTAGGGAGATTGGCACAGAAAAGATAACCCATTAGCCCTTGAGAAACAAAAATATTTTATGTCCCAGAGGGAAGCAGAACCCAAGCAAGTCAAGCAGTAAACCTGTCCATCTCTTATTTTCCATAACACCATTTTGTGGAACTACTGTTTCTAATTTGGAGGAGGTGGCAAACAACAGTTCATGGTTACAAAGTAGTGTTGTGCTTTATAGCAATAAAATGGGAAGGGAAACACATTTCTTCTCAGATCTCTTTCTCATAGGTATCTAACAGCAATTGCCAATTCCAAGAACACAAGGTATAAATTCATGTAATTCATTATTTGGGCTTCAAAAAAGACAAGCCTTTTAAAGGCTGTGTGCTTCTTTTTAAAAGGGTATCTCTCTCTTTTGCCTTCTAGTTTCTCATTCTGTATGATACACTTAATATATATTAGTTTTCTCCATAACCACTGTAATTAGAAGCATCACTGTTGTTGAGAATGAAAGCTGAAATCCCTTTCAGAAAAATGTCTGGCAGCGGGCAAGCACGGCTGCTACTGTAAAGTTTGGGCAGGTAATGCAAGAGCAGATACTAGATTCACAATCCATTTGAAGGGACACCACCCAATTTCTCTATACTACTGTACTATCAAAAATTGCAAACTAAATAAACTACTACTTACACCAGTTCTTTAGGGAGACTTTTGTGGGAAGGAAGTGTTTGTAATTCCCAAACCCAACAGAATCAGAGGAAATAACACCGAACTATTGGAGATAATATGTTACACCAAGTTTTTGTTGCTACAGAAGGGAAAGAGGCAGAGCTTCTTGAGGAAAATGCCTGCAGTCCCGCTGGGAAAAGACAGTGCCCTGCGGAGTGACTTTCCAGCTCTGGCAGGAAAAGATGCTTGCTGTGGGATCTCTGTGGCTATATGATTTTGCATGCAGACTACAGTTCTGCCCTCCCCATCCATCTTTGGGATACCAGCCAGCTGCTAATCCCAGGAAACGAAGGCAGCAAGCTGGGGGGAACCCCTGGTTTTGTTTGTGGTGGTTTTTGGAACAAGAGTAGAGACACTGCTGGTTTTTGCCTGCTCTGGACACATTCCCAGTGGCTTGCACAGCATTGCATGGCAGCACCATGGAAACTGCAGAAACAGGCAGAAGGGAAACTGCAGAAATGTACGTTCTGGGCTGGAGCAGTGCAAACATTGGTTTCACTGCACCAAGGGTTGCGGTTGCAAATTCAGCAGTGCTCATGCATCACAGAGATGCAAGACAGAGGAAACCAACTGGTTAGTGGCATCCCGCTTCTTGTGAGGCTCCTCCTGACTGGCCATATACATATACAGTGGCAGGAAAATCATTACCAAGCACACAGTGAATCCCACTAGAGCTACTACTGTGTAAACTAAATGATAAACTGAATTAGAGATACTCCAAATACTTCATTTCATGTTAATAAAGACTGAATGCTCCTTCAGGTGTAGCAGTTTTTGAAACATATTGGCCATTATAAACCCTGCATTTGGGGCTTTACACACAGCCATTCGCAAGGCTAGACCCTGGCAATGCTGTTTGAACAGCCTCCCCAAGCCAGGAACCCAAATGATGCTTTCACGTTCAGCTGAGATGTGGGAACATAAGACTCATAGAATCGTTTAGGTTGGAAAAGACCTTTAAGATAATCGATTTCAACTGTTAACCTAGCACTGCAAAGTCCACCACTAAGCCATGTCCCTAAGTGCCACATCTACATCTTTTACGTACCTCCAGGGATGGTGACTACATCCCAGCTGTGTGACAAAGCTACTGTGGCTCCTGGTCCCCCCCTTAGGTCAGCACTGCCTCAACAGAGAGTATCATGCAAACGTTCACATTCAAGGGGCTCCCCCAGTGCCCCGCAGACCCAAACCACTGTAGATACAGTGGTGTGACTACGCTAACGATCTTGGCACTGTTGTTTGCCATTGCATAATAACAAGAAAATGCTCAGAACCTGACAAGTGAAAAGCACAGGCTGTTCCTGCTCTAAGGCTGTGAGCACAAGGTGTCACTGCTGTTCAAGGAAAATGCAGTGCCTCAAGGGCCCCAGCAACTGCCGGGGAAAAAGTAATTTTTATTTTTGTATTTGCGAAAAAGTAGGTTTTGGCGGTAGAGAAATAGAAGAAGACAACCATGTTATAAATACAGATATAAGTATAAACATACAATACACATTTTATGTGGATAGCATCTTTTATTCAGAAGGAAAACAGATGATTTGTATGATAAATTGCAGTCTATTCCTAAGGATCTAATGGACAGATTCCTAACGATCATCTTTTTTAGCACGCAGTGATATAGAGCCCTCATCTTGTTTCAGCTGAAGACTCCCATCTTGAAAAGGGCTTCTGTACTGAAACTACTCAATGCTATTTCCCTAATTAACAGCAATTTTACATAACTGATATAACACAATTTAAATCAAGTGGGGCAAAAATAATTAGGAAACACCAATATGTAAGTACTGGGCATAATAAAACATAAAGAAGCCTACAGGAAATCATGCATATCTCTCCACTACCTCAAATTTCCTTGTTAACTCATCTTTCTTACACTTTTTAACCTTTCCTCCCCATTCCTTTCCCTCTGCACCCGAAATACCTATATCTCCTTTACTCTTCCAGTCTAAATGTGTTCTGAAATAATGGCAGATGTTGCGAGTTCAAAAAATGAGTGACAAGTAAGAAATACAAATTTGTACCCAGAGCCAAAGAATCCTTGTATTTCTTCATGTCTGGATTTTATCATTTGCTGATTTGTAATGTAGAAGAGCAGCGTGAATGAAAAACAAAGTTCTGGCAATGGGTTTTTTCTTTTTTTTTTTTTTTTTCTGTCTTGTAACAAATGACAGCTTCTGTCAAAATAACTCCTCATAAAACCTTACATAGCTCCCTTGTGAGTTCTTCCTATGCCAATTAAGTTCAAATGAAGTGTAGTGGCTTTTTATTTACTTTTTTTTACTTATTAATTGTGTCCAGACAGCTTCTGGCTACCATTAGAAATTTTCAAATAAAACAGACAGTTTATTAATCTGTGTCAGCTCTGCTCAGAGTCCCCTCCAGGATAACCTAGATGTGTTCACCACCATGTCCTCAGACAAGGGCCTGAGCAAACATGAGCCATGCACCCTGCCCAAAAAATCAACAAAATGGGATACAGGCAGACCAATGGAAGAAATGAAAATCACAGGTAGACGGACCTCCTCCTGGTGGGTAGGTAGGAGGCAGTTACATGCTGAAGTGCCCCTGGCAAAAGTAACAGGTAAAAGAATATCCCTGCTGACCTCCTGCAAAGAAAGAGGGGGTCAGGAGGCAGTTTGGTATCTGCCGTGCCTTCTCCCAGCAGTGGGCTTAAGGCTGAGTTCTGCAATCACCCTCTGGTAGGACTTTCCGCTGAAACAGGTGGGTGATTATGCACCCGCAAAGGTTCTTTGCAAGGGTGAAGCTCAAAGGATAACACTGTTGATTTTGCAGTTGCAAGGGAAGAATACAGATTCAAGGCCCTGAGTGAGCTGCTCTGGACCCTGCTTGGAGTAGGGGGGCTGAACTAGAGACATCTAGAGGTCCTCTTCCCATCTCAGCCATGCTATGATCCGGGAAGTCTTTTCCATTTCTAATTCCTAGTCTTATGAAGTATGTTACAGAGAAAAGACAGAGAAGTTGTCATTCTGGTTTACACCTTTGCAGAGAAGAAAAAAATGAGTTCAAAGACTTGGTAGTAGGATCAAAGCACTCTAATAAAGGAATGTGACCTCATGGTGGCCTACTGAATTTGCTCTAGCTTAGTTTAGAAGCTTCATCTATTTTCACCCAGTTACTTCAAGTGCAAAATTATCCTGTTAGGAATGGGTGTCAGCAGGTTAAAGAGCTGCGGACTGATAAATGCAGATCTCCTCAGTCAAGGCTGAGAGGCACTTATGTGCCACATGGGCTGCCAACAGGACAATCTGTCAACTCTGTAGGTGTCCAGACCATAACTGAAGTAAGCTGGCAGATGACAGGTAATTATTCATAAACTGTGAATAACAACATGTGTGACCACACAGCTAGTATCAGATGATGTGTTTTCCTTTCTGATGTAAAAAAAAAAAAAAAAATATTTAAAGGTGAGCTGAGGTAAACTGGAGAGTTTTGGGTTGTTGGCATGTTTTTAGGTTTAACAACCGTGTACATAATTACTGAGAGCAAAGAGCATATAGTTAACATGAATTTAGTTTTAAATAGTGTTTTTGGTAACTGGTTGTGCTATATTAATTCAGGGGCCACATTCAGGGACCATTTCCCTGAGTAAGAAAAATGTCTCAACTTGAAACAGAACATTTTGCTGAATTCTCCTTCTGACATCATTACTACAGAGTAAGGGCATGCTGCTTTCTTCTAACTCAGTGATAGCAAAGTCTACTGCTTCTATGGCAATCCTCATGCTCTTGGTATGTTTGGTGCCGTCTCACCATTCGCTTTTCTTCTGATTTCTGTCCCGTATTTCCTCTCTTCTCAGCTTATTTTCTTTGATCTGGTCATGTTTATGTCTTTTCCATAAGCTTCATGCGCTTTCCTCATTTTTCTCCTCTAGATATAAGCTCTCCTTCAGCAGGGCCAGTTCGGTAAATATCTGAGCCTTGTTGAATCACCCATTAACATCACTCCCACAGACTTCTCTTGAACAACCATTTCCAACAGCACATCAGCACATCATGACTGCCAAAGAAGGCACTCAAAGGGAAACAAACTGCCACTCAACATGCCCAGCATGACACCAAACATGTGTGATGTCTTTCCACAACCACAGGACTTACTGTTACTCTCTTTTAATTTTCCCCAGCCACTGGTACTGGACAAGCAGCCTCTCAAAAAGAACAATTATTAGTTAACAGGACCTATACAAGCCAGAGAGCCTGAGCTAATAGCTTTAGAAAGTTGTGATTTAATTTCACCCTGGCCAGCCTGAAAGTCATGTCAAATGACCTGACATTATGCAGGCCCAGACAAACAGAAGACATAAAAGCGTGACTTTGTAAGAGGAATCGAGCTTTTATAATAAACTTAAGGACCAAAAGGTGAACAGCAAAGGTTACAGAGAGCATGTGGAAAGACACTGACTACTTTTTTTCAGGATAAAAGGGAAAATATTTGCCTTCTTTCCTCTAGCTGGGAGCACGGCAGAGCTCTCTCTTATTAAGCAGGAAAATCATATGGCAAATCAAAATCTGGGAGCTTGATTTTTTTTTTGATAAAGTGGTAATCCAGATGTATAGTCTCTTTCTAGCCCTCAGCAAGTAGTCACTTGAGCACTATCATGCACTATACATGGTAGAGTATTTAACCTGTACCTTTTCAACAACACACAGCACAGCAGCTAGGACAGGAAGATCCAGGTCAAGTAGAGTGAGACAGACGTGGTTCTGTAATGGCTGCTCATCTGAAAGAAGAAATGAACAGTTAGCTATGCCAACTTTCCCAAGAAAAAAAAAGGATGCTGTCATCAGTATTATCTGCTTGAGCTAAAATTCAGAGGAAATGAAATTGCAGTCTCAGCACATTCTTCTCTGTGGTTTTCCGTAATGGACCAGTGCCAGAGAGCCCAATGAGCTCCAGTAAGAGTTGGCACTAGCACATACATGTACCACCTTCCTATTGACTTCCTAGCAGAAGACATCCCCTTCCGAATGCATCCCTGTCTCTTTTTTTTCTCTACCCCTCAGGTCAGACCTCTATCTTTGCCTTGCTTATTTGGATCCATTTTAAACAACACATAGAAGGTTTCTTCTGGGGTGTTTGGTCAAGAAAGGAAGTCCAAATAAGATTATCTAATGAAAATACGACAGGAAGTGTTTGCCTCCCAGCTCCCCCTTATTAATAAAATTCTAGTCCTCCCTAAGAGACACAAAATCTTTGTTATACATGTCGTGCTCTAAGGCTTCCTCTACTTTTAGTCATATGGATTCTACCTGCTGCCTTGTCTTTCCATGGTGCTTTGTGATGGGTGCTGCAAGGAGAGGTTCAGAGTGCGCACCAACCCCATACCTCTGCCATGGCCAAACATGATATTCCAGTGTTTATGACAGACTAACACTACAGTGACAATAAGTTTGCACATGTGCTCCAGGCATGCATGTGCACACGTTACGGAAAGGCTCTGAAAAAATTCCTGTTAAGTATTTCTTCTATCACTCTCTGTTTTCAGACCCTTGCTAACAATTCAAGATATAAAGTATTTACTGTTGTGGACATCATCTCCAATTCTCAGCCAATCCATAAAATGCCCAAAGTTTTCACACTGATAGTCTCTCCTGCATATACTTTCTTCAAAATTTGTATTCCATAAATTGTCTATGTGCAAAATTTGAGCCTGGTTGTGGCAGGCTTGTGGCATTGTATGATCTCATTTCTGTTATCTGGGTTTGATAAACAGGAAAGCATTTCCTGCAAGAATTGTTGCATGTGCATTTTTTTGTAATAGCCTCATAGGAGGCTATTCAACCAACTTTACTAAATCCTTTTCTTTGGGCATTCGTGCTAGTGAAATACAATCACTTCAGTGTTTAAGGAGAGATTGAAACATTGAAGGGAAATAGACAATGGCATAAGCATACATATTTCCTAGCAGTTATAGAAGATTCTTGGATTATTTTTTCAGTTCTGATCTTCTGGAATTTTAAATAGATTCAAGAATTTGTATATGCCCACAAAGAGTAAAATCTCATTTTAGTTGCTCACAGAAATGTGATTTATCCTTACAGATTTCATTGGAGCTTCATATTTCAACTCAGGTTATCAGCACTAGAATCTGTAGGACAGAAATAGGAATGCCATGGGTTTTTTTAGAGACTGATTGGTTTTCTGCTGAGTTCACTAGATGTGCAAAGAAATATGCCAAACGTCTCTGTATTTTAACCACAAATTTGCATTTTATCATTGCCGCATTCCAATTTGCTTATTTCTTTTTCTTTCTAGAGGCCAAAGGACAATTTTCTCTTACAAGAAAAACACACTTCTCATCAGAAAACTTTAAAAGCTATCAAAAGAAAGAATTATAATGTTAATTAAAAAATACTTACTTTGGTTAGAGAATGTACTATCATCTGTGAACAGAATCCACATGGAATTATGAACCAAAATAAATAATGAAGAAAAATAATTTTAAAAGGTCACTTGAATTTCGTAGCAATTTTCTATTCAAGTCAACATAGAAGACTATTGTAGTGCTGCCAGTTCACAAAATTTAAGCTTTAAAATTTCAAAAGTTGGTGCTCAGCTGTGAAGCTTGAAATGGGCTTATTTGTAAGTCTTAGGCTGAAGCATCACCATGAAGTTGAGAAGTGTCCACTGTACGTACAAGTTATACGGTTTCTTTGGGGACACAACACAACCAATTGAGAACAGAAATGGTATCAAAAGTCTCAGTTTCAAACCAAAGTAACCCGACAGAGAACATTTACAGATTCCTAAATGGAGAACATTTCGTATGTTAACATTGAAAGTAGGAGTGTTAAAACACTGGGTACAGCACTTGCTATAAACAACATAGAAGACTGTTGCACAAAAGAGTTAACAATCTTCTCAGGAACATTTGCTTCAGAAAAGTGTGTGATCTATCTCTTTTCCCTCTGCAAGTCAAAGTAAAGGGAAGAGGGAAGTCAGCCCAGGGCTACTGCTATTCTTTAGTTTAAAGGCACCCATCACTCCTACCTGTAGAAGGTCATTACTTGAGCATGATAAGAGCTAATGTGTAGCAGCACTCTCAAAACTATCAGGCTGCAACAAGGTCTTTTACCATCTCATGCCAGCACACTCTCCATGCCAGTTCCTCTGCTGCCTTCTCGTCTCCCTTCCTCACTCAGGACATGCTCTCTCTCCTCTTACTTCTCCCTCAGCTGCTCTCTCCATCAGCTCTCAACCCCTTAACCAGCCACAGCTGCACCTTATCTACATCAACCAACCCACCGCCCCTGAAGCCAGCCCACAGTTGTATATCAATGTTAATTAACTCAGCTTCATTCTTCTACAATTCCTCCTTTTTTCTATCTTTCTTTTTAACAATTCATACCTCATGTTTTTACCAATCATCACTTTTTACAAATAGAAACAAACTTTTTACATATAAACTTTTCATACAGTCCTCTATAAGTCCTCTACACTAATGCACCTATACATTGGATGTCCTGTTATTAATGGTCCTGCTAATAGCTGGTGACAGTGAGAGAGTGAATTTCCACAGTTCACAGCCCTTTGTAAGACTTCTTCTGGAACATTTCTCTCCACTATCATCACCCAGACTGCCCCTCTGACCTCTTTATCAGTCAGTGAGTGGTACCAGAGGCTTAAGACACACAATCGCAGCAGTGGGCCATGTGTGCTCCGCAGGGCGGCACAATGCAGAGGGAAAAATTAGAAAAAAGCCATTGCTTTAGAAAACGCAAGTCTGTGTTAATATGTCATGAGGTAACGATACTGTCATTTAGTTTCACCTTCTCCTTTTTCACTTACTAACTTACATGAATTTTCACATTTCATCCTCAAGTGAATCTTTGTATTTATAGCTATGCAACGTGATCTGCAACTCACCATGGGCAGTGAACATGCTGCTGTTGACTTCAGTGGGCTTTGGATTGAGTCCATATCTACCTTAGAGCTCTGGCTCCCTTGGTCTTAGCCATGAAACCAGAGTCTGAACCTGACTTACCTATATAGTCATGGAATTTAAAAGTAACGTTACATGAAAATGCTGTTGTTTGCTTCTACTTCTGCCTCCCTTTTAAAAGAGAAGTAGCTGATCATTTCAGTACATCTGCAATTAAAGGTAAAACCAATAGCTACAGGTTACAGTATGTTTTAAGCATGCTTTGTGCTTGGCAAACCTTAGAAAATGGAAGGTTTTGCTCCTATCTTTTTACTCTACAGACCAAGTGGTTGAGCAAATCCCTGTTGTTTGGTACAGATAACATTACACAGATGCTGCTGAAGAACAGCACTGGTTCTTAGACTGCACTTGGTGTCTGCAGGAGCACCTGGAGTGTTCCAGGGCCTCCAAAGCCTTGCACTTGGCCTTTCACAGACACGTATCTAAACAAGGGGATGCTGCTGTTGGCTGTAACAGGAAGGGTGGCTGTAACACCATGGTGCTCCATGTGAGACAGCAGAGGCATCAAATCTCACTACTTCATATCTTGGCATTGCCAAAGCTTCTTTGAGATGCTTTGTTCACTGTTTGCACTATTAAAGGTTACTGTACTTCCCCAGAAAGCCAAAGTGGTAAGGTGGGCAAAACTGTCCAAATGTCTTTCTCTATCAAGGGACAACAGGACAACCATGTAAGTACTTGACTGTCAATTTATAGTAACTCTGGCTTTGAGTTTGCATTTTGAGCTGTTCAAAAAGGTTTAAAATACTTTTTTTTTTTTTTTTCCCCCACAGGACCATAAAGGATTTTATATTGCATAGCAATTTCCATAATTAAAAGATCAATGAAGCTGTTTTCAAGTCTGCTTTACAGTAGAAGTAATTTCAGTCTTTCTGTTACTCATTTTGGTGTTTTTCAGCCTACTAGAAGAGCACTTGAATGAATCACTCAGGGTATGTTCAACTTTTTAAGTAAGTTCTTAAAGGAATCTTTTAGTTGGTTTGTTTCCTTAACACAAAATATGTATATAATCCTTACTCAAACTCAGAAAAGCTGTTCAATTAGCATAATGCAAAGAACTACCCTGGTTTGTGCAATAATGCTGAGGGCTGGTCAAGCAGAAAGAATTTATACAGTTTTTCCCCTCTTTATTTTGCTTTGCTTATTAATACCAGCGGTACCTTTCAGCTTTATTGGGAGGCTTGGGGAATTCAGGAGGTACCATTTTCTTAGTTTTCTTTCCCAGAAGTCCCAGCTCTAAGAGCCAGCTCAAAATACGATGCACTCTGATTAGAGGCACACAGGACCTAGAAATTGTTCTGGAAGTGCTAAGGCTAATGGCCTTATCTAAGGAAGTGCCTGGCTCCCCAGTAACACGTCATATCGTGGAAGATGATTCTGATATTTCAGCAGTTGGAGGATTCCTTGACTCTTTCTCTGTCGTAACATTTATTTCTGGCTGCCTACTTTAATGAAATATGTAGGATCTTAATTTTCCCAGAGACTGCTATTCCTCTACCAAATTAATCAATGGATTCAAAGGAGAAAGGGGCAAGAGGAGTGGTGAGACACAACTGGACGTATGCAGATCATGATAAATGTGTCATTTCTGTATTCAATCAGAGAGAAAAATCAGCTATCAAGTTACATTTTAAAAGCGATGGGATTTCTGCAGGTTTTGCATGGGTAGCATATAGTTCCCTGGGCTGGGCTGGGCTGGGCTGGCAGGGAAAAGCCCAAGGTAAATGGTGGGTTTGAAGCCCACCTTCTCAGCAGCTTCATGGAGAGATATGGCCAGCTGCTCTGAGCCCCTGTAGTCCTTTACCCGGGACAAGACCTTGCCAGGTGCTGCACATGCTGGCCCCATGCCAGCAAAGCACTTCAGCACATGCTTCACTTTCAACACATCAATTACTCATGGAGAAGTCAAGCCTGGAGAAGCTGCTGCTGCAGAGATAGCACTGAAAAGGAAATGGGGAGGTGGTGACCTTATTGCCTCTCTTTCCCAATGGCCCTGTCTGCAGACATCATTCAGGGCCCGGGGTAAAATGATGGCAGAGGCTAATAGGTCACTGACCTGCTACCCTGTGGTTGGCCCAGCCCCAACCTTTGCAAAAGAGAGGGGAAGGGAGAGGGGAAGATCTGTGCAGTTTGTCAGATGTTATCACACTTGATAAGACAAAGCTTCTCTTTCAGGAATTTTTATTTCCTAGTTTGCTATGAAAAAAGATGGCAATCGGAGATCTGTGGTGGCGAAGAGGAAACTCACAATCTTTTGTTCTCGCTCTGCCACTCACATCTGTGACAGGTTTCCTTTCTCCCTTAAGCTATTCTAATTTCTGGCTCTACATGTGTCAAAATAAGTTTCCAAAGCAAATCACAGATGCATGGGGTAATTAGAGCTGTCATTTTGATGTCGGCGGAAAGCACTCCCCTTCCCAAGAAGAATACATGTCTTGGTCAACAGCATATTGTAGTGATGATGAAGAATTTGGCATTTGTCTCTTTGGGTCTTTTTGAGGTTTGTTTTTTGTTTTTTTCACTTGAGGGATGATAAGGAAAAAGAGGAGAATTACCTCATGCTCCTGTTGTATGAGCTTTCCTCTGCTTCAAAAACTCTCGGAAAGTGCTGCTGAGAAGTAGATAACTACGCATAACCATACAAAACACACAAAAGTGACCCTAGATTCACTTCTTCAGAAATGTAGATATCTAGATGAATTTGAAGAAAATTAAAAAAATACATATATTCAAAAGTAGCATTCAGAAAAACTGAAACAGGAAATCTAAAGATGAGATCCATTCCTCCAGGTGTCCAGCAACATGAAAAAAATTTCTAAATGTTTGGAAGAGTATCTTTAAAAAGTCCTGTGATAAACAGGTGTGCACTATCCTCACTCCTCCAGAGAGACTCTCACGGACATATCTGAAGCTCTCTTTACAAGACTGACACAGTAATGACATTTTCACCAGGAGTCTACTCTCGACTGTTCTCATAGTTTGTTCTTAATGCGAGCATTTTTAAATAATGGCAACATATATGGAGATAATTATTTCAAAGGCTCCTTCTTTTCTTTGTGGGAGTTTAAGTGCACACAAAAAGAAATTCTTTTCCAAGCAAACCGCCCGGCTTTAATTTCATACTCCTGTGCCATACATGAGTCCTCAACCTCTGTAAAATTACGGCTTGCTCCCTAAAGAGTCTTCTTTAGGGCACCCGCAGCACCTCAGTCACAGGAAATTTCAAGCAGAATGAAACCAAAGCTATGTTTTAGATGTAGAAAGAGTGAAAAAGGTTGGAAAAACATCTAAAATGCATACTGCAGGATGGGAAGAATAATGGGCTTTCTAATCAAGATGCAGGGCACTTGCACTCAGGTTTGCTCTCTTACTACTGTCTGAGCCACTTTTGGTGAGCCCTTTACTTTCAGTGCCACTGGGTCCCTAGATCTGCAGAGGGAATCACTATGATTCCTCCTTACCATCTTTCGTGCATATTTTGCAACGTGGCATTTCTTTGGTGTGCAGGGGGGTACTACTGTGCAGCCCTGAGCACAGAGAGAGGGCTCTCTGAGGTGCAGGTCGGTGAAGGGGTTTGCTGCTGACATCAGGTTAAGGACTCCTTGCCTGTCCCATCTGTTTGCCTCTGCCTGTGTACTGCAATGCACTGCCCTGTCAGTTGTTCCACTCTGAATTTTTCTGGGAGATGCTGAAAGCAGACCAGGAAACTTATCTAGTTAAAAATAAGTCTCCCTTCAGCAAGATAATTTCTCATTCAGGTCAATGTACTGATAAGTACAGTGTGGCCCCATCAACAGATCCTAGCACAAGCAAGTGGGTTGTGAGACATAGCACAGGGGTAGGAAAAAAGACTGGGATTTCTTAAATTAGCTTAGCCAGCATTTCATTTCACTGCATCCTGAGCAAAACTTTTTAGGCTGGAGAAGCGTCAAGGACGGTTATATGAGTCTCTGCTGCAACTCGATTATGAAACTTTGCCCTTCTACAGGATTTCTATTCAAGTACCACAGCAGCTCTTTGCAAACATTAAGTGCTGTGTCCCTACAACACACCTGGCAGGCAGATAGGGTATCCTCTTATCAGATGGGCAAAATGAGCTGCACAGTGATCACGAGCCAGCCTGAAAGGCAGCAAGAGGCAGAAAATCCTAATTGCAGGACTGATGTTTTAACTACTAGGCTTCTGCTGGAAGCCAGTGGCCACTGATAGAAACTGCCAATACAAAGATGCTGCAAGCAGCCATAAAAATGGGGTGAGGAGTAACAATGATATGACTTGCAGATGGCTTTCATTAAATGAAGTTTTTATTGGATTAAAGGCACAATTTAAAGCCTACAGTAGAACTGCTTGAAATTCTTTAATCTAATCTTGAAGAGGCTTCTTGACCAAATCAAACATTTTGCTGGGAATTTTTCAGCTCCACTGAAATTTCCTGAGGGATTCTTGTTTTGAAACAAAAAAGAAAAAAAAGTCCTTTCAAAACAGTCATGCTTGTTAGTTTTATCACTGAAGATGAGATGTATTTTATAGAAAATATATGTTTATATATGCATATATATTTTATAGAAAATACATGTTTATATATATATGTGTGTGTGTGTGTGTTTATATAAAATATATGTTTATACTTTTAAGAATAAAATACTTCTAAGAATTTTTGCCAACTCGCTCTTTGCCAGCAGAAGCTTTCTCAAGGATTATCATGAGTGAGTGATGGGGCTACAAATACAGTAAAAAATGGTTTTCTATTTTATAGTAGTAACAAGAAAATACTTATTCCAGTGATGAAACTAGTGGTGATTAACCTTTCCTGAAAGAAAGCTTCTTTCATGTTATGTTTGGTGTTTATCTTCAACCTTTAAAAAGATAACTCTGCTTTCATAGTAAAAATTATTTTCTTGGGGCAGTGTTTTGGCTCAAGAGTTTTAGGAGCAGGGCTTTAATAGTCAAAAGATAATTGCATTAAGCCAGATGTTACGATTTTTACATATAGCCATATCCTAACAAAAACCCCATCAAGGCACAAATTGCTTGATTTGCAATGCATAATCCAAATAAAATTATATAAATGTTTACAACTCTATTTCCTGCTATATTTGCAGGTGTTAACATATGCTTTCTGAAGCTTTTCTTTTTTGGGATAAATCCACATAGGTAATCTCATGGATAGACATTGAAGATAATGAGTGAACAAGGTAAGTAGAAGTTTGCCTTCCTTGAATGGTCAAAAGAAGTAAAAGAATTGCCTTAGTAGGTTTTTGATCCTGTCTGTGATTGCTCAAAAACCAAACCAACTGAAATTTTAGCTGCACTTTCCTTCTAATTTTCAACTGTTCAAAATTAGCTGTGGACCTCAGGCTCCAGTATAGAGACCCAAAACCCACCTAGGCTGACTCCTCAAAGGCCAGAGAAATTCCTTTTGATTACAGTTCATAAAAAGTAAAAAAAAAAAAGTTTAGAAGCATGGAAAATAATATTCATATTTTTGCAAATAATGAGAAGTGGTGAGGGAGGTTAAAGGAAGCGATGGAGCTTGCAATTCTAAACCAAAGGAACAAAAACCAAAGGCAACAACCCCCCAAAAGGTTCAGAAGTCCCATCAGACCAAAACCAAATGTTTTCAAAATCTGTGAAAACCTTCTGGTGTGAAACAATTTCAAGTTTCAATGAGTGTGGTTAGCAGTAAACTATAAATCACTGCACATAGAGGTTTCTAACTGGCAAGTGGCAAACACATGAAGGCTGTTTCTCCATACTTTTGGCTTATTTGAATATAATTTTTTTGAAGTTGTTCACAAGGAAACAAGATTTATATAATATCACTGTATTTCTCAGCCCTTTCAATCTCTCTGATCCCTGCTGGCTAGCTCCAGTCCAAGCTGACAGAGTGCTAGAGGCTTGGAGAGCCTGTGGTCCTAAATGCCCTGTGAATGTCACTACCCAGGTAGCGGAGAGAGACTCGAGTGGAGGCACAGAAGACCTGTGGTGGGACACCAGCTGCATCACCTGACACAGAGACACTAAAGAGGTGAAGCCCATGCTGCATGTACTGATAGCAGGGGAGGCTGTGGCTGGAGCTCACAGCTTACCAGCCATGGAACTGAGGCCAAAGGCAGTCTGCTGCTTGTTGAGCAGATTTGGTATGGTATCATTGGTGATATTTGGGGAAAGAACCCATGCTCACTCTCGGCTCTCCTCTTACTTGTCTTTTTCACTTTGCCCTCCTTTGGCTTCATCTTGAGAGAAAAGTTAAAGAACAGGAGCTGAGAAAATGCCCCTGTGTATGCAAGGATATGGGCAGCCAGATGGTTTTGTAACAGCTGCTGTATTGCTTTCTCCTTCACCTTCCAGGAATTCTTCATTACACAAGTGTTTCCACCCACAAGGTAACAAATTAAACATATTCTCAGTGTCTGTGATAGTCACTGCTCCAATAGGATCGTGTAAGCCCCTAGTGAGGCTGAACCCCTCTCCAAGATTCACTATTTCCTCCTGGGGGCCAGAAGGCTCCTGGCAATATGTTCTTCATAATCTTCCACTCTCTTAATGTCCTGTGACAACATTTTAGTCACGGGCAGGAAAAGACCTGTCTTCCAGTAAAGGATCCATACCTGATAGCAGGAATGGAGAAAGGTGAATGCATGAATCTGCATTACAGAAGCATCTGAGCCTCTGAGTGCTCTTCCCTAAGGTTCCATGTAAGTCAGAGTTCTCCCACAATACCTGGTGAATTTTCAGACACAATCTGTACGTCTATGTCACCGACACTCCAGTTTAAAGCTGTTTTGGTTGCTATCTGCTGTATGGTGCAGACAAGACAGCATCCAGCCCTGGCCAGCCACCTGAGCGTTTAACAGCTTCTTTAACAGTTTTTGAACATTTTGTACTGGTTCAGGTTCAGCCTGCAGCCAGTGACACGCTTCCTAACTCAGGAGTCCAGCCGGTCGGGAGTCAGGAACCCCCTTACACCTCACTTCCCCATGCTATGGGTGCTACTATATGGTCAGTACTCTGTCACAGGGAGGCACGGCAAAGCCCAGAGGTCTGAACCTTGATTCAACCCATAGTGATCCTCAGAGGTTGTTCAGAAAGGAGCTTTACTGTTTGGGAGTAGGAATTAGCTGCAGAGAGAAAAAGGATGACTGTGCATACTGATGCAGAATTAAACACAGGCAAAGAGACAAGCAAGAGAGAAGGGATATTCCCCAGGAGCATTTGACTGGAGCTCTGCTTTGGGGACAGAGAAGAAATTAGCTAGCTGAGATTGATGTTGGAGAATGAATGTGATTCGTATTTTATTAATAAAAAAGGTCTCCCCACAAAGGAAATTCCCATTTTGGCTTTAGTGATGTAGCACTAAGCGGTAATTGATACACGAAATGCCAAAGCCCATAGATCTCTAGTTACACTGGAGCAGACGCTCTTTGGGGCCTGTAATTACAGATAGCTGGCAGACAGACAGATTTCATCTTTGAGAGAGAAAAGGACTTGCGGCTCTCCTGCCAGCTGGGATGACTAAGCTCAGTGCCAAGTTGGACATACCTTCCAGAGCCTTTGTAAAGCACTGTTCCATTCTACCTCAGGTTCTTTTGCTCTCCAGGTTTCTGAAAATGAACTGATAAAATATTTGTAATGGCACCTGCAGCAGTGAGGCATCTCGGATAGAAAAGCCAGTCCCTGCCTCCCAGCCAGAGGAAGGCACAGATGCAAAAAAGTCATAGCTCAGAGCTGCATAGGGGTGAGGCAGGGCAAGTGTTGCAATGGCTGGGGCACAAGAGATGGCTTAAGGACAGCTGATATTCCTGGGTTAAACCAGCATGAGCTTGCTCTCTGGAGCCATCCTCATGGCGTGGATTAGGCACTGGTGTACTGAACCGCGGGGCAAACACGGTTTTCTCAGGAACTCTGCTGAAGCAAGCTACCCATGCTGCCAGGGGACATCTGCGTACTCCAGACCTGTTGCAACAACACCTGGGAAGCCAGACCTGCCCTCTGTTGCTCTACTTAGATTATCTCTGCACATTTCCCCCCTGATCGTATTACCCAGGTCAACAACATCAAGTCTGGCCTTGGTGGTCTATGCTGACTGCCAAGGTGGCGGATGATCTGCTATCTGAAATTAGACATCTCCACATGAAATATGTAAAACCTGTGGGAAAAAGAGCAGTACTTTTTGACCAAATTCTGCTCTCAGTTACACTAGAGGAATGCAACTGAAGTCAATATGATTTATAGGAATTAAGGACAGCACATAGTTTGGTGTTTTTTGTTTTGTTTGGGTTTTTTTGGGGGGATGACATTTAGATTCTAGTTGCAGCTAATAGGGCTGGCCACAGACAAATCTCAAAGAAAAGTAACACTGTTGTTTGTTTTTCTTCCCTAACTCCAATGTCAGCCCCAGTCTAACAAAGCACCCTATAATATTTGCTTAGGCACTGAATTTGTTAGCCTAACTTATTTTTACTATTTATCCCACATTTCTGTAAAAATGTGTAAAAAAATATCTGTTAATGCCAACTGTTTTAAATACTCTTTTTCACAGGCATAGTGCATACTAGGAAGAGCTTGCAAGTATAGCTATGCTGGAATTTTTATATCAATAAACCCCTGATGGGTGATGCAACTCTCAGCAGTGCACTGGTTCCAAGGATGAAATAACACAGCCTGGCAACCCAAGTGGTTTTTGCCAACAGAGCTGCAAGGCATTTTTTTTTTTTTCTGAGATAGAATACCAGCAAAAACTTCTCCTGAGAAACCAAGCAGGGACTCCGCGTGAGCCAGCTGCTTGGGACACTCACCTGGCATGCAGCAGACAAAAGTGCCTGTCCCTTCTCTGTGCAAATAGCTGCATCAGATCTGAGTCCCTCTCCTAGCAAAACATTTCCCTGTTCTGGGCCCATCTGGCTGCCAAAAGATCCCTCCGTCCCTCTGTGCTCATCTGTCAGAGCTGCTCAGGGACAGTTCGATGAACTGGTGGTCGGGATGGGAGCTGGGAGAGCTGGGCATCAATCAGGCAACACAGCAGCTTGAAGAGAGGTCTCCTGTACCTCCGGACACGTCAAACGCCAGCCTTTTGGCAAGCCTCAGGGGCAGAGCATTGTCTGTTTTTCAGCAGAAGCACTTGTTGGAGCCCAAGAAATCGTTCCTGACGAGGATTTTGTTGCAACTGATGTGCCTCCATGGAAAGCATAGCTTTTTAAAAGTTGCTGTTTTCTGATGCAAGCACACGCATCATCATATTTCACTGAAGAATTTCTGATTAATTCTTGTGAGCTCAGGAAAGGCCAAATGACCTAAGGGTTACAAGGTGCCAGTTACAGATAGTGTTTCACATTCTTTCTTAGAAAAATAGTTATGAAACTACTGGATTTTCCTTCCGTACTTTTTTTCTGTATCTCTTCCAATGCAAAATACTTTGTTCTCCCAGTAGAAACCAATCATTTACTAAATATTTAGTGTAATTCATATCTCTGTCTCTCAAGTAGGCCAGTGTTTACACTTCAAAAGCAAAAATCTTTCTTCTTGTGCCATAGTCACTCCATAGAAATAAATACAAACCACAGAACCTGCACAAATCTTTGCTGAGGCACAAAATTTTAAACACCTTATGGATTAATGTTTATGGAGCCTGTCAGAGATTTAAAACCACAAGGAGAAAGATTTTTTTCAGCTCTGAGAGATGGACTAACGTCAGCCCTGCACTGAAAAAGCCTTGGCAGGTTGTTTCTCTAAGCAGACAGGTCCTTGTTCAATTGTTTGTGATGTCTTCCCACTTAGTTCTTGCTATAGATTTATTTCTTTGCCACCCTCTTTACACTTTACCTCGGTGTGCCTCAGAGACACGCAGAGCCAGCAGCTCACCACTAAGGCAGCCTGAGGGGAACTGCTAGCAAAAGACCAGCCTGCCAAAACCCATAAAACTTGCTGCTTTTTGCCTTGCTTTAAAACAAAAAAATAATATTGTCTTTTCTCTAAAGTGGTAAAGCAACATATGCCCAAATGAGTTCTTGACATTACACTACAGGATTTTTTAAGGGTTTTGAAGAAACCTTGGCACTTACCAACATGTTCTCCAAAATGTACAATCGTTAGTTTAGTAGTCAGCAAAAGTAAAAACAAAACTGGTGGCATGAGGTGCAACCAGTAGATTTTGGTGAGGCAATGGGAAGTTCATGAAAATCACAGCCTCTGAAACACTGAACAAATCCAAATGGAAAGAACTGATTAAAAGCAGAAAGGTAGTCTTGTCCATGGCCATGATAGCCACTGTTTCACTGTTGCCACTGTGTCTGTGAGAATGTACCTGTACTTACCAGCTGGGCAAACCCAGTTAATCACAAACACAAAGAGAAATGGGCATTTTGCCCAAAGTGTGATAAATTTTTTTCTTGAAGGTTTAACTGAGCTTCTTGCATTATTTGTCAATGTTTTCCTCTTTCTGAAGGGAGCTTGGTAGGAAAAGATGACTCTCAATAGACTAAAAGCCACGGTTACCCACTACAGAGCAGAATTTGGCTAGGTTAAGCATAACCATTTTTGCACAGATCACAGCACGCTGATAATGCCACTTGCCCACCAGAAGTGCCTGTTGGTCTGCTCACCCTCAGAAGCACTTGAAAACTGGCTGAGGGCATCTGCTGCAGACCTGCACCTCCCATAAGGGCTGTGGGGCAGCCGTTCCTGCTCTCCCTCAATTATAGGGTCCTCCCCATCCTCTTGCTCACATTTCCAGTATTTCACCCCCACAGATGAGGCTGTTGTTTGTAGTTATGAGTTATGTTTTCCCACCTAGTGCAGATTTGTTCTGGCTTTCTTTGCACGGTCACTGAGGGCAGAAAGGAGAAAACACACTTTTCTTCCCTGTGTGCTTATTATAAGGAGGGGGCAGAAAGGAAGGGGAGAAGGGGTTAAGAACAGCTAGCCTATACCTGTTTGCTTTATACTTCATAATTCCTTAAAATGCATTAATCTCTGCGCAAAGTGCCGCAGTAACAACCCTGGAGACCAAAGCCCCCTGTTTCTGTATGAGGCAGAAATGGTGCAGGGACAAGGACGGCTGCCCTGCACGCTTGGGTGGCTTCGCCTCCATCCTGTCCTGGGTTGATCTCAGTTGGCGGTGATGCTGCGGCTCTGGGGCTGCGCCCGTTTAGGCTTTGGCATCTGGGCAGAGGTTGCTCGGTGTGGTGAAGGCTTTGCAAACACCTCGTGCCCACAGGAGGCTGGCGGGGGCCCACGGGGCTTGCTCTACACAGGGCTGAGGAAAAGGCATGAGGTGTAATGTGTTTTGGGTTACTACAGGTCTGTGAATCTGAAATTGCAAGCTGCTACACAATGCAAATGCCAGTGCTGGGGACTGAAAATAAGAATATTAATGTACTTTACCTAGGTTTTTATTCCACATTTAGGACTGCGTGAAATTTCCACTGGTAAAATACCACGCTTTTCACGTGAAAGCATTTCATGTAACCCCACAACAGACCTCTTCCTATTTTTCTGAGAAGCAGTGCATATGGGATGCTGAAGTAGCACAACTCTGATAGCTGCCCAGGATCTTCCCTGCAAGAAGACTTCCTGCATCTTCACATTCAAAATGTTTTCTCCTTCTTTTATTTGCAAGTACAAAAAACTTCCTCCAAAAGATGATGAGCCATACAGCAAACAGGTAGTGCTAGAAAAATAAGGCTGGCCAAGCAAACGGAATAATAATAATATGAGATAAACATGTTCTACTTATGTACCCAATGATTTGCAGCCATTTTATGACTTACACATTCTGGTGTTATTTTGTGTTCTTATTTTCCACTACATCCTATGTCACTTCAGCTACTTCACCAGCTCTCAGAAAAGCATTTACAGACAACATTTCACTTCACGTAATAGCTGTTTTCCTATACAGTTTTCATGGTTGGTGCAAATCTCATTACAAGCATTGGGGATGAATTTATTCTTCCCCAGGCAGAACTCCTCCTGCTGACATTCTCCACATTATGGTTTGTTTCCGAGCCTCCGAGCATCATGCAGAATCCCGTCCTGTGGCTGTCTCCAGATGATCAGGCAGCAGGCTGAGTTTGTCAGCAACATTTCCAAAAGTCTATTTTTGTCCTCATTTGCTTTCTTTTCTTTACTGGTGCTCACATCCTTCTTGCCATCCCAGGTGCTCCTTTAACTCAGGAGCCAACTGGTTTTTCAGGGTTTGGTCCTGATCCCAACCACACCATCCCAAGCTCTACACTTGGGTAACGAGGAGTGCCTGTGGCCACAGAGCCGTGGTGATCCAGGAGGGTGATTTAGTGCAAGGTGAGTGAGTGAGTCAGCAATGATGCCTCTCTCTGCATTGCAAAAAGCAACTTTCTATGAAGTCTAAAGAGTGTGCTGGCACTGGGTGATGGGGAGAGCGCAGCAGAACTATGTCACTGGCAGATGGGAAAGATACCAGTGCTGCTCTCACCCCACAAGATGCAGAGCAGGGAATTTTTGTTGTTGCCCTGAAGGATTAAGTCCTCTTCCTCATACTGACTGCTCAGTAAAGTGTGATAAAACGCCACACAGTAAGCTTTAATTATGAAAAATGCAACATGCTGAAACTGGAAAATCTAAATGAAGGCTGACGTTTTTCACAGCTATCTTTTTCCCATGGACAACCAGCCACACACAGGGCTGTTCCTCCACTATTTTGACTTGATTTCTACATTCTATCCCCTTTCCAAAAGGCTGGTTTGATGACTTTATTTTTAATGATCAAATAATGCATGGGCCTTGGTGTTTTGGGGTGAGGGTTTGGCTCACCTGTGTATCTCTCAAAAACCAGGATCTCAGCCCCTGGTTCCCATAAATATTTCCAAAAATTGCAGGCCATGTTTCGCGTGGCTCAGAGCACAGCTCAGTCATCAGCTGCTTGATCATAGTTATATTTAAACAACTGCATGTTTAAGAAGTTTACAAAAAACATTTTCTACTTTAAAAAAATAACTAAATGAATGAGTAATTTTTTAGTTTTGCTTAAGAAGTCCCACAAACTTATCTGTTGGACTCCATCTTCCCTATTACTCACAGCAAATACAAAGAAGCAGGACAGCAAAGGGGTTTTATTATTCAACTAAATATATGGTATATATGGGATATCACCCATATCAAGCATGAAAACCTGTGACTATGGTTCAATGATACCACAAGTATGGTAGGGCTGGAGTCTTGGGTTGCGGTTTGTGTGCTTGTCATTCATATTCATATTAAAGCCATTGGAGACCGGCCATTGATGTCAGTTGGTTTTGATTGAGTACCTTTGTTTATAAGAAACTAAGCGATAATGCTTTACAAGTGAAAAAAAAAAAAAAGACTTCTATTTTGTCATTATTTGCTACAGGCCCAGTTGATGTCTGTCACTGGGGAGAGGTGGGCCCTAGCCACACAGCATAGCAGTACCTGTTCTGTACTTGTTTGCATTTCTGTAAGTGCCTGTATATTATCTAAGTATTACAAGAATGACTTGCTTGACTCTTAATATTATTTCCCATTATTTTTCCAAACTTTAAAAATCAATCAAGTGTTCGGTATATCCCAAGTGGGGCTGTGAAATGCATTTGCTGCTTGAGAAGTGGCAAACTTGAACAGCAAGTGAGAGCACAAGGTCTGCTTGCTAATGTGAAGGTGGGTGTCAGAAATCCATAGGAGAAAAAGAATCTTTTTCTAAGAATTGCCTAACAACACCTGATCCTGCTACGAGAAGAAGACTCCTGAATGCTTACATACCCCAGCCAAGTAACATGGATTGGATCTAGTGGTCCATCCGTGTTGTTACAGCACTAGATTGAAACCTAAGAGGATTTATTTTCTGCAGCCTTGATAGTTAAGAGCCAGATAATTCTCCCTTTCTCAGTTAGGATTTCCCAGATCCTTATTGGAACAATCCTGTTGAGTTTAATGCAAGATGGTCAACTGTCCATAGGATTTTAAAGCAGCCTGCACAATTCTATAGTGAAGAGATAATTCCCTTTTGCTTTTTCTGACCTAATTAAAAGCGCAAAAAGAAAGCATTCATGCTCCAGTAAATTCTGCCGAGTATTTCCTGTATATTTGGATCCGCTGCTGTTAAACCGCACAGGATTGCTCCACGAGGCTCATTCATCTAAGCAACATAACTTGCCTTCTACAACAGTTCTAGAAAGACTTGAGGGATAAGGAGAAAATGTGGGTCTCATTATGAAAGCAGAGGTGTAGGACCTCAGGAAACTTAGGTACAGTTCCAAATGTAGCACAGACCAAGTCTGGACATGGTCCTGGTGTGAGTGGCAGCCAGGTCAAAATTTACCCCGACACATGATGCAGAACTTGCCTGGCCATGAGGACCAAGGCTGCAAGTAATGCAAACCAAAATTTTCCTTTAGTGGCATCCATGCAGAGGGGACACTCACAATGAAGGTATGTATGTCTGTGAACGGACTCATGAGGCCTTCACGAAACCTGTCTCTTTCTAAATGCACAATCAGCACCAGCAAGGAACACTGATGTGACTCTCTCATACTCCTTCCCCAGCTACAATGAAGAAAAACATTTATTTCCTTTTTTATATCCCTTATCTAATCACACTGGAAGTTCTTGGAGGCAGGTAGGTTTCTTACCACCATGGTGGTGGCTGGAAGCTCTGCTTGTTAAAATCACTCCATCTTTTACATTGTAAACCTCTTTCTTCAGTTGCTTAAACCTTGCCAGTTTTTTATCACTTGGTCTCACATTTTCCTTCAAAAATGCTTACTTTAGGATAAATGACCCTATGGATGGGGGGCAAAGAAAATGAAGAAGAAATGTTAAGCGGCATAGTCAAGTCTCTTTTGAGAAAAAAGGCTGGGGAAATCACAGTGGACAAAATAATAGTGTATGTTTTGGAAGACATCTTTATTTTAAAACCATAATGCCACCAGTTTCTGGACTCTAGACTTCCTTTTTTGCAGAGTTTCGACCTTTTGGCTATTGCCAACTCTGTGGAAATCCATTCACATTTGATTAAGTTACAAACCCTCAAAAACCTGCAGCTTGTTTTTATTAGATCAATTTCTGATCTATTCTGAGCATGGAGTTTTTCCTGCAACGTCAAATCCAAACTGCTGTGCTGCTTAGTAGGTCCTGACAGATAAACCGAGAGCAAAGGGGTTGTCCCGCTGTGAATTGCCTTTGCCCAGCTGCACGTTGTCGGTGCACAGGAGGGCTCCGAGCTGAAGGCGAAGGGGCTGTGGGGCCAGCAAGATACAAAGAGCATGGCAGAAGGGAAAGGACGGGCCTGTAGGGCTGCTTGGTGATGAAGGTGACCTGGACCCAAATTGGGAGACAGGCTGGTTCGGATGAGCAGAGGTGGAAGAGGACTGGGATGATGATTCTGAAGAGGTGGGACATTGATAAGGCAATGGGAATGAGAGGTTTGACGAGAGAAAAAAGGGGACTAGGTACATGTGGAAAATAACTTTGAGGTATGAAAGCAGCAGTGTCATGATCACTAGAAAAAAAGCTCCTTCTGGCTCTGACAGAGGCATCAACACGGACAAGTTTCACCACCGCCCAGCTGAGAGGAAAGGGCTAAAGGGCTGTGAAGCCCATGCTGGCAGAACGTCCTGCGCTGCCTACTGCAGCCCATGGCAAGGGGCTGTCTGTGCGTGAGATGCTGCCAGCCTGAGACCGGTGGAGATCCGTGTGGTGCAGCGAGGGGTCTCAAGCATGTCCTAACTCGGTCAAATGCATACAATAGCTTTCTTTTCATTTTTTTTTTACCATTTAAAAAGCCCTGGAGATATTACAAGCCATGTACACACACATGCATGCACATACTTTGTGTTGATAATTGAGTTGCTTAAAACCAAACTTTTTGAAAAGGGGGCTTTCCGAATTCTTGTGACTGTGCTCAGCCGAGACCTGGAGAAGCTGTAACTAGTTCGATGGCTGCATGCCTTGAACATCGTAGGATCTGGAAAAGTCAGCAGTAGGTGTCTCAAGCAGGGCACCCGAGACGGTCTGTAATTAATGTTGATTTTGCCTTGGTTTGATCGTGCATGCAGCTACTGCTGCGGAGGGGGGGCTCCGTCGCCAGCCCTGGCCAAGCCTGTGCCAGGGTGTGACAAGATGGCAAGGTTCGATCTGGATCCGTGGGGAAGTGATCACTCGTGTGCTGGGAACGTGCCATTTTGCAGCCTTCCTGAAGTCCTTTCACGCCTGGCTCCTTTCCCACAAACGCGCACCCCCTAAGTATAAAGCAGCACCCCGAGACCTGGGGGTCTCTGCGGGCTGGCAGCGAGCCGCGAGTCTCCGGGGGGCAGCGGGGGTCTCCTCCCGTGAGTGACAGAATTGCAGCGAAAGGGTTTCTTTCAAGCAGCCGCGGGGAGGAGACCCTCAGGCTGTTCGCAGTAAGGAAATAATCGAGGAGCCCTAAACGATAAGCGCGAAAAGTGCGAAACCGCGTGCGGGAAGGTCCCGCCTGGCAGCGGCTGCACGATAGCGCAGCGACCTGCACCTCCCCGGGCCGCCCGCCCCGGGCCCGCACTGCCCGCTCCTCGCCCCGCCAGCGGGCCTGGCAGCCCCCCGCGACGCCCGGCTGCCCCC
>JAVJGJ010000059.1:37687572-37730292 GCA_035590215.1 Microhierax caerulescens | reverse complement strand
GCGGCGTTGCTGCTGGCCGAGCCCGGCGCCCCGCAGGCGGCGGCCGAAGCCAACGGCACGTGCCAGGGCTCCAACCGCTGCCAGCCCGGCGTCCTGCTGCCTGTGTGGCAGCCCGACGACCCCTCCCTGGGCGACAAGGCCGCCCGCGCCGTCGTCTACTTCGTGGCCATGATGTACATGTTCCTGGGCGTCTCCATCATCGCCGACCGCTTCATGGCCTCCATCGAGGTCATCACCTCCAAGGAGAAGGAGATCACCATCACCAAGGCCAACGGCGAGACCAGCGTGGGCACGGTGCGCATCTGGAACGAGACGGTCTCCAACCTGACGCTGATGGCGCTGGGCTCGTCGGCGCCCGAGATCCTCCTGTCCGTCATCGAGGTGTGCGGCCACAACTTCCAGACGGGCGAGCTGGGGCCCGGCACCATCGTGGGCAGCGCGGCCTTCAACATGTTCGTGGTCATCGCCGTCTGCGTCTACGTCATCCCCAGCGGCGAGAGCCGCAGGATCAAGCATCTGAGGGTCTTCTTCGTCACGGCCTCCTGGAGCATCTTCGCCTACATCTGGCTCTACCTCATCCTGGCCGTCATCTCGCCCGGCGTGGTGCAGGTGTGGGAGGCGCTGCTCACCCTCGTCTTCTTCCCCGTCTGCGTCGTCTTCGCCTGGGCGGCCGACAAGCGCCTCCTCTTCTACAAGTACGTCTACAAGCGCTACCGCGCCGACCCCCGCAGCGGCATCATCATCGGCACCGAGGGCGAGCTCCCCAAGGGCATCGAGGCGGACGGCGGCTTCCCGCTGCCCGAGCGCCGCGAGGCCGACGGCGGCGCCGGCGGGGGCACCGCCTCGCCCAGCCCGACGCCGGAGGAGAAGGAGTTGGACGAGAGCCGCCGGGAGGTGATCCAGATCCTGAAGGACCTGAAGCAGAAGCACCCGGAGAAGGAGCTGGAGCAGCTGGTGGAAATGGCCAACTACTACGCGTTGCTGCACCAGCAGAAGAGCCGCGCTTTCTACCGCATCCAGGCCACCCGCCTGATGACCGGCGCCGGCAACATCCTCAAGAAACACGTGGCCGAGTTCTCCAAGAGGTCCTCGGCGCTGCTCGAGGTGCCGTCGGACGCCGAGGAGGAGACGTGCAGCCGCATCTTCTTCGAGCCTTGCCTCTACCACTGCCTGGAGAACTGCGGGGCGGTGACGCTGTCGGTGGCGTGCCGTCAGGGCGCCGGGGCCAACCACACCTTCTACGTGGACTACAAGACGGAGGACGGCTCGGCCAAGGCGGGCTCGGACTACGAGTACAGCGAGGGGACGTTGATCTTCAAGCCGGGGGAGACGCAGAAGGAGCTGAAGATCGGCATCATCGACGACGACATCTTCGAGGAGGACGAGCACTTCTTCGTGCGGCTGCTCAACCTGCGCGTGGGCGACGCCGAGGGCATGTTCGAGGCCGACTCGGCCGAGCACCCCAAGGGGAAGCTGGTGGCCCCTTTGGTGGCCACCGTCACCATCCTGGATGACGACCACGCCGGGATCTTCACCTTCCAGGATCGGCTGCTGCACGTCAGCGAGTGCCAGGGGACGGTGGAGGTGAAGGTGGTGAGGAGCTCGGGCGCCCGCGGCACCGTCCTGCTGCCCTACCGCACCGTGGAGGGCACGGCCCGCGGCGGCGGAGCGGGAATTCGCTGCGGGTTCCCGCAGCGCTTGGGGCCGGCGTTAACCTCCGCGCTAATGCTTTTATATTCGCGAAAAGGAATAATGCTGTAGTGAGGTCCGCTTTGGGACCGTCTTGGCTTGACCGATTTTACTGTATTTTTAATTATAAGCGACGTGAAACAGCCCAGTTTGGCTATTCCAGGCTCCACGATGCTAAACATGGAACAGCGTAGAGATGGGCGAGCCAGTTCATTAGGCTGGCTAAATAAGCCATAAGCACTTCTCTAGCCAAGACCTGAGGTTTGCAGCTAATAGCTCAGTTCAGTCTTCTTGTAGAGCTTGCAGTGTTTGCAAAGCTATAATTAATGCAATCTGTAGAAATAAAAACATTTTCCTTAAATGTGTTTTTAAACAAGTGCTTGAGTAAACATAACGGGCAGTGAGTACCTCTTTCAAGCTGTTTTTAAGTGTTTTGGTGAGGGCTGTGCCCTTTAGAGTTTATTAAGCTGAAGTTGCAGGCAGTTGCAAAGTGAAATAGACCCTATTTTTTTCTCAGTCTTTCAGAAATTTTCTGTGAAATACTGAAAGTTGGAGTTTTCCCTTTCTTTTCCTTTTTTTTTTTTATTCCCCCCCCCTTTTTTTTTTCTTTTTTTCTTCCTTTCTTTTTGAGTAAGGGTGGATAGAGACAGCTCAAGGAGAAACAGTGGTGGGGGATGTCTGATCTGTTCATACCTGAAATTCTTCAGAAAAAGTTTTGCCTTGTAGTCTGTTTGTTGGTTGTTGTTTTTTTTTTTGAAATGATTTGTAGATTAGAAGATGTTAATTGAAAACCTTAAAGGAATGGGTTTGCTCCATGAATTTTACAGTTTGTGGCTCTTCAAAGTGTGGGACGGAGAAAGTCAAGTGATTCTCATCTTTTACTTTTTAAGACCCTCATTTGAAGCATTCTCAGACTGTTAGGTGACATATACTGTTCTAGTTAACAGGTTAACATTGCAATTTAACTCCAAGTTCACTTTCATAACAGTGTAAACAGAATTTGCAAGGGATTACATGTTACATTCTTTTTTCTGCACATTAAAGTGTTCCAAATGTTAGTGTGGAAGCCAAATGGAAATACTACGGAAAATCAATTTGTCCAAATATAAAATAAGAGTGGTTGTGACTGTTGTATCACCTTTAAATGGTACATGACCCAGATGATGCCAAAGCCTATTGATAGATGTATATAAATCACTGCTGAATGTAGCTGTCATGCAGTGAGTGGTTGCCTGCCTCACAAAAGGGAAGAAAAATCTGGCCAAGGGCACTTGGGCAAACTCTTTAAAAATCAAATGTCATAGGCTCATGCAGGTGTAGTTGACTTCACTAAGTCAATGTGAAGTCAATGTGAAAAATTAGCTAAGCGATGTCTGAAGTCCCTCTGTTCCATCTTTAACCCATCCAGAGCGTGTATTGTTCATTTCTGTACCTTATATTAGAGTGCATCTTTATGAACCCTGACCAGAAAAACCAATCCTGGTGGAATCCCCACCCTCTGCTACCAAAAAGGTAATGTCTTTGGAGACTAATTTTTGGACCGAATTGAACTTGAACATTTTGGTAGGGCTAGTTAGTTAGCCTTGTGAGTAGAGGACTGTAGGTACTGAGCCCACGCTAGTTTTTCTGCTGCCTGTGCTCTTCTTACAGAGATTACTAGACTACATTAGAAATCTGTCCGTAAAATGGGTAATGAACAGTCAGACACCCATAGGAAGAAAATGACACACACACAGACTTAGGCATACAAACTTTTTACATCTTCCCACAAGACTAAACTTTGAATGAGGCAGGTTTATTTCTACTATTTGTGTGCTTCCCTATTTAAACAACAAAAAAAGCAGTGCTATTACAGCAACAAATACCACAGCACTAAATCATTTTTTACTCCTGCAGTCATTTTTCTTATAGTCCTCAGAATGCATAACCCCTTCCCACATGTACCTTTCTCAAATATTCATGGATGGTATCTGCATAATTGTAAGAAAAAAAAAAACCAAAACCCAAGCTGTGTGGAAAGATCAAGAAAATGTATGACTTTTTTCACCTACTGTGCCAGTGGTGGGGAACTACCATTCCTTTCTACACATCAGATGAAGATTTTCTTTTTATTTGTGGCTGGAAGAATAACAAAGACTGGCATTTTCATAAATAACCAGAGGCCACAGGGACAGAGCAAGTTTCTTGCTGCAGACCTGAGTTTCATGAAAACTGCAGGATGATTATGGAGAAGGTGCACACATCCTTGGTGGCATCACGCTGTCACGGGTATATGCAGCCTGCCAGGTGGTGCTAATAGATGGGCACAGTCTCCTTAACCACAATGGTAAATCTGCCATAGGATGAACCTTAGGTACAAAGTAATAATAAAGTTAAAGTTCCCTCTAGCAGAAGCAACTCTAAAGTTAAGGTAATTTTGCGAAAGGTGACTACATGGATCAGAGTTTTTTTCCTTGCCTGGGTGTTGAACAGGTCTGGGTTCTAAGTGACTTAACTGAATGATGGCCACACAGGGAGGGGGGTATCAGTATCTGCCTTTATGTTTTTCATCTCTCTAAACAGATTTCTGGGCTGTTTTAACTTTATGTGCTTACTAGCTCCAGAAGCAGAGTGAGTATTATGTGCAGAGATGAATTTCAGTAGTTTACAGAGCTGTATCCCTATAACCAGGAATAATATTTTTGCATTTCTCATGGGCATAAATACCCACAACAACTACCCATGTCTATAGTTCAGGTCAATATGTGATTTTCAGGTGCTAGAAGCTTTGCAATAGTCCAATGGCAAGAAATGACAGTATTTCCACACAAATAACACCTCAGAGAGATTTCTGATTGCCTAATAGTCTTATGTGACTTCAGGTCTGCAGGAACCGATGAGCATGTGGCTTCTTACTTACAACCTTGATAACAGCCATCAGGGTAATTTCTGGCAGGTGGATACATCAGAAGAGTCAGTACATAGTTGAGATACATCAGGCAGTCTAGAGTCTGGTCCCCTGGTCCTCATGGCTGTATCTGAAGTGGGTGTATGAGTGTTCTGATACGTGCCTCTGCCCAAACTGTGGATGCAGCCAGAACTCACTTGGGTCTGTGTGCGAGGGTACAGGAGGCACGTGGGAGTGGGTTGACGCACACCTGAATCTTTATTGGGGAGCACCAGGGTCCAAGAGTTTCAAAGTTCTTGGGGGTTCAGTAAGTTAGAGGTAGTCCTAAGGTACTTTGAATTTGTATCAGTCTTGGCCTCTTGTCATCAAAAAATACTCTGCTAAAGTTGCTTCTGAGTAGGAGCATATTGCAATAATAGGCAAAGTGAGGGGAAACATAATATTGCAGTTCTGGATTGCTAACTGAGCCACAGGGATGCATGGGGGAGGAGAACATTATTTAGTATGATATTTATTGTTATTTCGAATAAACAAACATTGGCAACAGAACAATGACTTTCATTCTGGAAAGGTAGGCTGAGAGCTGTCTCATAAGAAACCATGAGATCTGGATGGACTGTAGCCAATTTGGCTGCTCCTAGTTTTTCCTCCCCTTGTGTCAAATGCTAATGTAAAACATTCTTACATTCCAGAAAATATCTTAAGTAGCCTTGTCCTTTTACCTTGTTTATGGAAAGGCAGGTAATAGCCTGAAATTCTTGTAACACATTGTTGAGCATTTTTGCAACGCTGTATTTTTGTTCTGCTTTGTGACACACGCCCATTCTTTCTGGATGTATGAAACTGATGAGAACTGAGCCTTATTGGCATATTGTGTAAGGGGAACAGTCGTCTCTTGAGTATATAGGTACTTTTGTTTTGAAACACAATGTTTTGTAGGAAGCGCATTTTGTTCCTCGAATAAGTAGGTTTATGATCACTGCACTTACCACCACACTTACTTTGGCATCATTTGTGCTGTATTTTTGGAACCATCAGCTTAGCTTTTATCTCAGTTGCGGTGTTGTGTGTGCATGTACTTGTACAAACAATAGGGCACAAGTGTTTCTTATTTTAAAATCTTGATGACTTGTAACATACCACAAACTATGTAGTTTTATTCTTTCAAAGCCTTGCTGAACCATGTGTCCTTCTCAATACAATATTGATCCTAGATCTTACAAAGGAAGAAAGTTTGCTTGAAATCACTTCTTGAAATGAACACCTCTGCCTGTTAAAAGTTCCTTTCATCAGAAAGTGAATATTTCAGGGAACAATTGTTTTCTTTTTCTCCCTTGGCACATGCTCTGTGAGTATTCAATAGCATTTAATGCGCTGGATAGCTTCCACAACACTCACCAGTATAAGATGGACCACTAAGGTAGTGCAGTAAAGGGAAGCTAAACACAATCAAAGCTTTCCAAGTTAAGGACCCGTTTGGATGGCGCCTGCAAACCCAAACATTTGGAAAAGTTACTCTAATTGTGACTGAAAAACCAAGACCACAAATAAAACTGTAAGTGGCTCCAGATCCTAACAGCATTGTTACTGCAAATGGGCATTGGTACAGCCAAGGGTACATCAGCTCTGAAAATAAAACACTTTCAAAAACGCTTCCTAGCAATAAACTCTCAGGACAATTCTCACTAACGAAACAAACCCAAAACCTGTGAGAGTTATTATTGAAAGAGTCAGCAAAACTTTTGATCAGGGGTTAGAAGTAATTTTTCTGTATGCAGCCAACATACACTGTACCTTATAATGTGAAAGACATAAGGGAGATGGAAGGCTGACTGCACACCCATGGGATTTTAAAAGTAAAGTGAAGACTACAAATGAATATGGGTGGGGAGAGAAGAGCAGGACAGAGGAAACAAAAAGAAGTAGATCATGCATATTCTGGCCAGTTGTGATGCTTTCATCCATCCCCTCTTGCCCACTGAATACTTCGAGGAACAGCCCTGTGTATTCCTTGACAGTCAGCAAGCCTCAAGGTTCATTTTGAGAAGCCTCCAAAGGTTTAGCTGCTATCCAAAACTTATCTGAACCCTATTGGTTTGGAAACTGGGCTATGAATCTTTTCAAGATCTGGCTCACGCAGGACTTTGCTAGTGTTTCCATTTCTTCAGCCAGACCAGCCTCACCGCAGGCGCAGCCATTTTCATGGAATTTTGGTACTTGCATTTCCTGTCAGGGCTGAGACCAGGATGTGCGGAGGCACCTGAAAATTAAAAACCGAGTAAGAAAGAGTTGGGATCAAAGACCTATTTTTGAATGGCACATGAAGGCCTGTGTTTGGTTCTGGAGTGACATTTTTGATCTGAATAAATTTGTGTGTTTTTGGGGAAGCTGCAGAATGCATGGAGCTTACAGGTTGCAAAGGACTCAGGGATTTCCAAACATTTTGTATTTCCTTTAGGATCAAAACCCAAAAGCTTCTTAATTTTCTGGTTGGTTCAATATTGTGTTTGGAGGAGGATTCTTAAAAAGTTCAGATGGAAGATCCATGTGAAGGTCATTTCACAGTGAGAAATTGGAATGTTTTCTTCAGAAATATAGTCAAAACAGTTTTTGCCTGCGTGAATACTGCCCTCCCCTCCTCTGCCCCTCTGCTGTCTTCTGCAACAAGGTTCTGGTGATGCCAATCATTCTGGTCTTAATGACCCCGTGTAATCTCATGGGGTACGCTTCTGTTAACATTTCTCAATCCACTTCTGGTTATTAACTGATAATCACTGCCTTCATATTTATCTACAGTGGTAGATAAAACACTTTCCAGTGCAACATTGACTGTAAGTCTGAAAGGAGGAAACACATCAGGAAAAAACTTAACAGTTTACAATATGCTGATGCCACATGGAATAATTTTTGCCAAAGGAAAAGGAGGGATAACTTAAGACGTAACAAGAAATTGGACCTAAGAAAAGAAATGAGCAGGGAAGAGCAAGTATAGCATAAATAGGTGCATTTTTTGAGGAGAGAAGAGCAAGTATAGCATAAATAGGTGCATTTTTTCCTGCACTTTTCCAGTCTTTGCCTAGTTGCTCCATCTACATAGGGAGTTGCTCCGAATTACAGCCATTGGTGTAGTGCAGTGGTGTGCGTGGGATACAAGGATACAAACTTTGGTTACAGGGAGGTGAAAGCTACCCAAAAGCATAGGGACTGATTGGTGTGGTAACACTTAGTATCGGCAGTTTTAGTATTGGCAGTTTTCTTAATGTGACTTTACCAAATTATGAATGGTCCTCAAAGAAGCAAAGTTAACGTAGGGTCATGTCTTTCCACAGAACCCGTGAAGTAAATTTGTGTGGAATCTGACCCCCAAACTGAAGTTTTAGCCAGTCCTTGCAGAAAAAAATGCCTTGATGAGTTAGTAACTGCCCTTCAGTGATTTCCCCCCCTCCCCCCCTTTCTAATTTATTAGCTTTTAGAAATGACCACTAAGTATTTCATCAGCTGCTGAAAATCCAGGCTAATAGAGAATACATCCTAGAATTCTTGTTGGGGCGGAAAGAGAAAACATTTCCTGAAGGCCACCCTTTCCAGCTCTCTCCCTGGCTTGCTCAGTGTGCTGCTACAAAACTTGCGCAAGAATGTTTACCTCATACCTATCCAAAACCTAGATTTTTTTTCTTCATTTACTTTAGGCTGCTTGTTCTGTCATCTTCAGAGCCACCGAGTACAGATTTTTTCTTTTGTGTTACCTTAATTTTTTTCTGAGGCTGTAATAGTATACTTTCTTGTCTTTTAGGTGTTCGTTTTAAACTGTATACAAATTAGCTGTCAAACATATGCTATAAATCTTTGTCTCTCTGTCCTAGAGCACCTAAAGAGTACTTACATGAAAACAAAGAAAAATTCCATTCCTCTGGAATGCTCTTTCTTTATTTATGCCATGGCTGCTTGCTGTATTTTACAGATTTTCAGGATAGAATTGCTGCCATAAAGTGCTCACAGTCTTTTGCTCAGGCTAGATTTATCACACCTTTATCAATATCCTGACCTTTGTTCAGGATTAAAGCAAGGTACTGTCAGTGAATAAGCAGTGTAAATGTGCAGGAAAGGTCTGTACATTTTTTGAAATTAAATTAATATCAGATAAAGAGTAATTTTAATGGTAATCAGGATGGCCTCAGTATGATCTGTGCAGCAAGCTGCAGTACAAAGAAAACCTACGGATTGCAGGCATTCGTGGATGTCGGGGAGGGAAGGGAATGACTCAGTTTCATTATCTTTCTCTTGCTCTTATCTGGAGTGAAGCGGAGGAGTGGTAGAGTTTAGTCTGAGTAAAAGTCGAGTCTCATTACTACTTTGGAGGAGGGGGAGAAGGGAGGGTGACATTTTGGTGGACACACAAACCATTTAGCCATATTTTAACCATAACACGACTACGTGAACAGAAACGCTATTAAACCAGATCACGTGTCCTAAAGTATCACAGACCACAAAGTGTGGGTTCTAGATCATGCAGTCTAGACAAATGATTCCCAAATTTTTTTCTTTGCTAGGTGCTGCTCTTTACAGTGGCATCTTTCTGCTAATGGTAGAGCCGGGACCCATTTTTGGAAAATACAAGGTGAAAGTATGGCGTTGGCAGCATGTTGGAAAGGTGGTGATACTAAAATGTGAGAATCTCTTCTCAGTGAGGCTTATACATACATGCCATGCTGGCTGCAGTGCACTTGCCTTCATCCAAACGCACTGGATTCCCATTTGGGTCTGCGAGATGAACCTAATGTTCTTAAGAGGAGGGTTACTCTCGGAGTCAGCTATTGTAAGGACACGTTCATTATGGCTTCTGACCTGGGCTGTTGCCCCAGTTAATGTATTTCTCCTCATGTCCATCTGCAGAGGTGAAAAAGTATTTAATGCATTTAGTCAGAGTGTTTTAATCAGTTCTCGTCCACTTTAACACCCACATTGGTGCCACTTAGTGCAGCCGAAGGAGTGCCAGCAAAGCTGACCCAGGCTCTGCAAGGCTGTATTTGCCAAGTGCTGTGGTCACCGTGGGCCACCTTGTCATGCCAGTAGTGCTGTATAGCACCGCTCAAGGCCAGTGAGTAGCCATCATGTGGACTGATGTGCCTATCAGAGTGAAAAATCGCTGTAGCAAATGTCACTTTTTAAAGTAAAAAATTGTATCTAATAATGAAATCAGGTAAGTGAAACCTGGTTCCAAATATACTATGTTGTAGTGGAGGTTAGCAGGTATTCTAAAGATACTTTTGTTCCCACAAGAGGATATAGAAATGAAAAGGACTGGCAACAAAGAAACTACAGAAGGCCTTCACTTGACCATATGTTTATTTGTTTATTAAATTATCTCTGGTCTGTAGGATGGCTTCCTTGTGGGAGACAGCCATCACAGACTTCAGAGACATAAGATGAAATGCAGAGAGGGAGGATCTATACATACAGATCTTCCTCCATTTCTCCTCCTGTCCATTCCATTGTGGCTACACCTTGGTGGCATCACTTGCACAGCATCCTTAGGAGCTGGGAGGTCACCTGTCTTGTTCTGGGACACTTTAGAGATCCATCACGGGAGGGAATGCAAGTGGAGCATGGTCTGAGGAGGGCTGGAAGTAGGGGAACCCCTGGCTTCTCTCCCCTGTGCCAGTCCCCAGGGGAGGAGGGGGAAAGCTGGGGACCTTCTTTTTTCAGTACTTGCCCCTCAGGTGCCCATCAGATAGATCCTCAAATGGGAAAAATCTCAAATGGAAAAAAAATCTCAACAGAAACCACTGAAGGTAGAATGTGGTTCTGTAAAAGTAAAATGTCCTTAATGACATGGCTTTCCTTGACATTAATTAACCATTATCACTCGTGAGAGCTCAGAGCAGACTGGTGTGGACAAGAGGGAAAATATGGCCAAACATATGAGCTGCTCTTGACTGTGGGACACTGGGAGGCATTCAGCCTACAGAATGCATATGGCCCGTTCATTTCATTGCATGCATCCATATTGTTTCTTTTTGCAGCATTTATTACATGAATTCTGGTGAGCAAGACAAAACAAAGTGGACAACTTATTTTCCACACTATATTAAATGGGATTATATTTCAGACTGGGTCCTCCCGGGAAGGCAGTTTTCAAGCACGTCAAATTCTTGATAGATTTCAGCCTAAGTGGATTTAGTTGCAAATCTGAACTTTGAACAGGAGATTTTATCTTTCCATCTTGTTTCCTTCTTGAAAGGTTCCATAAATTACATTTCTAAGAGAAAGGGAAAGATTTTTTGAAATAAATGTTCATTTGGTAAATTGCTCTTCTTGTTTAAGTTTCCACTTTTCAGGTGCTGAATGACTCCCAGAGCAAAAGTTCTGTCATTGCTTGGTGATGGACTTCCATTAGCTTGCAATAAAATTACAAGGCAATATTCATGCACTGATAATTGATTTCTTTCTGAAGGAAAAATAACAAAAAGCAGAGCTCAAATGTCTACTTGTCTGCACCTAGGGCAGTAATTTTCTCCAGTGCAAAATGGGTATACAGTGGTGCTCTTCTGAAGTGTCAGCATTTATGTTCATTAGATGGAAGACTGGGAGAGGTGCAAGGCAGTGAGAAAGTTGGAGTATTTCCTACTAGACGGTAAAGCCATATCTGACACCAAGATGAAACGGCTGCTGGAGATTGCTTGATGCATCTGGGCGGCTGGTGACAAACCCACAGAAGCACAGCAGGCAGCACTGCTGATCTGATAGAGTAGATGGTGAGATAATAACCAATTCACAATACATATAGTATTGAGGGAAAACCAAAGGGAAGAGCTAGCAGAAGCCTCACTAGCAGGAGCAAGCCCAAGGGAGCTCAAAGCTGACATCCTTTGTGACTCAGTTTTGACTGGGCTGTCTCTGGCTTCTGCAGAATTTTCTCCAACCTTCTTCTCCATACAGTTGATCTTCTTTCCTTAGTATATTTTTTTTTCATAGTGTTTTTATGCTTTGTCTGTTTATACACTGTGAGCTATTTGGGTTTGTACCATGTTTTGGGCAAAAGAGCCTCATTCTTGGTTAGCCCTCCTGGTCTACCATCATTATCAAGTGCAATAATAAATAAGAGTAAATCTTGAATGAGACCTGCTTACAGATGAGGCTGAACACAAATAATGGAGTTAGCGGGACAGTTGTGGTCTAGTTCTGTACATCCTCTGCATAGTATCCAAGCTGGCTAGACTTGCCTGTTTTTTTTTTTGTTTGGTTTTTTTTTAACCCAGTCTACCCTTTGTAAAGAATTGGAACAATCAGTTCAGCACTACAGGAAGAGATGAGCAAAAGATTCTATTCCCTGGTCCTGTCATGCTGCTGGCCCAAGGGTTCTGCATAGTGCTGAGGGCCAAGTGTCATCTGCTTGGTATTTCCTGACTTGCGAGAGCTTTGTGTTTCAACCTTATCATTGCCCTAAAGCTGGGGTTCTCAGGCTGTGGAATGTGTTTCCTTTCGTGGTGCAGAACTCTTTCTCCCCTAAAAAAACCCCACACAGCCCTGCACCAGTGCAGCCTGGTCTGTCCTGCAAAGCGTAAAGGGAATGTTTGGATGCCTTTTCCTCTTTTTGCATGGAGCTGGAAGCTTCTCTAACTGCCGCCCATCCCCACCTTTTCTTGAGGAAGAAAAGAAGATGAGTCTGGATGCAAGATACGTCCATCCTGTGGATGCAGACCAAAAAACTGAGAGCTGTTCTTGCTGTTGCGTTCACCACCTCTTGAATGTACTCTTTTTCTATAGCAGCAGCACCAAGAACCCTCGAGGGAGACTGGTCCAAAAGCTCTCTTGACAACCTCAAAGAGGTGTCAAGCATTATCAAGGAGCACAGATCTTCCTGTAGGCTACCTGGGGCTTCAAAATGTTATCCATCAGCTGCAATAAATTCCCTAGGTTGTTATCTCCTATGTGAAGACGGTCCATGTCAGTCATACATGTGTATGCAGGGGTGGACTATATACATTCCAACACAATGCTTTTCTTCCTTTTGTTTTCCAATGGTGATTGGAAAACTCCCATAAAAGCCTAAAGCTTCTTTGGACTTAATAACCAGAATTTAAGATTTTTTTTTCCCTGAACTTTATGTGATTTGATCTGATTTTTTTTTTTCTTTTTGTTTGTGTGTTTTGGTCTAAGAAAGGGGATGATGCATAGGAGGTTAGTGTTAGTTTTCATTTGACAGGATTTCTGAGTTGCTGGGTTTTGACTGTGTCGGAGATGCTGCAGGACAGCTGCGTTTGGTAGTTGATAAGTTTGTGTTATCTAAAGACTGAAAGGAACACCACCTCCCTTCAAATCTCAAGTCAGGTCCACTTCAGGAACTGCCTCAGGCAATAGTTAGGTTTATTTTAGTAGCTCTCTTGACTATTATCCTAAATGATGAGAGAACAGAAAGACCTTTTACTGTTTGAATTGCTTATTATGACAGGAGCAATGAAGAAGTTAAAGTTTCTCTCCTTGACACTAAAATAAATTATTTCTTTAAAACTGCTATCCTGAGTCTTGTCCACACACCTGGGGGTGAGTAAGCTCCAAAGCGAGATTCATTTTACAATCATATCCGGGAATCACACTTACTTAATACAAGTAAGAAGCAATCAGAAGTGCTCAATAAAGTTAGGTGGTTACAAATGTAAAAACTCACTATTTCCTCCTGACAGCAACGAAAGCAGTGTCAGAGATGCAATGAAATTCCCTCAAGGGATCTTTATATCAGTGAGTTAAACATTAGAAAGAGTGTGCATGATGGATGGAAAAGCTTGAGAGGAACTGACAAGTCTATCAAAGCTGTAGGGGGTCACAGTTCATATTCTACAGCTATTTTGTGGTATGCAGGATGTCTTTCAGGAAGAGCCCTGCAGCTATGTGCTGTCAGCAACAGCAAAGCAGGTGTGCATGTGTGTCTGAGAGGCAGAAATAGATGCTTTCTATTTCTCATACCTGGTTTCTTGCTTGAATGTAGGTCAACACCTTCTAAAACTTTGTGATTATTTTTTAAGTGTTTCTTTCTGGTTTTGCTAGAACGTTGCTGTTTAGTGGAGTGGCATTTAGATGTTGTTAACAAAGTATAATTTGAGCTAATTACTTAATTTCCTATCAGTTCTTTTTGACTGTAAAATGGCCTGAGGGCTGCATATGTCATACGCACACATTCTGTGTCCTGCATTGTTTAATAAGTGGTGGGATGTGCGCCAGGTGTCTGCAAGGCAGTTCGAAGAGTGGGGAAGCATGGGTGAGGGGAACTAAGTTGGTTTGCCCCCCTACTACATCATTTTGAGAGATCAGAAATTATTCTGCCTCATCATGCTGCAGTCCTGCCCGATAAAAAGAGGGGTCACAACTGCAGCTTCTGTCCTGGCCCTCTGGAATATCAGTTTTTGCTTTTGAACACCCTCATGTGACTGGGAGAGCAGAGATGCCTGAGACGGGCACTCAACAGAATTAAGTTTGGAGCTCTCCGATCGTGTCTTGTGCGTCATGGATAGAGGCGCTGCACGTACAGCTGCACATAGGTGCCAGAAGGTTTGTATGATGGTGATTCAAATATTTATTCCACAGTCTTTATAATGGATGCATCCAGCCTTCTCAACTGCATCCTCCTGAGTCCAGTGGGAGTTTGAGCAAGGCAAAGTTGGACTTGTGTCTGTCCCCTTGACTCTGGAACAAGGGAAGCTTTATTTAGTCTACCGAAAGGAATGAAGGAGAATAAACCTGACTGTGGGTCTCCCCTGTAAGGGCAGGAATGTGCAGAGGAGCTTGGGGAGATGATTGCAGTACCTGAAATTGATACTGTCGATGGGCATGCTTGGACGTGAAGCCTTGGAGACATGATAAAATCTGTCAGTTTGTACTTGTCTGCGTGGTGGGACTGTTCATACCCCTGCCCCTCAAGTAAAGCAGAATCATGTTGTCAGCTTTTTGTACATGCAGGTAGAGAGTGATCAGCTGAAGGATACCACTGGGCATATACCAGAGGAATGGCACAAAATCACCCATCCCTGCTCTCTGCTGCTACCGAGTGGTATTTCCTTTCCTGAATCAACCTTGTCGTCATATTCATGCTTCTTGCATATTGTTGGCAAATGCATGTGACTACAGAACTTAAAGTTCCACTGAAATAGCTAACTTGGGAAATAAAGCTTGTTAAATCCTGTCCACCTTTCACTCTTCAGGGCAAATATAGCTCAGTCTCTTGACAGGACATTCATAAGTTCAAGCTAAATCCTCCATTCACCAAAACCATTATTACAGAACTGTTGGTCCAATATTTTTGGTGAAAATCATGGCTTTTATTTTGGCAGCCAGGAGAGACTCCCTTTTGAGAGCCAGCCATTCTTAAATGATATGCTGTGTGAAGGCTTCAAAGTCTGTTCTGGGAGTCAAACACTGGCTGAAAGGTACGTGAATGTGGTGGAGGCACTGAGTCAGGTGAAATCGAAGTGAGAAGAACCTGCAATAAAGGTCAACAGAATGGGGAGCTGTACTCATGCCAAAAGTGTGAGAAGAAAAGAGCCCTAGTCTCAGTATTTTTTCTTTTTCTCCCCTCTCCCTCCAAATGGTATGTTTGTTCCAAAATAAAATGGATTATAAATAACATGGACTGATTTTTAGAAAGTTATTTTCTTACAAGCAGGCTATAAGACAGTCTCTAAAGATTTCATATTCATCATAGTTACGTAGATTATCTGCACATACAACTCTTAAATTAGAGCTGAGGCCATGTGTGTGTGTTGTTCATCAAGGCAATCATTAAGAGAAGCTCGGGGAACTGGGAACGCTAAGATACCTGTTACTCATCTTGACTGCATTATATAGGCAAGCCCATTCAGTGTGTGTTAGTTTTCACAATGCACTTTGTTTTCTAAGCTCACACCTCTCCATCAGTCCTGCTGTGCCCCCATGGCTTGGGATCCTGCCGAGTTTGATTGCAGTACATAAGGTGAGGCTCCTCCTGCTCACCGGCTGCTACGTTAGCTGAGAACCTGCTTGTTCAGAAGTGTTTGTGCATTGTATTAAAACTCCTCCTGCAGATTGCGTATGAAAGCGTGCAGTGTGGGAGTCCGTATTTTCAGCTGCCAGCCTCCATCTTAGTAACTGTATGATGCATGAAACTAGTGAATGCTGTTATTTCAGTTAATGTGGCCGGTACTCCCTCATGTCCATTAACTTGGAGCTGTGAATGGTGCTATGAAATGGAGGGTTGGTCCTTCAGTGTAAGGGTCACTTGCATCGTTGTTGCAGCACATCTATCAAGCTTTTTTTTTACCTTAAGCTTTTTCTAGCCCAGAGATCTCTGCTGCCCACTGTTTTGCTTTCTCAGACAGCTGTTGACTATATGCTGTCTCTCAGATACACTTTTTTCTTCATCACGCTTTTCATGTCAAAGGTGAACACCGTTGCATGATTGCTATTTCATTTTCCAAACTGCAATAGGGTCTGTGCCATTGGAGTCCATTTAGCCGGTACGGTGTTCAAATACACTGTAACATGAATTGAACACTTGGCAGATTTAGCCTGATGGACTGTGAATCCAGATGTTATCCTCTTTCTGCTCATCACCTAATAAAATATATACCCAGTGCTTTGTTACCCGAGCGATAATTTATCAGTGGCACTCAGCTTCATTATGGATGCTTCCCTTCCCCTGCAGAGGGTGGCGGATCTGTCCAGTGGAGAAGTGCGGTTCCATTGGACGTGGCAGGTCATTTGGGAATTTGTCTGGGGACTCCTTCCTCCTAGCAAGTGTATCCTAGGGCTTGGGGGCTAGTCCTGAGGCTCTGGTAATGGCCAAGCCACACTGGTCACAGTGTGCCTCCACTGCCTCTCAGAACCAGAGGAGACAGGTGGGGTTCAAAAAATTGGACAAATATTTCTGCTTTATTCTTAAGTGACTGGTAAATCACTGCTGCCCTTCTGATTGATGGCTGAGTCTAAGAACAAGCTCACATGCCAGGCACAGCTACAGTTGTCCAGTTGTTGTTTATTTACCATCATCTCTGTAAAGCCTAGTTCTTTAGGAGCCAGGAGAAACTGTGTTGGTGAAAAGGATGGTTCCTTCACCGACTAAAAAAGGATTTGTGAAAGGCCAAAAAAGATATCTATATCTATATCACATATATATAATATCAACTATAAGATGGGCTGAAAAAATAGAGTCATGTATATCCAAAGATAGGTGCATACATATTTGAAAGATAAAAAAGAAAAGCACGAGAAGAATGCTTTAATCAATATCATATACAAGGTAGCCATCTAGCTCCAGGCAGTTTAGAGAAAATGCTCCCCTCTTGCCCAAGTTATGCACATGCCTGTACAGACTCCTTTGTTTGTTGTTTGCAACTGGTTTATTTCTTTTATGGGTAGATAGCTTTTCATTATCTGAGATTTAAAAATAATTGCTATCAATAACAAAAGAAGTGAAACCTCAGCCAATCTGATTAGCTGAATGGCTAAATGTTTTCTTTCATGACAAGAGTTATGTGAGCAAAGCTGCAAGAGATTAAAACCAGTATTAGCATAAAGGAAAGGAATAGAGAAATCTGAGAAAATTTCTTATGTTTTTTGAAAAGGCAATTTGCCTATGAAATGTTGTATTTTTACAGAGAATATTTCTTAACAAAAAGCTCTTTGAAAGTTTTCTATAAACTTTGTGTATTTTATTGAAATCCTGGGTTTATAGTGCTAGTGCTCTTAAGAGGATGGAGAAGTAGTCATTACATTGTACTCTAGAAATGTGTAGTAATGCAAAGAGTTTTGCTTCCTGAAAGAGTTGACAGAAGATAAAAGTGCTAGAAATCTAGCAATTTTTAAGTAGAAGGGGTTTTTAATTGGAAGGAACTTCAAGCAGCTGTAATACTTCATGTGTGGTGTAAGATGGATGCAACTACAGGTTACTATCGTTAGGTGTATAGTTTAGTGGTGTACCAGTAACGGGATATCAGCTGAACAGGAGATAATACGGTTTTAGAAGTAACCTTTCCTAACCTGAAATTTAAACCTGAAAGTAACCTGCAAAATTTGCAAACTCTTCAACTTCCCTAACTTAGCTCTTTCTTAGTGATGACCACCTTATTTTAATAGTGAAGACAAAATAGCAGTGCTCAGTGTTACCTTTTTTTGCAATTACTCTTTCTCCTTTTGAAAGTTCCTTTACCATTTTTAATATGAGAATATAAACTTTTGATAAAAGATTTGGAATATATAAAAGATGTGGCTAATTTAAGAAACTGTATCAAGCCCTCTGTTCATAAAGGCATAGCTTCAATACAGAGTGGCAAAAATGTCCAAAGAGTTTACTGATTATACAGAATATTTTTCAGTGTTGAAATAGCTTGTAAAACCAGGCTCTATTCCTGAAACATTAGAAGGCATAATAAATACTGTTTAACTGTTGTGTCAATACAGAAAAATCTCTCAGGTACATCTGAAGTATGGGCAAAATTGATATTTGAATTTTGCTAGCTTTGTTTCTGATCAGGCATATTACAGTGTTCACAGACAGCTTTGGCTTTACCCTGCAGAAATAGGGGGAAAAAATTAAATGTTTATATAATTACCATCAAAGACAAATGTCATAAAATAAAAGTGCTTATTTTATTCTCACAGTTTTTTTTTATCTTTTTCATACTCAGAATCTTCTTTGCATGGCAGATGAGGTAATCTATAAAAGTTTAAAGATGTGATTTGTGAGATGTCTCCAAAGATCCATTCTTCAAACGCACTTCAGGAAAATTCCGTTATTTCATTTATGTATTTTTAAAGATATCATGGGTGTTATATAGAAAATTGCTTTTCAAGCTGCTTGTTTCATTGGGTAAACACAGTTCCTTTACATTTATATTGCTTGCCTGATCTTAGTGTCACAGTGACCTTACCCATATCAAAATCTTTAGTGTCCAAATAGTCCAATCTTACAAATGTCTTCTCTAATTACCCTAATTAACCAATGTCAAAACATCCCTATAACCCAGTCAAAATACATTTTAATCCAACAAATTAGCACATGTAAGGCTTTTTTTCTCATATTATTCAATTAAAAATGAATTCCCCTTCCTCAGTCCAAAGCAAATCATTACACATCCCTCTCGAGGGACCGGTTCCTTTCTACTTGAACAACCACAGCTGCCAAAATCCTCTTAATATGGTAAAAAATGTAATTTAAAAGGCAGGCAGTCTACATGAGAGTGTCAGGCAGTGTGAGGACCAGGGAGTGGGAGTGGTTGGGGCTCCCCATGGGGAGCCAGATCCTGGCCCAGCCCCCACCCAGGAGCCCGGCAGCTGTGTGGGCCTTGGGCGGCCACAGCCCTGGGCATCGGGCATCTCCCTGGGGATGGGCTGGTGTCAAGGCGAGAGAGAAGTCACCCACGGACGGGTGTCTGGCTCTGGGTGAGCAGAACCCACGGTGAAGCTGCAATGGGGCAGCAGCAGCAGATCAGGCAGAGGCCGAGCAGCAAGGGTTTAGCTGAAAAGCAGCTCCCATGGGCAGGGGCAAGCCCCGGCTGGGCTGTCCCCTCTCTGTCACTGCCTGGGAGCCCCTCCCCAGGGACACTGCGGGGAAAGGGGCTGCCCGCTGCTGCGCTGCCTCTACATTGACCCTGAGCCCAGGCAGCCAAAGCTTTGTGAAGGGCATGCTCTCAGGACCTGTGCTTGGACATCCAACATTATGTTTAAGTGCTACAGTCTGGAAAGCACCCTAAAAAATAGCTGTATAATCAGTAAAGTAATTCTTCCAACGAAGAATCCTAGCAACCAGATTCTTGATCTGGGAAAGGTGACAGAAACGAACTTAAGGCAAGGAAAGACCAAGCTGTTTCCAGTTTTACAGGGCAGAAACTGTGTTAGTTGGTGGCAGTGTGAGAACCCCAGTAACCCATCTCTGCATTCTTGTTGGCACTATGTAGCATTGTACTTTGTATAATACAAATGTTATAGCTTTAAGTTGCTGTGAAATACACAAGCAATAGAGAAAATAACCTCTCATTTGATGATGTATGTTATGCTGAAGTTGCTTTTTTATTTATGAGTGAAGGCTTTTCCCTTGGAGAAGGAGATTTTTAAAAAAAAGAAGCTAGCACAATCCTAAACCTAAGGACCTCAACATCCCCTTAGTCATGAAAACGGAGACCATACTGAAGGGAGAATCTGGGAAAAAATGTAGAAAAATGCAACCAGCTGTATAGAGGACTGTCTTAGACTGGAAGCAGTGTGTGTCCCACAGTCTTACAGCTAATCACCCAGTATATCTAGGGAGCGCTAGTCTTTGTAGGTTCCCACATCATCTTGAGTACTTTTTGCAAGACAGCTGTTACGAGACTGTTGTTCACTCATATTAGTATATCTGATATGATAGCCAGCATACAGATAAAGTTCCCCCATCCACAGTCTCCCTGAGTATGCTTTGGAGCAAGCTATAACTGGAAACTAATAAATTGCTTTCCATAATGCTTTCCCTGCTTTCCACACCATATAACCCAAGTGGTGCAAGTAAACCTGTGAAAGCGTGGGTAGGCTGCCAGAGACAGAAGCTGCAGAGGGGACATGCCCATGTCAACGTGCATGCCTGTGCATGTGTGTACAGGGGAAGGATGCAGGATGGGTACTGTGTAACTGTTTCTCTTCTGCACAGCTAAGTATTGTACAAACACTCCCCAGTCACAGGAGACGACGTCACTCAGCATAACTGTGTTACCGTGGCATGGTGCCCACGCTGCTGTGGCTTTCAGATCCATGCAACGCTGTGTAAACATGCCGGCCCATATCAACCCTAATCATAGAATGGTTTGGGTTGGAAGGGACCTTAAAAGATTATCTCATTCCAACCCCTCTTGGTTGGCACCTTCCACTAGACCAGGTTGCTCAAGGTCACATCCAACCTCACGTGGCAGTACAGTTCTCCACCAGGCACTGCAGGGATGCCATAGATTACTATGCTTGTAATCATCATATAATTTTGTCAGCGTTTTCCAATTTCAGAAGGCTAAACTGAATAAGCAAGTTGCAGGTAACTAACAGACATGTGACTTGCCTTCAGATGTTCATCTCAGAAATAGCTTAGTGAAATCAGTTTCTATTATCTTGCAAAGTCTCATCAGAAATAGCTGTGGGACCACAAGAACTGATCTCATGTTGATGGAAGATCACATTTCATGCCTTGTAAATGCAGTTATGAAAAAAAGCGCCAGCAATCAGCTTTTCTGAGACAACAAGAAAATTCTGAGATATTTTCTCCTCCCTGAAGAATTTAGAAAAACACCATAAATATCCATTTATAATTTCTTGCTCTAACAGAAATATTTTTGCTTTTGCATTGTTACTTCACCATATCAGGATTTTTTTCTGGACTTCAGGAGAAACTTTTGGACTGAAAGCATTTGCAACATAATTTATGTTACTGTCATATCTAGCCATAAGGGTGGACACTAAATCAAACTCAGTTTCAGGATTTGCAGGAGATTTTACATTCATAGTTGATCTCTTTGATCAACTTGAATAAATAAAGGGATAGGAAGAAACCTTAAAGTTGTTTTGGACGTTTTCATTACTAACTGATATTTTTTTTGGTGCAGAAAGCTTCTTTGACCTGCTTTGATACCTTTGTTTGGGATAGGCATTAGCTCATTGAATGATTAAAAGTTTTACACAGGGGCTATTTGGTAAGAGAATATGTGGGGACAGGTATTAGCTCATGAAATGATTAAAAGTTTTATATGGGAGCTACATGGTAAGAACATATGTGGAGACAAAATTGCATCAGTGAGTCCTATCTGCCTTCATAATAAATGTATTTACCTTGAGTGATCCATTTAGTTCCTCACTGAGGTTTGCTTTAAGTAGTGCAGATTTTGTCACCTCATTGCAATAACCTTTTTTTTTAACATAATAGAGTTATACCTTTTTATCGACACACATTTTTGGGTAGCATATCAAATGAAGTGATGATATGGATTTAATGGGGGGAAGGAAGGCAGGAAGGAAGGAAGGAAGGAATAAAACCTGTTTCCCATTTGCAATGTTTCCATTTCATGGAGATCAGCTGTGCAGCTAGGTCACCCTCTCTCTGGCTTTTTTATAGCTGGTGGTGCCAGAGGGTCTGATACATCAGGCTGGAGGGGTCTGGGTGAGCTGTTGGTAGAGCTGGGCTGTAGGGAAGGGGTTAGTCTGTCGAGGCATGTTTGCCTGAATACCGTGTGGGTTGTTGGCTCTCAGCTGCTGTTTTGCTCAGTGCTGCTGCTGACGGAACAGACTGGGATTTCTCAGGTAGGCTTTCAGTGGGTTGGTTCTCTGCGGCTGGCAGCTTAAACCTGCTATGGGAACAGCTTCATTTGGTGCCCGTGTCAGTGGGTAGTGCTTGTTACCGAAATCATCAAGGCAATATTTGATATTCCTGGCTTGAACTCAATGTTCAGGCTAGAAACGAAATCTAGTGGAGTGACCATACTTAACAAAAGCTGTTCTTAAGGTGGTGGCTTTTCTCAGTGTGACTTTAAATTCTTTGCCTAATAGGAAAAGAGCATGTGCCCTCCCTCTGCTCTCCAGAGCTGGAAGGAACCTAAGTACTGCAGCTCTGGATAGGAGTAGTCTCCAGTTTTATGTCTTTTATGCCTTGCCTCGTGTAGGTGCTGTCTGTGATCTGTTGTACAGCACTAGCAAACAGTAATCCAGGCAATGGTTTAACTCCTCTGCTCCAGGTGGCAACAGGGAGGGAATTTGGAGTGAAAAAGCCATAATGTTTCTGTCCTGCAGGAGCCTTGAAAACAGAAATCAATACTCTGTCTGGGAATTAAACTTTCTTGTCATGATGCCATCCAGTGTCTTTCAGGCCCTTTACTATGCAGTGGTCTTACCGAGGGGAAGTCCATTTTGGTGGCCTCAGTCTCTTCTTTGCTGCCAGTACTGGAGCAGCCTTGAGCAGCTATTTCAGCATGTGGCTACAGCCCGAGCCCTTCTGGCTTTGTGCTACCTAGAGGGAAAGCCTCCCACGCAGCCAGGTTTCTGAGGGGGGGCAGATCCCTCCACAGAACCATTGTGGCTACATCAGTGCCCTGCCCTATCGTCTTCACATCTAACATCTTCAGGGCAAAGATCTCTGTGCATTTGTGTGAGGTAGGACTTTCTCAAATGTGAGGTGGTGAAGTCCTGCAGAACTACTGGCAGTGCTGTTGTGAGGTGGTGTGTAAGGCAGCAGCGGTGTCAGGGATGCTGGTCAGCTGTCTTGGTTGGTCCAGTTTAACCTGGTGGAGGGAACTTTTGAAATCCTGCTTGAGGAGACATGAATTAGTTGGAAAGAAGAGTTGAGAAACATCCTGTCCTCTCAGGGACTTCCAAACGAAGTGCCTCTCAAGCTGTTCTGGCCTGGAGGCAGCAGAAGCCGGTGGCTCTCTGGCAGCGACAATTGAGATTTCTCTGCCTCTTTGTCCAGAGGAAATTGAAATTCTTCAACCTCGCCTTTTTGGTTTAGATAATGTGAGGATAAAGCTTTGCTGCCCATGTAGTCCTCCTTCAGGGGGAACAATGGGATGGAAGCAAGGATTTGTTAGGCATGTAATTGTGTCACCCAGTTTGAGCAACCACCAGGAAAATCTTACACGGTGGCGAGGTGAAGAAGACCGTGGGCCTGAACTTGAGGATGGACTTGATGCCAGTTTGCATGCCATAATGTGACCTTGGTGCTCAGAGCTTTGTGGTTGCTCTCAGAAGATGGAATTTTCCTGCACTAGTGATGTGTGGAATGAATTCCACGACTTCATGGTTGGAGGACTAAATGTCACCCCCCTTTCTGGGGCTGGTGGGAAGGGGAGCATGCCAAGAATGTTGAAAAGATGTTCCCTAAACCACATAACAGAAACAATGGAAAAAGGAAGAGTTACAGCTGAAGCCATTATATCCCCTGTGTATGTTTCTGTGAGTTGACCCAAAATTGCTGTGAACGCAGTGCCAATATTCTCAGCTCAAGCTACTGCTGTGTTTAGATTGTGTAGTCTGTTGAATCCTGGAGCATCCTGTATCAGTGAATTTGCAGCACATGTTTCAAAAGGGAACTCTGGGGTATTATGCTGAATGCCAGCTCCCCAACACCCCTTAAATCTTCCTTTTATTTTACTTTTGTGATAAAAGCTGATGTATATGTACATTAGATAACAGGAGGAAAACTATTCCCTGTTGTAGCAGTGAATCTTTATTCCAATGGAAGTGATTGCCCAGCTGCAACTTGGAAGAGTTTGACCTATAGATTTAGGATCATGGTGATGGCTTAGTGACATCTGCTACTTTTTTTGCCTTCTGTGAGATGCTACTGTGTTTAGTGATGATAGGCAGCATTCCTCAATGGTTCTTGATGTGCCCATATTATTCAGCTAGTAGTCAGACTGTTCATCTACAAGGACGAAATGAAAATAAGTAAAACACCCTAGAAGATCCTATATTGAATAGGGACTTTTACCATAGGAAAAAATGTAAGGTGTCTGCAGATGAAGCGTACACGTTTCCTGAAATGAAAAGACAGAAAATGCTTTCTGGTCTGTGCTCATTTCAGGATCGGAAGGATAAACCCCACTGAAGTTTGCGTTACAAATGGGTCTGTGCAAAAATTCATCCACCTTTTCAGTTTTCTTGTCTGTTAATAACAGAGCAGATCCACATCCAACTGGCTCCTGAAAGCATGAAGATCTTACTTATTTAAGAAGAAAGGCTCTATTGTTAGCAGCACTTTACTGACTCCTGTAAACTGGATTGGGTTCACTAGTTCAGGAAAAAAAACATTAAGATTATGTCCATGATGCTTTTCTACTAATAGAATCTAAAAAGGATAAAGCGCAGGATAAAATAATAAATTGATTCTTAGTCTCTTAAGCTGCTAAGAAAATTCCTGAAGCTGAGCATTTTCAGCAGAAATTCTATTACCTGCACTCACACCAACTGAAATGCCATAATATAATTTACAGCTTCCCTGGGTAGGCTTACAGTTCATAAGAATCCCACATGATGCCTGACTCTTAGAAATAACAAATGGCAATATAAAGGCAAAGAGGATTTTATTGTGAGTTAATGGAAGAGCAACCAAATGTAGATGGGGATGCCTTTCTGTGCTGAATCTACAGTTCTTTTAAATCTCAAAGGGAAATGATGCATAATTCATTGTGTTCAGGTCTGGTTTTGTACAGGTGCAATGTGTTGCCAACTTGTTTCCCAACTAAATATGACAAGTAGCCATCCGCTACTTGTCACAAAGGGATGTTACAGGGCAAAAATCCTGTGACATTGATCTCTGGAAGAGCCTGGAAACTTTCAACTCCTGATCATGGAAAGAAATGTCCTTGAGTTGCCGGTGCTGAAAAAGGGATACTTTTTTCATGTGTGCCATGAACATGTGGATCAATCTAGCTAATGATTTACACTTCAGGGAGTCTAAAATGTTTAAAACATATGCTGCAAATCTCTCTAACTCTACCCGGTAGGTAGTTATATGTTCATTGAGACAATAGCACAGTGTAGGAAAGTTGTGAACTTCCTTGAGGAAAATAACCCCTGGACCCGAGTGTTTTAAGTGCTGCTGATCTGGATTACATAATTTGCAAGAAAAAGCAATAGCTGCCTATGCTGATATAGTTTACAATGGCTTGGTACAGAGCCCAAACCCAGGAATTAACAGAAATTTGAAATTAATAAGTTACTTGGAAATCTGTTTTCCAAGTGTATTAAATTCACGTGGGCAAGTTATCATCTTTAATGACAAAGAGCCATAAAGATCACTGATGTTTAGATAGAGATGGGTCTTTGGAGTCTTAAGAGTTAGTTGCAGTGTATAAAACTGCTCCTTGCAGGGTAACACAGATGAACTATTCCACTTCACGTCTGTGTTTTTGCAAATGCCACACTGACAGTTTTGGAAAAATGGTGCTTTTTGCCCACCAGTCACAGAGATAGCTGGGACTCTAGTTCCCTCATCCTCTGAGCTACAATAAAAGACCACAGAAATTTTTGATTAGCCAGTTACTATTAGAGTGTGAATTTATCACTGTAGCTTTATTCACACAAAATAGTTAAGAGTCTTCTGCCTGTGCCAGAGTAAAGAATCATTGCAGACATACTTAGGTTTTTATAATGAATGCTTATCACCCTTAAATGTAGAAAGAAAATTCCAAGCAGCCAAAGGTCAGAAAAATCAAAATCAACTGCTTCCAGAAGCCTGTATTTTATCTCTGTATATTCGCTTAAGATACAGTTGGGCTGACAAAGGGTCACCTGGTTTTCTTGGAAACAGTTGACGTTTTCCCACTTATTTCAGTATTGACTTGGTTTTTAATCAGAATTGTAGCTATGAATCAAATATAGGTGAATTTTTCCGCCTCTGCCTAATGGAAACAAAGTTGCTTCCTACTTTCTAGGTACCTATTTGAAGAAAGATACTGATAATTAATTCAGTTTACTGAATGTATTTTCTTGGGTAAATTTGATATATTGGGTAAAACACCTTCCCTTACTGCTCCCATAGTAATCACTCTGTTCTTTACTGGAACTGAATAACAGCATACCTAAGTCACTGAAATAATATATTTCTTCTATAACTCTGACATTGTATGCCTTTTATATAAAAATATAATATATTTTTAATATAAAAAACATAGTATGAGCATAAAATAATAAAAAAATAAATAAAAAATAGTATGAGTATAAAATCATAGTATGAGCAGTAGTAAAGCAAGTTTCCTGTGCACTTCCTTGGCAATGTGACCTTGACTCAGATGCCCTTTAACTGAAATTGTTCAATCCCCAAATATTTCCAGTCTCAATTTTTTGGTGAGGTACTCAAAAAGGTGACTGTAGCAGGGCACATGGTTTATACAAAGAAAACCCCAAAACCCCCAAACAAGAAACTTCTGATTTCACATGTAAGCTAATTCTGAAAAGGTAGATAAGTATGCAGATATAAACATAAACAGGCTGATATATTAAAACCTCGTATTTAAACAAAACCTCCAAAACAGTCTTTCCAGCTTGTGAAAGCATTGGGTTTGCTGCTACAAAAGCAAACAAAGACGTACAGACGTGACAAGTGTCGCAGTGTGGATCGCTCTGACACACTGGAGTTAATTTATGGATGTTTGGAAACAAACATAGCTTTGGTAGTTTTCTTCTAGTGAATGGTGTCACTGTTGTGGAGACTCAAGAAACCATATTTCTGTTCACTCTCTTCATGCTTCGTGCTAACATGACAGTCACTGTCATGTGGCGTAGCACTGCTTGGTTTAGATTAAAACAGATAGTTTTGTCATATAGGATCATCCAGCTGGGGCTGACAAAATCACCTCATGTCCTTGTAAGTGTTGCTGTTTTTCTGGCTGGCATGATGGTTGGGCTCTGAGATCTGCTTCGGAGGTTGCTGTCTTACCTCCAGACACCTGATCCTTTTTGCTACCCCAGGGGAAATCTATGGAAATGGTGTAAACGGCTGGGTGGGAGTAAGTAGACAGAATATACTTACACTGGGAAAAGGTGAAACATTGATTAGTTGTGCAAGTGGTGTGTTGAGAAAAAAAGACTGGCGTCTGGTCACTGTAAGTGCTAACATCATGCATAGAGCTTGTTTTGCATTTTCGTTCTTCAGTACTGCTTGCTGCAGAGGGTCTGAAGCTGTCTGACTACAGTACTGTGAAAACTCTTCAGATGACCGGATTGTCGTAGTTCAGAGTGAAAGGGGAAATGAAGATGTATTCTGCATATTCCCTACATTTCTGAATTGTGAACTTGGTTGGCAGCCCATACCACCTCTGAGAGAAAACATCTGTGGCTGGAGTCAGTAGATCTTTAACTTAATTCGAAAGCCCTTTCTCAAACTTGGGATTCCTGGCCTAGGCTCTAGGAAAGAAACCTCTTTCCCACAACTAGCTGCATAGTTGACATACTCTGTTTTGTTTGGAGACTGATTCTCAAGACTGAGAAGATGAGTCCATGTTATGACAGGGTTAATTACTTCTTATACAATCAATTTCAGTACATATATTTTAAAAATTCATACTTTTAAATTCAGAAAAATATTAGGCTATCAGGGAAAGAAGTAAATATTGAGTATATACATATTCATGGATGGGTCACTCCTGTTCTCATTAATACTAATGAGTATGTAAATACATCTGATAAACTACCTTTTGTTTTAAAAGCTAAATCTTATTCATGTTTTATATTTTGCTAACTTCAGCTGCAAGTTATTTGAGCTCTGCCTTTGCTGGAAGTTAAGGCAGACCCCTTCAATGAGAAAGGTTTTTCGCTTGTTTAATACTTTTCATAAAATCTGTTTGCATTTCAAATGTTTTCAGAATAGATAAGTTCTGCTTTCTAATGTGTAAGTGATCAATGAGTTGTCCTATGGAAGGAAGTGAGATTGCTGCTGTTAATGATGTTAACAGAGTTCAATCCCTCCCACAGATATTTGAGCAAGGAAACAGCTGATGTTGATGGATAATCCTCATGAAAGTAGAGTTCTAACTTTAAGCAGAAACTGCTTAAACTTGGAGCCATACATTCTTTTCATACTGGAAATTAATTGGGTTCTCTCATAGATGTCCCTACTACTAGACTCTGTAGTGACTACTTCTAATTATCACATATTTGCTGATACAGCAAATTAATGTTCACATCTGGGTCATGGACAATGGAAATCATCATTTCAGTGAAGCATCAAGTTGGCACTTGCCTGTTAACGTGTTTATTTTCCATGTTTCTCTTTTGTTCTAGACCAGTACTCATTACTGTTCATGTTCCACAACTTAATTTACCAGTTATGACAAAGCCTGTAAAATCCAAAGTAGGTGCTGATCTATTCAGTATGATATATTAATTAAAATCACAGTGAAATGTGAAATGCTACAATTTATGTAGACAAGGGTCTGAATCAAAATCTTGGATCTAAACCACACCGAGCTTGAGGATGATTTGGATTCAGATCTAAACTCTGTGGTTTAGGTTTTTCTTTAATCACATGGTGTTACAAACATCTATTTCATGTGTCTAAACTGTCCCAGCTGTGCCGAGTATTTCCTTGAACACATTTGACTTATTTTTACACGGATGTAAATCAGAAGTAACTTTGCTAAAGTCAATGCGACCAGTGCCATTACATGATGTGTGAGGAAAGGTCTGTGCTTTCCGTATGATGTCTCTGTATGCTAATAATATAAAATGACATGTATTCTTTGCATCAGCTTTGGGGGAAAATCTGTCTGCAGGTCTTTGCTTGGACGTGGACATGATGAAAATCTAGCAAATACAAAATATGAAGGAGTTGGATGACAGCTCTCTCCAATAGCCACCTGAGACCTTTCTTTTAAGACAGATCTCAGTGCCATTGCTGTATCCTCCCTGCTGCCTTCTCCCCACCTCACCAGTTCCTTCCCAACCCCACTGCCACCAGTGCCTTCTCTTCACACTTTCTGTAGCCACGTCCTGCTGCACCCTGCCAGGGTGCTGGCTTTGTCATTGTGCCGTTTGCTCTCACCTCTAAGGCTATCACTCATCAGCTATTAGGAACTAACATTAGGCAAGTATTTGAGGTAAAGAGAATATTAGAGCTGGATCAAGTGTTGATTTCCACTCCAGTTTTCCCTATTGAATTATATAAAGGTTTCAAGTGAACTTGAGCTGTAAAGATACCCAAGCTTTTCTTTAGGTTGGACAGTCCTGTGGTTTTGTGTTCTGCCATTCCCCTTCCCTCCATCTCCGTTATTCTTGCATGCATATCCAGTTCTAGATTAAGCTGTGGCTATTCTTGTGGTATTTCTTGTCCTGCCCAGAAGCAGGAACTCCTGGAAGCACTGCTACAAGATCCTTTTGTTGAGTATTCCTGTGTGGTTTCCCAGCTTGCTGAATCTAACCTTTGTGTATGTTCAGAATCACAGTGAATACAAATGAATTACTGTTCTTTTACTTGTGTCTTTATTTGGAGGCAGTTGCTATTTTTCTATTTAATTGGGGGGGGGGGGGGGGGAAGCGGGCTTGACTTACCTGTCCTAGTGAAAGCAGTTTGACACCATATTACGCCAGCAAGGAGAAACTGTGTTACAGGTTTTTATTTTCTAAAGATGCTATGTGGTCTGCACAGCTGCAATTCCCCTGGAAGAAGATGGATGGACTTCTCATTGGGGGTTGTTCATTCTTACTTCTTCTAGCCAAGAACAACATAAACCAGGGTGAATCAAGGGTAAGATCTGTGCAGTTACCAGTTCAGTAATACTTAGCATGAAAATATAATCCACTAAGGGAGCACGAGAGAAAACAGTGAGGCCCATGAAATGTCATGTTGCATACTCAATCAGATAGAAAAAACTGGTGCTTCAGATAGCTCTGGCCCAGTAATAAAATAGAGTGGAAGAAGATGATTAGATCTTCTTCAGCAAAGGATTTGGTCTTGTCTAAGGAACATACAAATTCTGACACCTCCTTTTAAGCTGCCATCCAAGTCTGTAACTTTGAGGCAGGCGAAGATGAGCAATCATAGACTGCCTCCCCTCAAGAACAGCAGTATTTCAAAGCCTGCAGACAGTGTGAATCCTTTAAGGAACAGTGGGGATCTTCTTTCTGTGTACATCAAGTACATGACTAGTTAAAGCCTTTTGAGGACACAGGCAAATTCTGTAGCAGTTATCAGTTGTTTCAATTTCTTAATAGCAGCTTAAACAGGTATCATAAAAAAAGCAAGTCTGTTTTGGCTCTTGCTTTTTATGATATCCATGATACATCATACATGATTCATCAGAGATGGGTCATATGCAAACTGATAACATGTTTATGCTGTGCCAGAATGCAATTTTATTTTCAAAGTGTTTAGTTTACATATTACACATAAACAAAAGGAGAACAGAACTGAGGAAAACTCAGAGGTAAAAGGCAACCTACAGGGTGGTTGGGGAAACTCATACAACCCTAAAACTTTAAAGCTAGACACTTTTATAGTGGTTAGATAACAGTGTATATTCTCTTACACTGACAACTAAGGCAATCCAAGTTAGGGCTTAAGGGTTTAAATTAGAAGACTGTTCATTGCTGAGAATCGTGTTTCCCTCAGACTTATCACTCTTTCTACTGGAATTTTATATATGCTTAACAGCAGATAACTTCTGGAATCCATCTCCTTTCTATTGGTGGCACCAGGTCACTCACTCCTTTATCTGGAGTTCAAGATTTAGCTTAAAACCTCACATTTGTCTGTACTACTTCTGCAGGGATTGTTAGAGATAGTCTTAAAACTCATGGGTTAAATTTAATCATGGCATTTTCCTCTACTTTAAATAGTTCTCTGTCACTTCAAGAGTTTGAGTTTTAATATTTACTGGGTGTGACTTTACTATAGCCAAAGAACAAGATCTTAACTGGATTCTTGTGCAGGGCTATGTCAGCCTTGCTCAAAGAGCTTGAAGTATCTCTTGACTGAAAGATTTTTAGGCTTAGAAATGGGAAGAAAAAAGAAGAATGTTTAGTAATGGGCAGCAACAATTTGTGAAGCTGTGTATGCAAGACAACTACCATATGAAAAAATACTGCATTTGTCTATTGTTCCTTTGGGTGTTCTGTGCACATGAAAACATACTATGTTTCATTTCCATCTGTAAAAGGCTGTTACGCTTTCAGCTAGGGAGAAAGGAATTGTATGATAAATGGAGCTTGCTGTGCCTCTTGGTGTTTGCCTTTTCTCAAAGGTTAGGACTGGAACATGGTTGCAAGAAGCAAAGCTTTGACTAAACTTATTTAAGCCAGTAAGAGTGAGCTGTTCTTTATCATATTAATTTCAGCTGACTCATGTCATTTGACCTCCCAAAACCAATGATGGTTGGTTAAGATTATATCCAAACCAGTCATAAGTTACCAATGAATCAGTAACGATATTTTGGGCTGGTATACAAAAACATCTCTTGCTCCATATTCAGTTAGCTTGGATCCTCTTGTGGTTCGACAATATTTTACAGAAACAAAACATTCTCAACTTCAGGCAGAGTCCAGTTTCCTTAGTAAGACTTTTGGTATAAGGAGGGTAAAGAGTTTAGTCATTTTTCAGCTTTATTCCTCTTAGAGCAGCTGACATACATCTTGCATACTCTGTGTTCAAGACTTTGCACTGTCATTTATTTTGATTATCTGATAGATGTTGTGATATTAAAAGCATGGTATGCAGCAGATAAATCATGATACCAACTCCTTGTCACGCTCATTCTCTCTGCTTTTCCAACTGGGAGAACAAAATATTGAAGTATTTGGGTATGGAAGCAATCCTAAGGAGCATATCCTTTTTGGTTGGAGTATTTTCTGTTTTTCTCTGGTAAACTTTTAATTTGGTTGAAATATTGCTGTTGAGATGCACTATGGTATAGCTTTTAGACAAATTAGCGCTAAGGAACAACGTTTAGGAAAACCTTGAAAAATATACTTCTGCTTTAACAATATCACTTTGCTATGGAAACATTAATGCATCATATATATTTTGTGTTTTGATGGATATATTTACAATGCTGTCATTTCTACATCTTGCAGCTACATCAAAAAAGTATTTGAGAACTGAGGTGTTCCTAAAGCTAAAAAACCCATAACTAAATAAAACACTGTGCTTTATAAACGGTCATAGAAAAGCCAAGTAATCCATTCCCAGCAATAAATAAGCACAAGAGAACTAAAGTGAAAGTCAAGTCTGTGGCTTCATACAGAGCCTGATCTTGTGGCTTGGCACTTATTTAATGTTTTGCTCTTATATTGCATTTTTCATTCATAGTTTATGAAATGCTTCACAAAGACAAGTAATAATAGTCGGATTTTTTTGGGTGAGGGCTAAAGAAGTACCAAGAGCTAAAATGGCTTGCCTGCAATTTAGTCAGTTCATTGTAGACAGAAAGGATGGAGTCCTGACTTCAAATGTTGCCTTGATTTTTGGGTAGACCTGCTTTTTTTTTTTTTTTTTTTTTTTTTTTTTTTTTTTTTTTCTAAGGAAGAAACATTGCAGGTAAATGCCTCTTAAAAACGAAACGTATTATTGTTCTTTGTTCTTTGAGGCTCAAAAGTGGAGAACTCTGTGAGACCTTGATTTCAGGACTTGCCCTAAAAGAGCTAAAAAACCGCTCAGTACCACACTGTTTTTCAAAACTTCAGAGAATTAATGGCATGCAGAGCCAAAACATCTCAGTCCATGGTTTTCCCTTGGAACATCATCCTAGATCCCATTAAAAATGACCTTCAGCAAAGATTTTTTTAATGGAAACAAAGAAGGTCATAATTTAGTTTACAAAACATCCTCAAATGTTTTTAACAAGAAAATCCACATGCCAGTTTTGAGGGATTCATACAGTTTCTCTTGCTGTGTCCTTACTTTGTTAATGAGCCGGGCCTGTTTCAGCCATGACTAAATCTTTTCGTAGGAAAGAACATTTAGAAGGATGATGCATGTGGTTAAAAAACAAGAATGAGTTTTGGGAGTCTTGGGTTTAATTCCCAGCATTGCCACAGACTTCCTCTGTGACTTTGGACAAGCCACCACATCTCTGTGACTAAGTTCACTGGCTGTAAACTGATGCTAGTGGAATTTCTCTTCTTTAGAAGCAAGTTGTGAGGAGGACATATATTTAGGTATCGACTGCAGTTCCAGTGGAAGAACTTAAGATTTTTAATTTTCTAAAACTTGGGTATTCAAAAGGGATCATTTAAAGGTGTGGCCGGTTCCTGTGGATTGTCTCAAAAATGGGAAAATGCCACAAAGCATTTGAGTCATTTGTGTCAGCAACCTGTGGTACTTCAGCACCTCTTTCAGACAGTTTCACCACTGAGCATAATTCCCTACCTGGGAGCCTGAGTCCAAGCCAGTGACACAAACCTATGGCAAATGTGTCAGAGTCAGCTAGTGATGCTGCTCTCAATACGTTGTGGCTGGAGCTGTGGTGTAGACTGCAGTAGTGGTGGAGTTCAGGGAACCTTCATAAACCAGGAGGGCCTGGCCCTCAGGTACTGTGGGAGGTAGTTAGGGGTATCAGCCTAGAGGATGACATCCAAAAGATCAAGTGGCAGACTTTCCATTGGCAGAGGAATAACTTAGGCCATGTATCAAAGGCAACCTGTGCTAGATCTGATGGAGGACAAATTTTTTAGGTCTCCAAGCCTGCATCTTAACTAGAAGGCCTCTCCAGTAGTAATTATGGGCACATTCAATTCACATCAAAGCTTTGTTCTTCTGTTTTCTGAACAGTTAAACAGTGAGTTGCATTTGCCAAGGAGGCTGAAAAATCTCCTTGTTCATCTAGTCCAAGCCATATTCATGGCTGAATATATTTGCACTGATGTTTGTCATATTTATCCAGATTGCTTTATAATGTGGTCAATCACTGTCCACAGAAAGCATCAGTAGCCTGTGGTGGGCAGGTTGGAATTCTGCTGAAGTGCTTGGCTTTTCCTATAGGGAAGGGAGGTGAATGAGCAGTTGCCCTTGGGCCTGTCGCTTAATGCTCCTCTTCCCTCGGGCAACAATGCCAGGGGAGGTGACAATCCCTTATCACCTGCTGTGGCATCTACTCTTCCTCCTCTCCTCGAGGCAGAGGGCAGGGAGCAAAGATGGTGTTTTTTTAGAAATGGCTTCATTATTTCTTTTCTTCCTCCCACACCAATTAAATTGGGTTGAAATTAGCCATCTCACTGCTGACTTTCCAGGCCACTACACAAAACAGAGAAACAAAGCTGTGGCTACAGTTGCTCAGCTTGAGCTCACAAGCACTAAACGACAAAATATGATTTGCAAGAGCTGGGTCCCAGAGTCCAAGAAAGACAACAGCTTGTACACAGGGGAGGAAGAGGATGTGGAGTTGGTGGGATGAGTATGTTGGTTAGAAGGGGATGGGCTCTGTTAAATATTCTTCCAACTGCTATAATCTGTGAAAAACTGTATCAGGGAGTTATTTTCCACAGTGAAATAGGAAAATATTTCATAGGTGCCACCCTGTCCATCTTTTGTTGGTCAGTTCCACTGCATATAAACAGTATCTGTAACATGGAGTTATAATTATATGCTTCCAACAAAAATAATGTGAGAGGATAAGATTCTTTGATTTTTCTAGTATGACTAAAAGCCACAAATATAAAATATTGCATCAGAGACTTTGGACTCCAGAAACCTTCACTCTTGGGTTGTAGAAACATAATGATTAGATAAGTTGTTGGTGAGAACTGAACTTGCTGGGCCTCAATTCTTCCACTTTATGAGTTGCAAGAAAGTCTGATTAAAATGAAATACCTGTTCTTTAGACCTCTAGGTTTTTTACCTGTTTTATTTTCAGAGTCCTTGGAAGAGTTTTCTTATCACTGATACAAAATATCTAGGCTTCTTTAAGTGTGTAAGAATTGCTTTTGATTGCATCCCATTAAAAAAAAAAAAAAGTCTTAAAATATCTGTGATATAGGTGATTTTTATCAATGGATCCCAATCAACTGATGGAATCTTCTGTGTGTTTTCAGCTCCACTGTTTTTAGAAACAGCACTGTTTTTTTTCTACTTCTGGAGCGCAGTAGTCTCTTCTATTGTTAGCACCTACATAGCACCTACTATGGGGTCTTTGCTTACTGAATTCAAATGGAAACTGCAGTTTCTCTTCCATTAGGTTTCTCATCTGTAACAATTCCTTTTGTTATTGAAAAATCTCAAAACATACGGTCCACAGTGGAAGTGGACTAAAGGTAGAAAGTCCGAAGAATGGACTACTGCTGGTATGACGATTCTTTAACATTCTTTAGTATTGCTGGGTAGTCTTTTAGGGCAGATTCATCAACTGGCATGTACAAGGCAAAGAACAGCAGGGAAAATGTCTTCTACAAAGAAAGCAGAGGCCACTTAGAATGTGACACAGAACTTGGAAAAAAATCTTTTTTATTCTGGTAAATTGCCTGGTTTAGATCATGGTTTCTTGACCCCTCCCACCCACTTCTAGATACACACAAATTTTTGTTTTTCATATTCAAGGGTTTTCTTTTGCAAAAGTCTTCATAATAATTAGAAATAAATGGCTTCCTAATGTCTTTTTTTCCTTGGAAAACAATGGTTTAAATTAAAGGAAAAATGTTTTTGCCCAAAATACGAACAAACATACAAGAGTTCCATAAAACCCCAAAGTTGGGAGGAAGTAGAACTGCCAGTGGTTTGAGAAAACCACAGCCAGGTTCTTGTGTCCCTATGGAAAGTGGTTTTTTTCTCATTAGACTGCCTTGTTAAACCCTTGTGTATTCCAAATGTATACTATCTATTTAACTGTTTGCTTTTAGCATGATTTCTCCTTTTAAAGATGACAGTATTTAAACCTAGCAACATGTTGTTTTAAGATCAACAGTTTAACAAGAGCAAAATCTGCCTCCCAGATTCAGCTGCCTGCCTGCCTTCCAAAATACTTTGTTCTGAAGAAGCTGATGGCAGTGATAAATGTAAGAGAGTTAGAGCTCTGCAGTTATTGTCAGCAAGTTAGCTTTATGGGTTGGGGATTAGACCTTTGATGTCTTATCGAGTTTCTGCCCTGCGTGAATCAGTTGCTTACTTGATTTAAATTATAAAAAGAAATGCTCTGTTGTGATATTGTCTCATACTGTGTCTTCGTCATTTGAGATGCCCTCCGTGTTCTTTAGTTCCCCAGGAAGAGAAGGCAACCAGCCATATGGAGAGTGGCCAGTTGCCTGCTGATCATGATAGGCATTAAATAGAGTTGCATAGAAACTCAGATATAGAAAAGCCCTGTTTAGCTGAGCCTTTCTGTCCCCCCACAAAGGGAGATTGTTCCCTACAGGCCTGTAACACAACATCCAGTACTGTTTTCACTTTAGTTTTTGAGGGGGTCCCCGTATTCCTTTAATAAGTTTTGTCCTTCTCACTGAGGTAAGAGCTTCTTATGAAGTTGTCTTTTTGACATCCCCCAGTGTAATTGCTGCTAGACTGGTATGGAGAGCTGGTGGGGCTTGGGCATGTGGTGGGAAGAGAGCAGAGGTGAGCTATGAATCCCTTTCGTGATTCCAGGGAACAATGAGGATGGCAATACCTCACCCTGGAGATGACTGAGCCCACCTAGAAGCTAATTTTCAGGGTTTCGCCTGTCCTATTTGGATGAGGAGGTTTCTGGCCTTTCTGACAGACATTCAGCCCAATGCTTCTTATGTTAAGTAATAGGTCATTGCTCTTAGTTTTATTGTTTTAAGCTACCTCAGACACTTCAGGGGTGTGTGTTGATATTCTTCAATCCCAAAATAAATCCCTCAAATATAGAAATGTTGATCTGGCTTAGATTTTATTTGGATTTTAAAATAGCTTTTCAACATTTTAGAAGCCAAAATATTTTTCATGTGAGCAGCCTTTGAACAAGATTAAAAAGTAAAATGTGTCTGTTTTCTCAAATTGTAGCTGTGGTTATTAAAGACACCAATCAGGCACATTAGCTGTGTGTGAGGAAACTGGGCAACAGGACGGCTGGGCTAGTCCACTAGTATTCTGAAAGCTGGGTCAGTACTCATGAAAAGCTTAAGTAAACTAGAGGATAATTCAATACATAGACAATGCATCCCACTGTTTCTCTGTTTATTTTCTCCCTGTGTGACTTCTGGCAACTGAGAAGAAACACTATAAATGACAGCAACCAGCCAAAGAAAAGATTATGAATAACAATACCACAAGAATGAAGGGCATAAAGTTACCAGTGACTTGGGAAAAATGCAGAACACTGGACACATGACACATCTAGAAAGTAGTGGGTTGCAGTACATGCAGAATGGAATACCTTCAGATTAGAAACCGTTTCAGTATAAATTTGCCTCTGAAGACACAAGGTCTGTTTATCTGTAAGTGTTTTTTGACTCTGTTGAACCCCTATACTTTGCTAGTAATACTCTGAAACCCAGAGAAGTAATGCCACTGGACACAGAGAAAGAAAACCTACGTATTTATTGAAGAAATAAAAAGGCTGAGATCTCTGTTGTACGTATGTGCAAAGGACAGCACCTTCCTGATAAGGGTTCTCTTTCTTCTTTACCACACTTTTAACAGTGCTGCTTTCAGCACTGTACTTGAGACTGTCATGCTTTCCATCGCAATCTGCAGTTCAGTTTTCAGGCACCATTTACAGCAAGCTGATACCCTACATTTAGATACCATTGAATTTTTTTGATGGTGCAAAATGAAAGAAACCAGCTGTTTATGTTAAACTGGAGTTCAAAATAAGTATAACAAAAAATCACAGGGAGATGTTTTGACATCCCTGAAAAGCCAGGTAAACTGCTTTTTGGGAGGGGGAAGTGCAGGCTATCTGTCCTTGCTGTGATGTGCTTTTATTACTTCGGAATAAAAGTGTTAAATGTGTAGGCTGTTTTCATCTGTAGTGATTACACTAGGCTCAGTTTGCAAAGATGAGTAGTTTTGTGAAATATGGAGGACTCCTAATCTTGGAAGTGAATGAATGTAGTCAGATAATGGGTGTTTTAGTGTCACTGGCAGTGTTTGTCATGTCTTGAAAATTAAGACCATTTGTTCAGTTGTAGCTATATGAGGTCAATGAGAACAAATTGGTTGTTCATACATTGTTTCTGATGCTTAGACTTTGCAGCTTCTGGCATGACTCATTTGGAGTGAGTAGTCTGTGCTTCCAAAGACTATATTGTAGGAAAATTCAAATGAATCACTGAAAGGTCCTTCTGAAAGGGTAGTTCACCAGGGCTGAATGCTACTTAATAGGAGCCCAAGCCTGCTGCTATTGAAGTCTGTGTATTTACCTTAGTAGGGATGGAAACAGATCCTAGGATTAAGCTATTCAAGAGAATAGCCCTTCAAGAGGTATGATCGCACTACCTTGAAAATTCTTTTCAAGACAAAGCCAAATGGAAGAAAAAAAGAAAAGACTTAGATCCCTTATTCTTGTCGTGTTTCCTGGTATCCTATACTCAGAATGCTTAAACAGCACAGAAGGCTCTTGTGCTGTAACTTCCCCTATGCCTCCAGAGACCAAAGCAATTCAGTTTATTTTTGATCAGAACTATAATGAAGAGAAGAAAAAAGTGCTCAACTTGTACTTTTGAACCACTGAAGAGTCCTTTTCCTCCCTGCCTCCCAACAATTCTTTAGATTAGCTGTGGTTCTCTGCCTCCAAAACCCCAGAATAATACATCTATTAGTAGATTAGAAATACTAAAATACCATTGAGCCACCAAATTGCATGGAATCGCCTTCAGTAGGTGAGCTGCTGGGAGGAATTTTTTTTCTGATATGGTAATGATGAAACTTGGGCTTGCATGTGTAATAAATTGATGTCCATCCTTTCCTCAAAGCACGAAAGAATGTGCATCACTTGGGTTTGCTTCAATTTCAGCACAGCCCTTCTTAGTTTATGTGGTTGCACAACTGAGAAGTTTTGTCTTTTTTTAGTTATTTGTGAAGCAGCAGTAAAAATAAGTGATGGATGTGGTGACATTCAGCCCTGCCATCCCTCCATCAACACAGTAACGCAGAGCTCACTTAAGAAAACCCCACCTGTTGAAGCAACAAACATTTAAAAAATAACATGCCAAAGCAAAACATATAAATCGAAGCACAACCCTGTTTAATAATCAGTTTTCTGTGCTGGTCATAAAAAGATGGTACTGTAGTTTTGGCAGTGAGTCTCCAAGAGCTCCACCGCATTCCAGGCGCTGCGTGAGTAAAGCACAACACTGTCCTAGTTGATAGGTAATGTGGTGCTGATTTTGGGTACTGACCCAAGGGTTATTAAAAAAAATGAAACACCAACACCATCACCACCACAATAACAACAAAACCCAACAAAAAACCCAGCAAACCCAAACCCCCACTCAGTGAACTTGCATGCTCTAGCTGGTTCCTGCAACCATCCTTGCTAAAGTTTACATGGAAGAGGTTCGCTGTCATAAGTTACAATGAAGAGTTTAATGACATATTATGAGGCAAAGGTGGTGTGTGTGTGTCTGTGTTCAGAGGTTTGAAAGGGTCCTTTTCAATAAAATGATGTCTCAGCAGGCATTAGAGACAATTCTCCCTCTTCTGCGCCTTGCAGATGCACAGACACCTACAGAGACTTTATTGGTAAAGTTTGCTTTGAAACCGAAAGCCACCTCTGTTTTTGTCTTCTGGAACCCTAGACTTTTAAAGTTTCTTCCCCTTTATTTTTCTTTGGCACTATGGGCTGAGTCAATCTCATAGGACTTCAACCATTTACAGGACAGCTAGTTAATCAGTCTCTCCAGTTCAGAAAGTGGAAAGGACATTTCTAGGATATGATCTATCTTCTACGTCAGGTGAATCTTACCCTAAAAATGCTGTTTTCTAGTTTCTTTATATAGCAACTAGCTCCATGTTATGAAATCATGATCGTGGCTTGCTGCCCTGGAGAGTGCTGCACTATTGTGGCTGGAAAATAATTTTTTTTTTTTTTTATGTGAACAGGGATAAATGAACTTTCAAGAACAGATGCTCACTTCTGGATGTCTGCGATAACCTCACTGAAGTCAGTAGTCTGCTTACTTTTCAGGTAGTGGAATATGATTCTGATTTACACCAAGAACCTTTACCATGGAGAACAGACACAGAAGTGTTTCGATGAAGTTCTTTGTTGTAAGTGCAGATGACCTTGCCCACTATAATGTGCAGGAACGGGCACGTTCTAGCTCATCAGAATAGTATCTGAGTAGCCCTGTGTGTGATGGCTTTCTGTGTAAATTCTTCCATGCAAACTTAACCTCAGTGATGATGGCCTGTATGTCTGGGCAAAGAAGAAGCTCACAGTTTTAAGCAGGCAACTCTGGGCTTGTCCTGGAACAGTCAAGAAGGACTGGTTTGCTTCAGTGAGACAGTGCAAGGGGAACTAATCGGTTAGATAGGTTAAGTACAGCAGCTATCATTTTGAAGTTATCTTCTGGTACTGTCCTAAACAACTCAATAACAAGGATAAGGGAGCTTAGGTTTTCCATATGTTTCAGCACTAGGGTTGAATGCTTTTCCGTGGCATTGAGATGAGAGTAGGGTTTATTCTGTAAATGTACCTTTCCCTTCATTCCTTGGTCAAAAAGTAATGAAACAAATATTAAAAAGATGAACGGTGGTTTAATAAAGCAGATCAACTGCGACAAACTAGCTGGTTAGAACACTTCTAATGCAGACAGTAGCATGTTGATGTTTAAACATCATTACCTTTTTCTGAAATATACATGGCAATATGACTTTACGTATTATAGCATGCACATGTGGATATATATAGACAATGGTATGTGTATATATACACACACATACATATATACATGTATATATACACACACATGTTACTATTGTCTAACTCATTTTCCCATTGCAAATGAGCCCAGAGGGAACAAAATATTCCTAGCCTGGAGATTTCCACATCTGCCCTTCAGGCAGCTATCAGACAGAAACAGCATGGCTACATAAATCACTGTAAATCAGCACATTTTTCAACAGCACAAAGCCCTAAGCACAGAACCACTTTAGAGCGTGCTGCTCCATAGTTTGTTCACAGACCTCCCATGCCAGCAGCAGGGAAGTCAGACTGTTCTATTCAACATCTTACAGTAACCAGATACAGGATAAAGAAATTGCCTTTCAAAGCTATAGTATGCACTAGGCTTTTCCAAGCAAAACAGTGATGTCTAGCATTCATCTTTTCTCTTCTCCTTGTTTTTCAGGCCTTTTTGGCCCTCAGTCTGCCAGGATGAGTTGTTAATTCTCCTGTTTTGCAAGCAGGCTTGAACTTCATTTTAGATTCTGAAGCAGTAGTTTACACTTGGTTGGAGATAAGGTCTGAATATAACATGTAAGGTGTCCATAAAATGCAGCAGAATAACCCCCTGTTTTCAGTAGGTTTAAATACCTAGTCTCAGTGGTGGGTATGTAGGTCCAATGGAAATTGAAGGGGTCTATAAACTGAAGAAAAGTTGAAAACCTCTGATGAACCATCCAAATCCACAAACTTGAAAGGCTTTCTTTTTCCTAGTGCACAGACTCTAACCTGATCTTACAGAAGAGGACGGAGTTTATTTCCACAGACAGAAAGAAAGCAGTTTCTGGGACTTTAACTGTAGTAGGAAAACTTATGTTAGAGCAACGTCAAAATAGGTTTAGCATAGTTATGAGTTATGTTTTGTGTGCAGCCTGTTTGTGTTAAGGATGTCTCTACAGGACTGCAAGAAATCTTCCTTATAAGCTGGCCAGAAAAAAAAAAAAAAAAAAAAAAGAATTTGGGGAACACCCCCCTGCCTTGCTCAGATTAATCAAATAGTGGCCTCTCACCAAAGACAATCCACAGTTGTGCGCTATATTGTGAAATGTAGAGCAGAGCATTTCCCATTACTGTTTAAAAAGCTGTGAGCCAGATTCAATAACTAATCTTTACGCCTCAGCCTAAATGCATCTGCTGTCAGCTTCTCCTCCAATGGAGAGAGTTGTCTGTGCTCCCCGTGGCCAGACTGTAACACTGGTCTGGACTCTTCTGCTTTCTTCCACTGGCAATTTGGTTTGTAGATGTATCAACTGCTGAATCTCTAGCCATGTATCAATTTTATCCCGATATTCTCTGTGATCCGCTTAGGTGGAAGGGGATTTGCTCTGCACTGTAGATGGTGGGATCGCAGATTTGGAAATGCAGAAATGTGCATGTGACTCGGTTTCATCTGAAGGTCTTTTCTGCTGTAGCAGTGATGTGGCAGCAGGATGTAGACCAGAGGCAATGACACTGAATCCCTGCAAAAGCATGGGTAGTATAAGACAAAGAGAATATATGTGTTATGCCATAGCAGTGAACAAGTTTATGGACATCCTATCTTGATAAATGGTTAATAGCACAGTAAAGAAACCATCGAATGTCTACTCTTGAGGTACTGGAAAAACTTTCTCATGGATTGTAACACGTTGCTTGTGGTTGAGGAAATAAGCATCCTGACAATCCACAGCCCAGATGTGGGACCAGTGACAAAAACAGAGATGAAAGATAAAGCAGAGCAGAAAACAGAGCAGAAATAATTGCCCCCAGTATAAGCAAGGTTTCAAGTATACTACTTCATACTCTGACAATTCCAGTGTTACCAAACTCCAGTAACAAAAGAATGAAAGACCATGGGGGCCA
>JAVJGJ010000059.1:37666694-37687472 GCA_035590215.1 Microhierax caerulescens | reverse complement strand
AAAACAGAGATGAAAGATAAAGCAGAGCAGAAAACAGAGCAGAAATAATTGCCCCCAGTATAAGCAAGGTTTCAAGTTTTCAAGAGTATACTACTTCATACTCTGACAATTCCAGTGTTACCAAACTCCAGTAACAAAAGAATGAAAGACCATGGGGGCCACCAGCAATACAGGGAGGGAGTCACATTTCAACTGGTATTAAGACCCTTTGGTGCATGAGACAGTGAAGGAAAACACTGAAATTCCATGACACTTGAAACACATGACAGTAAATAATATTTTATCAATGCTTATATCTGTTGAGTGAGTACATGCAGTTTATAGTGACTTTGGTTTTATTAACTGGGGTATACTTAATAATCAATAATTTTTCTGATCTAGTCCCATTATTGTTCTTCTCAGAAATACTACCTGAGAATTTAAAGCAGTGCCTAGTATAGAATAGTAGGCCCCTTGGAAATTGGGTGTTGTAAAGTGTAATGCTTTGGAAGGGATGAAATAGATTGGAGGCTGTAAAAATTTTTTTATGATATTGAAATATAAAGCAGAAGACAAGTTAAAGTAACTCCAGTTGAGGAGCCATGGCTGTTAATCTGTAGCATAAACTCAAATTTGTAGTTGAAAACAATTTTCTGAAACTTGACTAGGCTGGTTTCTGTGTTATTAGGGGCAGGAACACCTCTCTGTTAAAAGTGGTTTGTTTTTTAATAGGCATTAACCATAATTGTCTCATTTTTGCTGGTTGTTCAAAATAGTTCCACCTCAGGTTGGTCAACTGTTGTTGGCTTAATTTCAGTTGCTACCAGCATTCAACAGAGATGCTGCTTTAAGCTCATCTTTCAGTGAATCACATTTGTACAATAACAGATTTGTTTGTTAAATGAACTTAAAAGACAGAAATAGATGTGCCAGTATTCAGGGTGAGTCACCTTCTGGTCCATCTAGAACCATCTTTCTCTCTCTCTCAACTGTTCTATTTTAATCAAAAGGAGTATTTTCCCAGGAGACTACAGCTCTAAGATGTGCATGAGTATGATCGCAGTTTTTGTGACATGACTCCGCTTGTTCCTGTTTAAACAAATGGCAAATCCCAAAAGACATCCCATAGCCCTTGCTTATTTCAGCATTTCTAGTAGTTTTGACTTTTTTGATTCCTTTGGCTACACATGAGCAAGCAATACTTACCTGGGCTTGTATCATCTTACGCTGCTGCAGCACAGATGACAAGGGAGTACTTTCCAAATGCCAACTATATACTTTCTGCCTTTTTTTTTAAATAAGTACATTTGCTAGTCTCTCTTGCATGCTATCTTTTCTCACAGCTGCTTGCCTTTTTGTCCTTCCTGCTCTTAAATCCCTCAGTTACACTAGGTTGGTGGAAATTGTTTAATGTACAACCCAAATTCTCCAGTGAGGTTTGGCTAACCAACAAGCTATTCAAGTGGTTTTGTCTCTCGGGTATGTCTCCATCCTCTGCTTTTCCAGGTTGCTTGAATATCCTTGAACCCATAATTTACCCTAATCTCCTCTAAGGCTTTGAAATAATAAAATACTTAAATAAAACTCTTTGGATAAATGCTTTTTAAAATACAGCTTTATCTGTGAACTAGCACGCTCTTAAGGGAGTGGATTTTGTTCCTGGGACGATTAAGGAGATTTTCTGTCCACTGTATTACTGTGGTTTGCCCGCTGTGATCAGGCATACCCATTGTAACTCCCGCAACAGCTCAAAACAGAAAAGATGAGGAAAGTCTGGGAGAAAAATGGGACAGAGGCTAGACTGTTGCTGTGTGATTTTTTCCTGGTGCCTGGGTGCAGTTCCCTGGTCCACCACATGATTCTCTGTGGGTCATGAAGCCTTCCTGTGCTCTGGAAAAATAATTCTCTGCTCAACAGGGATGTTGCTGAGGGTAAAGTAAGGGTGGCAAAGTGCCTGGGCATTCCAGAGGGGTAGTCTTAGACACACAGAAAGGCTGTACGCAGATCCTTACTTCACAAAGTCGGAAGAGGGAGATCAATTGACTTGCCATCACCAAATCCCCGGGGGAAGTCCGAGGCAAAGCAGGGGACTGGATCCAGTTTTTCTCCCAGAGGACCCCTGTGGTCCATTTTTCCATGAAAAGTCCTTTTCACCATCCTAGCTGGGCCTAAACCTGGTGTCCTGCAGATGCGCCTCAGGCAAGGAAGGGTGGCTTGGAGGACCTCGCTGGGAAATTCAGCCCTTGCGGGGGGGGCCCCAGCCCACAGCTCATCAGGGTGCCCGGGCAGTGTCACAGAAGCCTGTCTTCACTGTTGCTCATTTTGCAGGTGAAGGGAGATGACTTCAGTTTTTCTTCCTTCCCACTCAGCTCAGCTAATTATTGATTTCTGTCAGCAAGAAGGATCTGCAAAACAGCACTAAAATGGGTTGAAAAGGAGCATCTCTTCTCCACTTTTGGAGCTCTATAGCTAAATTTCAAGAAGAAAGGTTTGGGGTTTGTGTGTAATTTGTGAGTAATTTGTGAGTAATTTGCTTCTGGAGATAATTATTGTTTAAAATGAAAAATTGCTCAAAAACATCAGGAAAAGGAAGCTTTTCTTTTTATGTTATTGTGCCATTAAAATATAAAAATTCTCATCAAAATGCAACCATATGACTATTTTAAAGTGATGCTTTTGAAATTGTCTCTCCACTTTCAGGCACACTCTCCAGATAGACATCTGTATTTCCTCATTTAAGTGGCAGCAAATGCAAATAAGCCACTGTTTAAGTATGAAGATTACAGAGATTTATGATTGTCTTTATAATTTTTTTTTTTGTGTGTGTAATAAAATGCAGGGAAACTATATATAGTAAATGTTTTCTGATTTTTTACCTTGTACTACTCTTTCCTGTTGAAATACAATTTTGTTCTCTTCTTTTGCTTGAAATTTTCCTCCTAGTAGTCCAAGTTTCCAGTCTGAAGTTCAAAATTTTCTGTATCCAAGGTTTGTGATAATGAAGTAGCACCAATGAAACCAGTGCTTCAGCTGGATGAAGGCTTTTGTTCAGGTGCCTCCTAACGCTAAGGAGAATGGTTATCTCCTGGTAGCTGTATTACTGGCTTAGTTTTGTGCTTATTCAGAAACAGAAAAAGGATGGAGAAATTAATCTGAGGACTTCTCAAGTTCACCTTGTCCCTAGGCCCCGCTTTTCAGGAGCTCAGAGGATAAAGTACTATCTTTGCTTTTTGCTGTCTTTGGTTTTGGCTGGCATGCAGCGACATCAGAACCGATTAGTTCTTTGGCAGCATGTTTCAGGGTGAGCAGCTCCTGCTTTCCACAGTGCCAAGAACGGTGCCAAGCTCATGAGCCTTGCCTGCCATTTTGGGGGTGGAGGGATGAAGAGTTGCTCCAGGTACAATGTGACTTTGTGGCAGAACTAGAAAGGGGAGCAACCGATGAAAGTCATAATGGGAACAAACAAAATTACTTCTGTCAGCCTATACCCACGCACTCTCTTCTGGAGGAGATGAGATGGAATTTCTGAGAAAGGGAGAACGTGGTGCAATGGCAGTACTGACAGGGTTTGAGTAGCCAGGACCTTGCAGGGCTCTCCAGTGTGAGAAGAGGACACGAACTGCCCTGTGCCAGTCCAGAAAAAGACACCGTAGCCCACAGGTGACCCACACTGGTACAAAAACAGCCCCCAGGGACAACACATGCTGGAGCGGGGACATCCCTGCGGGTTTGCAGTCATAGGCAACCCATGCCAGGCTCAGCCCATGCTCAAAACAGCAGTCAGAAGATTTTGTTGGTTGGTAACAAGTTGAATTTTTTGGCTCAAGACTTGCACACAGCACACAGCCTAGTTCAGGTTTTGTCTTCCCAGTTTGCCCATGTGGGACATTTTGGAATGGCAGCAGACTCATAGAATGATGGAATCATTTAGGTTGGAAAAGACCTCTAAGATCGTCGAGTCCAACTGTAAAACTAACACTGCCAAGTCCAACACTAAACCATGCTCCTAAGCACCACCCTTCACCAGCTTCATTGCCCGTCTCTGGACACACTCCAGCACCTCAATGTTTTTCTTGTGCCGAGGGGCCCAAAACTGAACACAGAATTCGAGGTGCAGCCTCACCAGTGCCGAGCACAGGGGGATGGTCTCTTCCCTGGTCCTTCTGGCCACGCTGTTTCTGTTGCAAGCCAGGATGCTATGGGCCTTCTTGGCCACCTGGGCACACTGCTGGCTCATGTTCAGCTGGCTGTCAAGCAGCACCCTGAGGTCCTTTTCCTCCAGGTGACTTTCCAGTCACTCCTCCGCAAGATAGCGTTGTGTGGGGTTGTGGCCCAAGTGCAGGACTCCGTAGTCCATATTGCAAGAATGGTCTCACTGGAAGAACTGCAAGCCTATAGCATTTCCCTCGTCGATCTTGGCATGTATTTTTATAAGCAAGCATATGCACAAATACAAACATTTCTGTAAAACACATCTGAAATATCTGTTTTGTTGAAGCACCTGTAGATTTTGAATAAGAGCATTGCAAAAATAAATGATCTGTTGTGTCTCGTAAGGTGCTTTGTAAGATTTTCCTACCTCGCTCATTTTCTTTTCAGACCTCTTGCGCCGAGGCCATTTGAGATATTGCAGGTGTAATTTTAGATAAGCACTGATGTTAAAAATCCTATTTGGATCTCAGAACAGACTTTTCAGCTTGTTATTGTAGAGTAGTTAATGCATAGCTAATAAAATAGACAAGTTTCCATTGCTGACTCATTTTTCATATGAAGAATGTTTCTGCCATAACCATTTTTGCTGTAACAACTCCAAACCACTGTTTTCAGCTTCATAATGGTTGAAGGAGATTCAGAGATGTCCTAATGGTGATAGTGGATGTTGTGTATGTTAAAGAAATGTTGCAATCACTATCATCTCAAAGCAGCAGCTGAATAACCCCAGATATGATCGATCAGCTAGTATTTGAATAGGTTATAAAGGCAGAATTTTCTTTTCAGTTTTGGGTAGTATTTGTACGTCTTCCCTGGGGAAAGGGATGACAAAACAGTCTTTGCATGGAAATAGCATTCCTGAAACAATAATTTATTTATTTCTAGTTTTTGAGAGTGGACCAAGACAAAGACAGAGAATGCAGCCTGGACTGTGCAGGTTCCCCTCAGAAATCACTCTGTGCATCTGATGGAAGAACTTTTCTGTCCCGGTGTGAATTTCAACGAGCAAAATGCAAAGACCCTCAGCTGGAAATAGCCTACCGGGGAAACTGCAAAGGTGAGCAAATCAAATTTTCCTTCATCATAATGAAAAATAACAGACTTTATATAGTTTTTGAAAATTTCTGTGTGTGGAAAACTAGGAGAACTGTACTTGAAGAGTTTTCTAAAAGCAAGTAGGTTGAAATCCATCCTGTTAATTCTATAACAACATGTTACATGTTATTATGTTGTTACATAAATTAATTTTACCTGTCAGCAAAAATCTGACTCTCTGACCCATTTATACTATAATAAGTCGCTATTAAGGAAATTGCAAGGTTAGGTCCTTGTTCTGAAGGACCGTATCATTGGCAGGCTCAGAGTAACTTAAGATTAACTTACCTCCCAAGGTTTCTTGATACTGCAGTAGGGTATTTTGACTTAAAGATGGTCAAATTCAGTCTTGTGTTTCCTACCTGCAGTCATTTGGAGGGGGGGCAGTGGGGAGGGAAGGGAAAAAAAATAATGAAAAAGGCTTGTAATGTTTAGAGTCCTCACAGGCCATTTCTACCTACATCATCTACTGTTTTACATCTAATCTCTGTTGAGAGAAACTGCAACGTGCAACCGTAGCTTCTCAGCTCCAGTACTTACAAAGTATTCACAGTTAACCCTTTTCACTTTTAGAGTAGCCTGGTGCTAGAGAAAGCAGTTCCTTACTGAAATGTAGGGTGATTCCCAACACAATGATTTTCTTTTTAAGATGTAAGAATAGCAGTGGTCATAAAGATTTACTTTCCCTTTCTCTCTGTCCAAAAGAGAGGGGCAGGGGGGCTGGTGGTGAGAAAACCCCAGGGACCACACCGATTGAACCTCTAGGAGGCAATTTTCCACATCATCTCTCTCCATTAGCTCCAGCAAACCTCTGAAGCATCAAGACTGCTTCAAAGAGACATTCTGTCTCATCTTCTGCCTAGATGAAATCCTATGCTCATTCTTCAGCTCTTTCATAATAAGGCATTGTATTAGCTGATGGATCTATTTACTTTTGCGAACAAGGATAACATAATGAAGCTACCTGAGCCAAAGCTTTTGTTACACTCATGAATGACAGAGAGAATTATTGTGCACTTTGTATTTGTTCATTTTATACATTAGAGCATTATAGAATTTTATGCAAATCAGTTTTGAGTGGTTTTCTTTATTGTTTTTTCCTCTTACCATATTGACAATGTCATCTGCAAGAAATTTTTTTCCGAAAAGATGTATTGAATTGCTCTACTGAAGATGTCTTCAGCAATGCTGGCAAATTCTCTGCAGTCAACAGCTATAATTTGGAGAAGTGCTCATCTGCTGTTTATTTATTAATGAATAGTGTGTCAGTACGATTGTAGACTTGGAATTAGACACCTTAGGCAGCTTAAGTATTGCTAATAGCAAGTACACATCATGCCCTTATCAATCAGATGGTTTTAATCTTACAATTAAATTAATACAAACATCATTCTAAAGTTTAAATATTTTTTCATTTGATTGGCAATAAACACGTGATTGCCAATAACATACTTGGTCAGTATCAGCAACAGATCAGTGTTCTTTTAAATTTTACATTTTCTGGTATTGCTTATTCAGTTAAAGCAGTCAGATTTTGAAGTGACCAATGTCTTTATTGCCAGCTGTGGCTGCAATCATCAGAAATATTTCAAGCTATAAAAATAAGTTTTGGAGAAGAAAAAGGGGATTCGTAAGCCTAGCTGAAGTTTCAATTTTAGCATTGCTAGAGCTACTTTTGATAGTCTCATCAAACATTCTTCTGAAAGAGCTAAGGAAGTCCTCAGATTAAGACCTCTCTTGAGCCAGTTGCTTTTTAGTGATGAAATTTGTTGTTGCAGGTGATACTTTGACCGAAGAGCAGAGGGTTGTTTTAGTAGGGCTAACCAAAAAGTGATGGTTCCATTTCAGAACAACTTTTAAGGTTTCAGAATTTGCTTTCATTCCATGTTGGAATGAAAGCAAATCCTTTTGGAAGTGTTCATCTGTCCTCCTAAAAAAAAAAGACACCATGTCCCTACCCTGCCCCTTTAAAACATTGATTTTGGAGCAAGTTTTGAGGTTGCTAATGCAGGAAAAAAGAAACATGCATGTTTGCATGTGGAAGTTAGGAAGGGAGAAAAGACATAGTACCTGTATAGGGTTCACAACTTTAAATTTGTGTCTGATATTTATACATCATTGATCAGAAAAGCCAGCCTTAAATCTGCGTCTGTCTCCTCCAGTCTTCTTATTGGGTAAAAATCTCTATTCACCTCATAAGAATCCTGTCTGAAAATTAAATAATTCCAGGTACCATTTTAATTAGTTGAAAACATCGTAATCAGCTTTTTGTTTGATTCAGTCTATTCACTAGAAATCTAAACACCTTGAAAGTTTATGTTGACAAACTTTTGAAATACTTTTGAGTCCATATTTTCTCATATATATATTCAGAATGGTGATTTCTTTTACATCCAAAAGGGTGTTTGAACTACCACCAGACTGGTGGCTGCTTTCTTTGTGTCTTTTTTCTTGAGAAAGCCAAATTTTGATTGACTATCTTTTCTCCTGCTCACCTTTTCTCAACATTTGTCTCATCTATTTGGTTTTGATCGCTTACATACTAAAATTGCAAAGGGATAGTTTGCTTTAAATATGCTTGCTTTCCTTTTTTTTTTTAATTCAAGTTTTATTCACAACAATATTGAAAAGCTCAGGAGATGCTTTAACATTTTAAAGGAAACCATTTTAAATCCTGGATCTTAAACTAAAAGACAGAAAACTGGCAAAATTTAAACCATGTTCCTTTCTTGCACTCCTGTCCTGATCATCAGTTCCTGATGGCTGCAGCAGAGGTTAAAAGAGCTTAAACAAACCTGAACCTTCCTCTCAGTTCTGAAAAACAGCTCACCTTTGACAAAAAAAGCATCAAAACAGACTGTTCTGGTAGTGGGTTTTTCTGAAGATATTACAAAGTTTTATGATTTTTTTTTTTTTTCCCAGTCCATTTCCAAGCAGTGCTGGAATCTATCACTAAGCTTGGAAACACTATAAGAAGTAACAATCTCATAAAATTTCCAGCCTGCTTTTGCAGTTTCAAAGGTCTCAAATAATCTGCGTACGCTGTAGATGAACATCCACATTTTTGGATACCTTTCAAAACAAAATCTAAGCTCTGAAGTTCTGGAGATTTGCCACTTGCTTGACACAGACGTTTACTGTGCAACAACATTATAAATCTAATAAATAAATGTATTTTGACAACTGAGAAATATTATTTGTGTTAGGAGGAATGTTAAAATATCACCTGTAATGGGGTTCCACTACACACACGCACACACACACAAATGCTTCACGGTAAATCTGGCCCAGCACAGCTAAAGAAACAAAACATACGAGAAGTGGAAAAGCAATGTGATTGCTTTTAAACCATTCACAAAGACACAGAGGCTACATCCTTTAGCACTCAGCGTTGTTCCCTCCACTACAGCTAGTGAGGATGGGACTGGAGAGCTCTGGCTGTTGCACTGGAAGGACTTTGTAGCTTATAGAACGGAGCCTTTGATACTCTATCGATGCATGCAAAAAGTACAGGTTGAAGTTCCTTAGTCTTGAAAATAAGTCCAACCATGTGGAAGTACCATGTCTACACAAAAAAAAAAAAAAAAAAAAAACCAAAAAGCAAAAACCAAAAAGCAAAAAAGCTCCTTATTCTAAAAGATACCCCCCCCCTTTAATTTATATCCGTGAACAATGCAGTTGCCCGTTATGGGTAGGAAGTGTTGCCCAGCACTGCAGGCTCCCATAGGGCCGGTAGCTACAGTTTTACATTGAATGGGGATTTTACATGATTTGAAACATGGTATAGGTTACTGCAAAAGGCTACGCTTGTATGGGAACAGAAATGCACAACACATCAGCTAAAAGCATCTCCCCCAGAAGAAATGGGAGAGGCATTGCTAAGTGAGGATCCCCTTCTTTCTCTTACAAATGTAAGGCTGAATGTCTGTCACAAATCATGATAGATGAGACTATCTTCATTCTTCACTGAGCATCTTGTACATGCCACATGAAGAGGTCTGGGGTTTTTTCCTTTTTTTTTTCTTCTTTTTCTCTGGTAACTTCAGAATCGCTGTAAAATTCAGCTATCACTGTAGAATGGCACAAAGAATATTCAAATTTGCTATTGTCATGAAAAATTTGCATTATAAATAACAATAGAAAAAGAGGAAATACTTAAACTCATTTCTGCAGACTCATCTCAGTTTAACTTATGCTAAAATCTATCAGGTTTGCTACCCTATTTATTCTCCTCTACTGAACAATTTTTTTCCCATGAACATTTAAAATGCAAACTCATATTTTTCCTGCAGCAGTTTTCAAATAATTTTAGGCTTTTCAAGTAGTTTTCTGAGACAGTAAATAACATGTATAAACTTTGAAACCTAAAATTACGATGCTGAGTGGAGGCAAGTGAGATTGAAGGCTTTTTCAATGAAATTATGCTATTATTTTTTTTTTTTACATGACAACAACCTTAGTCTTTAGCTACGTTAGTAGATTTTCTATGGTATTAATGGAGGTCTTCAGAGTTCAGAAACTTAGAATAATTCCATTCCCATTGGACAGCTTTTCATTTCCCATCTCAGCAACTTCAGGTCTCAAGTGTAGAAAGTCTACTAGCTGATTGCATCTTGTCCAAAGCAAGAAATATCTGTAATCAGAGTGTCTAGTGGAGGGACCACAGTTTTTGTCTCTAATGGACCATCAAGTGAACAGTGACTAGTGGCCAGCAGCAGTTCAGTTCACAGTTTTGCTGATGGTGTAAGGGTGAGCTGGAGCAGGTGGTACTGTAGTTCATCTGGGGTACTTTGGACTTTATTTAAATATTTGAGCTTTTTATATAAATGTTTTCTGAGGCTTAGGCAGCTTTTCAGTAGGAAGCTGAAAAGCATGTGCAACGCTGTGACTGAATTTTAGATGTCTGTGGCTACTGGGAATCTTCACCTGAACTGCAAAGGCTCTATCTCCCATGGAGATGTCCCTCTTAGAGTTAGTAAGGGGAGTTCCTGTTGGTTTAATTAAAGTTTGCCCTGAAAGTGGGCTGCAGGCTTTGCAGGATAATGCACTCAAAAATACCCTTTTTTTTCTTTTTTTTTTCCTCTTTTTCTCCTCTCATTGCTTAAATAACATGAATACTTGTTCTCTTTCTCAGGTTGTTTTTAAGTGAATGTACTAGGTCCATAACTGGGGCATTGGAGACTCATATTCTGAATGTATTAAGCAAGGGGCTCAGTAATAATATTTGATGTTCTGACATCGTGACCAATGGAAAAAACAGATTCACAGGTATAGTCCTGCCAGCATAGCTCTGCCCTAGCATAGAGTTCTTGAAACATCCTCGCTGAGGTGCTTGAGTTTCGTGTCTTCCTACCAATACTTCACTAAAATAAGACTTCTTTAATGGCTGGAAGATTGATACAAATTATTGATTGTTGTAACATTTCAACTGCTGAGTTGCATCACATTGCCTTACTTCACCGTCATCATGCAGAAGCAGCCTGGGTTTACGTGTGACTGCTAAAGTGGACTCTGGACGCAACTCCGTGCGGTCCGTACTCAAAATGCAATGTTAGGAGCTTTATAGAGAGTGATACTTAATTCATGAGTGGCTCAGCATTCAGCCTGGCTGGCACTGAAGAGTACGTGTTCAGTATTTGCAGAGGTGCCCCAGCCAGTCCTTGCTGCTCCGTGAGCACGCCCTGGAGAGCCATCACACACAGTGGTGTCATTGTTATTCTGTAACTGTGTAGATCCCCTTTCTGCATTGGAAACCCTAGAGAGCTCATGTTTAGCTTAATTCATTTATGGTATCTTAAAGAGCCTGGCTGTTTAAAAATGCCATTCTTTTATGGGCTATCATAGACATAACAAAATACTATCTTCATTCTCACAATTCACATAAAGAACTGAAGCACATCAAAACTTGAGTGGAATTTTCCATAAAGAGGTATTTTACTGTTTTTGCTATTTACTTTCCTTAAAGAAACACTCAGTATTTGTTTCATTAAAATGGGGCTTTCAGCAAGAGGGAAAAGTTTCACTTGTTTGAACTATTAGTGCAATGAGTTAATGAATGAATGAAGGACATGTTTAAATGATTTGAAATTATATGAATTAAGGTACCTTTCTTGGATAAACATGCTGATACGATTTTCCCTTTGTGAAGGAGAAAGAAGACATCACTGGGCAGCAGGTTTTTTTGGCTCATAAATTAATCTTGGTTAGATTCATGAATCTCAACATCCTTTGGGGAAATGTTACTGTTGCCTCTGAGCTGAAGAACCAGGTTGTAAATGCTGGCCATGATTTCTGAGGGCACAGCTTACCCTGTATTCCCGGGAAGGCTGCCCTCCAGCTCAGGTCTGCCTGTGAGCTGGGCGTGAGCAAGACATGTACGTACGGCAGTGCCTGGGCATGTCCCTTGGGCCAGGGACATTGGCTTGGCCACTCCACCTGCCACTGGAAGGCAGCCCTGTGGGCTGCATCGTTTGGGAGGCAGAACATACTCCTGAGATGTTTTGTCTGGATAGAGAGGGAGACAGAGTGGGTTTGGTTCTTTTCCTAACTGAAATGAGTGAAAGGACCAAGGTGTCAGTCTATAAAATAATCCTCAACAGACATGGGGAGCTTGCACAGTCTGCAGACTGAAAGCAGAGCAGTTTTCACTTGTCCTCACCCCTCCCTTTTCTCCTCTGCCTTTTCATTTTTTTCCCAAATTCCATGAGGGAAAAAAAAAAAAAAGAGTGAGATGTTTATTATTTGGGCAAAAATATATTAAACCAAAGAATGTATTGATTGAGAAGTGGTATCAGGTTGGGTTTTTTTAAAAATAAACGTTCTGGGAAAAAATTGATTATAGGGCAGATTTTTATCTTTAAATACTCTTAACTAGGAGCTGTCTTTTCCTTTTGCTCACTGTAGACACTGCATTTAATGTGTAGGATGACTGCAAGTCTCCAGTCTGTAATACTGGCAATCCTGATACAAACGCTATTCAGCTCCAAACTTATTTTGGTTTTGGTACTTTATTGTCAAGCCACTGTAGTAATAGTGTATATTTGAGAAAGAAAATATTTAGCATCTTGGTGAGCAAAAGGTATCTACATACAAAGGTTATAATTTATCTAGTCTCTGAAAACAAGAGCAATTGGCTTCTGATTATACTTTCTAGTAGGTATTTCATGGGGGTGGATAAAGTTTTAAGTACATTCAGAATATTTTTTGTGGAATATCCTTTGCTCTTTTAAATGTGTCTACTGATACATGGAATACAGGACAAGTAACACTGAAATAATATCCACAATTTCCTGGAGGTGGAATTGATCTCTTTTTAAAATATTCAAATTTTTATTGATAATATTTCTCCAAGCAGCATTTGCCAAAGTTAGACTGCACAGAAACAAGGTGTATGAAAGCATTTGTAGGCACAAAAAAGGTATCTTTTTAGAATCAAATATTCACTACTGCAATTGTATGAAATTAACCTTTTTTGTTTGTTTGTTTCATGAAGTTTTCATTTCTGCTCATGTATTTTCAATTTGAGTTTCAGGTTTTACATAAAATGAACATCTTGAAGCAAGTGAAGTAGAAAGTACTAGTGCTAAAGCAGTAATACTGTGATGAAGGCTAGGAACCACAAATAGTTGCAAGCTTTCTCCAATTTTCAGTGCAAGAATTATAAATTGGCCCATATTAGACTTCTCCAAACTATTTATCAAATCTCTGTTCTGCTCAGAAAACCTAATCTAGCCCTTGGTATGTAAAAAAATCAGAAAGCTGTAGCTTTGTTTTTTCTTGTAAACATTTGATTCAGTTCTAGTCAGGCTGTATCTCTCCGAATGTGACTGTTAGGAAATTGAGAGAAATATTATTGTGCCAAGAAGCAATCCAGCACAACATTCCTTATGTTATCTTAAAGTTAGCTATCTAAACTGCTGTGTGGTTGCAAAATGTGGAAAGAAAAGAAAAAAAAAAAAAGAAAAGAAAACAAAAAGAAAACAACAAAGACATCCCACATTGCCTGCCCCTATTAGATGCCAGTTGAGGAGAGCTTAAGCTAAGATTGCTCTGCTGTTTTGTTTGAATCCAGAATGCAGCAATAAAAATAAGTAGTGAGAGAGTCAGCCAGCCCTTGTCACAAAGCAGCGAGTCTATTTTATGGCTGTCAGGCTAAATGTCTGTGCTGACATCCCTTCCAACCCAGGAGGCTAGTAATCTCCGCACCTTTGAAATTGAGACTTGAAGCATGTATGGCTTGCTATGTGTTTCCTATCATAGAGGCCACAGCTATTTGTATGCTCTGTTGGTAGATGTGATCAGTTCTTTGAAACTTAGGTCAAATATCATAGAAAATCTTCATGTTATGAGGAGTTTATGCTACATAAACCCAATGGTGTCTTGTGCTCCAAATAAAAATCTTTTGTGCTAAATTAAGGACAAATTATGACCATTTGACTTTTATTGCATCAGTACCAGTTAGCAAAAGGGTAGAGCCGTAGGAAAGAAACACAGAAGTAGAAAAAAAAATCTCGTTCATTGTTAGGACAATTCAGTAAAGCGCCCAGGTGGATATGTGACTTTAAACAGCTTGTTGCACTGTTTATTTCTAAATTTAAGGGCAAAGAAATGTGTATATATAGGTATTCTGGCATAATGGAGGGGCAATATGGGAAACCTACAGAGAAAAGCAAGAGGTATTTGGATTATCTGTCTCTGTGCTAGGTCTGCTTGTTCATATCTATGTGACTTTAGGAAAGCTTTCTTTTTAGCGTAAGAACAGCTAAGTATCTGTGGAAAGCCCTCAAGGGAACTTTTTCTTCAAACGATTAAGTTTAACCACTTTATAAGTAGTTTTAACAAAGTGGTAAATGTTTCTGATCTGTTCAGCGGGATATTCCATCTATAATAAAATAACTAAATAAACTGTTGAAGTGTATTTTATGAATAAATACATAACAAGCCCATGTCACACACAGTAATCTCTTTGAAAGCAAGCAAAGTCTGCTCAGTGTATTGGGACTGGGAAAGGTACTTTTATTCTTACTGAAATGTACAGCAAACCAAGAAATACCGGATGAACTAAATCAAAACCTTTGCAGGAGATTTATCTATTCTTTTGGCAAGCTGTTTACTTTTCCATGAGAGAATCTGGGTTAGATCTCCCTGTGGAGCCTCAAAGTTGCTGTAAATTCAATTGTATTAAATGTCACTTTAGAGATGGTGTTTACACCCTTGATGAGTTTGTGTCATTGTTTTAAAGATAAACTTCTACTTTGTAGTAATAAACTTCTCTCTGTGTGATATATTATTCAAGGATTAGCCAGCAGAGTTGAAGTTGACGGATGTTTTCTTCTTTTTTTCTGAAGCTCAGTGTTTTCGGTGCTGTAGTGTTAGAAATAAGGCATAAACCGAGATTAGTTCCAAGTCAGTCCTGTGTGGTTTGTGAAGCTAATTCTGTTTCCAGAACTTCCTTGGGTACAGAAATTTCCTATTGACTTCAGTGCTGTCTCAGGAAGTCCCATGCTCCCAGGTGTCACACATGCAGGATCTGGTTCTGGACCCTGCAGCAGTGTACTGGCACCACTTAACTTCAGAGGGGAAGGTCTTGCCTGCTGCAGAAAATTAAGATGGCTTTATATTTCACCTGTGCCTTCCAGACACTGGTCTCCTCTGGAAGCCAGGATTCAGAAAGGGCAATTCGGAAAGACCTGCCCAAACAGCTACAACTCTGTAATCTCCTCAGTTCTGTGTATTTATGTCCACTCCCACACACCCATTTTTGCTTTCAGTTATACATCACAAGATATATTTGCCTTCTTAAACCTCTAGCTGCCTTTGCAGTCCTGGTGCTGAGTCACAGTGGTACAATCAACACCCTGGCCAATGTACTGTGCTAAAATGCATCGAGCCCAGCCCAGTACCAGCCCAGCTGGACAGCTGATACAGACCAAGTGAGCGAATTTAAGGTAAATGTGGGCATCTTCATGCTCAGTTTCTTGGATTGTTTTCCCAGCAAGCTTCAAACCCATTTAGCTGGAGTTGAGGGGATAATCTCCTACTGAGTCAGTCTTGACATCATTCAAAATTACAGCTGGGCATACATATTTGCAAAATTAGTTTTCCCCATTGTCTGAGTATAGGCAAGTAAGGCTTCGTTTCAGGCAGCTTTTTACAGATCTTAGAACCCACTAGGTCATATACCAGATTCTGGCTTGAGCCTGCTGGCTCCCTTATTAATACTTAAACTGGGGAGAGAAATAAAGTATAGTGGGAATTCTAGTCAGAAACCAGTAACAGTTTCAAGCCCCTTATTTTTCCACTAGATGGTTCCAAAAGTTTAACCAAAAACAGATTAAAAAAAAAAAAAAAAAAAAAGTGGCTTTTTTTTTGAGCTAGAAATCCAATATAACAACAGTGAAACAAGGCTGACTTGTTTCAGTGATGCATAGAATGGCACACTGCTTTCCATCCTTCCAACACCTTGCAGATAGACTTGGAGTCCCTTCTGCTCTCAGGTTGTTTGTCACCAGTGTGATGCCATTCACCCCCAAAGAGTTTAGCCTGCTTTGGTCAGGGTCCATGATGATCAAAATCAAAGCTGTGGGCTGATTAATCAGGACAGAGGTACCAGGTAAGTCCCATCACCTTTAGTTCTCAGTCTTGCTTTCAAAATATTCATGGTCCATCCTGGTCTGAGTTATTCCTGTTCTAGATAAAGAGGAAAGTTGGATCGGTATGTGAGACTTCACTGGTATCACCTTAGATGTCAATATTCCTATAAACCTCCTCCTGGCAAGCCGCTTAAGCCCAGGCTCATCCTAATAATAATGAGATTCATGTGAGTTGTCTTCATTAGTTACACGGTGCTCAGAGGGGCCCGCAGACAAGAGCTGGGTGCACTCACAGGACTTCGCACAGTGAGTCCCAGATACGGCTTCACTGTGTGAACCTGAGCGATGGCCATGTGGAACATTCAGATCCCTATGGATCAGGCTCTCACCCATCACTGACTTCTGCTTGTTAGTAGCTGCAAGGTTTCCTTACATCTGTCTCTTGTTTGATACTTGCATATGAGCTTACGTTTCAGCCTTTCTCCCAGTCATGGCAAGAATTAATTTTCTTGTCCTTTTTCAGCTGTTATTTTACATCAATGTCTAGCACCTAAATCTCTTGATTTCTTGTTTTCCTTTGGAAAATTTGTATGAAATCACACAGTAGATTTAGAAAGTACTGCAACCAGGACACAGAGGAAGATGCTCAGATGGTGTAGTCTTACGAATTTATTATAAAAAATATTATAACTTATTTTGGCTTCAGTGATGTTGTATTTGGAAGGAATTTACCTCCCCTGAATTAATAATCTAATGTTCGTTAGTATTCTGAGGAAGAATGTTTTTATATGTTGTCTTTTTCTCTTGACCACCCAATTACATTTTTTTCTCTCAGGTTTGGACCACATCTCTGCATCATAGTTATTTCCCTGTGGTAATGCCTTGGTGAAATAAAAAAACAGAACTGGGAATATTTTGACTATACACAGTTTCAGATGCTTAGCTTGATAAGAGATCTTCCTCATGGGTTTATTTTGGGTATACCAAAGCACAGTAATGCCCAAAAACTTTAAAATGTTTCCATGGTTATATAATACAAAAGAAGGATTCAAATGTGAATTTTATATTCCACTAAATTTGGTCATTGTTGATTTTATAGCATATTAGATCATCCACAAATAGGAGGCCATTAGAGCATCAGGCTGTTTAGGAACAAGTTGTGGACAGTTTTGGAGAACTTCTCTTTCTTCTTGGCATGTTTTTATGATAATTCAAATATTGGAGTTAATTTACTACCCTGCTGGTACTATACCAGAGACCTTATGTGATGGAATTTATATCACTTTTCCTTTTAGGCATTTAAACCACATGTCATTCTAGAAAAACGAGGACAGAGGTCCAACAAAGGAGTGATTTATTTTCAGTTAAAATACTAGCTACATTAAAACCACATGTTACTAAGTACTGTATAACCAAACCGGGCTCAGAAGAAGGCTTACGACACGAAAGCTTGCTTCAAGTGTTTCTTTTTTTTTCCCAAAAAAAACCCTCCTTTGGCGGTGCATACATTAACAGGTTTTACCTGAGCTGCACAGTACATTTGCTATAATTTCCCCTTGACAAATAAAGTACCAGAGTACAAACTAATTTGGTTCACTATTATTTCTCTCACATTTCTGGATGGTTGAACTTTTCTGCCTGTTTTAGGTAACACTGCATCTCTGTGAATATCCCTTCTGAAAGAGCATAATACAATTAAGGTTGTTAAGACTGAACCGTAGTTTTTCAGAGTGAAACAACTGTATTTTGGGCATTTTACCAGCACTATCATAATGCTCCTGTGAGAAGAGTAAACTGATGCACAGAAGTAGTGCACGCAACTCCAAGACCAGAAGGGAAATCAATACGAAGATTAGAATTAAGGGGCCCCAATTTTGTTTGCAGGATGCAGATGCTGAGGACCACTTTCTGTCCTCATTATGCTACACTTGCACCCCAGATTGCCTAGGACTTGAAGGGAATATTTTATGCTAATGTTGCCAGGTGAGTTTTCCAAAGCTTGGTGGAGATGACCAGTGAAGGATGTATCCTGTACGAAGGACTTCTGCTGTTGGACCAAGCTTCCTTGCTGGTTCTGTGCATGTATGTATGAGTGATACTGGCACAGAGAGGATGCTCAGGGGACTGGGGTCTTAGCTGGCTCACCTGTGTGCTCCTGGGGACCCTGTTAAGATATGCTGGTGTCAGGTGGGGAAGTGGAAGTGTTGTTGCCTCACTGTTCAGATTCTGTTCAGTGTGCAGCCTGCATGGGCTGGAAAGCCCGTCCCCATGGTTTTGAAGACCTGCCCAAAGATTCACAAATCACCAGAACACCCCTGTCTCACAGGTAATTGCTAGACAGTTTTAACACTAAAAGAAAACTAGCCAGTTACTGTCAAACAGACTTTAAACAAAACAGGGATCAGAAGCAGCAAATTTCTCTGCTTATGTGTTTGAGATCGTTCTGATTCAGATGTTGCAGTCACATCTTGAAATCATTAATACTACCTTAAGCTTGCCTGGTATTCTCATTTCTCCTGAAATTGCTTAGCTCAAGCAGATCCTGAAAGTATTGATTCTGCATCAGCAACGTGCTAAAATTTGTAGTGGCTTTAAACAAAAGAAAGTATAACTGCCTATGTTATGTGGCTTTCTCAGCCCTTGGCTGCCTAATTGAAATAAAGTATATGTAGTAGACAATATAATTTATTGGATAATAGTAACTCCACTGAATTAAAGCTGTCTAGTTTGCTACCTTGTCCTGGATGGAAACCAGTACCAGGCGATGTAGGAGATGGTGCAAGAAGCCATACAGCTGAAAAAAAGGACCATGTGATAGACTTGACTTGTGCCATGCCTAAATCATAAACTGTCATATTAAATTTTAGCATAGTGTGAATTAAGCATGTCCAAAATTATTATTGAATCACCTCCTCAACAAGCCCCTGTGCTGTACAAGTTATTGTATTCTTTTTTTTTTTTACCAGCCTGGTAAAAAGTCACACCTGTAGTCACAGCTGAGATTGCTGAATAACTGCAGTAAATAATATTTAAACTCACAGCAGGAAATGCAAGGCAGCTGTACTCCTGCTGCCTGCTCTGCCGTTCCTGAAGCACTAGATAGCTGGGAGTGCCACCAGCATGGAAAGAATATTGTGGGGCACAATGCAGCAGCTATTGCTGTGTGAAATTGATAGGAGAAGCCCTGTCTGGGTTTCTGCCCTTTGGCAGCAGTTGGAGTGGCAAGGTTGTCTCTCCAGGCATCTCTCCATCTCATTTCCCAGTTCTTGATTATTGTCTAGAAATTACTGTCTTCCCTTGGTTTTCTTTCCTAAAAATAATACGATTGTACATTTACACTCATTATAATTCTGGTTTTCTTTATGTGTGTCTCAAAGTCTTCTTCCTTTATAATCTAAAATATAGATTATCACCTATCTTTTCATATTTCATTATCCAGCTGACTTGTATTTCTCCTTTCTCTAGATGTTTCCAGATGTGTGGCTGAGAGGAAGTACACCCAGGAACAAGCTCGCAAGGAATTTCAACAAGTGTTTATCCCAGAATGCAATGACGATGGCACATATAGTCAGGTTGAAAATATTTCATTCATTATCTTGCATGGCTGGAAAGTCAGGATATGTGTGTTTGCAGAGCATGAAGATGAGACAAATGTAATGAAGGGAAATTTAATTTCAAAATGAAATGTAATTTATGCAGCCACTGATGATAACAAATGGAAGGGAAATTCATGTTTTATGCTGAGTCCTTTTTCTTTTTTTTCAGTTGGCCAGCAAAAGAGCCAGACATTACCATTGTTCATGTGATACAGTCCCTGTTCTAGGCTGAGGCAGCTGAGTCATTCTTGTAGCCCCCTGAATACTCATCAGATGGTAAAATGCTTGGAATTTCTGATCTGTTCCTGATTTGAACCAGAAAACTAGTGACCAGAGCCCATATCTTACTGCTAAGTGTGAATCATACAGGATTCTTCCCTATCCTCAGCTGAGTTTCTGCAAAACCTTGTGGTCTGAGACTTTTTTTACTTAGGTTAGGTCATGGAATTCAGAGAAGGATGCAGTTAAAAGCTTACCCTGTGATACATATTCCAATCAAGATCACCTTCTTCTGCCTTGTACTGCACTTCAGTTTCAGAGTTGTGCAGAAGACGATCCTTCTCATTTTGAGCATGGTGAGGGAAGTGATACTGGCCCTCAGGAAATATAATGCAATTGATTTCTAAGAGGAATTCCAAGAGTTTCCTTTCTGACAGCTTGGGATATGAATAATGCTGGCAGAAGCACTCTGTCCTGCTCCTTCAGTGGGTGGAACAATATGTTCTCTATGTGGAAAAAAAATCGAGATTGCTTGCTTCAGGAACAGTTTATGCGTCCCTTGAGGAGCTTTGTTATAAGGTTCTCATAACACCTGCACCTCACTCTTCTGAAACAGGGTATAAACAACCACATATTTCAAAAGTCTTCTATTCCATTAGATTCTGAAGGATCTACCATGTTTTGCTTGAAATAAACTCTTATTTATGCTAGAGAATCATACGTAAAACTGAGGTGAGGTCCATTATGGTTTATTGTTCTAGGTTTTGTCAATGTAGTTTGCTGGATTAGTCTTTTGCACTTATGTGTCATGAACACTGTGGGATAACAGACATACGTCTGACAAACTGCGCATGGTTGATGTCATTGCTGACAGGTTCAGTGCCATAGCTACACTGGATACTGCTGGTGTGTCACCCCCAATGGTCGTCCTATCAGTGGTACTGCTGTGGCCCACAAAACTCCCCGGTGCCCAGGTAAGACTTGTTTGGCTGGCAGGGTAATGGCATCGTGTCATGAACACTGTGGGATAACAGACATACGTCTGACAAACTGCGCATGGTTGATGTCATTGCTGACAGGTTCAG
>JAVJGJ010000059.1:37613420-37666594 GCA_035590215.1 Microhierax caerulescens | reverse complement strand
ATCTGGTTAAACTTAAGGAAAAAAAAAAAATTCTTCGCTGGAAGAGTGGTTCAGCCCAGAAATAGGTGCTGGTGGAAGCTGTGGATGGCCTGTTCCTGGGGATTTGCAGAACTCAGCTGGATAAGGCTCTGAGAGAGTTGATCTAGCTTTCAAGCTACCCCCATGTGAGACCTGCTACCCTAAACCTCCCTGTGATTCTATGATCCATCTACGTTACTTGTACTGTAATCTGGCTATTGAAGGGGTTTTCTACAGTGGTTATTTGTATGAAATTTGTGTGTCCATATATGAAACCGTGCAACTGACTTGCTGAGCTAGTCCTTTCTTTATGCAAAAATTCGCTTGCACATAAACTCATTGCAAAAAATTTCACAGGGCTTTGCCTTTGCTGTATTTTAAGTATGTTGCGTACAGAAAAAGAAAACCACTGCCCCCAAGATATGGTGTGTGACTGCCCTGATTTGTAACATAGCCCAATGAAAGAATTCCCACAGCAAATTTCATGAATGACCAAATCCAGAGGAGAAATAAAAAATGAAACAAAACATTAAAAACATATTGGAATCATTGTCTGTAGAAATTAATTAGCAAATCAGACTCATTGCTATGTGTACTGCCTTTTATCTTTTGTTAGTATAATTAGCAGGTGCACTGTTTTTTAGAAATGTGCTTGACACTATTTCATTTACATTGTTAATAAATATAAATCCTGAGTGTATGAACAGTTGCCAGAATTGCTGTTCACCTTCCTTAGGGCTGACAGAATTGCACAGAAATAGCTCTAAATATACTTGAGCTCCATGTGTTGCATTTCTGTTTGTGCTGCAGCACCATTCTCTGTCAGAGAGCGGAAGAAATAGTTTTAAAAAGCTGTAAATAACCCTGAAATGTAAATGAAGCTGGTTAATAGGCCTTGGAGGGAATTCACCTCGTCTGATCTACTTCAGTCATTCAAGCACAGTATTGATGTTTTTAATAAATAGATGGAGGAAGGAAGAGATCATGGAGAAAGTTTCAACAAAAAATATAAAAAGTTAATTCTTCTCTTAAGGTCTGTCTTGTTTAAATGATTTGCAGAATCTTCCATGCATCTTGCCTGTAGGTGAACTTTAGCCAGAAAGTTTTGATCCAGTCTGAGAAGTCACTGCAGAATGACAGTTATGAAAAATAATATATAATGTGCAGGAACCTTAAAATAGAGAAAAATACGCGTTCATTTTAGTGTAGTTATTGCTCATAACTAGATTGCCTCTTCAGAAGACACATGGTTAGGACAGTATTTTCGTGTTTCAATGTATTCTTGAATAGACGCGCTTCTGCTTGTCCATAGCCAAGGCTTCTCTGAGAGCACGCCTTCACGGCTTTTGCAGCAAGATCAGTTTGTAGCTTCCTCCCTTTCACTGACATCAGTGTAAAAGGAGTTAAGCTGATGCTGAAAGTTCAACACGTAAGTGTTTGGCAAATGTGTCGCAGCACATGGCATTATTTTTGGCTCAAAATGTTACTGAGTACTTTCACTTTTTCGATTTGTATTCAGACGTATTGAGGAGAAGCTGCAGTGTAGTTCCAGATTAATTACTAGATTAGTATCAGAATTGTTGTATCTTTACAGGAACCAAATCTTAGTTCCTCTCAAAGGTATATTCATGTGCTTAGCAGATAAACTGCCAGACTGCTGCAGCTCCTTTTTGAAGGGGTGGGAAGGAAGTTAGTTTTGCAGGAATGCTAAGGAGAAGGTGATAGCAGTACTCAATTTTAATTTAGTAGCTCAGAGATAAATGGACTGCTTGAGGGCCCAGGCAAGTATGCAGGGTATGATTTTGTTCCATGGAAGAGTGTGCATAATTTTTCAATTGTTATGAGACCTCCTCGTATTATCTCTGCACATTTCCTCCCCTGCTTGTATCAGTGCTGTCATGTTTTACTGCTCACCACTTCTCCTTTGTCCCTCAGGAAAGAAGTCCAGCTACAGCAGAGTTTGGAAACAGATTTGAAATGTCAGGGGATTTTGCAGTGGTAGTGGCTAAGGTCTCAGTCTTAAGAGGTCTGGAGAAACCATCTCATTCAGCAGAGGAGGCAGCTACAGATTTTCTCAGAAAGTTATGTGGTATAATAAGGCAAAACTTTGCTCTTATATTGCAGAATGAAAGCCTGAAGCACAACTGCACCCTTCTCCCATTTCCCAGTATATATTCAAAATTGCCATCTGTTTACGATAAAAGGGGGTTTCTTTCCCCCAGAAGGACTGTTGATGTTTTCCAGATCACCGTTGATTCTCTTCTGTACTTTTTCTTTAGTACCACTGTGCATGAGAATTACAATCAGAATTTTAGTGGGTGTACTGAAGTTGAGTAGATGTACTCCTGTTTTAACTAGTATTTCAGGGATTCCGTCTCTTCCAGCGCTGTTGTCCCTGGCCAGTCCGATACACCGTGTTGTTACTAGCCTTGTTGCAGGCATCGCCTTGTTGTTTTTTGATTTTGCAGGCAGATCTGCTGTAGTGGTGGCATCCTGACACTAGTGTGTTTATGTATTTTCACTTGCTGCTGTGTATTCTGCGGGCATGATGCTATAGCTATTTCAAAGGCATTTTTGCAATTTTTGCAGTTTGTGTGTACCAGACAATTTTTTCCCCAGGATCACTTTTGCCACCTTTTCCCTTTAGAGGATGTGCACAGACAATCAACAGGCAGAGTCAGCTGTGAACATGCTTTTGAAATGATTTTGTCACAGGAAATGCAATATCATGGAAAATTTATCTTTTTAATGAAAATGTTCAGTGTTTCTTTTCAATTCTAGGTTAGTACTTCAGTAACTTCAGATAGGGTTTGAATACATGTCTAATCAACTGTGCTGTTCCTAAATTATGGGGTAATTTTTTGTCTTTCATTTTCTCCCAGTAGAACCACCTTTGACTTTGGTGAATATTCAGAAATAGGAAAGAAGAGCATGGCAGCCTGGACGAACTTGGATTTTAATAGAGGAAATCTGGAGCAGAACTTAGGATGGGCAGTTAGGAGCTTGATTTCCCAGTTCCATCCCCTAACCGTACTTCACGTGTACTATATGATATTGGATAGGTGAAATAACCTCTGAGTTAACTATTAATATTGGTTAGCTGCATAACGTGATGCTTCCTAAAGCTATCTCAGGTCCTGGGACAGAGAAGTGTCACAGTCTATTTGTTATGTATCTATGCACAATAGTTGCATGAGCTGTTTTTTTGCTCATTGTGTTGTTCTTGTTGCTCTTATTGAAGTTGTCTTTTTCACTAGAGACACAAAGTGTGGAAGGGTGAAGGTTATAAGCAGCATTTAAAAATGCAGGACTCTCCCACTGAGATATGTAAACCCTTTGCTTTAATTGCTACATCTTTACCTGGAAGAGGCTCTTCTTCCATCCTTTCCAGTCGCTCCCTCACCAGCACTTGGTACTGCTAAAACAGACATGATAAATCTCAGATAACTATTCAGCTCCATGGAAATAACCTCAACTATTGCAGGAGCAGTGGTGAGAAGCAGAGTAAATCAAACATATTCCCATGACAGCATTAAAAAGAAAGCTCCCTAAAAATGATGAATGTCCCCCAATACTTTCACTAAAGAACACCAGTCTTAAAACCAGACATTTTTACAGCTCCCCATCTCTGTTATCAGCACTGCAGGGAACTGTAGAAATTCCATAGGCACAGAGTCCTGGGAAATGGGGCAGAAACTGAGAAGCAGGTGTTAAATTATCGTTGAAAAATACGATGTTTGCCTATTGTAGGGTTTTAATGCCTTATTAACTATTCTGGGCTTCTGCCAGTGAGATTGCAGAGGTGTGGAGACATCTATTCTTATCCTGTGTAGTTTTGATACCTTACAATTAAGATGGTAGGATCACCTTTTAAAGCCAAAATACAAGTACCTCTAAAAATTCAGAACTCTTCCTGTTATCGTCAGATAATGTAATGAAAAGTAATATATTTGGGAAGGCAGTGGACTTCTTAAATTTGCATGATACTGCTTCAGTTAGCTGGGAAAAATATCCATCCTTGGATCAGCTAGATCTTCTGTCCCCATACGCAGGACTTTTCCTATACATACGCAGCCAGGCACACCCATATGTGAGATAAAGAACAGCATGGGAAGTTTACTTTCCTGTTTCTTGATATCTGCATTCAGTGATTACATATCAAATATTCTTTAGTAGATCAGAAATCATTATCTAAACTGTATAACAATAGACTTTCACCTTCTTTTTAAAAGCCAGTCACATATGATCAAAATGATAGAATATCGATATGCTAAAATCAGAGACCACAAAACTCACATCCCATTCCCTGGAAGATTAATTGTGCCTCAGAAGTTGTTAGAGTGAAGCTGGGCAGAATTGTGGGGTTTGCAATAAACTAAGGCATGAATTACTATTTTTTTTTAATTCATCAGAATCATAAGTGACTAAGCAAATGTACAAACTAGAATGATACTAATTACTCCTTGTTAAAAATAATGCTGCTGAATTTGATATCCCTCCTTGTCCTCTCTCATTCCATAAATATATTTATGTGGTGATTTGGTTGCTTGCAGTGATTGTATTGCCTGACCTTTAAATAAGTTATAAGTTGTTATTTCTGTTTCTTACCTAGCTGAAAATGTGAGCATTTGTCGTGAGTATTGAAGATACAATTTCCTAGAAATTTGCAAATGCAGCTTCCTATCACCATTTAAGCTAGATGTACTTCTACCTTAAATATATTCAGAAAGTGGTAGAAGAAACTGATACTTGGCCAGCCCTCCTCCTCACCTCAAACTTGGAGACAAGAAAAGGTTTTCCTGCATAAATGGAAAATGTCAGGTGAAATTATGTGAAGGGTGCAGATTTCCCTTTGCAGGAAATTATGTGAATATTTCTGTTAGCTTTCAAAGACTATTAAAAAAAAATAATGTCAGCCCAGTGAATCTGCTTTCCTGGCATTCATCTAATTTCATAGTGAAGTTAGATTCACTATGATAAAGTTAGTCTGTGAATGCTATGCTCCTCCTCCATCCATAAATTTTCCATCATAATTTAGGGTAAAAAAGCAAAGCATAGAAAAAATAATTCAATTCTTTCTGACTCTACACAAATATCATATAGTCATAATTTCTCACCATTTCGCATACAGATGGAGTAATCTAAAGGCATCTTGGTGTTAATGAAATCTGGAAAGGTTTTTCTGGTTTTGGTTTAAGATGTGGAATATTATATAAATTTCACCAATGTCTGAAATTACTTAGGTATAAACTGAAGTTTAAATTTGGCTTATAATAAGGGTTCTGAATGTATATAGAGGGACAGAGCTGGTGTCAGACTGAGGCTTTACTCCTTTTAGCACAAGGGGGCTATCAGGGCAGTTCATCACACATTCCCCGTGCTGAGACCTGGTTGCTACTCACTATTTGATGTAAAGTGCTTGAGTGTGGGTGAGATTAAAACCTAAAGTCTCTGTATTTGCAAGAGAATTACAATTATATCCCTGTGTATCAAAATTAAATTGAGAAAGTACAGAGTTAATTGTAACTGGATGAAATTTGAAGAAAGATTGGATCACTGGTATTTAGTGCAGTTAGAAGAACCTGTAATTTTGTATGCAGTACTTCATAAAACTGGAACATCTTATAAGAGTTCAGGCTGAGCCTCTTATCAAATTCATGCCAAGCACCAAGAAGCTCAGATCGTCTGGCTTCAGCTAGGATAAATGCAAGAATCTGCCTCCTCTTCGGAGTGAACACCACGGATTAGTAGTATTGTGATCTCTTTAGAGCAAGCTATCCCAAACACCTTTGGATATAATTCCTACAATGATAAATACTTCTGTTTTTCCTATCTGAATTAATACTGAAGCATCGCTAAGTACATTGAATTTCTGGTGGTTCAAACATAATACAATAAAAATACACTGCCACCAAAAAAGGAAACAAGTTGAAACTAGAATATTTTTGATATGAATGTATAAAGACTGTATTGAAAGCTGAAACCTTCAGAAGGTAATATCATTGGCTGCATTGTCATGCATTTTTTTATGGAGGTGTTAAAATCAGCAGGCCAGATCTGTGATGTTAGCTATCTTCCCTCTGGCAGACTCCTGTGTCTAAACTCCACGCCAAAATAACCATCAGTTCAGCATTTCAAACAAGGCCTGTGATTTAGCGGCTTCACGTATTGAAATTGGCCTTTTAGAACAGATTTATTGTGCTGCAAGGTTTGGGTTTCTTTTTTTTGTTTGTTTGTTTGTTTTAAACCCAGGGAATGTACTTATTCCAGAAGGAACTAAATTAAGAAAATGAAGGCAACAAAATAATTTCACACACGTCTGAGCATCTCTCAGGTGTGGCGTTTTTTTTCATTAAAGCAGGTGTGCGTAAGAAGAGACTACGTGGTAAGAATAGGTAGACATTATGCTTTTTAATGTTTGTTCGCTCCACGTGGCTCTTCAGAGAGAAAAATATCACTTTTAAAGGTTTGTTTTTAATGCAGCAGAGATACATATGTTGGTAAGAAGTGGCTAGGAGTTAGAATTATACAAACGATTGTAATAATCAGACATAGGCAAGAAATAAGGAAGTATTTCTATTTTAAACCCTAAGGACAGCTACCTCTTGTAAAAACTACTGAGAGAACCAGTAGATTCTCCATTTCTTGATAACCTGAAGACAAGACTGGATGGTGGGTTGGGTTTGAGTCCAAACTGGTAGAATAACCTGTTAAACCCCATCTCCTGCAAACTTAACTACCTTCCCACCGCTGCTGTCTCCTTCCCGAAGGGCCACAGCCCTGGGGGTGTCTCTGGCACCTACCCAGGCTCAAGCTCAGAAGCAGGTGCTGTCCCTGCCTCCCCCAACGCACACGCTTTTCCACAAGAGCACAGTGTTTCCCAAAGGCTTTGTATAAGGAATTTTAAAGCAGAAAGGGGCAGGTTTTAGTGTGACCCAGGGTAGGGGCTGAAGAAGCCCCTCAGAGCAGCTGAGGTGTGGTGGGCAAGACTGTGAGTAGGAGAGATGCTGCCCTGCACAGGGGACTGCGAGGGAACGGTGCCCGCACCACGCATCTTACTGCAGGACCTGTCCTTGCTGGGTCAGTGGGGAAGGGAGACATGGATTCTGCAGCACGTGAGCATGTTCTTGCCCTTGTGTCTATGTAGTGTTTAATGTTGTCTCTTTCTCAAGTCTTGCTGTCACCAAGAAGTAGCGTCTGACTTTTACTACAAGAAGTAAATTGATCATATGCAAATGCAGAAGTCAGGCAAAGCTGAAATCTTTTATTTGCAAAGGAAGAATTGGCTGACATTTATTTGCTGTAATTAACAAAAATCAGTAGTGGTACTGTTTCTTAGGAAACACATTAAAAGTGAAATTAATATTTTTCTGGTTAATTCCTTTTTTCCAATTGCAGGTTCAGTGAGTGAGAAGCTGCCACAACGAGAAGGTGCAGGAAAAACAGGTAAACATCTTAGCTGGCCTTTAAATGGAAACAAAAATCACCACTGTGATTTTCCATAGGTTTAAATTATCAATATGTTTTCATCGTGTATTATAGCTGTATATATGTATACATGCATAGCTACTGTTCATTTTATGTCTGCATTCTACATACTTAGTAAACTTATTAGTATAAATGAATATATACGTATCCATTTGTCAAGATATGCATAGACATTACATTTTTCTAGTCTCAGCCCTACAGACTTTGCTATTCTGTGCTATTTGGAAGATAACTTTCCTTCTCATAGCTATACTCCAAAGTATTTTCACATACTGTTTGCTTGCCCTGGAGGACAGATTATTCTGTCTGTTTGATAAAGACAGCATTCTGCAGTCCCAAAATCTCGGGAACTGGAGTCCGCACTTTATTTCCATAGCATTTGGTACTTGAGTCATCTTGGACCCAGCACTTTGCTCTATATTGTGAGTAATTAATCTGATGGCTTACAGTCATGGCCCGGTGATTGTTGTTAGAGATAGATCATGGTTAAAAGATAGAGCTTGTTAGCAGGAGAAAATCTGATGCAACTCCAGCATAGCTGGAAGATTTAAATGAGGGAGATGTCTGTGCTTTAAACAAAATTAAAGCTTACACTCTCCAAATGCTTAAAAGAATTTTTAATTCAGCTCAAAATACTCAAATGTTGCTGTCAGTTACACTAGCATAAATTAATTTTAAATAAGCTATTCGTATTCATGCTAATGTTAATGGCTGTCTGTTTGGTGCACTGTAAATATAATTGAAATGGGTTTTTTTTACAGGAATTTTTGCAGCATTGTAATATACCTGACATTTAAATAAACTTCCATTGCACTCTTAGGTTGAGAAAATCAGTACTTCTTTAAAGGCTAATAATTAGAAAGTACTGAAAATTGTTCCTTCATGTATTTCCAGACAAATTGTGTGTTCCACTGACTTCAAGTTACCTATTTGCTTTAGGTCAGGAGTTTAATTTTCAGCTTTGAACTGAGTGAACTATCCCATATATAAAACTTGTCTGGAATCCTTTATTTTTATTTGTAGCTGTGGTGGCTGAGCTGCTGAACCCTGAATGAAGAATCATGGAATGAGGAAATTAAATGTTTATCAAGTCTCCCTCTATTATCACATACATTCGCGTCTAAAGTGACACGGTTGCATTTTACTCATGCCCTGTTGTTATTCTCCAGCACAAATCTGCAGCACAAACGGCCACTGACCTGGTTCCCAGATGGTCCCTGGCCCTTAGATGCTGCAAACTTCCTCTCCCCACCCTTCTGCCAGACAGTCCTGCCTTATGTTTTAAATAAAAAGTCATGTTGTCGGAGACATCACAACCTCTTTAGAGACCATCACGGAGCAGTGAACAGGATCAGCTATCTGAGTTAAAGAGATGTGCTTTGGCTTCACAGTCACTGTATTTTGTAGCTCAATTTGAAAGGGTCCAGCAGTAGTTTTTGAAATAACCATAAAGCACCCTGCTCATCTTTCCTCTGCATGTTCCTGTGGACTAACCAGGGGTGCCTGGATGGGGTACCTGCCCATATTGTAACCCAGCAAGCTTAGGCAGGTTCGTGACATTCTTACCACTACGAAGGACATGCTCCAGACCTTCAAGTGTGGTCCTGAGAATGCTACTCAAGAGACAGCATAGGTTTAGCCAGAGACAGTCTCTTCTAACTGTCCCACAGACACAGAAGATGACCTGGTGGGCCATATCTGTCGCAGACGTGCACCTTGCTTTCTCTGGGTATTCCAATAGTGAAAGAAAATTTCCAGATACAGATTTTGAAGGTCAGGAGGTCTGTTTGCATGTTTGCAAATTTGCATATTAAACCAAACAGGAATAAAACTTATAACATAATTGCTAAAGTATCTTGCCTGGCACTGCAATTCCCTCCTCTATCCAAGGAAAATATTCATATTATCTGAAAAGCACAGTTGTCGAGATGGGATCACATCCCTTTTTTCTGATTCTTAGCTGGCTGCAGGACTACGTTCTTGGCAACTGGACTCTGACAGCAAACAGAATGGTTTCTGTTTAGTTGTACACACATATGGACTGGTATGCATGTGCCAGCCAGGAAGATTTATGCAATTAACCTGTGAGATATCTAATTAACATGAAGAATAACTACTTTACCTTTGTGACTCGCCGTTGAACGTTGTTTTGATCAATGAAATGCCACACGCCTCTTCATTCTAACCACAAAGGTTTTTGTGGAAAGATGATGTACCTGGCAGAGCTCAAACAGAAGATTAATGTCCTCCTGCAAATGAAGGAACTTCAAAACAGCTCAGGATCTGTTGTAGCTCCTCCAGTTCTGGAGTAAAATTTATACCTTTTATACAGATATCCTATACCAAATCTTTGGTTCATTCTCTTTCTTTCTCTTGGGTGGGGGGAGACCTGAGGCCAGTTCTATGACTCAGTCATGAACATCTGTTAAGTTTTTGTAAAAAAAGGAAAAAAAAAATCAGTAGACTTTTAAATGCTGCTTTGGGCAAAGTTTAAGAGACAAATTTTGACTGGACTGAGAATTACTAAAGTTACAATGTTATATCCAAATTTTGGGTAGGAATGTAAGATCAAATGTGTCACAAACTGAAACTGTGTAACAAAGATGATTAGAAAAATGTCATTTATACTGAAAACCAAGTTTCTGGCTGGGCTTTTGGTAAGATTTACCTACCGTAAGCTACCCTTTGAAATTCTGGGGTTTCTGAATCACATACTGACTGGTGATGTAAATGTATGTCCTGATTCTCAGTACCCTAGGATACTTGATGGCCTCTCTGAAATTAATCAATAGTCTTATTTCACCACCTAGAAGACACCACAAAAATGCCAGCAAAATTGATGAGAAGTGACAGCTGTTATGGCATTGGAGCAAAGTATCCAGTCATTGCATGGACATGAGGAATGAGCACTCTTTAAAAAGTTTCTTTATGAAAACATTTTGCAGTGAAAGTAAGTTTTCCTTGCTGCTGCTTTGATTTTGTGAAAAGCATGGAGGTTAGTGTTCCATGGCTGCAAATTTGGTTTTACCTGCTGTCAGTGTGTGTTTGGTATCTGCATTTGCTGTGAACCAGGCTGCGGACTCCAGAGGCAAAGGTCGTCCTCTGCGTGATTTGCATAAAGGTGGTGACAACAAAGTGAACATGAACAAAGTGAACGTGGGGAGGCTGTTCTGGATTGCAGTAGCAAGAAGAAATGGGAACAGAGAGCGTGTTAGCCTTACAGCTGCTGCTCACTGTTACCCCAGTAGGGCTACGTGCAAGAGGAAGCTGCTCACTGCCCTTTGGTTCTAGCTTCTGTGAAAATGCCAGGAGAACAGTCTGGAAACTATGTTGGTCTGAGATCCAGTTGTGAAACTGCAAGAAATGCTGATAAAACCCTTGCATGGAGGATGCTGTTTACTGCAGGACAGCTCAGTCTGGGAGTTAGATCCATGCTACAGGAAACAGCAATGACTGGAAAATAGGTACTAGCAAGGGCTGCTAAGTTATGTTTACCCAATATCCACAATAATTTTACATTAAAAAATGTAATAAGGTAAAGATGGGTCTTTGGGTAATGCCCTTTCTCATAGAACGTTAACTTAAATAATTATTCATATTGATTTTTTCTTTTTCAGCACTACCTCCACTGTGGTTTACTGAACCTAAAGTTACTCACATCCTCTTATAATTTCTGTAAATTTCCCTCCTTTTCTTGCAGCAATGGCTGGTAGTGAATGGATGGAGACTGCTGACCAGAGGATAAGAATTATGCAAACAACATTCTGGTTCTTTAATCTGTGAATCTTGCTTATAAAATCAGCTTGACTGTTAAAGAGATCCTGCTGTGCCAAAAGAAACTTTCCTTTCATTTTAAGGTGTCAGCATGTCCACAGCCAGTCATTTGACCCAGACTGCTTTTGCTTTCACAGGTCTTACTCCTTCTATACATTTATCTAATTACTTCTTTGGAAATTATGAATATCCAGGGAGCGACCTGATCACTTCATGCCTCCTCAAACACCCTGAAAGCCTTTCATCAGCCGTAACCTCAAACCCCATCCATTTATAATCCACAGCCTGTAGATGCAATATATCTGTGCTGTGTAGTACCTATAAATAACGTTTAAATTGTTTGTTTACCGGCCGGGGCTATGTGCAAATCATTAGTATCAATCACGTATGTACACTTATTTAGCTTACTCTCATAATTGTAGTCTCCTTGCAAATCTTTTCCATTCTGAATTCAGATGATGCCTCAGCTCCCGCGCTGGAGACTCAGCCTCAAGGTGATGAAGAAGGTGAGCATCAACAAGAACCTAATGGTGCAGTATTAAAGTCCGCAGTATGGACCATATACTACAACATCAAATGCTACCTTAAGAATTAGTTCAGCTGCTGGGCAGTTGCAAGAAATTGCAAGAAATTGCAAGCATCTGTACCTTTTTCCAGATAAAGACAGCAAACACAATAGAGTCCTTACTTATGAGCAACAAATTTTATGTGATAGCTTTGAGATGATACTGTAGCCATGGAGTCCAATATTAGCAATTTTAATTGTCACTATTCAGGGCAGAGAAAGGTTTTAAACTTGAGCCAGAGTGCAGATTAAAACTGTATGGTCAAATAAGGAAGTTAAAGGGTTAATTCTGTCCTCAGCATATCACTTAGTAATATTAATGTTGATGTTTTGTCAGGCTTATTTGTGTCTGGGGGAATTCGGTGCTTTGTAAATGCAAAGCTCGAAGCCTACATACAATGATAATCTTATATTGTGGCTGCCTTACCTCTCACTGCAAATCTCACAGAATCTGATCTGAAGCTGTTACGTACTTTGGGTCCACACTGCGAGATTTTTATTCTGATTAAACATAATTTTAGTCTAAAAGTGTTTCTTTCAACCTTTTGTATGAATGGGATCAGGAAGGAACTATTCATGCAGTTAATAAAGTTTTAAACTGTACTAATAGTGAAAAACAGTGTGCCCTTTTCTTTTTTAGATCCACGTATCTTTAAAACTAGGCACTTATAATTCAGTTGCTAGTAACTTGAAAAAAATACTGTTAATATTTACAAACATTTTCTGTCGTTTTTTTTTTTTTTTCCTAGATATAGCTTCTCGTTATCCTACCTTATGGACTGAGCAAGTTAAGAGTAGACAAAACAAAACAAATAAAAGCTCAGGTAAGAAACTTGTGTTGTCCTGACTTTGCAAAGCTCCTGTGAACACATGTATTAAGCCTTGTTAAAACTGAAGTCATTTAAGTGAGAGCCATTTTAATAACTATTATGCTTCCACTCTCGTCATATGATAGCAACTAACTGATTTGCATTGTGATGATTTTGTAGGTTCATGTGTCATATGTTCCTTTTACATGGAAATATTTTTGGCTAGGCTTTAATAGGTGTAAATTGATATTACTCCACTGAAGTCTATAGCTCACATCTGTTTGCATCTGTGAGTGGATCGGACATAAATTTCTCCATCCTCTTAATTCTCTGCCTCTTTGTTATCTGCTTGTATTTTCTTTGTTTGGGTGACGCGTAGCAAGAAGTTGCTTGGAAAATGACAGTGTGGGTTACATGTGTTTGGTGGTATAACTTAAGAGGAAAACCTGAAAATCCTATCAGAAACCAGTTGTGAGTTAACAGGAATTTGAAAGACAGTTTTACTTGCTTTTTGGCACATCATTCACCTGTTATTGACAGACTGATCACCAGTTCAGTGTGAATTAATTATGTTGCCTCTTTTATAATTGTGATTTTTGGCTTTTTTTCACTACTCTTCAGAACTGAGCTTCGTAAACCTAGGCTAGGAATGTCAGGTGAATATCCTAAGAACGAAGCCTCTAAAATATTCAGATACATTCAATACTTTGGTGGACTATACGTTTTGATGTCTTCCTCACTGTTCCTTGCTTTATTGGAATAAACTTTAGAGAATCTTCTTGAATTTCCTGGTTTCTTTTTCTCTGGAAAGAAAAGTTTAATTTGAAAGGAAACATTGATCGTATATAGGTTGTGATTCAGTACATCACCCAAAACCACACTTTGGATCCAGTGGAAATTGCTTTACATTAACTACTGTGCTTAAATACTTTACTGAATTGAGCCCAAAAGGATTTAAAAAGACAATCATCACAAGAAAGAGATGTACCCTTACTAAGAGGTTTTCAGATTGCTTTTATAAGCTATTTTTAACATCAAAGCAATAATTATTAATACTTTTTCCTCTCCTTGATTCTCCAGTAGGCACTTAAGGGAAGAACTTTAAACTGAGTGTAGACAAGAGTTTGAAGCAAACACTTGCTGTGCTGGAGATTTATTCTGTCATTTTTTTTTAGTCAGGGTTACTAAGAACAGAATACCTTTGGGATTTCTGTCGTGTAAAGTATATGTATAGAAATATGTTGCTTTTAGGAGTGTTTTTTTAATTGTTACGGTCCTAGAGACTAGAACTAAAGCAAGAACTCTTGAGTTTGCAGTGCAGCTGCTGGAAACCAAAACTTCAACATGTACATAAAAAACCAGAAAAGCACTAAAGAAAAGGTGAGTTTGTTACTGGAAACTTGTAACCTCCAGTCCATCTAAAGACATATTTACAAAGGAAGAGAAAGCAGAAGCATAGTCTACTTGTCTTATGGTGGTTAGACCATGGTGCATAAGCATCAAAAGCATGATTGTGTCGGATTTGCTAACCACAGGACTTGCTCACAACTGCATTATGTACAGGGGATCTCTGGAGGGCTAGTAGATACTACAGTCTGGGTTGCCATACCTAGACTAGCAGAAGTAAGTCAGCAGACACTACCTAGCCAGCCTTGCTTTAGTTTGTAGGCATAGCTGATGTGCCAGAAGGGACCACTGCTTTCTTTGCTGTAACTTCTCTTGTCTGTGTAATGTGACATAATCGCTCAGGACGAATCTAGGTGCTAAAACCAGTGTTTTCACCAGCTGTCCTAGGCAGCAGCCCTTTTCCAGACTCCAAAGTGGAACATGGTCATTGTTTTGGTTGCTGGGCCTCACTGTAAATAGGTTTTCTAAGGTGCTGAAAAAACTAGGTTAGATTTTCCCCTTATTACCTCCCAGCATGGTGCCAAGGCTTCTGGGAACATCCACAGGGAATGAACTCTGGGCTGCTATGTGTATACAATAGGAGGGACCTCATGACCAAATCCACTGGAATGACGTTTGGACACCCAGGCTTCAGTATAAGGGATAAATACGGATTTCTTCCTCACTTAGTTTGCACAGCAAACTCTGATTCAGACTTGGTCATACAAACCCCAGGAAGCTTATTGAAAGATATCCGTCTGAGTAAAATGAGAAGAATTTATGTCTGCAAATGAGCTCTGTTTATAAAACAAAAGGTGAAACCAGATTTATTTATAATGCACTAAATTTTCCTTTCTTCTATAGTAACCCCAGTGCTTTCAAAGAAATTTTTTGGGTGCAAATAACACTATGACCTAGTCCTGCCTGTAGAAAATAAATAAAGAAAAATAACATTGCTAAAAATTTCAGGCAAACTCCAACTATCCTACTTGAAAGCTAATTATTTTAGTCTGTGTTGCTTTTATTTTTTCTACTTTTTATCTGAATATATGTCTTACTATATTATTGTCATAAAAAACCTTGGCTTGACCTAAGAAATCCATCTCCTTAGCAGAATGTTTAGTGAGTTTAGTATCACAAATTAATACATTGAATTTATTGTACTCATCCTGAAATGGGTTTGCTTTCTCTACTCTGCAAATGACCTGCTGGTTATAATTAACTAGTAGAATCAGCATAAGCTTTTAGGTTTTGGAAGATAGAAAATAATGGCTCAGGAAATTCTAGTTTATATTAGTTATCCAGTGTTTTCATTTGATTAAATCATCCTAAATTAATTTAGCACAGAGTAATGGCATTTGGGAGACTTACAGATGCAGGGCATGAAATTACTGGATTATATATCCATGCTCTATAATGACTTCTAGTGCATTTTTTTTTTTGTTGTTGTTTTTGGTTCAGAGAAATAGGCCTTTTCTGCTCACTAAAAGCATTTGTAGAGTGATTTTTAATCTATTAGCTTTTCATGACAAAATGCAACTGCTGGCAAAACTCTCAGCATCCAGTCATGTAACAACAGCTCTGTTTGGAGTGGTGGGTTTGGGTAGAAACATCTCCATTTTAGCTCTTTTTGTATGTTGAAGATGATTTTCAGAATTTTTAAAGATTTTTTTCATTCCAGAATTAGGAAAAAGGTATGCATCTGCTTGCTAAAATAACACAGTATTTGCCGATATTATTTTTTATACATACACCTTTGTGCCTTTGCAGGTATTTTGAAAATATTTTGTTTCTTCTGGATTTATTTTTTTTTTTTGACCCCTGCTCTCCTCATTTCTTCCTCCATTTCACAGAAAATACAGTGGGTTCGCCAGGTCAGATGGACAAAAATAAGAATTATAGCAACAGCTATCAAAAATAGACAGGAGTGCACTGCAAACACTGACCGTGAGACCATGTGGGCTCCGATTAAGCCATGGGAATGCAGCAGCCTACACGCTGCTGCCTGTGTGAACCCCATGACTGAACTCCTGCTGCTGGTTGCGGGAATGCAGGCAGCGCGGTCAGTGGGGCCTCGAGAGCAGCCACCTCGTCGTAAGGGCATCACCGACACTTGGCCAGTGTGTGAGAGAACCGCACCTCACCGAGTGCAGTCACTAGTTTGGCTCTCTAGCCTATATGAAGGGATCTGTGCTTCAGGAGAACTTGATCCCAACCCGCTATCGGTTGAGAATCCAGGTACTATTCTTTCAGAGCTTTGGTATTTTGTAAAGACCAAAGGATAGAAAGTTTTTTGCCTCGAAGAAACTGGACATTTTGGACCCTGTCCACAGCAGTTCCCAGTTACTGTAGTTCGTGGCTAGGTGCAGCCTTGATGTGGCTGTCACTGCATGACAGTGCAGATACTTTCCCATCACCTAACAGGGAAAACACAGTTCCCTGAGAGGTCAGGTTGGACTGCAGATCTCTTAGACTCTCCTTGCTGCATCTGCTCTACCAGCAGTTTATATCCCTGAGGGATTCTTGGGAAGTAAGTGTGACATTTTCAGGGGATGTATGCCCTTCTTTGAGTTTGAGTAGAGGCAAAGGAAGAGTAGTTTAATCCTTTCCACAATAGCCAATGAAACTTAGGATTCATTTAATTAGCTTGAATTTTAAAGCCAAATTTTTCTAATTGTCTGTTGTGGGAGCACTTCCATGAAAAAGAAATAGGGTGAGTTTAACTGGTAATATTGTTAATGTCAAAAAAATTCCAAGTACTGAGTAATTTCTAAGGGCTATCTGTACACCTCACAAATGAGAATTACCTGATGTGATATTTCATTAATTTTGCAAATAAAGGATGCAAAAAGTCATCCATAATCTGGAATATATTTACATATATGCTTAAGGTCTTTAGAGGTTCTGGTAATAATATAATTCAAGTTACAAGACCTAGGGTTACATAATGTATCATTGGCTAAGACACAGTAAAGTTTCAAGTATCTACTATTCAGTTCTATTCTCTTGATATTAATATTTTGGTATTCTGTTTCCTTGAAGATTGAATATTATGGCATTTTTAGCACAAAAGATTTACATGTTCATTCATTGGTTGTGTAGTTTATTTAATGAACATCATAAAGTGATTGGAAAATTGGTGTTTCTTTTGTTGATAATCTGGTATAACCAGCAAAATAGAAGACAGGAAGAAATTGTTGCATCTCTTTGTACGTTACTGAACTTTGATTCATGTGATAAAATTTAAACACATGAAATGAGTGGGTAGAAATTGAGGCCCCCTCACAGTCAGTGGCAGAACTCCCAGACAGCTTTTGAACAACCACTCATACTCTGGCTACATGCTACTAGTTCACCCAGTAGTTCACGTTTCATCTGGATCAGGCACAGACACGTGATCTATAGCTCGTGTGCCAGCTTCATGCTTTCTGCCAGCGTGATGCTCATATGTGTTAAGCAGGTGCTAGAGGACAGGCCTTACGTGTCCAGCATAAAATAGGCTCGGCCCAAAGGAAACCCTGTTCTGGCATAAAGCCTGCTGAGGGTCAGGCTGTAAAAACTGTCAATGCAGAAAGTAGTGGATCATATGATTAGGACATTTTTCATGCTGAACAAAGTATCCTAAATCAGAATTCATTGTCTCTAAGTATGGCTTTAGTGACTTCAGGAGTGCCCGGATTTCAGCCACTGTACCTGGATGCTCTGATAGTGTAGAACCACCTTCAGTTTCATTTTTTGTTTTAGCTGTGCACATATGAAGGGAACACGTAGCTTCTTATTTAATTTTCTGGCACAACGGAGTAGTGTTTTAGTGCTGACCTTCTATTACAGACCATCAGTTTCAGGGCTTTAAAAATCTGTTACAAGATTTTATCAATTAGCCCCAGAGGGCTTGATCCAACAGGAGTTTCATTCTCAAAACAACATCTGGGAGAACACTGAAGTGCATATATAGTAATGTAGCACAGACTGGCTGCAAATGCAAATGTAGTTAGTGTAATGTCTACTGTGAATACATGGATACATTCTTAATAGGCTAAACCATGGAATTTAAAAGTGATAATGTTACTAGCAATTGCGTGTCTCCATCTATACCAAATAGCTGCTTGCATTTATCTGTCTGTACAGTCTGAATCTGTTGCCAATTCTGCCAGTGAGACTTGACTAATGTGACAGAGTGACATTCTAAGATTTGAATGTAGTTTTTATTGCCTTGTCATCTGACTGAAGCATTTGTACATATGAGTTTTTCTCACATGGAAACTATGTTGGTTGCCAGTGAGGTTTCTGTTTTGTTAGCTTGCTTTGTTCTGTTTCTCAGAAGCAATTGTTCCAGTGGGATCCCTGTGCACTGATCATTCCCTGAAAGTCACCTTCTTACAAAGAACCAAGAGAAACCTTGTTCCATACTCCAATGCTCACATGCATTCCAAACTGAACCTGGCTAACATCCTTCTGCTATGCCTATCCTGGCAGCACTGAAGTTAAAAAAAAAAAAAAAGCTTGCATGAAAAAACAAAACCAGCATTTTCTTGCAAAGGATATAGATGTAAGAGTTTGTGTGTCTGCCTAATCACATCAATTCTAATAGCCATTTCTTTGTAAGCATAAGAAACCAAATAACTTATAGACAGGAAAATGAGTAACAGCTCAATGACTTTGTATTTGATCTCATTAATTGTTGCATTTTCCAGATGTTGCTTTTAATATTGACTGAAATTACGTGCAGTGGAAGATGTGTGAGCTAGTGAGAAAAAACTAAGATCCAGTTGCATGTTCCCAGTTACATTTTTATTACAAATTAATTAGAAATTTTCTAGAACTATTTTGAATTAGGCTTGTTTCACAATGTGGATATTTGAGATATGAAACAAGTTATAACAGAAGGAAATACAATGAGATACCATAACCAACTGAGAGAAGAACGCAGGGAAGAGGGGAAAGAAAGTGTTTTAAAAGCTGCTTGTCTCCATTTTTCAGCAGGGAACCCTAGTAAGTTGTGTGTTGGCCTGCAGAACCCTGGCCAGTCATCCATTCTTAAATTTGCTTGTATTCAGCATTTAAAGAAGGGCAGGTGAGGACTTCACAGCAGAACATACATGCATGTCCAAAGAGTGCTACTCACTCTGAATGTATTATGTCTGTATTGGACACTCAGAAATTGAGTTTAAATGAATATATAGAATAGATTTGCATAGGAAAATAGCCTGAGTAGGAGCAGTTCATTAATTGCAAACCACTGAATTACACAGCAAATAGTGTTTCCGTGTTTTTACCTCATTTCAGCTTTAAAGACAGTGTTTTGTTCTAACAGTTGGTGAGGTATCAACCACACTCAAAGATGAGATTTGCATTCCCAAACTTGTGATGTAAATACAGCCATTAGCTGTAGCTGGAGAAACCAAGAGCAGAGGAATAAGTTGCTGAAATATAGGCATCTTGTGTCTTCGTAAGGCCTAAGGTATCTGATATCTGCCTGGGCTAGGAGCTACAACAGCCTACTGGAAATCTGTGATGCTCTGGTATGTAGGTTTGATAGTCCAGTGTACCTGAAACGGCATTGAATCGAGCCCTGAGAACCTCAGCTCAAGCCCTGAAAGAGAAGTAGAAGGCAGAACTATTGATTTTAAATCATACTTCAAACATACTGGGGTATGGGGTAGTAAGTCTGCACATGGATTCTATCAATGGGAGCTCAGTTCGCTACAGATGGGCAGTCAGTCTGACAAATTTTGGACCAGGTCAAATCCAGATATTATTACTGTGAACTTTATAGCTTGGGCTCATCTGCAGGTCAATTTCCTACACAAGAAAAGGCACTAGCATTTTTTCATGACATCTACAGCTGAAGCCTAAATGTTTTGATGGCCACAGATCTGGATTTTGGGCTTTGTAAAAGTTGTGGGTACTGGAAGACATCAGCTGATAGAATACTTGTTGTTTGGCCCGTTATCTCAGCAAGTTGTGCATGGAGCATAAAGAGAAAAGTATTGTGAGGAATTTAAGAAAAACTGATAGTGAGGAGGAATGGAAGCTCCCAGGACAACAGTCTTATGGCCTTCTCAGACTCTTTGGATTGGCTCTGGTTGTTACCTCTCTAAGTGTTCCCTTTAGAGTTCCTGAATGAACTCAATTATTTTGAATGAAGTATAATTTGTTATTTGTATTGCACTATAAAAACATTGTTAAAAAACTGTTGGGGAGGGAGTTGTGTGAGGCACTGTCATATCTATATCCCCTACTATTTAATTTTTAAATGTTTTAAAGAGTAAGAGGTAGTTGTCTTCCATTTCTTGTTATTTTTCTGTCAAGTCAGAACAGTTTCAGAGTAGTATTTTTTTAAGAGCACTGGTTTCAAGATACTCCTCAGCAGCTGAAAAACTGCTGGCTTTGAAGCTACTGATTGTTCACACCATTAGGGCCAATCAGTAAATGGTTGTCTTACTTTTAAAAAGCAATTTTTAATTATATCCTAGTCTTGATTTAGCTTTCACACAAAGAGAGAACAGTACTTTTCACCCCTTCACCCTCTTCTTCTCTGTGAAGAAAATAACTTGATATGCTTTGGTCCTCTTGCCTTGCCTTGCCTTGCCTTTATTTTACTTGCCTTGCCTTGCCTGTCCTAAATTGGTAAAAGAGAATTACAATTTTCTTTCAGTTCTTTCAGCCTCTTCCAAGAAGATAAAACTTTCCAGACACCCCCCCCACACACACACACACAGTGCTTGTATATTATGATACATTCTTAATTTTCAGGATGCTGGATCATGCTTATTTTAGTACTGTTCTATCTTTATTAATCCTTTTCACAAGCATTTTCCTTTATCTTCAACTTAATTTTACATATTACTTTAAAACCTATATAAAGATCAAGCACTGGCATTTCCAGTTTTTTCCTCCCACTACAGGGGAAGATCCTCCCATCCTAAGCCATTAAAAACCTAGAGTTCTGGTTTACATCTAGTTGATGTTCTTTATGCTCAGATGTTCCAGGGTTTTATTAGACCCCCACTGTAGGGGGTCGGGGGGGGAACCCCCCCCCCAAAAAAAAAAAAAATCTCTTTTTTGCAAGGTTGATAATTTCTGTTTTACTGCATGTGTTAAAAATTGATGCCAAAAGATAGCAATCTTTCCCGACCATTTTAATTATATCGCATTACTTTCTGCAGCAAGTAACTGACACAACAGTCCTGCTTGAAGTTCTCCTTTAGTTTTTCAACACGCACTTTCCCACCTACCTTCAGCTTTCCATAGTTTAACAGACATCAGTACACATAATCATAAAAGCATCAATAAGGTTCAGAAATCCTGAGGGTTGTCACACTAACAGTCTATAATTTAACGACAGATGCAAATAAATTATGTGCACATAAATTAATGCACAGAAACGTATTGGACCGGATAATATCTAAAGATATAATCTTTCTGGGAAAAAGTTAGATCTTTCAGCCAAGACAGTCTGGATCTGGCTGTGGCTATATTGATTGCTGGATGATATATAGAAGATATGTCTTCCAAATTTTGCAGGCAATTGGAAGTCCAGCAGAGTCGACAGTAAGAGCTGCCAGCCTTCCTTCATCATCCCAATGACCTGATAGGAGAAAATGTCCATGTTTCATGCAGAGATGCCTTCCCCCCTGGCCCCACCACAGCCAACAACCCCAAAAGCAACAAACATAGACAGTAACCTTTGCCTATCTTTACTGATATAGTAAAGGCCAGTTTTTTCTTGATTCTGTTGCACTTTCTTGGGAAAGAGGCCCAGGTCAATTGTGAGCATGTTGAATTAGGCATCTAAATTTGCAAACTAGCATCTAAACAATTGTCTCTCTCTTTTTTTTTTTTTTTTTTTCTCTGAAATATTAAGAATCCAGTACTACTCTTGAGGTCAAGTCAGTAAAAAAAAAATAATAAAAAAATCAATATTACAAAATAGAAGTACCTACAATGTCAGAGAGCTCTGAGACCCATTTGTTCAAAACTTCAGTAAATTGGTGGTTATGAAGTAGTTTCTCTTGAAGAAAAAACTCTGTGATGGAGGTTATTCTGTCACTAAGGATATCCACCAAACTCTCTCCTACGTTTTGCAAGGTTAAGAACTCCTTATGTCTTCCTCTGTGGGCTGACAAAATCTCTAAAAAATGCTAATATTAAGAAAACCAAAATTTTAAGTTTTGTTCTTAATTTTAATCAGTCATGCAGTGAGCTGTTCTGGCAAGATTATTCTGGTTTTATAAGGCAGACTAGACTGTTCTGAGGAAAGCAATTTTCTGTTTCTTCCATGAGGATAAGTCAAATGACCAAGTATCCATCTTTCCAATAACTGAGTAAGAAGTGTTTTTAAAAAAGCCAAATACGGTTACAGCAAAATATTCCCCTGTTAATATCTTACATGAACTGTGAAATTCTACTGCCTGATCTGTCCACGTTCTGCAAAAAAACCCACCTCTGACTGCTGTTAATGGAAGTACAGACCATGGAAGGACCAGTAACCATGTAAGCCCTGGTGGCTGGAGTCAAAGTTTTGCCTCAGTTTCCTGACATGCACATTTCTGACAGTCTGAATTGATTTCTAGATGTTCCCTGGTAGGTCAGGCAGTCACAGCGGTTTAAATTTGGAGAGATTTTTAATGAGATGATTTATCAAATGTTTTCCAACTTTCTTATTTGCCAAACCATATATCTCTGAACAAACTTCCTGAAAAGATTGACAGCTTGTGCTACAATTGAAATGGAAAAAATTGCCATGTGATGCACAAACGTCTTGAGGCCTCATCAGTAACGCTAGCATCTTCCTTTTGGTACAAAAGCAAGAGAAATTCAGCTCCTACAGGGAATTCTGTGGGAGGAGTGGAATTCACCCAAAGCCTGTGTGTTAAATACCTATGCAATGCGGCGGTTGCACCAGTCCAAACCTTTACTGCAGCATCTGCTTTTATGGACTGTTGAGGTCTCAGGTTAATCCTGTCATCCATGGATCCTTTCCCCTAGCCTGCCCTTAATGCAATACACTGGCTTTTTTGTTTGGGACTGGTGTAGAGTCTCCTTTCCATGAAAAGCCACACCAAGGGTCATAATTGGCACAAGGGAACTTATTCTAGTCAAATTACATTGCTAAAGTTTGAGATCTTTTCAACTGCAAGATGCTCTATATACCCCAAGTACTATACTATTACTGGCATCCTTTCTACTTCACTCCGCTCTGTCCATCATGCTCTGTCCTCCTGCATAGCAAACTGTTCCAGATAAATACTAGATGCTATGTTTTCCTTGCACTCTGCACGGCCTAGAAATAACATTAACTATTGTTGCCATAATGCACTAGATTTCTGTGTTACTGGAGAAGAAGCAGTGGTTGAAGAGACAGACCACTGTTTTTCATTAAGCTATTTTTAATACCTGTTTTAGTTTAAAAACGGCAGGCCAAGTATCTGCATTCAACCACAAATAAAACTATATTTAAATAAGATTAAGGCTGTAAATTAAATTTCAGGTCTTAAATTCTCTCGATGCATTACAAAACACAAGAGAAAAGACAGGGCAAAGCTTAATATATCAAACTTTGAAAATGCAGCCTTCTATGAAAAAAAAATTTATTCTAGGGAATTTTTTTTAAAAAGATGCACATTTTAATCTAAAAACCTCTTATTACAAGATGAAAATTCAAAGAACAAAAAAACCTTTCAAAAAACTGAATAATTTTTGTTCAAGACTCAAAATCTTGATTGGTCGTTGTAGTGCCTTGTAGGAGCTGTAATTTTGAAATTTCATTAGTTCTTTCTTTTTCAGGGGCTGGGACCTTTAGACTGACTATACATACAGGGTGTAACGGTCTCTTTGCTTTTCAGAAACTTAGAGATATCTCAGAAAACTTGTAAGCGTCTTGGATTTTATTATTCTCTGGGAAGTTCAACACAAAGAATCAACCTGTTGTGCGGTGTTTTGGGTTTTTTGTTTAATTTTTTGGTGTTTTTTTTTCCATAAACACCCACATGTTTTGTCAAACAAACACTTTGAATGAAAAACATCTTTTCATTTAAAGATCTGGTTTTCCACCAAAGCCAAACACAATGAAATTTTTCAACCAATCCTATTACAGTCATAACAAGCTATTAAAACAATTATATTATTGCCACTTGAACAGTAGGTTACCTTGTTCCATTGTTTTCCGGTGAGACAGTAATGTTATTTAACTTTACCATTGTTATTGTCTTTCAGTGAGTAATGACAATTTATCAAAATTCAAGGACTTTTATTCTTCTCTATTTGGATGACTGTTAGGTGCAGTTTTTGTTGGACTAGAATGCATTAGAAATACAGAGATTCCTCAAATGTGAGTGACCTGTAATGCCCATAAATTGTTTTCCAGTGTACCTAGTTAGATCAGGGCAACAGGCTAGTTGATGTTTGGTCTAGAAGCAGAGACGTATAAAGTTAAATTGATGCCTCTTGTGCCCCCAAAAGCTGAGGTATAGTTTTGGCAAGAAAGTAGAATCATCATTAGGCCAAATTTTCAGGTCTGTATTGAGGCAAACTCCCATCAATGCAAGGGCTGATAAGGGTTAATCCTGTGTGATTATTTTTATTTATTATTTAGTGAATTCTTCACAGAATCCATTACAATGGAGACTCTTAGCAGAGGCAAGGCTGTGATTAATTGCAGAGGTTCATGAGCTTTGTCATGTTGCAGTTCACCCTTCTATCATAACACATTGTGCCCAGTTATTCTGGCTGGCAAGGAGGTGGGGACCCTTTCTGTTCTGTGGGTTTGGGAAGCAGAAGTGTAAGCAACTTCTGATCTTGGATGTTTCCTCTCTGACTTTCCCAAAATTCCCATCATGTACTTAAAAGCCATAATCTCAATAGCCTTTACTGCCTGAAGGTAATGAGAAAATAATTATTCTCATTGCTCTCTTGTTTGCTGAATAAAGGCTACATCCTGCCTAGCTTAAGTGACTTACAATTTTAGTGTTCTTGCAGTTTCTAATCAGGTTTAAAAGGCAATTTAAGATAATTTTTAGGACATGATTTTTAGTTCCTTTGAGTTGATACAACAGAGAAGCAGCAAAGCCAAAATTGTCAGTATAAATGTCAGTGGTTTGAAAGGTCACTTCTCCCCCTTTCCCCACTAGCATCCCAAGTATGAAACAGTGACTTCTAATGCAGTCACACATCCTGTGGTTCATCCCTTTAACTAAACAGTCCAAAACAATAATAACAAATTACTGTCAGAGGAGATGGTTTAGTTTCAGCAGGCATGAAGCCTCATTTTACAAAGGGCAGTGTAAACAGGAGGGACTGCACTACAGTTAGAAGTCTAATGCCACTGGAAGCCTTGTGAGGAGGACAGGAAAGAATGAGGCCTGGAGGGGTATTTTTTAGTTTTATTTTAATTTTCCTCCAAATGGGGACATTAATGGTGCAGGACTGATGATGGTGTTATTGCCTCTCTTGGAACACAGTGCACACTCATTTCTTTAAGTAGCTTGTATGGTGTGTATCAGTCTGTTGGATCAGTGAGAATAGGACAGTCCACCCCAATCCTGGTGCTATTGCATAGCTGGAATTCCTCTGGACTTTAATGGATATGCTGTCAGCACAAGGGCTCAGCTAGTCCACTTGTATTGCCAGCTGAAAGAGTGAAGCAAGTATTTTCTCTTTATTACCTTTCTCTACAGCTTCATTCTCTCCAGATGAGGTGATGTGTTTTGCACATTGAAGCATATTCATATTCAGAAACATTGAATATTTGTGAATACTTTCATGCATGTCTGAGACTATAATGTCACATAACTAACCATAGTGCTAGCCTCAAGGATGTCATGGTGCATTTACCTTTTCAATATGCTTGTCAACATGAGCCTATGTGACTTTTATATGGAGCATCCCCTGTCCACAGCAAGGCTAGATGAAAACTTTTTGTCCCCGGTATAAATGAGTAAGAAAGTTTGTGTGTCAGAATACTATCTTTAAGCTAAATTCACCTTTTTTCATATCTGCTTTTATTGGAGCCTTCTGCATTTTTATCATAGTCTCTGTTATCTCTGGCTTAATTAATCATCCTTACTGTTGGTTGCATCTGTAGTATTCCCTGTTCTGTTTCCAGTCCTTTCATTGCTGTCTGCTTTCTTGTCTGTCAATAGCTGATCACTGCATATTTCTTGATTTTTGCCTAGATACCATTCTTCAATCTCAAATGCTGCTGGTGTAGGCTTTTCTTGTAACACTGATTTTTTATCTCTATTATTCTGCCTTATCTTTTTGATTATTCCAACCAAAGGCATAAACTGGAAGCTTTAGGAGGAGAATGACCAAGGACTAAAGGCTGTAGATCACACTGTGAATTTGTAGGCTTTATTCTGAAAATGCAGTGACTCCAAAACCAAGCTGAGAGTTCTTCAGAACAACCAGTTGAACGGTGCAATGGATAGGAGAGAGAGATTGATTCCTAGATTGAGTAAGCGTGGAAAGGTGTCATTACCTATCTATGTAGGATTTCAGAGACCGTTTCAAGGATACAGTGTCCAGTTGTATCCGTACCGCAGGATACTGAAGGATACTGCAGAAGCAACTAGGTATTTGATCCTAAAGCTAGTGGAGTATATTTTTCAGCATTAATTTAGTGTTTTTCTAAGGAAGAATGTTTCCATAGTCAAGGCTGTGAGTTTTTTGTGGAAGTTAATTTGTAGTTTTCAAAATAAAACTCGATGTGTCATAACATCAACACTGTCAGTCTGAATGACCAGTGTGCAGAGTCTTGGCCTATATCCTGTGCCAGTTTTACTTCCTCAGGATGTCACTGGGGAGACTTAAGCAGCCTACAAAGTATTGTATGCGAAAGCATCTGACGTCAGCTAGTGCAGGGAGACAGCGTGGTCTCATTGCTTACATCTGGGGCAGCTAGCCAGAAATACCAGGGCTCTAAGCCTAGCTCTGCTTCTGGGAAGGCTGCTGCAGCCTGGACAGATCAGTGCAAGCAGAAGCAAAAGTTTCAGCAGAGAGATGGTTGAGGCAGTGTCTAGTACATTGACTATCGAATACAATAAGGAGCTTTACAGACTTAACATAGTATAGAAGGTGGAAATAAAGAAAAAGATGTTGTACTTACCAGCTGAAATAGTTGCATTTCTTTAAATGAAAAGGCAAAACCTAAACCCTTTCTCTCGGTTTCTATTTTGCATCTAGACTTCCTGCCTTTTGTTTTGTTTGTTGGTTTCGTTGTTTCAGTCATGTAAATCATGACATTTGATTTTCGCTTTTTTTTTTCTTGCAACTGATTGGCAACTTCAAAGATTCCTCCCCTTCTGTCTATAAACTGTACCTGCCATTTCATGATTGCAATAAAAATATAACACAAGCAAAAAAAAAAAGGATGCCCATGACTGTGGTGTAAGGGAGAGCTAGTGTCTTCACTTCTATGTTATCTTTATCTAAATGAGCGTACATGTTTAAGGCAAAATTTCTAATATTCTATGGTACTTGCTAGGGGACCGTACCGTATTCAGAAGAGTGACCCAAGGCAATCAGGTCTATAAATATACAGGCTTTTCCAGTCTTCTTTAGCCTGTGTTACTCCTGATGGATGAAAACAAGTCCCACTAAAGGCCCTTGTGGACTTCATTAATTATGCCAGTGGTTGATTGTTTTGGCCCAGAATGCTTTATAACAATAGACAAATTTAATCAGCAACAGCTCTGGTTGCAACAGCTTCACAACCTCCTGGGAGCATCATGGACTGAGCTTCCTTTTGCATTATTTTCAAGCCATCAGTCAACCTTTAATCTTCCAAAATTAAGACGGAAACAAAGCATACAATGTATAATATGTAGAAAGAGTAACAGAACTGTCTTCACATTAAGTGATAATAAAAACGTTTCCTTATTAGGTGACTGAATGCCAACATTGCTGTTTCCTGTGATGCTTGCTATCTGATTATTTATGCTTGCTATCTAATTAAGTTAATTATTTAGAATCTGTTTTACTTGAACAGTTCAGCCAAGAAAATTCCTTTAGATTTTTTCTTTTGGTCATAGGAAGCTTCAAATCAAATGATGCTTGAGGTAGATGTGCATGTGTGTGGGGAGACAGGATGGGAGCAGGTCTGAAAGGGTTGAAAATATTGGTGGGAAACAAGCTAAGCAAACACTGTGAAAACTAACACTTTCTGAAACCTGTTCTTTACTCTCACATACAATGAAGTTTTGGGAAGTATTTATGCAAGGCTTATTCCATTGATACAGGTCATTTGTGCGGTAAGTTAAACTTTTAAAACTAATAATCTGAGCACTTAAAGTAACCATGGTTTGTAGAGGATTAAGGGTCATTAGTCACACTTTAAAACACTAATTTTACTGGTTCAAAAAGTCTTTGACTTTGCTACTGTGCATCATCTAAGAAGCTTTTAAAATTCTGGATTTAAGTTCTGGATATGCTAGGGACTGACTTTTATGTTGGTGATCCCTACTGTGTACAGTGGAATGGTTCCAGTTTACAGGAGTAGAAATTGTGGCCTGGAATGTTCAATATGGTAGGGGCCTTCCATTCTTCAAAAGCATAGGGATGTTTCACTATCACACTATATTTGGCATTATCTACACCTCAGAGAACAATTACTTTTTGAAAACAGAGATGAAAGTGGGGTGGAATTAGCATTTTTATTTTCAATTCAGATTGCCCCTGTTTTTCTCCAAAGTTTAAAGGTAAAGCCAAGCCAAAGATTTGGCTTTGCTGTTGAAACCAAAGCACAAGCTGAGCTGTTTAACCATGGCCATATGAGAAAAGGGGAAAAAAAAAAAAAAAAGCTACATAAAACTATATTAAAAAGTTGTTGGAGCTGAAAGAAATAGTATTAGAACATTCTTAGTGGCTTTTACTCTTTGGCTCATTCTCTCTACTGCACACAAAACTTGGCCGAAAGCAGTAAACAGTCTCCTATCTGACTCCTGTACCTCTCCTGTTTGGATATAATGTGCTGGGGAGTGGTGGTGTGTGTGGAATGACGACCTGCACAGCATTTAATCTAAGATGAGCCTTTGGATTTGTGCAGGGTTAGAGCAGTGCAGTTACTTTTTGACCAGGATTCATGTTCGTGTTATTTGTCAGATCTCACACTGAGGACAAGAGTCAGCGCGTTCCGGGAGCAGTGTGGCTCAACAGATGATAGCACTTCACAGAATTTGCTTCCTGCTCTGTTAAAAGACTTTTGTTGCACAACACAGTTCTTGTAATTAGAGACATGAGCAATAATATGCACACTCATTTTCCACCTGCTTCTTGCCTTCTCTTTCACAAGATGAAGTGCAAGCCAGCATAAAAGTAGCCAGTTTTTAATTCATCTGTCATTAATAAGCTTTTAAGGGTGCCATTATATTCACATTTTTAAATGTTGGGGTTTTTTAAATCAAGTAGGTTTGAAAGGTACGCATCTGAGATTTGTGGAGGTGCTTCACCGTAGACGAGGCAGTGGGAATGATGGTAGCATGAAATTTTGCATTATGTCTGTCAAAGTAACGTTCCCTGAAACACTGAGGAAGAAAGGAGAATTTCTGTTTGAACAGCCTATTTAATCTTTTTATTCCTGCTCAATGTCAGAGGGCCAAATCCTTACCGTTATGCAACACCCATCCAGTCTGCTATGAACTAGACAGAGGTGCACTTTATATTGACCATTTTGTAAGACACTCTGAAACACATAAGGGAGAACTACCTAAATGCAAAGTAATGTTCTCCTATTTTTGTAATAAATCTGCATATTTTTTCACTGTGCACCTTAGATCACATTCCTGTAAAAAAGCCACAAGTCCTCCTGGCTTCTGGTGACTTCTGTGACAGTAGTCATGGTTGTGTCTGTAAGGTGAGTGGAAATTAGTTGATACTCAGAAAATAAAGCGTAGGTGGAGTGCAGCCATCTCAGGCAGGAGTTAAGCAATAAGGCTGGAAAACAGTGCGTGGTGCCAACAGCATTAGCAGTGTGGACCATCGGCAGGAACATGGCACAAACTGCAGCCAGAGATGCCACTGTACACCTCTGAAATTAAAATTACTTGGGGCCTAAGGTCAAGTATCCAAAGTCATATCCAGGCACTGATGTAAGTATCTCGGTTTCCCAAGTGGTGAACAGAAACAACTGTTTCATGGAGGGGAAGTGCTGGGTTGATAAACATTCCTGTAAGCTGGCTGGTTTATTTTAATGCCAAAGTATGAATCTAGGCATCCCAGTTTGCACATTTTGTTTTGTAATATTTAGTAGAGCTATTCAAACACTTACCCTCAGCCCACCTGGCAAAGACTTTAATTTTCACAGCTCTGTGGAAAAAGTGAACCAGCTTTATTTTCACTTCAAATATTTCTTTAAAAATGAGAGATTTTTCCACTGGCAGAAGACTTAACATTTGCTGGTCAATATACTCATAGAGCAAGAATGGCAGCTTTGCACAATTTTGTTTAATGAACGAGCCTTTAGACTGCTATAGCAAACTGGCCAGCTAGCCACAGTTTTGGAAAAGTCGGTGATTTTAATTTGCTTTAATTTTGGGTGGTGGCTTGGTTGGTTGGTTGGTTGGTTTTGCAGTTTGAATGCTGTGGTGCTGCTCTGCTTTGGCAGGGTGAGGCAATACCTAGCAGTAATGGGAATCGATATTTCCTCTTACGTAGGAAAACCAATATTCATCCCATTTGGCAAATATAACTGCTTTCAGATGTATCTTTGCAGGATGGGTCAGTCTTTTGCACAGTATCCTCTCTCATTTTTGGGGAGCCAAGTTAACAAAGTCAAGCAAGAGCACCTGGAGATAACAATCCATCCTCTCTCCAACCTTGTAATTGAATGAATGTCCTCAAACCACTGAGCAAAAAGGGATGAGGGACCTGATCTCAGATGACCAGAAGATTTTTCACTCTCCTTTTGAAGCCTCATGGCATGTGATTGACCAACTGGCTTAAAAAGATTTTTGATTTGTATTAAGGTTGCATTCAAAGATCCATTGCAGAGGGTAAGGTGTAAACAGTCCTTGAATCAAGTTTGGCTAACGCAATCCACTTTTTGCAAAGGTCTGCTGTCACTTTCACACACTGCCATTAAAGATTTCACAAAAATATGCTACGCTTGGTTCACTGCCCTCTCACATTTCATAGGTGGTATAATAGATGTTTGACTCAGGATGTTCAGAATATACATTTTGGCTCTAATGTAAAATGCATCTTTGAATTAACTCAGATTTATAACCTAATGTAATAATGTTATAGTCTAATGCTTCTCTGTCCTTTATATACATTTATCTACAGCAGGAGTAAATGCTAATACTTAAACATTTACAGATAGATTCTGTCATGCTTGTAAATGAAGACGAGCTTCTCTGTGAGTTGTCCTCAAGTCAGTGGACAGATGTCACACTACTGTTTCTTTCGATCTGAAAAAGAATGGCAAATTATAGAATTACATTTTCTTCAAAAACAGGTAGCTAGTTTGACCCCTTATGGGTACAATGGCAGTGTGAGAATTTAGTGAAGGAGAGAAAGGATTGTAAGCAAATAACAGAGTAATTTAAATTAGTTATAATTCCGTGAGATTACAAATGCGAATACTTACATAAGATTTCTCATCTCTTGAACCAAGAAATTGGGCTAAAAATTAAACAAACAAAATGCTAAAATAGCAGACTTCTGTAGCAAAACAGTTCTTTTCATTTTACATGTTGTGGTTACAGTCTTTCTCACAGTACTCCTAATATTTCAAATTCTAAGAAAAATAAGAATTGCAGAGGTATGTGCAAAACCTTCTGTAAACCAGAAACACTTAAAAATTCCAGTAGACAAATGGGCTTGGATTTTGGCTAATGAGTAAATCATCCTACTTTCACCTGAGGTCTTTGCCTTATGGGCCCCAAAACTTTTGCCTATTGGTAGAACCAGAATATGTGTGTTGCAGAAATCTTGATTTGACATAGTGCTACTTGGCTACTCAAACCCAGGGTAAAAGTTGAGAAAATCCTGGTGTAGACAGGTAGATTAGATTGCCTGTGATCATAGTATTTTTAGGTAAAGCTAAATGGGAATTGGTGATCTCTGTGTTTTGGATTTTTGTTTCGATGGGCTCAGTGCATTTCCAGATGATCCTTCTGTGTATTGCAGTGCCTTTGCATATGAAACCACACAGATAAATGAGACCATCTGTCTGTGATTTATCCTGCTTTGTTCAGTGGGGTAAAGTACATAAATTAGTCTTTAGGGCTATGTTGAAGCCATGAGCTTTGTGTTTAGCCACAGTCATCTACCCAAGCTCCAAAAGTGCAAAATAGTGATCAGCTTTATATTGAGAGCACTCTGCAAATGCACACAAGGGGCCTGAAATACTTGGTTCTCACAGGTTTTCACAAACAAGAAAAAATATGGGTAGGAAAGTTGCCAGCTTTCTCCAGGCCTTGAGAACCGTGATGCTGATGTGTATCTGAACCTAATGTAAATCAAAACATGTGCTGCCAGATGAGTATTAATACTGTAATTTAGTCTTAGGTTTTGGTTGCCATCTAGATGTTGGGGCTAAAGTTGAGTGTTTATTAATGTTACCTATTCCTTACAATCAGGACTTGTCCATAAGCAAATATTAGGCTTAACTGGAAACACATACATGTGAATATATTCAGCTGAGGCCTGAGGTGTTGTCCATTGAATTTAGTGGGTATTTTTCTGTGAAATTCTATTAGGGAAGATTGGGCCACATAAATACTCTTAGTTTGATTTATGTTAATGAATAATCTTTATAAGAAGCTAGTAGCATGAGTAAATTAATTCCTGCATTTGTTTGTAGCATTGGGCTGCACTTGATTTCTGTTAGTCAAGTTTATTTGAACCTGTCAAGTGAGGGCAGACAGGCAAATTCTTGTAATAACAGGTCTTAAGAGAGATTGATATGAGGTGCCCATGTCCTGGCCATGAGAGATGAGGAAGTAACTTTGGGTACATAAAGGGTATGAAGTTGGAATCTTAAACCACATTTACCACCTCATCTGCCTCTTCAGAGAAGAAATCTGTCATGCTAGAGAAGGCCTAAATGAAAAGCTGGAAACCCTGACAGAATGTGTAGCTCTGGAGTTACACCTCTCCTTCATTAGAATGAAATAATTTAGCAGTTTTTTGTCATTTATGTTAGCTGTCTTTATAGCAAAAATGGACATGATGGATTCTAGGTGATGAAATTGGTCAAACAGAAGTAAAGAACTTACAAGATTACCTTAAAGGTGCATGTTTGCTGGAGTTAGGGATATCAAGACTGCTGCTGGAATGGATCATTTTGCTATCCAGTCAACCTAAATCCCTCTGCAGGGGGAGCATAACTTGAACAGAAATCATCCCCCTTCCCACTGCCCTGCTAAAGCAAACATTTTGGTCATATGTGGAAATACAATTTGGTGTAGTGTAAGTGGAAATCCATTCAATGAAATTTGAATACTATAAAACCTATTTGAAAATATAAAAACACATTGTAATCAGTTTCCTGAGGGCCTATTAACTTCACTGGTTCAAGAAGGGTTCATCCTAACCAAATGAATCAAATTCTTATCCCCGTGAGATGTGAATTTGTTGAAGGGTTGCACAGGTGACTATTTAGGGTGGCCATTTATCCATCCTATATATTACAGTTTTGAAATGAACTGGCACAAAACTTGTTTAAATCAGTATTTGAGGTGTTCTAAAGGTGTGCCTAAATTAGGCTTAGTTAACTAGTAGAGACATGATTTGCATAATGTTTTGATTAGCAGAAATTGTCGTACAGTTTAAGTCTCTGTGTACTGAAATTTGGACATAAATACACTCTGTCTGTATATGCTCATAGAAACATGGGAGAACTGCAATACTAACTGACTCTAATGTTACACTGCACTCCTCCAGAGCATGTGTATCACTTTTCAGAGTATTTTTGTTTACAGGTTTTTTACTACCTGCTTTCTGTAGAGGACATTGAGCTTCAAGCCCTAGTAAAAGATCCCTTTACCCTGGAAACGAGGCTATCTAAATTGTCCTTTCATGGCCCATTATGATAATAAGAAAAGGTGGGGAGAAGGAATCAACTGAAAACAGAATTTCTTGGAATGGATTCTGTTTGTCATATACACATTGTGGGGTTAAGGAAATTGGAAGGAAATGTTTGTATAGTGGCAGGAAATGTTAAAGTAACATGCAGACGCCTCTGTAATTTTCTGCAGATTTGGCAACTTGTTTCTGCAGAACACACTGAAATTTAGACATAAGTACAGTGATTTACATTTAAGCAAAAAAAAAAAAAAAAATCAAGATTATTTGTAATCATGAAAATCCACATGTTGGGAGAAGCTGTGGTAAGACACTGCACAATAACTGCCAGAATTTCTGAAACAAGGGGCTAAAACATCTCCTGTTACAAGACTAACAAGATTATTATCGTAACTTACATAATATGGTACTTGGTGTTTTAGATGTGCTACAGACAAATATACAGTTACATAGTTTGTTCAGGATGACTTTTCCAGAAAAGCCACCTCTTTTCTCCTCTAGGACATTCCCTAGTAACCATTAATTAACAGTTTTAAGTAACCCATCAGAGATGAATAAATGGAGTCTTTCATAAATAAGGATTTACAGTGTAATACCCTGCTACTATTGAGGTATTTTTTTCTTCATGTAAATTGATTCATTGAAATCTAGACTGTTTTCTTAGGGATAATTGGAAACAAGAATTAACTGAAGATTTTATACAGAACATGAAACTTAACCACAGTTTGTTATTAGCTAGACTGTCTTTCTCGTTGGCGCAAGATGCAGCATTTCAGCTGGTGGGTTGTAATGGACTATGAAGGCCCTTTGAATGAGAACAGGAAAAGTATATTTTGTAACTAATATTTAAAGTAAAAAGGGAAGAAATGGAATAGCAATATGACATAGGAAGAACAACATACATTAGATTTAAAGCATGTTTTTAAACTCATTCTTAGTGGTGTGCAAGAGTTTTACTTCATCATGCAAGTATTCCTTTTTCTGAGTAAGTAAATAGCCATTAAGTGGTACAAGGGCTCTTGGTGTAAAACAGGGCAAAAAAGTTTATTTCCTCACATGATTGAAATTTGCATGTTGAATCACTAATGCTTATGAACATGGAATAAAATATAGTTTTGGGTAGAGTCTACAGAAGGTTTATCAACCTGAAGTTAAGGATCCCAACTGAGCTACTGTGTGGCTGGCTAACATGGTAGACTACGTGGAAAGGATTTTTCGACATGTCTATTTCATCAAATTAAGATGCTTGGAAAAACATCCGTTTTTTTCCAGTAAGATAAAAACAAAGAGACTAAGTGAAATAACAACAGTGTAAGCATATTACCTGAAAAGAAGCAGCTGGAGTATCTGTGCTTTTCTCTTCCCAGAAGGAATGTTATTGTAGTAACACATTCCATAGAAAGTTTGATGCATTTTAATGTTTGAGGTATTTATCCTACTTTCATTGTGGCATAGATCTTTTCCCATACTGTTCACTTTATGAACTTCTGGCATCCATCTGTTATGGTTCCGGATCATAGATTGTTTGGACAAAGTCAGACATTTTCTAAGTTAATGACATTTGTCACTGGTTCTTCTGGCAAAGAAATGTTTGTTGATCATGACTCTTCTGACATTACAAAGGCAATTATTTGCAGTGGTTTGGTAGCTCTGGGGTAAGAGCTCTCGGTCATCGAAGAGCTACAATCATATCTTTCCAGTGCTCCTGATGTAAATAACAGAAAGAAAAAAAAAAAAAAGTTTGAAAGGGAATGAATGGTTCCATCAGAGAGAATTATACAGAGGACTAACATACTGGTTCTGGGAAAAGCAGACAGGATTATAGGTAAGCACTTTAGAGTGATTTTCCTTTACTTCATGTAGAAACAGTGTTGTAGTGGGGAAGACAAATGGGGAAGTAGTAATGGTAGCACAAACAGTCATCAAAATCATACAAGAGCATTGGACTCTGCAGAAATTACTCCTCTGGGCAGTCAGTAAGGAGGTTGCCTGCTAGCTGCCCTGAAGCTCATTAGCCATTGTGTAAGGGAGCAAAATAAACTATTCTGCATTTTGGTGAATAAAATGAATGAACAGGTTCAGCAGATTTGTAATAAGGCTTAGTTATTTGGCACATAGAGAACTGACAGATGTAGTGTCCATCACACTAATTTATATTTTTTCCAATTTATCAAAAATAATCTACTTCTTATTTGACAGCTAGCTTAAGACTGATGATAAATTCTTCTTGTTACATTTTCCCATCTGTTTGGGAAGAGTAAGAAATTAAAGGTTCCAAGAAAGGGAAAGTCCTTCCTGAAAATACTGTAGTTTGGGTTTCGGGTTTTCTTTGTTGTTGTTGTTGGTGGTTTTTTGTCTTTAGTGCCTGTGCTGATGCTGCTCTTCAAAGGCAGACTTTTCATCACTAGAATCCTCCTAGTTACAGGACTTTTACCTTGGTGTTTGGTGTGAATCCTGCTTTTTTTTTTTTTTTTTTTTTTGTCTATTTTCATAGACTTGTGCCATAAGAACATTCCCTTTTATCTTTAAACTTTCCTTTGATTACTGTCACTGACTGTCCTGTTTCCAGTCCCACTTGCAACGTTGAGTGCCACCGGTCTTCTGATTGTCCTTCCTAAAGCCTTAAGTCACATTTGCAACCCTCCTTTGAAATCTCTCCCATAATACCTCTTTTCTGTACCTCTGAGACTTGAAACCAGACGTAAGGGAGAAAAGACCAGAAGAAACCTGACCTTGTGCAAAAGAGACAAATTTCTACCCTGAGCAGCAGCTCACAGAAAACCTTGCCTCAGCAAGTCTGTCAGGAGAGCAAAGACCATTTACCTGGGTCTGTAACACCTGCTCCTAATACACCACAACACAGTGACTGCACTGGCCCATGACTCCAGTGGTTTTGAGTCAGCAGTGCAGTCCCTCGCTGGATGTTTCAATCATTGGAAACCAGAGCCTCCCTGAAATCAGGTGGTGTAATTTAGGCTCACAGCTGAAACACTTCATATCTGCTTCTGCACTGGGAATTCTCCATCACACCCTCTCTGCTGTTCCATTTTGTCTGTCTGGATGACTTGACTATGTAGTCTCTATACGCCAGTGTATTTTCTAAACAAAGCTGAGAGCATGAAAATATTATCGCTCCTCAGGGCTTGCGAGAGATAATACCTGCACATCTGCCAGATTGTGTTGCTAGTTACAAGGATGTAAAACAAGAGGCCACAGTAGCTAATGGAATGGTCCCAAGGTTTATCGGTATGAAAGAGAAAATAATTCAGTGGAGTTTAAAGAGGAGTAATAGTTTCCTCCCTCTCACTGCAGCTGCTTCACCCCATTTGCTCCCTTTTGCTTGATTACACAAAACATAAAAAGTGACAACTAAGCTAAGTGATGTGTTTTCCAGGATTGTCGTACCTTGTAACTTGATAATCATAATCCATATTCACTGAGGGAAAGATTTATTTTCACTACTCTTAAGAGGATGCTGGTGACAAATTTCTAATTTGTGAGACCATAGCTATTTCTGTGAAGGTTTTGACATGCAAATAATTGGCTTTTCCCCCTTTTTAAAGGAGCCTTTCTGTCCTCACTACACTGATTCTCTTAAATACAGTTTATTATCTAAACATTATTACTTTGAGAGCTATTCAATCTCTGATTATGTCTGTGGGCAGACCAAGACAAAAACATGCAAAATCAAACAATTTATCTAGCTGTCCTGCTCAAATACTGTATGAAACAAAAAAGGAAAAAAAATAATTAACTAAAGAATGGACAAAATACTTCATCTGTGCCTTGCAATCAAGTTAGAAAGCAGTATGCTTTTTAAAAAAGCCTTTTGAATGGATTGGAACAAAATACACAGTTTTGGAAACCAGGCCATTGTGTAGATGGAATCGTGTGCCATGTAAAATATGAAGGTCTTTAACTTCCTCTCACCTTTTCTCCTGCAATAGAAGTCTTACTGATTTTGGTCATCTGCAAGAAGCTGGCAAGGAGCAGTAGTATTCTGAACGTAACTAGTGACTTTCTGTCAGTTTTTGCCTACAATTTGCAAAGCATTTTCTGAACCCTGTGGATAGGAGTAAATGAGATTAGAATGAAGCTGAAACTTATTACGGATACGGTAGAAAATCCAGCCAGGGTTCAACTTTTTCTTCTCTGGGTTGAACTGTGAAAAATCAAGAAGTAAATCCTGCTAGAGATTCAGAGAACAAGTGTGTGTCGCTGGTTTTTAAATTACTTGAAAGAAGAGGAAATATTACCCACTTTTTTTTTTTTTTAACATTATAATTACTTTTCTTTGACTAAAGAGATTTTTTTATTGATTGAAATTCTACTAACTTGATTTTTTCCTGTCAGTAATTTGTATGTGTGTAGTGTGCTTAACATTCTTGCTTTTCAGGTATTTAATTTTTGTTCACTGGGTTAGTTTGGGAATTATACAGAAGCTCTTTTATTAACCGTCTAAATGTCACATGATAGGAGACTGACTTTCAAGTTCCTGGAGAAATAATGGCTTGAGTAAATTGTCTGTCTTATTTATTGTCCGTGCAGTGCCACATATACCAGTTTAGTAGTGATCAAAAATCCTCAGCAGAGGTGGTTTTTCTACTGATAGTTGTGAACTAACTGGTGCTCTGGGGCCCTGGGGTTTCTCCTCTTTGTCTCTGGTTCATAGTTTCACATAAAGGATAGGAATGTGTAGACATGTAAGATTTTCTCATATCCAGAAGAGATCTGGGACATATAGTTAATGCAGAGGTAAAAAAAAATACTTTTTTTGGGGTCTTTGGTCTCCAGAGCAAATGATACATCACCAGTACCAGAATCCCAGAAAAGAAGGTGGAAGAATTTTCACTGTATTAAGAGATTGTTCCAAAATTGGAAAGAAAGAGCAGACTATAAACATTTAAATAAATATCTAGATGAATAATTCATATAAAGAATCTAAGATGGATTTTTATTGTTCCCTCTGAAAAGAATCAGTAGTTTAGGGACTGTGGAGTGGGTGGGGAATTTTTTTAAGGCAGCAGAGAAAGTATTTGTTTATCCATAGATTATATCTAGTATATAGATATATACAAGAAAATAGTATATATCTAGGAAAAGGGGTGTCAAGTTATTATTAGGGCTGTATTATGAAGCAGCTCCATAAAAAGGAAACTAAAGTTCCTAACAGTATACAGCACAGACCAATGTAGCTGGTAACTGAGCTGTAATGAGCCTCTTCAAATACAACCAAAGAAAGATATAAAAACTGTTTGATAAATCTGGCAGGCCCTTTCCATATAGCTTCTTCAACATTTTTTCTTTTCCTTCCAAAAGCATCGTCATGTGATCAAGAACTTCAGTCAGCCCTAGAGGAAGCTAAACAGCCCCAGAAAGACAATGTGTTCATTCCAGAGTGTGCCCAGGGTGGCCTCTACAAACCAGTGCAGTGCCATCCTTCCACAGGCTACTGCTGGTGTGTTCTGGTGGATACGGGACGTCCCATCCCTGGTACATCAACCAGGTAAGGGAAAACACATCCAGTACTCAAAAGTGGTAGTGAGCAGATGCCTTAGTGTGCATGTACTAGCATGTAGATTTCTGTTGCTGGTGGAATTGCAACATATTCTACTATGAAGTGAAATATTTCTAAGAAACACCGAAAGTTAAGGCCAGATGGCTCCAGACTATTTCAGTGCAATGCCACAATCAGTTTGCTCCCCTAGTCCTCTTTTTTAGTTCTATTTTGTGCTGGGAAGCCAAGGCTCGGAGCAGATCATGAATAAGGCCAGAGGAAACCTCACACTCCTTACCCTGAATATAGAACCAAGTAAGATGGTGTATGGCAGAAACCACGTCCAACTTCAGAAATGTTCAGTTATTTTTCCAGCAACCTCCTCAACTATTTCATATGACTGGCTTTGATGGAACAACTGCTTGGGAACCCATGGACCGGAAATACCGGTTTAGTGTGTTATAAATAGAATCTTGGAGTTCAGTTGTCTCTGCTGATCCAGATATATGGTAAAGTACTGTGAGCCACCTAGAGCAGATGCAGGCGAGGCAAGTATCAGGTTCCAAAGGATGTTATTTAGGCTGGTTATTAAGGTTTGGCCCTTGAAGGAATGCTATAGGAGCTCATGTAAAGCTGGAAGGCAGTATGGTATCTTGATGCAATCATAAATCTTTTCAAGCTTGCAAAAATATTTTTTCTTCATTTTTATAAGGTTTGTGAAAAAAATAAATTCTAAGCCACTTGCTGTAAACTATTACGTTCTTGGGGAGTATTTGTCACATATTCTTCAAATGCTGATTTACTGATAGCTGTTCATACTGTAGTCTAGACCATGCCGATTACAGTACCGGCTGAAGTAAGCTAAGCATGACTTAAAGTTACTGTTTCTGTCAAGTTAAGATCCATATATTGAAAAACAAACAAACAAACCAAAACAAAAAAAAATAGTCCTGAAACTGTAGAATCAGTACATCTGAGACCTAGAGATGTCCTCTAGAGGTTCCAGAGGCTCCATTTTTCTGCTCTTCCTCTGTTCTCCCTCCCTAGGTTTGTTCACTGTTTCTTGTTCTTAGTGCTAATCCTTCTTTGAGTTATAGTTAAATTATTTTATGGAGTCTTAGTTCCTATTCTCTAATTCCTGTCCAAATTATCTTCTTGTGCTCATCAAGCAATGGGGCTTCTGCTGAAATTTTTATAGTTCTTCTTTAGAGTATCATTTTATTATAGAATCACAAAATAGTTGAAATTAGCAGGGACCTCTGGAGGTCCTCTAGTCCAGTTCCTCTGCTCAAAGCAAGGTCAGCTAGAGTACATTGCTCAGGACTGTGTCCAGCTGGGCTTTGAATATGTCCATGGATGGAGAGTCCACAGCCTCTCTCAGCAGCCTGTTCTACTGTTTGATCATCATCACAGTTAAAAAACAAAACAAAACTAAACTAAACTTTTTCTTATATTTTAGTGAAATTTCCCATATTTCATTTTGTGCCTGTTGCCTCTTTTCCGGTCACTGGACATCACTGGGAAAAGTCTGATTCCATTTTCTTTATTCCGCTCCACCTCCCACCCCCCCACCCCCCAAATAAGATCCTCCCTGAACCTTCTCTTCCTCAGTCTGGACAGTCCCAGTTCTTCACTTTTCCTTATTACGTCAAATGCTCCAGTCCTCTAATCATACTCATGGCCCTTTGCTAGACCCACTCCAGTATGTCCATATTTCTTTTGTTTGGGGTCTTGTTTGGGGAGCCCAGAGCTGAATCCAGCACTCCACATATATCTCACCAGTGCGCATTGGAGGGGAAGGGTCAGCTCCCTTGACCTGCTGGCAGTACTCTTTCTACTGCAGCCCCAGAGGTTGTTGGCCTTCTTTGCTGCAAGGGCACATTGCTGCCTCGTATTCAGCTTACTGTCCACCAGAAATCCCAGGCCTTTGCTGCAGAGTTCTTTTCCAGCTGGTTGGCCCCCATCCTGTGCTGGTGCAGGGGGTTAATCTTCCCCAGGTGCGGGAATTTTGCATTTTCCGTTTTTTGAACTTCATGAGGTTCCTGCCAGCCCATTTCTCCAGTCCATTGAAGTCAGGTGTATCATCCACTGCTCCCAATATTGTATCATCCACAAACTTGCTAAAGCTGTTCTCTATCCCAGCATCCTGGTCATTAATGAAAAGGTTAAACAATATTGGCTCTAGCACTGGAGTCTGGGGTGCTCCACTTGTGACTCTCTTCCAGATGAAATTTTTGCTGCCAATCCTAACTCTTTGAGACTGGTAGTTCAACCAGTTTTCAACACACCCCACTGTTCATCTATTTAGCGCATCCTTCATCAGTTTGTCTATGAGAACACAATCAGAGACAGTGTCAAAAGCCTTGCTAAAATTAAGATAAACAATATCTGCTCTTCTCTCCTTATCCACTGAGCAATCATCTCATGGGAAAAAGGCTGAAGGGTTGGCCAAGTGTGATTTCCTCTTCATAAATCCATGCTGACTACTTTCAGTCACCTTGTCCTTCATATGTCTTGAAATAGATTCCAGGAGGATTTGCTTCATCACCTTCCCAGGAATTGAGGTAAGGCTGACTGGTTTGTTATTCAACTTTTCCTTGCCCTTCTTGAAGATAGTCCTACCCAGCAGCAGGTTCACATTTTCCCTAGTCATCTTTTTGCTTCTGATAGGAATGTAAGAAATCCTCCTTGGCCCTTCGTGCTTCTTACCAGATTTAGCTCCAGGGGACTTTGGCTTTCCTACCCACATCCCAACACACTTGGACAGTGTTCTGTATATTCCACCTGTATCACCACTATGTATTCCACTCTTTATATGCTTTTTTTAAGTCTGAATTTTGTTAGGCGCTTCTTATTCATCTGTGCAGGGTTCCTGACACATCCTGCACATTGGGATGAACCATGCATGAAACTGGAGGTGGTGATCCTTGCAAATCAACCAGCTCTCTTGCCTATTCATATATACAGCGTACTTGCAATGTGTGTCATTTTGGCTTCTACTGTCATACCAGTCTGTATGTATGGTACAGCTCTTCACAATGCCTGGATGAATTACCTATGTATCTAGAATCAGTCTCTGTCTCCTTTTTTTTCCTGTTTTGTCTGCTGACCTTTTTGTGCTTGGCAGCTGCACAGTCACTCAGCTGTGGGAGAAGAGGTGGCAGGGAGGGTTTTCACTGTGCTGCATGTCTCCAAAGTTGGAATGCTGACAAATTGGATTCAGTCATTTCATGCATGTGGTTTAAACAGAAATCTTCCTTTTGCTTGATGAGTGCTCTGCCTGGTGACTGATACTCATAAGATCAACTGCTGTGGTCTTGACCATTTCTGATTTGTTGAGCTTTTCTGGACTTATGGGCAGTTCTCAACGGAGGTCTAAGGAATTAATATTTAGTAATATCCCTGGAGAGGACATGCCTGAGCACAGATGCATAAGTAGAGTACTCAATTTTAGGAGTTTCACACTAAATAAAGAATGACTGCTCTATCTAGGAATCTACAGTCCTGGTAAACAAGCAGGTGGGATTGCTGCCTGGAGTTTAAGAAGAGTGTCTAGACCTCATTTCTGAGAAAGATTTAGGTGGGCTGGAATCCAATTAATTATTTCTTGATGTTATTTTTTTTTCTATATTGATAAAATTAAACTTTCTTTCCCTAGTAGAGGGAAGTAAAGGGAGGTCAGAATATGATGATAAATATGCAGTTGTCTTTTTGAAATTTTTTCTTACAGAATAGGAAGAGTGAACATGTGAGTCCTGCCTAGTTTAAAAAACCAGGGCTTCATGTAAAATGGTGTGTGATATTTTCCAGCTTTCCATTGCAAAATACAAATTAGAAGAGTAGCTGTTAAAACACTACTGCAGGAACTGATAGCATGAGTACTCCTGGTAGCAAGATGGATGCATTACATCCTGGAGTTTCTGTTCTGCAAATCTGGATTGGATCACAAGGGGACAACACGGAAAGGACAGACAGAGCTGAGAAGCTGTTGCCAGAACAGCTTAGCATTTTGCATGTTGTTTGTTTTGAATACATTCATTGGGGTGAAATGTGTCATACCAACAGGCTCTGAATACCACAATAAGTAGCAGTCACATTAATTAGACTCCCAAAATGAAAAGAAGTTATTGAAACTAATTCACCTTCTAATGTCCTGTCATCTGAAGAAAAATAATTTTTCAGTGAAGGCAACCCAGAAAAACAAATCTCATTCTAGAGTTAAAATAAAGATATGTGAATGAAGAACTACCTTAGGACATTTAAGACAGTAAAACTCAGGCGAAATAGGCAAAGTTGTGGTATAAAGCTGTCTTTTATGAAACTAGAGGAAACATCCATTTGACTAAAAGGAGGTAATGCATTTAAAGGGTACAATCAACCATTCCCCCAAAAGTCTATCAGTATGGTCCTCCCCAGCTGGCTCCCAATGCCTCTTGGACATCACAGCGTGACCCTGGGCATTTTTTTGCTCAGCTGGGCCATATGGCTTTTTAGCAACTAGGGTCAGGGGCAAAGTAATCACCAGTGTACTTGCACTAAATCGTTTCTCTAAACTTAAACTTAAATTGCTTCTCTAAACTTAAAAAAGAGCATAAATCAGCTGCTTCATGAGGTTGCTCACACTGCAGAATCCCTGCGAAAGCCTCCATCCTTTACTGCTTTGTACACCTCAGGAATTCTCCGTGCTTCTCAGCAGACTTCCCAGAGATATAAAGCAGCCTTCATAAGCCCTTGCCAGCCGTAGATACACATTCACTGCTAGGAATTCTTTCCCCTTTAACATTCAAAAGAGTAACTTGGGATGACTTTTGACTACATTATTTTTAACTTGACAGTGCTCCATTCTGACATGCTATCCCTTTCCCACCCTTTTCCCCTGAAAACTGAGGCAAGTGTGTTTTTCTTATCAGTTCTTAGCATGGCTAGCTATTCCTGATCGGTAAATTTCTGATTAATTTTCTTTCTTCAGTTGCTTTAAAGAGTTAAACATAGACCTTTCTCACTGTAGCATTTTAACACCTATTGGACTTTAATGAACTACATGTGTATTTAACAAAGATATAAGCCAAAAGGGTAGAAGATTAGAGGCCAAAAAAGAAAGTGTAGGCACAGAGTAGTAAACAACAGTGGAAGAGGACGAGGGGAATGCAGAATCAGGTATCAGATTAATAGGCTGTTTGCCAGACACTGCATTAGTGAGCACTGCTTAGAGATTTCCCTTTCACTCTTTTATTGGCTGATTGAAGTGGTCATCCATCAGGTATCAGAATCCAACCCATGCTATCAAAGCAGCTTCTATTCCTGCCATTCTTCAAGGAAAAAAAAAGGTGTCTGTAGCTCTCTCTCCCATGTCCATGAAAACACCACCTTCTTGCAGCAGCCAAAATTTGATGGGCCAGTGGGCAGTTTCAGAAATAAATCAAGCACTCAGAGGAAAAATATTGTGGGTTTGTTTTTTTTTTTTTAATTCTGCCTGATAATTAAGATCAAAATATTTAAGTATTATTTTTAGGGGCAGTCTGGCCTGGACCCAGGACACAGCCACCATTTAATACTTTTAAAAATAATGTTTTATTTCAAAAGTTTGAGTTAGTATATTTTAATTAGACGTTTTATTATGCTGCTTAGTAAATGTTATTTTGGGGAACTTAGAATAGGAGAATTTGAAAGAAAAATGAACAGTTGTATAAAATATGAAAGAACCTACATGCAGTGAACAGATATGTATGTGCACACACAGGTACGTGGGCACAAGTCATACTACTAAGTGTGTTTAAATGAGATCTGAAACTTTCTCTGAAATGCTACACATTAAATTCTGCAGCTTCAAGCTACTTTAGGAGAATGAGAAAATAAAATTTCTCAGAAAGACATTCTATCAAGCTGAGTGAAAACCCACTATGCATCAATAGTGGGACATAAGAAAAAAGGAGGTTCAGCAGCAGATGCTTCCATGCCTCCCAGTTTTGCATAAAAGATATTGCTAGAGATGTTGCATAAATCAATCTTTGTAGGAAGTACATATAGCACAGTTTCTTGCTACCAGCTGGACAAACAAAACTAAGACTCTAAGTAAACTCAGAAAGCATAGAGGAACCAGAATATTCAAGTAGCAGGTGGAGATTCAGTCTTTTTCACAGTCCATTTCAAGCAGTTCTAAGCCCAATTCCCTTTCTTTTGGAAACCTTACCAGTTCTTTGCTCTTGTTCAGAATGTTAGTATGTTCACGATTAAGCCTTCTTATGTAAACTAACAGGTGTTTTATTTTGGTTTTGGTTTTTTTTAGAGGTACAGTAGCACATGGTTTTAGAGCTGCAGTAGTAAATAACTACCTGCCTTGCTGTGATTTTGAAATTGTTTCTCTGGTGTTTCCCAATATAAATACTGTGTCAGATGTCAGAATTTGTCATATTGTTTATGGCTTTTTGATTTGGTAGGTGAGAGGAGAGTCTGACTTTGGTTTTGGTTTTGTGGGTTTGCAAAATTATTTTTTATTATGCATTACCTTATAGCAATTCCCCACTGTTCTCTCCTACCTCAGTTTTTCTCCCTGTAGAATAGGCTTTGGAATAGATCATAATTTTTTAGTTTGTATCAACCCCAGGAGATTAAAGATGTGCTGGTTTGTTTGAGGTAAGTGGAGAATAGGCAGATGAATTTGCATTGCTCTTTCTGAATGCAAAACAGGCTTGTTCCCTGAGCAAAAGAAGGTACAAGTATAAATTGGACTACAATATTGGAAATAAATTAGTTGATGTAAATTCAATCACTGAATATATACAAGTTTGTAAGTCAAATTAACCTTGGCTGGTTTTATTCTCTCTCTGTTCTTTAGGTATGAACAACCTAAGTGTGATAACAGTGCCAGAGCTCACCCAACCAAAACCAAGGATTTGTACAAAGGACGCCAGCTTCAAGGTCAGTGAAATAGATAAATTTTGTTTCATGCATTCCAATGCTTTGTTTATTTACTGCAGGACATTAGAAAGCAATTTCTCACCCTATATCAGAACAATGTATCTTTTAGGTATCGCTATATTGATTTGCCACTGACTGAAGTCTTTGACTTTGGAACAATGTTTGTAAATATAAGTCCTGGGATATTGTCAGAGAAAGTAAGGCTCATTTTTCTCAGCAGTTTAAAGGCAGTTATGTTTTCTTACTGGTATTATTCCTTGCCGTTGTCATACCAGATAAGTCAGCAAATACGTCCAGAATAACTTGGCCCATACTTCATAATCCTTGTTCTAACAAAATCCATGGGAAGTTGGCCTCTGTCTTCACATCAGCCTAAAAATTGCATCATCTACCTACTTTTTTCCAGGAGTACACTCGACAGTTTACCTCAGAATAGTATTATTTCATCCTACTCTGTTGTAGGAACAAACCTTGGTGTTTTATCAGAATTTTCTTTTATTCACACTTGTTATTAGCATGTCAGATACCTTATCTCTGGATAGTTGAGTTACACAGAAGTCAGTAGACTTGCTTCACTTTTTAAACGTCCTTTTAATATGTTTGGATACCTTGAGGTGTAGCAGATTTAGCAATATTGCACATTATGAAGGAATTATGAATCACTGTCAGCTATTGTAAAGATCCAGAGAGAAGCAAATAATGTGGGCAGATTTTTTTGGTGTCATGAACAACATTTCAGTTTAGCCACCCAGAGAAACATTTAGACAATAGTTCTGAACTAAATATGCCCAGCAGTGTTCAAATGTATATTGAATGAAGCACACGTTAGTACTCTTTGTGATGAAACAAATTTATTTGCAAGGTGTAATAAAAAAAAAAGAAGAAATAGGAATGATATGTTATTATACCATATATAATTATGTGCTGTGTTCTACATAGAAATAAGTCAGTCATAGGGTTAACTGTAAGCTGTCCAATTACTGTGGCTGAAAAAATGGCAAGTGTGACCCAAAAACATATCTAGCCAAGTATGGTGGGACAGTGTGAAAAGCTCAGACAAGGCAGACAAGGAAACATTTGTACCATTTTATATAGCCCTATTATTTTTCTGGATTTTATCTAGAACCATGGGTACAATTCTGGTCATCTGTGTTCCAGAAAATGGATACACAGGAGAAATTAGCTAGCACTATTGTATCACGGAAAGCAGCTACTTTCCAAAAGAAGGCAGCTAGCATTTGCTTCATTTAGACAAACAAGACAAGGTCTGGATGCAATAGTGTTTCTTTAAGACCATGAGTAAAAGAAACATTTCCTCCATGACAATTTTGGCACAAGAAAAATAGGTATGAGCTACCCTGAATGAATTTCACCTGGGAGCTGTAAAGTGGTTTCCAACTATTAAAGCAGTGAGGCAACAGTATTCTAAAGAACTAGCAATGGGGCAGAAAGTCTGGTTAGTTTTTTAGGTAGATCTTGGTTACTTTATGGAAGAGACAGTGGGAGACAGGGTCGAAGGAGTGAGGCACTCCCTGCACATTATGGTTTATCACTGAAGGTACTGAACATAGATAGATAGATATATACTAAAACCACTGATCTACACTAAAAAATCACCTTGGAGCATAAATTTCATAGCCTTTACGAAATTGTCTCTATTACTCTTCCTTCACAAAAAAGGGATGGAACATTCCTGACTTGCAGTTTTGCTGTTTAGCTGCTCACAGAGTTGAGCAAGAACCATATGTGCCACGTAAATCCTCCGATATCTGAAATTTAGTGGCAAATACACCTCTGTTGACAGACAGTCAGATTGATGATGTTCAGACATTTCATCAGTCAGTACTTGCTTACTAATGTTAATTACTACTGTTGTAACTTCAGGGAAGTTAGCAGGTATTTCAGGGATAATTTGGGAGATATTTTGGACCTTATTGCAGCCTTTCAATACTTAAAGGGGGCTTATAAGAAAGATGGGGACAGACTTTTTAGTGGGGCCTGTTATGATAGGACAAGGGGTAATGGTTTTAAACTAAAAAAGGGTTGATTCAGACTAGATATAAGAAAGATATTTTTTATGATGAAGGCGGCGAAACGCTGGAACAGGTTGCCCAGGGAGGCGGTAGATTCCCATCCCTGAAAACATTCAAGGTCAGGCTGGATGGGGCTCTGAGCCACCTGATCTAGTTCAGGAGGTCCCTGCTCACTGCAGGGGGGTTGGTCTAGCTGACCTTTAATGGTCCCTTCCAATCCAAACTATTCTATAATATTTCACAGTCCTTACTCCAGAGAAATCAATAGAAAGTTGGCCATCCTTGACAATTTATTTCAAACAGCACTTGCATAGTTACAGACTTGGATAAAAGAACTCACACGCAGAAGAGAGTATAGCGGACCAGAAGCTGAAGAAACAAGTTTTGCACTGAAAGATATCACTTGCTGGTCACTCCTACCTTTTGCTAAAAATTCTGAAGAAGTATTTGCTAGCTGGAATCTTGGAGGGAGGATGGACAGGTGAAGGGTTTTAAGCTTTCACACATCTATTTCTTATCCAAACTGTTTGTGCTTTTGAACAGTACAGTAATAAAGATTTATCCAAAATCAAGAAACTTTTTCAGCGAAACAATTAACAAGAACATTCCATTCTGTAAACTCCTACCTGATAAGTTCATTGTCATTAAGTTAAGCAGTGGTCTCTTGATTTTTTTTTTTTTTTTTCTACGTTATGGTACTTTGCATTATGTGAGCTTTAGACCAATAAACCACTGCAGCAAAGTGACTTCATAATTATCATAAATTATTATGTATGATGTGTATTTGCTCTCCCATATGTTAACATGGCTTAATCTTTGACTTCCAAATGCTTTATAGAATTTGAAAGTAAGACAAATACCAGAATTTCCTAACATTTCTTAAATACTTACGGGTCAGATAGCAGAACCTCTTCCTTCTGTTCTGTAGCAGCATGAAGTACCTGCCTATAGAATTAATAGGAGGAAGAGGTTACTTCACAGTTGCAGTTGTGTTAAGGTGTTGGGGTTTTTTTTTTCTTTCTTTCTCTCTCCCTCATAAAGATTTCTCATTTCTCTCTCTCATCTAGTCTCTTAAATGTCCAAGTCCTAAACTGGCAAATTTATCTTTTATGATGCAGACACTGCATCAAGTAAAAATTAATTGAGTTTACTTTAAATATTTTTTTTAAAAAAAGGAGGTTGAAAGATAATCTTGCACTGGTGTAGCTGATTTTTAACAATTAACAAAAAATTGTACAAATATGAATCAACTTTTTAGTAGAAATGAACCACTGTTACTCAAAGTTTCTCTATTCTAAGCAATTTTGCCAAGCTATGTTTGCATTTTTGTTGTCTAAATTTAAATACATCATCTGATTGCTGAGTATTGCCAGGACTGAATAAAAAATGTAAGGTAATTGTGTACTTAATTTCATGGAATAATACATTTTTAAAAGTATGGGTTTGCTTGATTTGCAGCTTATACCCACAAAAATGCAGTAGCCTTAGGTGAAAGCAATCTGACCGCCTGCTTTGTAAAACCAGGAAGATTTTAAAACAATTACTTCACTGCTATGAATGATATTAAATAGGATAAAACCCACTAGTACATCCTCAGGTGGATTAAATTGGCATAGTTCTGCAGCTACACTGATTTATACCACCTGAAAATTTGACCCCATTACATGTTAAGCCAAATATTTTTAGCAATAATTTGCAAATAAGTCAAGATGCAGTTTTTGGCAAACACTGATATCTTGTTAAGACAAAATTGTAGAAGGTGAGGGCCCCTTGGACTCTATGGCAAAATTCCCACTACTTTAAACCGAGCTAAGAGTATATCCTCACATCCTAAGGGTAACTTAATGTAAGGCATCTGAAATTGAAGACTAATCTAACGTTTGTAGGAACAATCCAAGCCACCTGTATCTGTTAGGACTGGGTTAGAAGTTACATAATAATAATAATTCTTCCCATTAGATTTCTTGTCCTTTTTTTAAAGCCAAAGCATTTTTCTGAGGTTACTTGTGGTTTTGATCCTTCTCAGAAACTAGTCATTGTGTGATAATGAAAACTAACCCAGAAAACAGTCTAGAGAATGTCGCATACTGGGAAAACAGAAGGATTTTTTTCTTTTCTCATGGTCAATTTTCAAATGTTCTTATTTTGACCTTTTTTTCTCCTCTGTGTTATACAGTAAAATGCAAGCCCTGTAATGAACTGACATATCGTGTAGAGTCTTGAATGGTTTATTTCAGACTTTTGGATAACTGCTGTGTTAAACAGAAATTCAGTTTTCTACACAAGCTGGTCAAGAGCATTCAAAAGGGTACAGCATGAAGGCTAGCTAAGCTAAACCTATAGCATGATGGAATGAGGTGTAGGTGCCCCTGCATGCTTCTAAAATCATGAGTGGTAATAGGTCAAATTCAGCCAAGCTGAAGATATGTCAGTTCCTGGAACTGTAGTTTTTCAGGCTGGGGGTGTGAGTGAAGGTATATTCAAGCATTATATGTATTCACTGCTTTTCAGCATGTACCCTCAATAGAAGTATATTTATTTATAAACTATATAGATGTTCAACTGTGCTAATATATTAAGTATATTGTAAAACAACCTCAAATATAGAATTAAAAAAGTATGAAATAAATGCAATCTTATGTATTAATAGTACAAAAAATATTTTCTTTCTGCACTCTAATTGATTGTCTTGTGCCCCTTCTGGGGTGTGCACTCCACTTTGGAGATCAGTGCCCTAGACAATGGATAAGCTACCTGTTCATAAAGCCAAGTCTTGCCTCTGCTCTAAGCAGCTTGGAAGAAAAGGACATATAAGACAGCAAGACATGATAGCATATTGAGACAGTGCCAGACCACTAAGCTAATAATTTACCTCAAGGGCAAATCTTTTTCTTATTTCAAAAGTATGCATCAAACTCAAGAAGGCTGTTTTAGACTCTGCTGTGTGTGAGGGCTGGATAAACTTTGGATAATACTTTATATAGCTTCAGGTTTTTGTATTTCTACTTAGTCTGGAAATTTATCTGTTTTTCCTGTAATATAATTTCCATTACCAAGACCTGAAATTTTAAAAGTAAAAATTTGAAAAGTATTATGGGAAATGTGATTTTGCTCGCACAACATTCTTTAATTAGAAGTAGCCTTGATTTTTGTGCCAAAAAAAAACCCAAACCAAACCCAAAACCGAAAAAGAAATCCAAATGAGTAAAAGGCATACAAATGAGAGGAGGATACAGTGTCAAGCTGGATTTTTAGACTTCACTGGGTTTCCATGGTTTCGAGGCTTTTAGTCAGACCATTAATTTTTTTTACATTTCATTTTGGTTTGTTTAAGTTTATCCTTTTTTTTAAAACTACGTTTTTTGAAGATCCTATAGTTGTGATACTTATACAAAAGGATAATTTGGGAGGGAAAACTGTAGTTTGGAAATGGCAGTACCTTACAGACTAACAGTAATACAATCTACTGACTTGGGTGAATGTGCAAATTCAGTAAGTCCATCTACTAAATGTCCTGAATGTCTCCCTTTTCTATTTTCTCAAAATAGCATAGCTTTTCACTGCTGAATATTTCCTTTTCCTGACATGCTGATCTCAATTAGCCCCGCTGGAATCTAGTAGAATTACATTGAGGTTACTATAGATTTCTACTGGTGAAATAATATCAACATTTGACTCATATTTGTCCACCCTGGCAATCCTGCAGCTCTCTGAAAAGCCTCACTTCAGATACTTCTCATTACAATTTTTGCTCCTAAAGAATTTCTCCAAAAAGATAAGTATATCGGGGTTTTAATAGCAGTGAATTAATAATCATGCATCTGAAAGGTTTCCATTTTTAATGTCTAATTCTTGTATTCAGTGACACAAGAAGAATTTGTCCTGAAAGTAGTGGTTTAGGTCAGGTTGCTTAAAGAATTACCACCAAAGAGTTTCAGTGAAATAGGTTTAATATAAATTTGTGGAAAGGTGACTGAACAAGATTCAATGGTAAGGCTTGCTCTATGATTTATTACATGCAGTAAATGCACAGAGATAAATCAATTTGAAATCAAGTCAGAATAGAGCTGGAAATAGTTTATAATGATCAAAGGCATAAGAGGGTAAAGGAGATCCTTCTGTTGAGTCACAAGTTTTAGGGTGGACTCCCTTGTTTTTTAAACTCTTAGAAAGTTTAAGTGCTGGATCTATTTCTGTTCTCAGAGTTGGACAATGGATTAGATCTAGAGGAATATAAAGAGTAAGGGGAATTCTACCATTGAGTCACGAGGTTCAGAGTAGACCTCCTTGCTTTCTGAACTCTTGTGGAGTTTACATGCAGCTAAATCCAATCTTAGTCTCAGGCTTGGACAATGGTTTGTATCTAAAGGGTAGAGAAAGGATTTGTTCATGATTATTGTTCAAGATTATCTGTAGGATTTTAGCAACAAAGCAAATCAATAGAATTTGTATTAAATAACAAAAATAACCTAATTACTTCAAGTTTGCAATGCATATTATAACAAAGGTATACCTGTTATATATTCCACTCGAGTTCAGTGAAATACATCTAATATCTTTTGCATTCCTTAATGGGAAAAGGGTTGAAACTTGAGGAGCAGTGGTATCAGTCCAGGTCCCATCATTGGCTTTCTGTGATGGTCCCCCTCATATTGCAG
>JAVJGJ010000059.1:37592034-37608910 GCA_035590215.1 Microhierax caerulescens | reverse complement strand
CATTTTCATGAGTATTATTAACTCATGGAGCTGATTTAGAGAGATTTAATTTTTTGGATGTGATTTTTACTGAAAAGTTTCTAGCTGCTTTATAAATCTGTGCTTATATTTCACATTTCCCTACCTCCACATGGTGTACTTTTGTTTGAATATCTATGAACTTCTTAGGGTAAGGAATGTACCCATTAACAATGGTCAAAACGGTAAACTTCCTACCTAAAAACAAGTATGGTCTTGCAAGATAGTGAAAGTTTGGACAGACTTTGTAATGTCATGGCAGATTAGCCTCTAACAAGAAGATGTAATTACACAGCCCTCCTGGATGAAACTCAGCATGCATTACTGGTCAAACCACACGCGGCAGAGTAGGAAAATCTATCATGGGCTTGTAGTCATCACACTGAAGAGGGGGAAAAAATCCACAAGACACTAATTCTTACCCATTCAAGCAAATGGTCATTTTTGTAATATCTAAAGGTAGAATAGAGATTTTGACATACAACTATTCAATTGCTTTGGATCCTTATGCTAGCATTATGTCTGTGTGTCCCAGTGCTATCTCAGATTGAATCTCTTTCTGGAAGTGCCTGTCTCCATTGACTGTAGAGGGAGCAAGTATGACTAACATCAGTAGTTCAATATATTTTGATAGCTCAAGTTAAATGATGTAATTGCCACCTTACCTAAACAAAACATGAAAATGAACAGCTGTGGTATTCCACAAGTAGTGAGATACAGCCTGGCTTTGTCTCTGCTGTGGTTGATGGTATTCAGCTGAGACTGGATCACACAGCAACATTTTTTTCTTGCACTGTTCCACTCTGAAGTGCTTTTAGTAGGGAAATAAGTCTGACAATACCAATTGGGTATGAGAGCATCTGTTTGAAAAATGGCATTTTTTCAGATATTCCTTTATCTCACTTAAGTATTTGGAATATTACCTACACCGTGGATATCAGGTCAGTGGGAGGGGGAGAGAAATGACTAATGGCTCCCTGAAACCATTTTAGTCAAATGAAATCTTAAATTGCATTCTCCTTAAACTCCATTTAGACTGCTCAGCCCTGCTTACTGTTGACAAGCCCTGAACCTCTGTGCATGCAGCAATACTCTGTACTTCAAGAAATTTCTATTGGTCAGTGTTCAGCTGCTTAAAAGCACATGGTATTAAGCCCTCCCTGGGGACAGAGGTGGTCTAGAATGGAGAGCTGAGATACCTTCCTTTCTATTGAACTTTATATTTACTCTCCTTTTATCTTTTTTTTTTTTCTAATACCAAAAAGACAAAGGAGGAAATGAATTTATGTGAAATGATGTGATGCAGAGATTAGCCTAATCAAGAAATCCAAAAGAAAGTGCAAAATGGTGCATGTTAAACAGCTTTGTTTCTTTTAGCAAGGGCTCTGCAGAAAATGTATGTAAGTGTTAAGAAAATCAGGATACTTACTGTCTTTTAAAAGAAGCCTGAAGTTTACTGTGAAAATACTTCAGACCCTTTTAAAACAGCTGCTTGTAAGTGCATGACTATAGACACTGAGGTATTGCCTGCTCCCAATATAAGCATAAGCAGAGTGAATCTTTGATCACATTGGAACCTAATAGGAATTAAAATATTTGCCCTCATTGAAAAAACTTTGATGCTGTATTCTTAAAGCTACTAAGCTTCAAGAAATGCATTTAAAAAAAATCTTGAAATAATTTCTGGTACAGTGAAGATATATATGGGAGAGGTATCCCATAATAATTTCAGGAACTTGATTGCGGTTCTTGGGTGAGGAGTAGAAAAAAACAACACAGGAGGGGAAGATTGATGTAGAATAGGCTCAGTGTTTTCTGCCAGAGTGCCTGCAATCATTATCATCTCGCAATCTGAACGATGGCAGGAAAAACTCATATAACTGAACAGAAAATGAGAAAACCTTTTAGTCTGCCAGGGCTGTAATCATAATGAAAGATGACACCTGAACCTTATCATGACAGGGAGTGGGAGTTGCATAAGAACACACTATGTCTTCTAAGACATGGTATGGGGCTTCTCCTTTTTCATCTGATAGAGTATAAATTGAATGAAAACATGCCATTGGTTTTTAAGGCTGTTCCCTGCAAAATGGACGTCTTGTTTTGTTGTGTTTTCATACTTGGATACAAGTTCTCCTTGATTATCTGGCAGAAACAGCTCTCATGTTTAATCTGTGGACAGGGAAAAAGAAATATTTTCATTTCTGAATGAATGTATGCCTGCAGCTGTATTTTCAAGAGGGAACAACAATGGTTAGGCATTTATTCTTTGCATTTAGTCACTTGGAAAAGTGTTCCCGTTTTCATATAAAATGAGCAGTTTGTTTCCAGTGCATTCAGTGGGGTTTTCAGTTTCCAAAAACTTTGAAAATACCCTCTACTGATAATAAACCACCCCAGTAATTTTGTGTTTTGTATGAAACATTGAAATTTGGATTTCAAAATCAAATTTCCTGGATTTTTGAAATCCAGGCAGAGTTATGAAGTTAAGGCTTGTGAAAAATCAAGGCAGTGCAAGACTTCCCACTGCCTAACATTTTGAGTATGTTAAGGTATAACACAGAAATATCAGTTTTAGCTGATGAGTAATGCCTGAAAGTGCATATAACATAAAGATGTTATATGTGCATATAAACTCCAGCAATGAGTTTAGCTCACTTGTGAGGAAAATGAACAAGATATAGTCAAAATTGTTGATACTCTGATCTTTTATCAGTAGATATAATTTTCTGAAGAAAACTTTGACTTTTTCCTGCTTCATTAATCTTTCTGTTCGTTTTTGAGAAAAAGGCTGTCTCTGAGAGTATATTCAATGATCACGTTTTCTAAATACTAGCATGGCTTACCTGGGAGACCAGTGGAACTGGTCACCAGTGTTAAGAGACAAAATCAGTGACAAAATCAGAGTTGCATGCTCTCACTAGTTTTATTTTAGAAAGTAAAATACCTGTATTAAGCAAAGTTTCCAGCTGAGGCTTAATGGTAATGCCAGGTGATGTCCTCTTAGTCATATGGGATCAGAGAGATGGCTGACTGTAAGTGCTATGTCTTTGTAAGGAAGTGCTGCAACCTTGGCACAGCCACAGAGGATGGCATACCTGCCTGGGAATGAGCTTGGGAAGTCTCTGTGCTCAGTGTAGTTAATTGTTTGTATCACAACAGTTTAAAGTTGTATAGTCTGGGATCCCAGTGTTCTGGGCACTGTGCAAGTACAGAGTAACAAGATGATGCCTGGAACATTTGCAGTCTAGATGATTGTAAAGTCACTTGGACAATGGGTGGACAGATGCCATCAGCTGAAGAGGCAGTGAAAGTTCCTGCCAATTCCTCAAAGTGCTTCAGTCTGCCAACATATGTCACCTCTGTTTCACACTGGCTGAGCTTAAGCCAGCTGGCTTTCCTCCAGGTCCCTTTTTGCATCAGGTATTTAGACAGCAGAGAATTCATTTCTCTGGGCTCAGTGAAGAGATGTAGAACAAATGTTCACAAAGATGACAGTGTATACAAGATGATCTCAGTGGTTTTCAAATATACGATGTTATTGCTCGGGTTCAATACAACTTGTAGGCCTCCACAACTGAGAGCCCTCGAGCAGGAAATGAAATTACACCATGCAAACATCTGGGAATTCTTTCAAAGGGTTCAGAATGCTTCACAGGATTCAGAAATTTGCTTCTCTGTAGCTCAGCAGGAGTGCTACTGTTCATAGATTCCCGATGTTAGCATATGGAAAAAATCCATGAATAATTTTGGGAAATAAATTATTTACAAATTTTGCCCTTCATGCTTGTGAAGTTCTTGAATTTGTTTGCTATCTAGAAATGTCTTCTGGTAAAGTTTCTTGCTTTTTAAGTCATCCACAAGCAATTAATTGTAAATCTTCCTAAAATACAATTCAGGACCTGCTGAACCCAGATCCTGCAAACATTTATCCACATTCTTCTTGTGATTGCTTCCATTAAAATCAATGGAGTCTTTACATGTGGTTGTAAAGTTAAGCTCAGGCATAAGTGTTAGTAGAACGAAGGTTTAGGTTGGTTCCATAACCCTTGATATTCTACGTGCTATGTAGTCTCTGATTACTAAATGAGATGCAGGCACTCAGAATCAGTGGAAAGTCAGGGTTTTTCAGTCCCAGGGTACTACTCCTATTGCCTAACTGGAGAGTTACAGAATCTGTCCTGACAAGTCTGAATTTTGGGTTCCTTGAGTACATAATCTGGATTTGCTGGTAGTGATCCAACTTGAAATTAGCTTTGGAACACAATTAAAGGCAAAGCAAAGGTTATTGAATCAAATTCATTTAAGAATCAGAGTGAATATTCATCTTCTTTTATGACTTACTCATCACTGCAGACTATTCTGTGCTGTGAACTTTATAACAAGGAAAAGTACCAAGAAACAAAATGTTCCTAGGTTTTGTAGCCATCCACAGTTATAACAGAAAATGTTTACTAGAGCTGGGCAGATTTGTCCACAGAAAATAAACCTGGAGTTTGAAAAATTGACTATCTCCATGGAAAAGCAGAGTCTAGACATAGCTATTGATTGACGTATTCAACTATGTAGTTAACTGTCCTATACCTACTATTTATCCGGTGGTGAAAAGAATAGAATGCATTTTGGATTTAACACATAGATTGCATTTAGCATTTGTTTCTACAGTCTCACTCGCCATTACTTCTATGTGTCTCCCATTTTCAACATTTCAAGCAGGAAGGCACCGTAAAAACCTCCATTAGTTGTGTGTGATGTGTATATGTGTGTTTTGAAATAATCACCAGTGACTAAGAAGATTTACCCCTTCATGTATGCTGGAGATTTCCATCCCCTTAATTTTAGTTCAGAGAAGTAATATTTAACTGGTCATGAAACAAGGTCTCTGATCCACTGAGGAGAGAAGATTCCTGGTTTTCCATTAAGATATGTAGCACATATTTCCACTCTTGCAAATTTTCCAGTATATCTGGTACTTGATCCATTAGGCTTTGAATGCAGGAAGTAAATTTTAAGTTATTTTGAAGTATTCTATTTGCTAGAATTTTTATCTCCCTCTGAGATCAGCATAGCTGAATTCACAGGATCAAAGAAAGCTGGAAGGATTAAAAAAAATATTCCTAATAAAATGTTTTAAAACTCTCTGAAGTATTTATGCAAGAGAGTTTTGGATTCTTTTTTTCCCAGGTAACATGTGCTTGCACAGGATTTGTGAAGGTGCACGGGAGTATAGTTTCTGCTGGTGTTTGTTTGGTGTGGTGTGCCTGTACTTTCACAGTGCAGGAATAATGTGTTTCTGATTTATGCAGATTAAAAGCTTTTATATGATAGTTTATATAGCCCTAAATTTAAATCTGTGTTTATACTAACATGCACATGTACACACAGAGATCCTCTTATGCTTCTCAACTTACCCTTCTATGAAAGGGTCTTAAACAGGTTCTACTTATGAATATATTGAAGCCAGCTCAATAAAGAATTTTCTCATGTATTGAATTGAACTGAACCCGTTCTGTGAGCTGTATCTTATTTCTGCTGCTTGTAATGAACTGTTGTGACATACTTTAAAGAAAAAAAAAGAAAATTTTCCTTTGCCTCACCAAGTTGGCTGTACTATTCAAATTTAAGAAAATAGTGGTTTTGCTATCATCAGTTTTAAAATTTGTTGTGTCATTTTGTTAAGTATAAGAAAAATAAGTACATATGTATTACATCCTCTAACATTAGTTGATAATATCCAGATGATTATATAGATAACTGCTTGACGGTAGCTCTGTAATTGACTTAGTAAATAATAGTTTATTGCTATGCTGGGCAGTTACTTTCTCTAAAGAAATTTGTTCTATTTAATCTGTGAAACTGTGACTCAAATTCTGCTTTTAATTCTTTGCTTTGAATCAAAAATAATTTCACTGTAACCAGTTCTGTTAGGACTGAAAGTGGTACAAATGACACTGATAACCAGAACAGTGTACCTACCAGTCCCTACAAAGGGCTCAGTATAGAGAACTCTATTTTATTATTATTTTCATTAGTATTTGTGTTTCTTATTTCACAGAAGGGAAGTAATAAGTGAGGTTCAGTAGCAAGGGTTGTGTCACAGCACTCTCCAAGCTATCAGCTGCAACAAGGTCTTTTACCATCTCATACCAGCACACTCCCCATGCCAGTCCCTCTGCCGCCATCTCCTCATCTCTCCTCCTCACTCAGGGCACGTTCTCTCTTCTCTTGCTTCTTCCTCTCTCCCCCATTCGGGGCTTGTGTTCTCTCTCCATCGGCTCTCAACCATTTAACCAGCCACAGCTGCACCTTATCTACATTGACCAACCCGCTGCCCCTGAAACCAGCCCACAGTTGTATATTATCAATGATAATTAAGCCATCTTCATTCTTCTACAGGGTTGTTAGGTTTCAAGAAGTGCCAGTGTTACAGTTCAGATTTCTCTCACAAATACTAATTTTTCCTGGAGAGTGCTCCTGGCACCTGGAGCATAGGTGTCTTCTGCTCTACAAAATTCTGAGTAGAGGTCTGTTCCTCTGCTTCTGCTGTCCTGCTCCAGAGCAAGGCAGCTCAGATGCCAGACTCTGGAGGGGCTGCAGGGGGGAGGTAGAGGTGACACCAGCTGTGTGCACTCCTGTGCTGAGATGAGTTGGGACAATCAGCTCCTTCCACATGTGGCACAGGCCAGCTTGCTCAGGCATGAGCCTGGGCTGGAGGCAAGATGTGATGAATGAGCTCTTTGTATCTTTCCCTGCCAGTGAGACCTAGCAGGGGTTTTGAACTCTTTCCCTGCCAGAAGTGGGGTGAACTGCTCTGGCCAGCCCACCTTTCCTGTAGGCACATGTATGTGCCTGCATTGTCTGCCTAGAGGTTGTTGTATGACATTTCTCCAGGGAATAAGAGTTCTCTTTCCTGTATTGGTGAGCTCAACAACCTCGGGCAACGTCAAGTTCACAGCACGTATGATGTGACTCCTTGAGCATATCTGCACTCTCTATTTGTGAATGATTTCCATGTATGTTAAAGCTATGGAGTGGTAGGTTACCATGTACATGACTAGAAATGGCAACATTTCTAGTACCCCTTTGTATCTGCTCTGCATGCTTACCTCTCCAATTTTTCATGCAGACCTATTAACAAATAGTGTACTTAACCATGAGAGAAAATGTAACTTTCCAGCCCTTACAACTGTGTCAACATATTTTCTCTTAGAAATACAAGAAGATCGCTTCTGAAAAGACACAATTGATGCATCTTGTGCTGTGTATATATCAAAGGACTGCTTTCTGTATACAGTATGAGTTTTTTTTCCCATGGCAAGCCAGGATAATTAGTTAATTAAGAACTTTTTTTAAATATCTCGCTTCCTCCTTAATCATTTAGTGTAATCTAAGTTTTCCTATCTGCTTGGTCAAAGCATACTTCAGTGTAATTAGAACACCAGCTGGGCTGGAGACGTTGAGATTATCTAAACTACAGAAACGGCACCTACAGACAGCTCATGCTCTAGATGTCATTGACATTGCCATATTGATTTGAACCAAAGTCATGGATAAAAATAATTAATTTTAGATACACAATCCTGCTGTCAGATTTTGAAAGGAAGTACATTTCTCTGGGTGAACTTAGTCTGTTTCCTACTGAATCAAAGGAAGCTAGATTCTCTTATTAAAAAAATTTACTTTGTTTCCTGAATTACTTTAATTTTTTTTTTTTTTTTTTTTAATGAAACTCCAATGCTTTTCTATTGCAAGCTGAGCTAAGTTTATTTTTTTACAAACACTTTTTTGCAGAATAGGGGGGTTTTGACCATCCACTTTCTTTGACACAGTGCTGGTTTCATCCTTTGCTGTGTTTCTTTTTCCCCTTGTTCTTGCTTCTTGATTAAAAAAATCAAGGCAAACAGCCGCAACATCTGCGTCTCACATGTTTACAAGCCCATTTCATTAATTCTGTGAGCTCTCCAGGATTTATGCATAGCTTTTTTTTTCTCTAGATGTGTTTGTCAATAGCAAAAGTTTAATCCAATAAGGATGACAAAAAATCACTCATTTGAAGTTCCTATTAAAAACTGGCTTCTTAAGACAGGTATTTTGACACCTATATTAACAGGGTGCACAGTTCTCTTGGAGCCAAGTTTGTGTTTTAAAGGCATGCATCACACAACCTTATTGCAAGCTTGGCAATTGAATCAGGAAAGAGATTAACGTGTAGTGCAGTGGCTGGCCATGTAAGGTCCAGGAATCAGGCTTTAATTTACAGCTCCCTGTATGGCTTGGTAAAAAAGAAGGCACACTGCTGTGGTGCTGGCATTTCCGATGTTTAGAAAAACAGGGCTCACTGTTCATCACGAGTTGTTTTTACTTTTGAAGTTCATTAATTTCCCTGACATAGGCAGGTGGCTTGGTGAAGCTAGGGTTATTTGGGAAAGCAGAACTCTTCTGGGAGAGTGAAAACTGTACAGTTTATTTTACAGTGAAACCTTGTTTTGTCAAATTCCTCAGCTGCTTGAGCTTTAAGCTTGGAGACCTAACTAAGCGTGCGGGTGAATGCTTTGTTGTTGCTAGCTCTCATTCGTATCTGGCTGTGGGGTATCTTGTGGGCAGGCCTCACTTGATAGTCACTTCGTGTGGAAGGCTTGGGGGGGAAGGAGGAATGTGAACAGATACACACTGCTCTGATTCTTTACAGTCTGCCCAAGTAAAGTCGCCCTGGGAGGCAGGTCAGAAAACTCTGGTTTATGTGAGAGGCACGCGTTTCTTATCATAAAACTATGACCTGAATGAGTCTATTAAACCTGGACTTCTTGCTCCAAGTCAAACCTGGTCTTCTGGAGGGAGAGTGAAAAAAACACACGTTAGACCCACTGGATCTTACCCTAACTGCAATCTTATGCCATATTCTTAATTCAGGAGGATATGTATGGCTGCTATACAGAAAGTAAGCTCATTGTGGGATACAGTGAATGTCTTGATGTTAAAGTTTTCCCTCCTTCTATAGTGAATTTCAGAACCTATTCAACTGTGCAGAAAGAGAAGGGTACTTTGTGTGCCTTATATCTCAGATGGCTCTCATAAGTGGGCCAGTTTTCAGTCCTAATACTAAGGAATATGATTGGGTTTTTTTTTAAGTATTCATTTACAAATGTATTTTATGTTAAAGTAAGGATTCATACCCTGTGCATAGGCTCAAGTCAAGTTTCCCCTGACAGATTTGATTTCTCTCTCAGTTGTTTAGCTTCAGCAGTTTCCCTTAGTAACACTCGTAGTTTGGAGACAAGAAGGAATTAATTGTGTTAATTTACTTGTAACCAAACCAATATTTGACCTCCTTCCTTCAACAGCAAAATACTCATTCCCCAACCCCTCTACCCGCCAGCTGCCACCTTTGTGATCTCTGTTTACAGATAAAGCAGAATGCTGTAACACAGGACAGATAAAGTGAGGACATTCTATACTCATTATATTTTCAGCAGAGACTACAGATAAATGCCTGTCATAAAAGAAAAGCAATTTATTCTTAAAATGTGCTTTGGTAGCTAGGCAGTTATATTCTTTTGCAGTGTTTCCTGGTAACCGTTTCAAAACATGTCAGTGGCATTAATGGAACCTCTCAAATATGTGAGAGATGAAAAGTGATCCTCTTCATGCAGAAAACTCCCAAAAATATAAAACCTAAAGGACACTCAAAATTATTGTAAAACTTGGATTTGGAACTCCCATCCTCTCTCCTTGTCGATACATGTTTCCATCTTTATACACCCATGAAATTCATAGATTGTATTGATTCTGCTTCAGTAGATCACAGGAATCAGAAAAACCCAAGATACACTTAATATTACAGACAGTCCCAGGTGCCTTACTAAGTCATGTTATTAAGCACCAGGTTTGGTGATGTTTCTGAAGGTACTGTGTGAGAACCCTGAGTTCTCTATCCATGTAAAATTTAGATAATTCAATGAAAACTTTTTCATTGTAAGAGTAAAGGTGACTGAAATGAAGCTTGTACTCTGTGTTGTGAATGGAAATATAACTGTCAAGTTGAGACAGAACCACTAAAGTACCCTGTGCTTTTTGTTGCCCCTGTGAATGATCTTTCCATTTTTGCTTTATCCCATGATATCTGAATGTTTGATTCCCTCCAGCGCCCCTATTTTTTGTACTGTGCTCTGAATTCAACGTTATCCCACTGGAACTTGTATTGTCTACATTCTTTATGTCTCCTAAGTGAAACATTTATCTTGAATAATAGACAAGTTAAATGCTCAGTTTTAACTAGAATGGATTTAAAGTTACAAAATCAACCCCAACAGACTTAATGAGTCCCTATATCAAACAACAGGCTTCTTTTGTGTATATGCATTACTGAAAAAAAATGTAAACACTGACTTATAGTATGGCAGAATGATAAAGTACTGCTTAAGCATCAGTTCCCACAACTCTGTTGTTTGGTAAAGCAAAAAGCCTTGAGTCCAAAACATGCAAGGTAAAAAACTTATTCACTGAGAATTCAACTCTTCAGTATGCAAAGTGCAGTGGCCTTGATCCAGCAAAGCACTGAAGCCCATGTTTTTCTTTAAGCTCATGAATTCATTTGTTCTAGTGAGATTATTCTGTTTGTTGACCTACTTGCCAGGCTTTTTGGAAGATGTTGGTTCCGTTTCTCTGCGCCATGCAGGATTAAGCCTTAACTTAAAGGACATGCTGCTGGTCTGATGCTATTGTTATTTTTCTGAAGAAAATGTTTTAATGTAGCGTTAGAAGTGGTTTCTAACACTGTGTTTGTTCTGAAGAGTTTGCTCGCAACAAAAGGAACACTTCTGTGGACACAGAATAGCTCGATGATTAGAGCACTCAGCTGAAGAGGAAAGGACCTAGGTTCAACTCCCTGATCCAAACCAGACAGAGCAGGGAATTGAACCTGATTCTCTAGTGTCAGAGATTAGGGTACTCCGCTGGGATAACAGCAAGCCAGGTTTCAACTCCCTTCTCTGTCTGGTTTGGATCAGGGAGTTGAACCTTAGTCTCCCCCATCTTAGTTGTGTGCCCTCATCACCAAGCTATTTGGCCAGGATGGGATATTTCGTTCTTAAAAAAAAAAAAAAAGAAAGAAAAATAAAAGGGAAAAAATGCTAATTCTTCACCAGGCTAAAATCTAAATTACTCAATCCTGAACTTTCCATGTGATGGAATTGTTGTCTCCTGGCCAGGCCTAGAGAGAGCTATTTCATGGTCACGTATCAAGAGCACCAGAAGCAGTAGGAAGACATATAAACCCTTTGTCTCTTCAGATGCATCTAAAGATGCAAAGATTCAGCCATGTTATCCACAAAGCTTTGGCAGAAGCAGAGAAAACAAAACCACCAAAAGCCTACTCTTGTGAACACCAGAGCTATCTCAGTTTTGTTTGGAGGAGAATGGGGGAGGAAGAATAATATTCTGTCAGTGTTGGTGCTGTTGGAGGTGTCTGTGTCAGAGCACAGGCTGTCCGTGTGAGTTCACTTGGAACTTCTGGCAGCTTTTTTTCCCCACTGGTTTCCATGCCTCCTTTTCTTCCTGGACTTTCTACTTGATTCTTTCTAATTTCCATGCTTGTCTCCTCCTTTCACTACCCTTGCCATATATCCATGTCCTTCTGCTTCACACAAATAAATTGTTCTGGCTTAAGCTTTGGTCTTTCTGGTGGCACACATAGTTGAATCCTGCTGCAAAACCCTCTGTGAATGGGCTTGTATCAGTTGAAAGAAATGGATGGGTTTAACTGTTCATCTTGTCCCTGTAATACACACACACACACACTGATAGTCATAATCTAATCCCAGGCATTCTTTAAGGTTTAAGGATATTTTTTCTCATTACCTTCTCTTCTGCCTTCTGATTTTAACCATATTAGACCACCTATTGATTTTTTTACAGTCTAGCATGTGAAGCCCTGTATAGCCATCTGCAGAGGGCTTGGTTTACTCTAGTTATATAAAATTCATGGTCTGAAACTGTGTTTGAATTTGCAGTGCTAGGTGTCTCCGAGTATGGAGTGTAGACCTCTAGTTTTGAATAAGACTGCTTTACATTCGTTCACTTGAGATGGAAAATGACTGCTGTTTACTAAATCAACATTAGAGTATGTATATTTATATCAAAGGAGTATTCACAAGAGAGTTAGAATGGAGATGTGGGGTGTATGAATTATAATAACAGTCATTATTTCAGTTCGGTTCACCAACAGGCAAGCACTTACTGCTGCAAAATTTGTAGCTGGAAATCAGGTTATTATGCATGCACAAGAGGGACTCGATTCTGCTGGGTATGAGCATCTGGGATGCTGCTGTTGTACATTCATATTGTATTTTCCCCTATAGCCTGCAATGCCCTGGGCAGAAAGGTGTAATGTGATGTCTTGTTCTCATCTCTCCATTTATGCAGCAGCAGACAGCAAGATGCCTGAGAACCTCCTTTCTGTGTTGCTGTACTGTGTTATCAACAAATTAGATTTCATGGGCTGCTCCAGAAATAGGACACACACACTCCTATAACTGTGTCCACACACTCAGTTTTGCAGCATGCCATGTCATGTCAGCCTCTTTATTAAAAGACAGGGTGTTTCACTATCTCTTTGTTTCCTCTCGAGTCCCGTGGTCAGTAAGCCTGAGAAGGTTTTAACTTTTCAATAGCCTTTCTCTTCAGCCCCATTGGATATTACCTGTTAATACCAAGTGACTGACTCTGGGCAACATGATGAGCATGAAACTCCCCGCCTCTGCTGAAGCCGACAGCGTGGGCTTCTGCACAAATACCAGGAAATCCAGGCCTTGGCGTGGCTGCAGGATATTCCTAGCTGCGTCCCTGACCGAATGCAGGACGTGCAGCTCACAAGGGAAACAGACCACACTGTACACAGTAAAACTGACATCCAACGTAGTGATCCAGTGAGGAAACCATCCTCATGGTCCATAATGGAGTGTTATCATGTAATTGGATCTCCCTGATGTAAAACGACCCAAGGCACTTTGTAATCAAACCACATGCTGTAAACTATTTTACATGAAGTCAGCTGCATTGCATCCTTTCTGGCAGACACTTTAGAACCATAATTACATTCATCTCCATCTTTAATTTATTCCATTGTGCTTCTGTCATTGCATGATCTTTGCTACCAAGCACTGTGTTCATTTCCTCAGTACTTACTGTAAATTGCAAATTAAGGGTGACATGATTAACTCTGAATTGCCCCGCTTTTTGGGGGATGAAGTTGAGCTCATCATTACTTGAACATTACTTTATTGTGGTTTAATGAGGTAGACAGTATTGTATTTGGCTTGGGGGATCCATTGCAAATAGAGGTCAATTTGCAAAGAAAGTTTGTTTGGAAACCTGCTGTAGCTACAGAGATCTCACTCTGTCACCCCTGGAGAAGTGAGCTGGGTAATGATGAATTAGGAGTGCACCTTCATTTTTAAATTAAATGAGTAGTGTCTAATTATTAAGGCCTGAGCCTTCAATCTGTCATAGTATGCTCACTTCCTTCAGCAGGAACTAAGGGCATTTTATTCTTGCATAATACCATACCTTGTAAAAGTTTCATACTCAGATATTGTAAAGCTGTATCTATGCATTTGTATTAGTAATTTTACAGCTTTTTTTTATTTAGTAAAGGATGAGCCACTGAGATTTGAAATGGTATTTGCAGAGGAAATCTGTCATGTTTCATGGAAAGTGTCCAGGAAGGTAACACAACTGCCAATCCCCAATTAAATACTACATAAAGAGAGATAGATATTCATGATGCCAGGTTTCCAAGGACTGGTTCATTCCATAGTGTTCAAGTAATGCTTTAGTCGTTCTTGCTGCCTCTTGTTTCACTTCAGTTACTTCCAGGATTTCCATTTTATAAACATCTTTTAATCACTGCTGTAAAAAATTCAGTATATAGTTAATGTTCCAAGAATTAGCCATGCCTACCTCCCCTTACTACCAGCTCCTCTTTGTGTTGGAAATCCGTTTTCTAAATCTTTCATTTGCTAGTTATGGGAGGGAGGGAGAAAAAATAATCGGATAGCATAGATGAAAATTTGTGTCCTAATTCAAATTCAGTAATGATAGGTATCCGTTTAAGCAAAATAAAGCATGGGTAAAGATTCTGATACTTCACCTGACTGCTTGCAACATAGCTAGGTCTTCCATCTTCTGTCTCTTTTCTGCCTCTCCCTTATCCATCTCCTTTTCCAGCTCATCCCACCCCATTCAACAATATGCTTTGTGTCCTTGTGGCAGTGACTTAACTTCATAATTGGTGGTTCTGCCACTGCTTCCATTTCTAGGATAGAGACACCAAGTCACTGCATCCGTGGGACTCCCCATTTGTGCACCACAGGTCAGGGTTTCTCTGTACCATCTGTATTAAAAAAAAAAAATAAAAATCAGAGTTCTTCAAAGGTGCATTTTTAAAAAAATCCATCATGTGTTTAGCAGTCTTTGAGCAATGAAAGGCATCTTTAATGACTACTGGCCCTACATCTCCATCCATCCTGTCTTATGAAAATATGTCTTATGAAAATCTAGTTCCACTCCGTGGGCAGGGACTCTGAAAATTGGTCGCACATAAATGTGTGCCTCTGAGCTGATAGTTTCTAACTCAGCTCTGAATTTCCTTCATCTTTTGCTTTAATGAACATTAAAGAATAGAGACTTTTTTGCGCCTTTATCTGAGAGTGGATGCTTTTGAGATTTTCAGCTGATGCCTCTGACGGTAAAAGTAAGAGATAAAAGTTGAAATCAACTTATTTCTGGGGTCACTTCTATAATTACAACAGCATACTTTTTTTTTTTTTATAGCTTTTCCTTTTTAATGGATATTTAAATAGAGGTGATTAAATTTGGTTATTTCATACCCATCGCTTGAGAGGAGACAGAACAGCATGATGACAATACAAGTGAATTGGAAGTAATAAATGTCTCCTAAAAAGGACTGCATTTGACTCCCTAAGTAATATTGGTTGTTAATTGTTGAGGCTCTCAGAGTGATAATTCAGAGATTCAGGTGCTTGCCATACTATACAAAACTGGATTCCAAACTATTAAATTGTAATAAGCTAGTGTTGAAAGTGTTACTGAAGTCAGAAGTACCAGCTACGTATCTCAGGGACAGGCAGTCATGAAATAGGACATGTGAAGCAGTAGTATAACCTTTTGAAAATGAGATCCAGTCGCTTTCCTCTTCTGGCATTTTTGGGGGCCCCTTTCTAATCTTGAAACTCTTCTCTCCATGTCCTAATCAGTGGGCTGATTGACTTGTGTCACTGTGCCAACAGTTCAGCCAAATATGTTGTCTGTCTTACTTACGCTGGAGCTGGACCCACATGGCTATATTGTAGATCATGTTAAACGTAAGGTGACAAGCCTCTAAAGGTTAGGAGTTTGTACTGGCACAGGCTGAACCTAAATGCTCAGAATTTCAGATTCTTCTCAGCACACTGAAATGTCTTTGGCCTGCAAAATGGGGGTGGATGTTGTGTAAGCAGTGTTTACCCAGTAAAAACATCAGCTGCCTTGTGTCCAGTTAGGCAGCCAAGGAGCAAGACCTCCTTACCATCTGAGTTTTCAGATTTTTTTCCTGTTCCCAGTCAAAACTAGAAAGATGAGAGTCTACAAGAGAATGTTTAAAAAAAGCACATAAGGTCTATAGACCTTCTCAAGTTCAGCTTTGAGTTTTGGATAGCATCTGAGAGGGTTACAGTGTTCTAGCTGGTTCATCCCTGCCCATTCTCACAGTGACATTTCTGAACTGTTAGCAGCCAGAAATTCGCTTCTCAAAAGCCTTTCAAAGTCTCATGGAGGAAAAATAAACTGAAAAGTGGTAATCAAAAGTTAGTTATTCCATGCTGCCTGTGTTCTGCTGATTCTCTTTTTTCCAGTTTAACAATAATATTACAAGAATTGAAATAAATGTAATGAACTGCTTGCTTTTCCTATCAGCAAATGCTCTAGCCTAACTTTATCACTCAGTTCCCTGCAAAAACTGTTCATAGTATCATATACGTTTCTGCTAGGAACATTATCTGTTCTTTCCATGACATTTACCCAAAGAATAGCAGAGCAGTTTGAGTCTCAATGAACTTAGAAAACAGATACATATAGAATTCATCACAAGCAGTTTTGCACCACCTGCAGTGTAAGTTAGCTGTCTGGACTTGCTCAGTAGTTAATGAGGAAAAAGAGACACATTTTAAGGGAGATCCTATCCTGTTCTAAGAAAAAGTTTAAGGTAGTTAGGATGAAGGCTTTCTGAATAGGTTCCTTTATATTGAGCTTAACTAACTGTTATGGGTGAGACACCTCATTTCAGCAAGCTCAAGTTCAACAAATCCCACTCAATGTACTTTGGTATGATATGAATGCCTGGGATTGAAGGGCTGGGCCTTGAGAGAGCATCCTTTGTTAACTCTCTTGGTTTCTACCACCTGAAATTAGAACACAAAAGATCATTTTACAATATAACAAAAATAAGGTTAAATATATGTGTAGAACTGAAATCTGCTTCCTGCCCTTCTGCAGAAATAATGCTTCTTCCCTGTAAGACAGAGATATCTGGGACTACAAAACAATGGGTCTGTAGCTCCCTTCCAGCTAACATCTGCTCTATTCTACTTCATTATTTCTGAAATTTGGGTAAGCACATATAAAAGAATGTAGCTCTGAGTTTAATTCTTTTAATTGGTAAAAATATTTGAGAGAGAAAAGAGAAGAGAAAAATAATAAAAAAATAAAAATAAAAGGAAAATAAAAGAAAAAAGAGAAGAGAAGAGAAGAGAAGAGAAGAGAAGAGAAGAGAAGAGAAGAGAAGAGAAGAGAAGAGAAGAGAAGA
>JAVJGJ010000059.1:37555479-37583380 GCA_035590215.1 Microhierax caerulescens | reverse complement strand
AGCTATATTTATAATGTTTTCATTTCCCTCTTTTAGCGGCCCCTAAAACCAACACTGAGAGCACTTCATCCAGCAGGCAGGTGAGTAGTGAGGAAAGATCTCCATTCCTGCCTTGCCCAGCTGAACTTCTGGGGTTTTTAGCAGTTATCGCTACATCTTCAAACTGCATTCATCTGTCATTCTGCAGGCTTGCCAGGAAAATGTAGAGCAGCAGCTCAATTAACAAATTTTGACTTAAGTTCTATCTAAGGAAAGCTGAATCAGTCAACTACAGGTGCAGAGTAACTGTGCAAAAATGCAAAGTGGAGTAGGCCTGCATGCAGATGCTCCTAGTAGAGTGGCATATATGTTAGTCATAATTAGATGAATGTAATTGAGCCCTCGTATAAGTCTTCTGTATTCCTGAATGACAGCATTCCCATACACTTTTAAATGTGCACTGCTTTATTTTCATTTACCTTTTCCTTTACTGAATTCCGTTAACTTTCCTGTGTGTCACATGATAGACGCAAACATACTGACTGCAATTACACTTTGTGAACAAAGCCATGCGCTTCCCATGCTCTATGAAAATCTATACATTTCACGACCCCCACTGAATTACTATATGGTGGCTTTAAACACCTTTTAAAATCTTAGTGTAGAGAAAAGAGCTGTCACTTGCAAATGCCTTTGCTGGCTGAGCAAAATGATGCTGGAGATCTAGGATTTGCATCAATCTGCTGATGTGTTTTAAAACTAAAATTGGTTAGGTCTACAGAATGATTGTAGCAAATGTCAGATGCCCTGACAACATAATCCATGATCTTTTTTTGCATTCATTTTCTGCAAAGACTATTTTGGTTTTCCCCCTAACACCAGTGTGTGTCGTTTGTGGAGTTTTGGCTACTCAAGGCATTCAGAGCTACAAAAGGCACAAAAAGCAGACTTTTTACATCAAGGGCTCAAGTTGAAGCTCAGGAAAAAGATTGAAAAAAAGTTTTAAAAAGGTTTCTCATTTGTGTGCATCTATTTTTATGTTTACTAGTCCTAAAGATGCAGTTTTCTGTATATCGGCACAACTTCTTAGCATGTTTGCATGGGTCTGAAGAAGGACTTGTGAGTCTTCCAGCTATTGAATGGTCTAGTAAAAGAACCATTTTCATACCATTCTTGCCTCACTTTTGTATTAATTAGAGGAAATAAATGATTAGTGCCCAGAAAAGCATCAGTAAATGATGAATTGTTAAAAAAAAAATAAAAATTATACAGACTTATTATAAGAAAACTCAGGTAACCCTGCACCTGGGAAGATAGCAATTTGTCTAAAAGTATCCCAAAACCATAGTTGTGGTTAATGTCTTCCTATCTATCAAAAACCTAGATTCATTTGTTAAAAACTGAACCCAGGGTGAACCTGCCCACAAGCCAAGAGAAATCTTCCTCTCATTGCTGCTAGTCAGTTTGTTAATTGCTTTATCTCTGATTTGTTTGATGTTAGGCTCGCACTTCCTAAGGCAAGCTCAACATTGGTTGTGGGTTCTGTGAGAGACCTCCTACATACCTTTGATGGAACATAAAATATTCTCACAGCTAGAGGGACGTGATAAGTTTCTGTTTGTTTAAACAAATGTTTGTGGTCTTAACTTTTCAAGTTCCCCCCACAAATCACTTATGCTTTAAACAAGGCAGCCTGAAAACAATTAACCCGTCGGAACTCAAAAACATTAAAAAGGGTTATTTTAATTATATAATGGCAATTACTGGCACACGTGCATTACACTTGAAGCATGACAAGCCCTCTCCCCTTTCTTGTAATCTGATTCTGACTTGCAGAACGTGTAATAAAAGTGTGCTAGAGAGTCCATGTTTTTTAATTTTGTTTGATAATTTTGCTGACTCAGCACCAATTATTTTAAAAGATGTTGCTGACAAATGATAGCCTTGAATTAAGGCTGGCTCAGCAAACCATCTGTTGGCAGTTTTGTACTCGAACAATACAAGGCTGCAAATGCAGAAGGTGGCTTTCATCATGAAAGTTTTAACTTGAAAGGAAGTTATTGAAAAGCAACTGGGCTGGGTAGGAGCCGCTCAGAAGAAGCCACCCTATGAAGGCGGAGTGATCAGATTTGCATCATTTAGGGGATGGGCACTCAAGAGTTCATTTTCTACTGGTTTCCTGTGGCAGTTCAGTTATATGTATGGTTTTGTGTATTTCGGCATGTGTTCCTAAATATTTTTTATTTTATTTTTACATATCTGCACATCTGTACGTCTACACGCACATACAGTCTTACTGAAAGAAAGGACATATAGACACCTATAGTAATATGCTAACTGAGTCTCAGCTGTGGTCACTCTAAAAGAGGTCAAATACGTGATGGATCTGACAGAACTGGGTTAGTGGCCGGGTCAGCTGGCAGCCTTGCTCAGCTCCACCCTGTCCAACAAACATACACGTACGTGCACACACGCTCTCAGGGAGACCCAGAGGGCCTCTTGCAGCCTAGCAAAAAGTTTACAAGGAAACTATAGATTGTTCATAAGACTTTGGCCAGTAGCCCATTCCTTATACATCACATGCCATAGAAAGGTATATTGCACCAGGGACTTGCCCAGGCAGTTGCTAAAACTGTGTCTTTGACAGGTATAGATTTAAAGAGACCATAGGTAAGAAATAGTAAAGATGTTGATGCCATGAAGGACTACAGGGCAAGGTTTTTTATTCCCTATACATATTTGTGCAGAACTCTTGTTCTGATAGTGGTATATGGACGCTGCTGAACATACAGATGCATGTTTATACTCGACTACTTGAAAACATCATTAATAATGCAAATTTTTTCAAACTTCCTTTCAGCAAGTTTCTAAGAAGCAAGGGTGAACAACTTATTGATCCAAGGCAGATCTCTGACATGTGGGAGATTTCCTCACCAAAAGGCAATAAAAACAACTGTAGTATTTGCACTTTGTACTTAAAAATGTAAATTCACTTTGTAGAAATGAAATATTTAAACAGACTTTTTTTTAATCTGTGAAAATGTAATGGCTAGTTTTGAAAAATTATCACATACAATGTATGTGTATTCTTTTGTTTTCTGAAATATGTAAAACGTGTTGGAGATGTAAAAGTTTGCATTTAAACCACTTTTTAAAAAATAGCTTTTTGGCAAACAGTAGCATAGAAACCTGATTCTATGTATTCTGGTTTCAATAGTATGCCTTGTTTTTCTTAATCAATACTGTCATTTAAGTAGAGTTATGCTGAAAAGTCTACTGTATTCTCAATTATGTCCAAGCAGTGTTGGATGTTTCAGGTTTGCAGGATTGAGGAAAGTGTGTAAATTGGTGTTTACTTGGGTTTGCAGTTTTTAACAGAACAGATTTTTCATTGGTGGCAATATTTTATTTCATTTTGGATTTATTGTTATTACGATGCTTTCCAAAGATCATGCAATGAGAATGCAACCACTAATGGATTCAAAACAGTTATTCTGCACTTGGGATACTTGTAGAAAATTGTATCCTTTTATCCATTTTTGAGGTGCCTTCTATTGTAAGTTTTGGTAGGATTTTTTTCCTGGTTTGTTTTCACTTGTGTTATTAATATGGCAAACCAAGAAGGAGTAAGGTGGATTGTAATGTCACTCCAGTCTGGTTGAGCCTGGGCCTCCAAGCATGTTTCTGTGGTCAGCGCAAAGCAGGAGCGGAGTTTATATGGGTCAGAATGGTAAATCTAGCTATAAAGAGGCAGGGAAGGCTAAACAGGTTGTTCAACCTTTCCTTTCTCCACACCTGGCTGCCCCCATCAACTCTTTGGTTTGCCTTGGGGTCCACTAGAGGTAAAGCTGAACAAATTATGAACAGCTGCCATCAGGAGGGACTGCTGACATCACCCCTGCCTGAGGCTTTTCCCTTGCTGTCTGAAAGAAGTTCTCACAAGTTTTCATACCTTCTCTGTCATTTTTTCCCCCAGTGCTTTTTGGTGTGTGTGCCTGAGGGGAATGAGAACTTGCGGATATGAATTTAGAGCAGGGGACCCAAGTGAAAAAGGTCCAGCTCTTAAACAGCTGGGAGTTACAAGCAGCTGGGTTGATCGACACAGTGGTAGGTGGACCGCTGGCATCTAGGAGCTGACATGAGACAGCAGGAATGTTGCAACAAGCGGTGATTTCACTCTGGTTTATTTAAATAACGTGTGGGATCTGACATGTGACTAGGTAATCATAATAGCACCCTGGCTTGAGCTTGTACCTAGAAAAGCTTTTTTGCAAATTTAAATGTTCATTTCGATTTCAACATATGCTGAAGTGATAGGAAATACTGTATGCAATGGAATTGTACCCCAGAAATTGTGTACTCTAAGCTTTGGCAGCAGGAGGAACCAAGATACGACTGTGTGTTATCTTTTATTTTTGTTTTAAAAAGTATTTGTTATTCTTTTATACTGTTAAACTTTGAATTTAGTCCTCTTAATAGATTAAAGATCAATATGTTATCAAACCATGCTGGTGGGTTTTCTTCTGCAACATAGATAGCCATGTTTGGAAGCAGGTACACACACAGTTAGGACTTCACCACCGCGTTGAGTTTACAAGAAAACTCATGACTTTACATTTGTCCATCTTCTCATCTTCCCTTGCCCCTTTATTGAATTCTCTCCTGTGGTCATTCATGCCTTATTCATACCACTGCTTTCTCAAAATAGGCGCTTCTAGTTTTAACCAAGCACAGCCCTGATACCAGAAGGAATCCATGTGCGTAGGCCCTTAGGCTCAAACTACAGTACCAGTGTTCATTTAGTTCCACAGTAATTAATTAGTTCTAGTTTTTATCCTATTCCATGTGCAACAATTTAGTTTCAATTTTAATTCTGCTCTTATTAAAAGCACAACATATATTCTGCTTCTCATTGAACAATATTTGTTCTAGTTCCAGCTATTTTTGAACAGATTTATTTAGAGCTTTTATAAAGTTGTAAGTAGAAGCCTATTAACTTTTAAAAATGTGTATGTGTTCAATGATTTGTCCAGCTTGTTGCAACGTCCATTAGTCAACAGGCCACACAGTAAGAAATGTTCCAAGTTTTGTCAACACTTTGGACAACTTTCACATTTTATTCCCAGCCCTAGAAGTAGGCAATTTCATAGTTGCAGTTTTAGCAGAATCACTTGTTTCTCAGTCTTGTCACAGTCTAACAAAATGCCTAGCTTTCAGATACTCCTTTTGCAGAACAGGGACCTAGATGATTGCTTGAAATGACAATTTTTCTTGCTAATTTCAGATAATTAGAGAGCAACAAAGCATCGGTCCATATGAGCATAAGGGAGAAAGCTTAAGCTAAACACTCACTGCATATAAACAAAGGAATACACTGCTTTTCTCATTTTGACCAGGCTTTTACCTGTCACAAGTGCCATAGGCTGATGGAGTAAGCAGGCATTCCTAGAAAGCTGGAAGGAGAAACAAAAATATAGATTACATCGTCAAAAACATTTAAGTGTGTCTAAGATTTTATAGATTTAATTAATATTTTCCTTTATTTTAGGTATAAAAAATGGATTGATAGAGTTTAAGAAGTCTTCCATGGCAAAGATAATTTAATTGTCCCTCTTAAATATTTACACTAGCATATTATATAACTAGGTTATAGAAACTAGTGTGAAAGAGACTTTAATGCAGAAAGTGAAAGGTTTATTACTTTTCTTTTCTTTAGGATGACAAATTGATGTAATTTTGGAGTAATTACTTTGACATTAAACAACAACCAAGTAAGTTTATTGATGTCTGAAACATTAGAATTATTATAGTAAATTACTGATATGAACTGTACCCTTTGTCCCATTTAATTGTTTCAGTTCAAGTTTTATAAGTGAAAATATGTCCTTTGTTGAAAAAGCATAAATAATACGTGGGTTTTTTTTTTTTTTCCTCTTTTCTTTTAACAAAAGCTCACGTGGAAAGCATTCAGAACACATTTCTCCAGAATATCCAGTGAGGGGGAGTGTGACAGGGAGAGAAGTCAGTCTGTTTTTATCTGGATTAACAATGGAAATATATGCAATATTTTGCCTTTCCTGTATCTACCTTCCCTATTTCATCATACACTGTTCTCTGACTAATGCCACTGCTGGAATTCAAAGCCTGTTGGAAGGAGAGATAGTGAAATGAGAGTTCATTCTGTGCATGTGAACAATCTTTTCCATAAAATACAGCCATCTGAGTCATCCTTTCTCTAGAAACGGTCTTTACTCTTGACATAAATTCAATGCATAAGGTTGCCTCCTTATCAAATACGGAATACTTCTTTGCACAGGCATGGAATCCATTCTTAGTTAAATGGAGAAAATCACTCATAAAAGATTAGTCTATGGGATTGTAGGTGGAATGCTGCACTTTTGTATTACACCACAAATAAATGTTTATAGAGGTTTGTAAAGGCCACTGAGTACCTGAAGAACATCCATAAAGATGCCTATATCCCAAGTAGTCAGTTGGGGGAAAAAAAAAAAAAAAGGCAAGCTGAATGAAGTTTCTATTAAGAAACATTGCTTTCACTAAACCATGACTGATTGATTTAATGTGATTGAGGGTTTCCATGAAATTTCACTTTAAAAAATATTTTTTTGGTTTAGTGGTTATTTTTATGTCGAAAATTCTTTTCTGTAATCTAAAAAGCATGAAGTGTAAACACAGAAAAGGGGAATTTTGACACCATTTTTATCCCCAGATTAGATATTGTGAAAGGTAGCAGCATCCTTGCTCTTCCACCAAGATTTTTAAAAATCATATTTGTTTGAAAGAATTTAGGTTTCCAAACATTAATTTGTCATGCTTCATCTAAGTGTCATTTAACAGTCTTTGGGTACCTTGCTATCCCTGTATGAGGCAAAGAAATGCTACATTTTCATTTAACAGGACTGGAGCCTGATGAGCTGATGGATTTAGCACTGTATGCACACAGAACATGAACAAAATTGTAATATGGAGAAGGGTATTTATACTAATTTGTATCTATGCAACACAGTTGAAGCCCTGTGAATTAGTGACCTGCAGAACTTTTCCAGCTTGCAAAACAATCCTGCCAGGGGACTGAATGCAAACATTCTCAAACCTGAAATAATATCCCAGCATATCTCTTTTACCATTCAAAGCCTGATACATGTCAAACCCCACTTTGACCAATACATGTTGTCATGTAGGTCCCCAGGTAGTCTTCCTGAACCCACAGCTTGGGTTCAGTCTTCTGAGACCCCCAGCCTGGGACACCAGTGGAACCAAGACCCAGAAAAAACACATGAAAACCCACGATGACAGATGCTGTAAATTACAGGATATTTCTCCATAGCTTAGGTTTTTTTACCCTGGTGGACTGGGATCCACTGAAAACTCTTGCCCCGTATCATCAATGACAAACCCTAACTTCTTGCTTCTTAATCCATCAAATCCACACTCAGAGTGAGACAACACCATGCTTCATGGTCTTGGCTAAGGAGTATTTGAAAAATACTGTGACACCTCAACAGATGCATGTGCTCAGTTAACTCTCATCTAACAATTCCTCTTTCTGCTCAGCCCTGTGTGATGGAGCAGTGTCTGTGCGCATCGGCTCTTTAATGCTCTGCAGATGGGAGGTGTGCTTCTCTCATTCTGAGTGTATTTCTTTGTGTTGAATGCTCAGCATTGAAGGAGGAAACTTGTTCTCTAGCCCATCTCTTTCTGTTATCCCAGGAGCCTGAATAATATTGTTGCTACTTTATGTAGGTTTCATGAAAAATATTGCAAGACAAAATATATGAAGGACGAGGTGCTGAAAAGGAAGAGAAAAAGACTAATTAAAAGAGAGAGGGAGAAGGAAAATAAAGCAGAGGAACAGAGAGAGGAGATGAATGAAGAGAGAATCACGGAGAGACCACAGGGGAACTGAGGAGGATGGCCAGGGCTCTGTGCTAAACCCACATATGGGAGAGAAGAAGGAGCAGACATAGAGAAAGGACAAGTAAGGTAGGAGAGATAGTTAGAAATGGGAGAACAGGGTAAAAAGGGAGGAACGACAGGAAAGAGGAATACAAACAAAGCAAGGATAGAAATGGTAAACAAACTGCCCAGAAGACTTCCACAAGGACGAAAAGTCTCAGGCACCCAGGAGAGATAAAGAATAGAAGGGTCACAGGTGAAAAGGAGACAGAAAATTTCCTATTCCTGGGCACAGCACCTCTCTCACACAGCATGACTTTCTGACCTATACAAGAGGTCCAGCATGCCCTTGGATTGCTTCCCTGTCCGTGCATAAGGTCTGAATTTGGTCCTCTGTATCCCAGTGGCTCCAGCACTTTGTTCCAAGCAACATTTGTTTTCATAGCCAATGCCAAGGCTTCCTTTAGATTCAGGAAGTCTAAGCAACATTTAATGAAAATGTGAAAGCAGAAACCAGCATATTTCTAAATTAAGAGCAGATTTGAGCAGGATGAGGAAATCTGAACCACAACAAAGATAAATTTCCTTTTGTATTTCTTATTCAGTAAAGATGCAAGCAAAGTGTAATTAGATATTTTAATTTTATTTTTTTTTTTAGTTTTTTATTTCATTTGTTGTACCAATAGATCCTCTACAGGCTTGGTTGATACCCTACAGTTTAACGTTTCCTTTAATCAACACATTGATGGCAAAGGATTACAAGAGTACTGGTTTCTCATTGCCTTTTTTTGTGGTTGCCTTCATGTTCACTCTTGGGGTGGCTAAAAACTAATTATTTAAATACTTCTCAAAATCTTTAATCTTTAAGAGTTTGTATCTATGTGTGAGAGAGAAAAAGAGAAACAGAGTATGAGAGATACGTTCATGGAAGCTCTGGCGCCTATGGAAAATATCTCAAGTTCAGACTAGAACTATTTTCAAGGTAAGAAATGTTGCAGTGACCTGATAACAACAAGTCAGACCTCATTAGCCTAGAATAGTCATCCAGAAAATTACTTGGAAACTAGCTAATGACAAATGCCTCACAATTTAGATTTTCAGTGGTGCAGTAGGGAAGGTAAGGGGACAAGTTCATCACATGCTGTCCTAATGCAAATAGCAAACTGACATAGGCTGGGATACCCCTCAGGAGGGTCTGGGAAGGTGCTTCACCTGGGCGCAGCTGGGAGAGAGGAAAAAAGCCAGCTACGTGCCCATGCAAGGCTTGGAGGAGGATGGGGGAGAGGGACCAGGGAAGAGGAGACTGACCCTGAGGGTGCCCATCCAATCCTATAACCAGTGCCTGCTGCACCACTTCAAGCCCAGAGACTTCTAACTGTCCAGAACATAAGTCCTGGCAGTAAGCAGCGTAGCCAGTCCATATTGTCGTTCTCAGGACAGTCTCTGCCTGGGAGGCTTTCTCGTTGAGCCAGGCAGTACAGCTGTAAAATGCAAGAAAATGCACTGGCACAGTTGTCCTGGGTTGCTTGCAGTGCATGCAGGGGTGCGTCTGTGTGTGAGAAGGGTTGTTTTAAACTGGAGACTCTGCTCTCATGAACTCCTGAAATCTATGACAAGGCAACTTCCCAGGGCTCAGCATCCTCTTCACAGTGAGAAATGGGGATTAAGGCACCAGTATGAGCCAAACATCTCTGTGAGGAGATGGTCCAAATGCCACAGCTGTTTAGTCAAAAGCATCGGGCATCGCTTTTAACTAGAAGCTAAACACAAATGAATACTGGAGCAGAGACTCAATCATCATATAATCTGCCCCACACCTCATTTTTTCTTTCAATTTTCAACATCACTTTTGATGGATTTTGCTTCAGAAATTGGTCGTTATGACCTGAGCCATAGAAATGAAACGGTAAGTTTCAGAGATATTTTCCATTACAGGTCTTGCTTTAGTTTGTATCGTTAGTATATTAGTTATTAGTTATATATATATATATAGTTAGACATTGTCATAGGGGAGAATCCAGTAACAGGTGTTTTAAAGTAGTAAAGTAACAGGTACTTTAGCAAAAGACCAAAAAACTTGGTCGATTGCAACTGTTAGAGTATCTTTTATTTTATTTTATCTTGGTTCTTTTTTTTTTTTTCTTTTAGGCTTGTAACAGTCTTTTGCACCACGGAACACCACACTTGTACCAATTGCTCTCTGTATTGACCAGTGTTGCCAATCTTCTTCTGGACCATAGAAAATACAGTTGAGAAAGATCTAACACCTAACATGTTCATGCAGCATCAATATATTTGTGACAATGCTTTGCTGATGGCACTTTCACATTTTGCTCTTCATGCATTTAGATTATATTTAGCTTCCATCATAATTCTATTCATTGCTGCTTTTAACATAAACAATGAAATAAAATTATTAAAAAAAAAATAAAAAATTAATGTATTTTAGGAAAATGAAAATTAATTTTTTTTAGGGAGTTGATTGCATCACAAGTTTTATTAACATTTATAATCTTTTACACACATTTCCATAAGCAAAATTCAGCATGTGCTGATCTACTACATGGCACTGTTATGCTACAGGATTTCACAAGTTTCCCATTGCTTCAGTGTCTGCCATGAGTATAAGGCAGTTCACTATTTTCATCCTAACCCCCATGTGGTTGTAGTATATCACAAAACTATGAGATAATTACATGCGGCTGACAGCCTTTGTTTTGAAGATAGCAAGGAGTGGAATACAAATGATCCAGGTGGAAGTGCAAAGGCAAAACTGCATGTGGAAACTTGTAAAATGCCTTCTTGCGCTATTTAAGTTTGCCTTTTGGTGAACTTTCAACTCAGTTTTTTAACAACATTTAATAGATAGTGAAGTATGATACATTGGCTACAGGAAAATGCGTACAGAGGTTCCTGCATATAAAGATAATGCCCTCTGTACAATATCCTTTGTGGATTGCCTCCAATAAATACTCAGTGCTGCGGTTAATAGCAAAACCTATGTTTATCCAGGCAACTTCATACACAGGCAGATTTCTGTTCCCACATAAAGATCCCTACCTTTCTCTAAATCACTGTGCAGGCCAGCTGTGCTCTGGTTCCCCAGGAGCATTAAGCCAGTGTTCAAGACCAGAGCCTGGGACTCCAGTGAGCGCAGTGTGGATTTAGAGAGTAAGCCAGATATGAGAGGGGGATGGAAGCATCACTTTATCATGTCTCATTCCTGTGAGAGCCAACAGACACATACTCTCACAGGTAGTGAGTTACGGTGTTCTGAAATACAGGTATTCCCAGTTCCCTGGAGCCAGGAGCTGATAGTGCAATGCGTGTGGCTTGTGATCTAACCTGTTTGCAAAGTGCTGCCACCATTTTCCCTTCCACCTCAGCCTACAAGTGCAACGAGTGTGTTAGTCTGTTATACTCCATTCACTGAGTTCCTCATAGTCTTTAACGCTGTCAGGAGTGTGCTCCTAGATGGGCTAAACCAGGGGTCCTCAGTCTTTTTAACCAGCAGGCCAGTGCGCAGATTAAGTGGCAGGCAGTCATCTGCGGCTGCTTGTTTTCCCCCCCCCAACCCCTTGTGGGGGTGGGTCTGTAAATACCGGGGGGCTGGATTGAGGACGCTGGGGGGTTGTATCCGGCCCGCAGGCTGTAGTTTGAGGACCCCTGGGCTAAATGAACCCCTGGTTAAGTGCCAGTTTTAAATGTGGTGCTTGGGTCCATTTCAAAGCAGGGCTTCAGCGCCATTGCTTCAGATCATGGTTCTGTGGGCCTAGACACTGAGCGAGACTCAGGACAAGCCTCAGCACGAACCATCCCTGCAAATGGTGCCAGGCTCAAAGCAGACTTTCCATCAGCCTTAATAAGTATGGGCATGACCAAACAGATGAAACAGATGGGACCTACTCTGTATTGCACAAATGCGCAAGGACTGGCTTCTATGAGCAGGGAGGAGAAATGGTCGTTTGCCAGCACTAAGTTAGGGCAACCATTAGTTCAACTTTAATTCACACTAAGACCTCAGACGAGGGTATAGTTGGCCCCAGATGCAGAGGAATGTATCTCTGCTTACTGGCTGACTTTCTGAGTAATGAGGAGCATGTGAATCCAATATAGGAATTTCAAGAACAAGGCCATGCTGGTTTTATGGAACAGATATATTTTTAAAAGTTTAATTTTATTTTTTCTCATGGGTGAAGCTAAAATCAAAGTATCTAATGTGTAATCCAGACATCTGTACTAATGTAATGGTTTAGGCCATAATCAGAAGGAAAAATGTTCATCCATGTATTGTGAAAAGTCAGCAAATTGTAAGTTTTAAAGTGAGGGATCTTAAGAAAATTGAGTTAAAGCAAGTGCATAATCTAAAATTTAAAGGCCAATCAGCAAATTAGGTTTATCCACTGTTTCTAATAGTGGATAAAATCTGTCCTGCTGAGTAGAGCCACAAAAGTTATATGCAGTGCTTATATCCTAGCTGAGTTTCACCATCCTTGTACGAGTCTTCTGAGAACCTGTTTCCAGTAACAGAACAAGGTTGGCAGGCCAGGCTATACACACATCTGTTTCCAGGAGCATGGCAAATCTGCAGTTTGCATCACAAACTGGGTTGCACGTGTTCTAGAAAGCCTTGGGCACTGATTCTGAAGGGGGGGCGGGGAGAAAAATAAAAGGTTGTTTTATAATGGCTTTCAGGTTTGATTTAGTTACTCTGAAAACAGTTTCATATGGAAATTCTCAGCAAAATTAGAGAGACTGAAGGCTTTCCATAAAGGATTTTGACTGGGTAGAATTATGGTGAAATTTGTGGTGAATAGTGAATTTGCCCCCCAAAAGCTATGCACAAGTTCTGGTCAGGTTGGATGGAGTGTTGGCCACCAAAAGACAGAAAAAAGTATTTCCAGAAAATCAAAATAAGCATCATTAACTTATGTCTCAACTGACTTGAAGCAGGTTCTTTTTGTTTGTCTGGCTGACAAGCACATACATCACACAGGAGGTTTGTGTTTGGTTATATTTTCCTCTTGTGGTCTGGAAACAACTAAAATGCAAGATGTATAGTAGCAAATTCTAGGTAACTTTCCAGGCCATGAGCTGAGGAAAAACCTGACTAGTTGTGGAAAACACTAGAAATTATTACGAGTGTAAGTAACACATGGAAAAAGATAACTGATGCATAGGCATTGTAGCGAAAATGCATTTTCTTTGCAGGTTTAGAATGACACCTGCCAACTCTGTTGCTCTGGACAACAGGTTGACACCCTCTGTGCTAATCTATTGTCCTCCTAATTTAAGGCTGTAATCAATATTCCCAAACATAGAGAAACTCCCACCTACTATGGTCACTAGGGCCACCGAGCATGGGACATATTGAATTTAAATGCAACACTTCCAATGCTACACACAGGACTGACTAGACTGGCCTCCAGTGTCATTGCACCAACAGGTCTGAAAGCATGTTATACGTTTGTGACTTGACTTTATAGTAAGCAATTCCATGGACTTCACTAGATTGGTAACCCAAATATGGATTCAGGCAGTAGCATTATTCATGGAAAAATAATGTATGAAATTTAATTTAATTGTAACATTCTTGGGCAAATGCTATTTTTTCATAATCCTTTTATGTGGTGTTTTTGAAGTTTCTTTGTTGTATTTACATCAATTTCTCTTCCATTTGCCTCAGCTTCTCTTTCAGGGGTCATCTGTCCAACTAATTTGCTAATGCAAAAAACAGGGCAACAGACTTCTAAAATAGTAGTTCCTAAACTTTTTCAGTTTGTAGATTTTCTAATTTTTTTCCAAAAGTGGTGTTTTCTGTGGTTTAGTCAATACAAGACAGTGACAGTAGATACTTCTTGACTATGTTCCATGGATTTCTTAGAAAAAGTCCCTGTATAATACTACACATGAAACCACTACAACTCATTTTCATCTGCTAATAGGGATGTTAATTCTTGCACCTTGGAAAAAAATCAGTTCTGCCTTGAGGTCTGGTGGAAAATCTAATATCTCCCAGTTTGCAAATTAACTGATATTGCAGCCTGGTAAATCTGCTGGTTTGTGTTTTGGTATCTGTAGCAGCATGGCCGATTGCCTAGATTACAGTGTTTTCTATGTCCTTCTGAATCTATCTCTGGTCACATGTAATGAAATGAAGAATTATATTCAGAGCTCTAGAGATCAACCACTTCATCAAATAACATCACTGCTGATCCTAAACACAGAGATGTGCAAAGCAAATATTACCAGGTTCCTCTGTATTTCTTCATATTTGCTAAAAGTTTATCATAGCCAAATGTTTAGGTAGTAATTATATAGGCAGGATGTGGGGAAGATTTTCCATATGCTTCTGTGGGGACAGAATTTCACTTCTTAAATCAAGGTTGGTGTATCCCTGAAGATATTCACTGACTCAGCCAGAACGCTGAGCCTGGAGCAGTAGTGACTGAGCAAGGGTCTCTGTAGATCCCTACAGCTGGAAGTCAGACTGTGGATTATGTGGTTCTTTTTGGCTTTCGCAGCTTGTGAATTTCAAAACAGATGGGTAATACATACAGAGGAAGAAAGGTAAAGTGCCTTTAACACCACTCGTTTAAAATGAACTCTTCAACATAACTTTTAATTAGAGGTGAAATTAATTTGTAGGATTTGGGTCTGCCAAACTTTACTGATGTTTGTTTTTCAGAGGGAAATACTGGCTCCAGTGTTTAGGTTCAGGCATGCTACTTTAGGTTTTTAAAGTGAATGAAGATTAAAAGTTTGCAAAATATCGTGCCATTTGGCTGTCACCAAATCTCAATGGCACTTTTTCTTGCTAGTTGAAAGCTAGAAGGAGGAAAAATAAGCACTACCCATTCTTGTTTCAACTGATCCTGTGAATATTAGGCTTGCTTCTCATTTTATCTGCCTTTGTACAATGATGTAACTGTGTTGGAATGAAAGCTTTGAGAGACTGGCCTGGGACCCACTGACCAACAGAGATGGAGTTGGACAAAGAAATGCTTGTTCCCCTGTTCCCTGTCCATAAGTAGTCAAAGTTGCCCTGGACCCTACTGAGAGCTGCAACTCAGCAAACAAATAGAAATTTACTGAAGCACTTGCCAAGTGAGACACTTTGGGCAGGGCTTGCAGGTTTAAACAGTCGAGATCCCACATCTGGGCTGACCCATACGTGTCTAGCTGGGGATCTCACTCCATATATTACATTATTTATGCATTTCCCAGGAATGCAAAGAGGTCCCACTATTTGATGGGGCAGTTTAAACAGGTTTCATTAAGTTAATTATATAGATAGACATAGAATCAGGTAAGTACTGGAAGGAGGCTTATAAAAAAAAAAAAAGTATTTCTATGAGCAGTGGATAGGGCCTTATATCTGATGGTTTGACATGTGTGACTGAATTTCCTGTTACCTAATAAAACACAACTTTAAAGATACTTGTGGAAACAATATCTTGAAGCTCTTCACTCCTTTGTCCTGAAATTGTCTGAGGAGTTCAAAGTTTTCTCGGAATACACATATACACATCACACATACTTAGGTGACCTAGCTAACAATTCATAGTAAGGAACAAAATATTTCAAACATAGACAGTTTAAAACAACTATCTAAAGGCATCCTGTGCTGCTCAGGTTCTTTAAACATTTCTACAAAAGGCATGATCGAGTATTTCAAAAGACTCAGGTCTCTTCTTATGGTTCCTAGCACAATAAATATGAATTCTTTGTCCCAAAGCGTAACTTGCATTCACTGAATGATATTAAACCAAAATATTAAAGCTCAGCTAGCCAGAGAGTGTTGATAATAGCATCTTTCAAAGCTTTCCTCCAGATGAAGCATCTGTCCCCCCTGCTGCTGTCCTAGTGTCTATAGAATATACTATCACTAGCTCACAAAGGATTTTTATTGTGTAAAATGAAACCAGAAGTCTGTGTGGTTTAGATTATTGTTTCATTTATTAATATTAAGCATAATTTCCCAAAGAGGACTAATAAATAAGAGCTGGCTTGCACACTTTATCCAAGCTTCCAGTTAGTGCTTTAGGGGCACAGGAACACAGCAGTTCTTCAGAATTCTGTCTGTGTTCTAGCTGTTTAGGATCTTGTTATTTTAAAACATCAGAACTGCAGAGGTGTTCGTAATGATTACTGAATATACTGTTCAGGTGGCTACATATTTTTTCTAACCAATATTAACATAAAATCTTACCTTTCAACTATGAAAGAAAAATTAAACAGTTTCTTTTTTGTTCTTCTGTCCCACATCTGATATACAATGATCAGTTTAGGTTAGTAAAATATTCCTTCTTGGCTTTGTTCAATTCAACATCTACAAGCTTGTTGCACAGTTATTTTGGAGCTTTCGTGTTTCTATTCTTTACCCTTAAAATTAGAGAAACTGTCATTAGTATGTGTTTCTTCAGTGTTAAAATTTCAAAGATGAATGCGTCTTAGATATGTACTTTCCATATACATCACCTGAAGGGACATCCTTAATTGAGCCATTTGATGGAATATCCCAATTTTCCCCCCATGGCAGCAGTGGGCCTGTGGCACAGGGCTTTCGTGGAGAGGCTTTATCCACCTCGGCAGCAGAATGCTGTTACTGTCAAACCACAAAGAATTATGAGAGGAGTACAAGATACCTAAATTTCCTAACTTTCATGGAGCCAAGTCTTTTGTTCACATTTGTACACAAATGTATGTTATGTTACACCCAGGAGAGGCAGAATGATTCTCTGTCTAAGGCTTAAGGACTTCAGGACTGACAGGAGGTAAATGAACAGCTTTGATTTCATGAGAATTCATAAGGGTCTGAAAAGGACTTAAACATAACTCTTCTACCTGGCCTTGTAGAGAACTGAGTTTCAGCTTGTGTGCTGAGTACCTTAATCTTGTGCTAATTGTCTTGCTCAGCAGAGAAAATGATCACTGGTTTCAGTGGGAGTGAGATCTAGCTTCTAATCCTGCCTGTGTTAATTATGAAATGAATTCATCAGGGAGTTGGCTGGATGTGGCATTTTTGTGCTTCACCCACAGCACCTCACAAGCAGCTTCCATGTTTACTTTTGGTACCTTAATCTGTAAACAGGTCTAGATAATAATCTTTTCTCACATCTTGTTAAGCTACTGGAAATTACTGTTTTCCTACCATCCCACAGACCTGAAAAATCAATGAACATTTAGACTATAATAGCATTTCTAGAACATAGCTGCCACAGTTACCTGTCCTAGTAGCTGACAAGGTGTTTGTCAAACCAGAGTGAAGGGAACCTGCTCAGTTCTAGGAGACATTCACCCAATCCCACTATAGTTTTGGATAAAGATACTGAGCCAGTGACATAAGAAACTTTTTCAACTGACATAATCCATTGTCTTCCACCTGCTGGAAGTCAGCAGAAGTCAGCTGTTGAGCTAAGCCTTTACTGTGATTTACCTCCTACCGAAGCTAGGTTTTCTTTTGTTTTAGTTGGAGGGCCTGATCACTCTTCCATATCTATTTCGATTTGTGAAGAAGAAACCTCAGCCTTCCGTGAGTGCCAAGGATGGATCCTATGCCTGGTGTCTATTCTAGCAACACGCCTGTTCCAGTGAAGGGAGAAACCTCTCCATAGCAATTAGTAATTTTTCTTAAGTGACAACGTCTGCACTTAATGTTTGTCCCTTCAGTAAGGACTATCTGAGAACATATTTTTCCAGAGAAGGAAAAGTGGCTAGACAGAAATAGCAATTTCAAGTTGATTCATAACATGAGGCTTGTCAAAGACATATCAATTTGGGGTCCAAAGCTGAAGATTTTATAACATTTTGGAATAAAACTACTTCAGTGCTTGAGTTGCCTGATGATGGTTTCCTTGCTACAAATAAATAATGCTTTTGTCTCCCTTTTTCTTTTCCAAGTTTTATTCTATCACTGAACACCGAAGACAACTTAACCCACAAATATGTGAGGTTTAAGAATAGGACAAGGGTAACAAGCTTGACCCAGAGGAAAGGGAGAACTAGGTGTAATTCGTAGCAAGACCTGTTTATCTGTGTTAGGTGGGTCTGGCCAGACCTCAACAGAATTGAGCATGTCTCAGAGTACCCCAATATGAAAAGGGTGGGTCTATTCTGCATTACACACAAGGTGCTGTTGTTATGATTTTGTAATATAATTAGCCATGTGTACGGAAGGTCTCTGCATATAGCAGACCAGATTCAGATATGATATTAACTGGTAGAACTTAACTGGAGTCTGCCAAGAGGTGGGTCCACCTCACTTCCACTTCTGTTCAGTCTTAAGGCAGTTGAGAACATGTAAAATGAGGGTATGTATTTATATGCACTTCCAAACCAAGTTTAATACATGACATTCTGCAATACCATCAGAAAATCTGAATGCATTTTGAAAAAACATTAAGCTCTGCAGAACCTCAATAGAATTAAATAGAAAGAATAGCTACATTCTATACAGAAGCAAAGAATAAGTAGTCATGGAATTTGCCCAAAGAGTAATTCTGACACCATGAAATGGAAGCCTGGCTTTCTTTTGTCCACTTTAACTTCCTCCCCACCTGCCTGCATTTATTACATTTCAATAACTAAGTGGAGCTAGAAAATATCACCTTCATTTTTGGGAAAATTCTAATTAATAGATTTTGTATGTGGTTTGCTTAATTCCTGTAAATAGATTTGCTTAGGGAGCTGTACACACATGAAAATTAATTTGAAACCATGATCAGGCTATGAAGAACACAGTCCAATTATTCTTTCCAGGCCAAAATAAGCTCCAAGAAATTTCATGGTAGCTTTCTACTGTGGGACAGAAGGTTGATGAACAAAATTATTATCTTCAAGATCTCCGTACTTTCTTTCCATACCTTGTGTTGAACAATTGCACTAATTCTTCTGTTCCTGTTCTGTTTGGGCTCTGCTAAGACAATTTTTAGGAAATACAATAAATTAACTGCTCAGGAGATTGTTTGCATTTGACCTGTGAAGAGCATAGCGTTTTCTCAGAGAAAAGGTACCAGCTACATTAGTATTATACTGATGGTAATTTTTCCTGTTGTGTTTGCTCTTAACTACCAGATCTTTTCCCAGGATACACTTAGAGAGGGATTTAAGCACACTGGGATTTTTATCACTAATCTGCCAAGAATTGTTATGTTGTTATGGAGATGCAATATACTTACATGAGGAACAGAGATCTAGTCTATAATCTGTGACCTATGTTTCACACATAGCACAGAACCTGACATTTTTCACTACGGTCAGACTCAGGTTTGATACAACAACCACAGAAACCAGATCTGTAGGGAGACAAATCCAGACCTTGAGTATGAGAGAAATATTGCTCCACGTTTGCCCTCAAAGGAGAAAAGTGTCACTTGCAAACACGGCTCTGTTGAAGTTATAGCAGGTTTAGTTTAATTGGGATGACACTGAATTACAACCCCACAAACTTGTGTCAGAATAAGCAATTTCATACCTAAGCAGGAAGAAAACTCCATTTTAGTATTAAGGTACTTTAAATTTTTTCTTGTGTAACAATCAACACATATAATATTTGATTATGATCATTAGGACTAGGGAAATGTGCTCCAGCCAATTAGGTGGTATTGTTATTAGTACTATCTGATTATGTGATCTGCAAAAATAATGGGTACGTTCTAAAAGTCTTGGATGAAAATATTGAAACTTGAAGGCATAAACTTAGCATCTAAATTAAAGGCCTGATTTATTTTTTTGTAGAATGCCAAGCTGTTAAACAAAGCCAAACCCAGTGGTGTGCCAGCAGGCTAACGATCTACCACCATGAGAGCAATTTCTGATAGATTTATGGTTGTTCTGTCTGAACCTTTTCTCTTTGAAGATGCCTAACTTAACCCTGCACCATGGGTGGCAGGAGTGTGAGAGAGGGAAAAGGCTGCAGTCGCTTTCCTAGTCTCTCTTTCAAGGCAATGGCAAAACAGCACCGGTAGCCTGTGAGGGTTCTCTACATATTGGGAAGAGTCAGACAATCTGGCTCCTCTTGTTCTTGTCAGAGCATTGCCGCTTTAGAGAGTTGTTTTTCTCCACTTGAAGTGTTACAAATAATAAAATGAAGCATTATTTTCTAATCTGAAGTTTTTTGAGAGTGAAGGTGATGTAAAAAGTCTTTCTGACTGGAAACAATTATTTTCCCTTTTGCTGTTTTGACTCTTTTTTTTTGACAAAAGAGAGGAGGAATCACAATGGAGAAAAAAATCAAAGTTAGCGAGAAAATACCTCAAACATTTTACTGGGCAAGAAAATAAAATAAAGAAGTTTTACTTTTGGAGACCTTCAGATGTAATTTAGTATTTTGTCTCTCTGCTGGAAACCTCAAAACAAAATAGGTAATTTTTCATGATAACCATTAGACAAAATTCTCTTAACTAGCAGAAAGATTACACTCAAGCTTTTTGACTAGTTCTGCTTCACATTTTGAAGGTATAGCCAAGCCCTCTTGCCTATATTTCATACTTGTCAGGAACACAAGCACTCAAGGGAGAGATATTCTTGAATATACTCTTTCCTTGGCAGTCATTAAAAATTGGTAGGAGGAAAACAGGCATCCTGCAGTGAGCCAGCATTGTCCTCTCTCTGCTTTCCACATCTGGCATAAATTCCTGCTGCCACTCCCACCCCATCATATTCTACCTCCCAGCAGAACCTATGTGGAGGGTTGGGTTTTTATCATTACTGTAATTAGTTTTATGTACTTCTTCCTCCTTTTGCCCAGATTTCTCTTCTGAATGCCTGCCTGTAGTAGTCTGAAGGTGCCTTCTGTGCCCATCCTTGTATACTGTCGGGATAAGGACAATTATACTGTCTCACTGAGTGTCAGAAACATAATAAAGTCATGATTGTACATTGCACTGAGACACTGAGAATAAATTCAGTGATAGAACTATGTTTTACTGACAAGTTCATGATAATTTATAACATTCCAGAACAGCAAAATCACCTCAATGACCAAAAAATACTGTACTGAATGCATCTAAAGGGTGAAATTCTGGACTTTCTCGTATTCAAAGTCATTTATTTCTTACAGAGCTGTTCTGTAGTATTTACAGGTCTATGTTAGTTAATTCAAACACATAGTAGACAGAGTACCTATAGATCTCTTCTAATTTGCACTGCCTGTCTTGGTTCCCTTGTCTGTGCCTAACCTTTCAAACTTCTGATGTCTGTGAGTTAGATGTCTGGGTGGCTGACTAGGCAATCTCAGTTGTGTTGGATGTCCTTGGATCTAACACCCTGCCTCAGCATGTTCAGGAAAGCTTTAGGGAACTATTTTTTGTCCCTGCTTTTAAGAACCCCACACAAGAAAAATAGGTTTCCCACCTGCTGTCATAGAACATATATGATTTTCTCTGACTCCCCATCTCAAGCTGTGGCCCTGGGAAGTAATCTGTACTAGTGCCGAAAGGGATTAATCAGCTGAGTAATCAGCAGTATTGCTAACAAGAATATTATACATGGTCACTTCAAAGTTTGATCTCAGAGCAAGCTGAAAGTTTTCCCTTTTCTGAATAATCAAAGAACTAAGAAGTAGCTCAATTAAAATAAAAACATGGAAGAAGACAAGTGGCATGGGAAACTTTTCTTTTAAAGGAAAAAAAATGAGATTTTTTAAACTCTTATCCTTACTTGTGCCAATGGAGGGAACTCCCACTGAGAAAGGAAAAAAAAGAAAAATGTTTTAAGTCATTCAAGGCAGATTTTTTTTTTTTTTTAACAAACAAAATACTTTCTTAAAACTGAACTTAATTTCAGTACAGGAGCATACAGGTTCTCAGAAACATAAAGTCTTCTATCAAAAGTTAGACTTTTTTGAGTTTCCAAAATTTTAAAAGCAGAAAATCTGGGTTTTTGAAAAATAATATGGCTTGCCTCTAATTTTCTCAGTACAGTCCTTTTGTTTTTTAGTTGTTTGTTTGTTTTTTTTTAATATGATGCTGAACTGATGGCCACGTATTATAAATCTTTCTTTTTACTTCACAAATACTTCCCTGCTTCTTGCTATCACAAAATTATAATATCATCTCTAGCAAGACCATCTTTTTCACACATTGCAGTGCCAGAAGCTTAAGACCTAATTCCCATTATTTCTGTCCTGATCCACACTTTTATTTATCCAAATTTACTTAAGAGAAATTATAGTGCCTTGATTTTTTTCTATTAAGGTTAAGCTACCTATGACACAAACTTCTCTGCTACTTGCTTTGTCAGATCATTTCTGCTTTCTGAGTCCTATAATTTAGGAAACCAAAGATAAGTTAGGTCTGGGACCTGAATCTTTCAGATGTTGAAGCTGGCCAATAAAATCTTTCTAACTCAGACTATGTATATTTGTTATTCTAGAAAAGGATTAGGCACATAAAACTAGTATGTATGATATTCTGTAGCAGAACTATATTTAATAGAATGTACATTTGTACTAAACAACAACATCACACAGGTTTCAGAATTACGGCTGATGTTTTGTGTGTAACCAGTAAAGTCACATAGAAAAAACTGATTATATTGGAACGGTAAAATTTGTTATGATTTTATCATCATGTTTAGATACGAGGGGAGGCTGTAAGTGGTTTCATGGCTGTAGGTAAGGCAATTAGATGAATATAGTTTTAATGTTACTGTATGTGGCCACAGCCGGGAAAATACTGAACTTAAATGATGCTTTAGAATTTATCAGCCTTGAAATACACTTAATTTTCAGTCAGGATATGAATTCAACTTGATACCATGATGCACTGATACAATGTTCCCCTTTTCAGTTGTGTTTCTTCAGTTAATTGAGCTCATATAGGTGGCCTTTCTCTGTATCTTGGCAGGTACTGAGGCTGGCAAATGAATGCATCTTTTTGTACCACTTTTGGCTTAAAAATGAAAAAAAAGTATTCCTGAGGACATCACCTCTCACTGTACTCTTCAGTTTCAAGTAAATGTTTTTTGTTTGGAGCCACTATGAGAACACTGTTCCTTGTCAGTCTTTCCAAATGAGAACCACATGCTGGTAACTTGGGATCTCTTGGAGAAGAGCAATGCAGTTTTTGCTACATGATTTTGGCTGTTTGCATTGACAGCTATCTCAAGGGAAGTAATGAAAAACTCAGAATGACAACTGTTCTATTACAAATATTATCATCTTGGGAAAGAGATTGGAGGAAAACATAATGAACAAGACCAATATTGCCTAAGCATCTTTAAAAGAAGCTTTTATCATAAGCAACCAAAATATATTAAGTTAACATAAGCTGTGACAATAATTTGTATTCCCAAGTAGGCAAAATTATGCAGCTAGAGGTGAGACTTAGATTTGTTTCATAAATAGAAAAGAGACAGGATGACTAAGATGTATATGTTTTATTTCCATTCTGAATTGCAGCAGGACTTGGGCCTTCTCATATTTACCTTCCTGAATTTGAGTCTGCACATCTATTGCCAAAATTCCATCTTCCAATATCCCTTCCTTTTTCCTACCTTCCCAAAAATTATACAAAAATGCTAAGCATTAGTACCATGTAGAGACTGCAAAACCCAGGAAATACTGTGGTTGGGGTTGGTATGGAATCTTTTACTCTGACATCCTCAAATGGTGGCATTATTATAGCCTTGCTGAACAGGATGTTTGTGGGAGTGCCCGAAGGAGAACCTGATTTCTCTGAGTCCCAGAACAATGCTTTAAAATACAAATATTTATATATTATATAAAAATATCATTTACATATACATATATTTTTTGGTAAGTTCTCCTTTGCCCTACTGTTTGTGCAGGGGATAAAACCAGATTTCCAAGAAGCAACATATATGTCATGTATAAAACCATGCAATTGTGTGTATATGCACAGAAGGACATTGTTTGGTCCTATGGTCAAGACATGATAGTAATTAATTCTGAATGCACTGGGATTGACACTTGCAATATCTTTTGAGTACGTTTTCTTTTGGTTTTTGGGTTTTTTTACGTGGATTTTTTTTTTTCCTTTATTCAATAAAAGCAAGCTGAAACCAGCATTTCCACCCAGTAAAAACATACTGAATCCCACCTGAACAATAAGAGAAGGAGAAATGTAAGAACCTTTTAATCTGTAGTATAATTCTAAATCGCTTGAACTACGAAGCAGCTGGTAGCAGTATTGTACTAATGTTTAAAGTGTGGACCAGTGCTGGACAGCACATCTTGGGGGTTTTGTTAGGTGACAGAGAATAAGAGGAAAAAATAATTAATTTTCTTGTCTCTTAAAAGGTCTTTTGAGCTCATTCTGTTTAGTTTTGTTTTAGCAGGTTTGCTTTCCATAAGTGGCATTAATTTTTCTTAAAATGAATTAAAGGAAATTTTAGTAATAAAAATATAAATACCCAAAATTAAAAATTACTGGCGTAACTCATTTAGCTTGATAATAACCTCTTATGAGCCCCCCTGTTGGAGCCATCTTATTATAGGTACAAACGTAGAATAAAAGAAAATAAAAAATAGAAATTTAAATAAATGGCACATAAATTTTCACAGACAAAAGTGAATGAGGAAAAAATTACCCAAAGTTTAGCTGTATTTGCCAGGAAAGCGTAACTATAAGCATAATGGTTTTTGCAAAGTGTGGAGGCCAGCTAGCTGGAAATTTTCTATTTGAACTATTTTTGAGGGAAAAAGAAAACATCTGGTTTGCATAGGAAAATGAACTTTCTATTAAAAAAAAAATAATCCAGCAAGATCAAATTTGGAGATGTTGCCACAAAGGTGGTGTGGTTCAGCTGCCTTGGTCTCCTCTGGCCAACATAAGGGCTGCAGCATGAGGAATGGATCCTGTATGAAGTATACCACTTTATATTATGGGAGACCTAATCTAGCCAGTAATGATGAAAGCAAATGAAACATCAAAAATAATACATCAAGATGGCATTTCCCAATAACAATATTCATGTTTACTATGTGGTTTTGGCCCAAACTAAACATCAAATCTTTAAGTAATGATTTCTTTTGTCTCTTTCTACCTACAACACAGCACTTGTATCTCAAAGGCACTAGGAATGAGTATAAACTTGAGGGACTCTGGATACTTTCTCACTAAAGGCAGTGTCAGTGCTTTCAAATCGCCATCAGACTGGAAGACTATGAGTGGCATACTCAGGAATTTCCATATGGAACAAAAGCATGTTCCTAAAACAGCTCAGCTCTTCTTTAAATGATGAGAAGGTCATAACTGAAAAATAAAAAATGGCTCTGAGGCTTTCTTGAAACACAATCTGCTACAGTCGGGGTTGTCTGTCTGATTCTTGGCTACTTTAAACTGTTCCAGAAGTAAACCTCAGTCAACCTTGTTTGCAAGGAAAGGTGCAAGGTAAAGGCTTTGTTTTAACTGGTAATGTTGTCCTTGATACAGAAAAGACAATGTGAACAGCGTAGGAAGACTCAAGGACCCCCCGCAGAGAACGTTGCAGTTGCCTTGGTATTCACTGCATTGGCTGCAGCTACCGCTGGCATTCCAGATATTTCCCCCCATTTTTTCACCCTCTCTTTTTTTGGAAAGACTCCTTTGCAAATATGAAATAGTTTATGAATAGGGACACCCACAAATATTTACTAGGGCTGATAAACAATGGAAAACTCAGTGAACGATCTCAGCTCATTTTTATGAAGATGAAAAGCTGTTCATGTTTGCCAGGTCTAGGAGCCTCAGGCAACTACCATTAAAAGTAACAAAGGCATCATCAGAATAAAAGGGACTTGAAAACTGAACTCTGGACCTTGTCTCTACAGCAAAATACACCTTTTTTTAAAGTAAAAATATGGCTTTCAAACCACATTACTTAAGCATACATGAATGTCAGGGTGGACATTTATTGCGTTGGTCTAACAGGAAATATTAGCATCTGGGTAAAGCCATTTCCAAAAGAACCTTTGGCTTCTTACCTGTGAAGGTGAACAGAGAGGTAATGTTATCTCTATTTCTGATATGGATACAGTTTGTAGGAAAGCAAGGGTGCCCATGAGTATTCATAGCTTTGAAAAGACTTTACAGAACCAGAGAAGGTGCAGAAAAGAGTTTGAGTTGAATGCTCATAATATTACTTTGCAAGGAGAAAAGTAAACAGTACAGTATGCTTAGATAATCAAACAGAAGACAAAGAAGAAATTTTACTAACATGGGGTAACTTCCTGAGGGAAAAAAGTGCCCAGTAGTACTCTCTTGAATCTACCAGTGTCAGGGCCTTGCAGTGCCAAGGCAGTGCCCATGGGGGGCCGCTGGGGCAGGGCCAGCAGCCAGGGCCCACTGCAAGATGCAGCCAGGAGTGGGCAGCGGGGGCACTGGGGCAGCCCCAGACCTGGACAAATCCCTGGGGACAGGGACAGGCAGAGGACAGGATGGGCCTGTGGTGGGCCCAGCTCAGCAGGGCCCCATGGCTGGGCAGGGTAGGGCTGAGGGGAACTGGAGACCAGCCCTGCTGCAGAGTGGCTGAGGAAGGGGATGACACGGGGTCATGGCCTGTGGGCAGCATGGAGGGGTCCCCAGGGGTGGGCGAGGACATGGAAGGCTAAAATCACAGTCCTTAGGGTGCTGATGTGGATAAACGACACATACATTTTAAGAGAGAGAGTGATCAGCCCCAGTACAGTCGAAAGAAGCAGAATAATTGCTGTTTTGTAGTATTCAAATATATCCTGGGTGACTTTTCCAGAAGAGATTATTTTTCTGTTGAAAACATGTAAGACCGGTCAGGCAACACGGCCTTTTGGTGGTTTATGGTCTTACAGTCTGTGGATCAACTGCCCTGCTGCAGTTTAAACTTGGTTTCCAGTCAGCGTAAATCAGGCCTTCCCCATATCAGAAACAAATTAAAAATATTATGAAATATCTTGGTAGAGAGTCTATATGGGGAGTTACCTAAGTTTAACTACATCCAGGTAAATTTTTGTGCATCTATTGGGTCACGTTTGGGCTTTAGGCTGAAGTCAGGATATGTTCAGATATGGGTATCTGACCAGGGTATCAGGTCATAAACCCCTAAGTTAACACAGAAAATCCCTAAATTAACACAGAAAATCTAAACCCATTATTCCTCATGTCAAGTAAAGCCATGGTCACCTCTGTTGTGTGCTTCACTAGAAGAATCTAGCCAAGGAAATCAAGCAACTGCAATTGCCAGCTACCTGCAAGAGGTTTGATGGGAGCTTGGAAAGGAACAGGGGCTGGAGACATTACAGAGGAGCTTCCTCTTGACCACTTCATTGCAAGGTGACCATAGCCAGGGCATGGCACTGTGGAAAAGACTTTTTCCAGATGAAGCCCTCTCCTTTGTGATGTAAGGCTCTGACTTGTTGTGTGAGTTGACAGTTTGTCTGCATTTCTGCCCAGACTCAGATAGAGAAATTATAGGCATTTAGTGAAGCAGTTGTTTATAAAGCCAAGTATTTTTGAGAGCTGGTAAGCACAATTACTGTACTGTAGCAAAAGCGCTGGCACTTGCCAGGAGCTGTTCTTCAGCTGACTGCTGTGTTAACAGCCTGCCAACTGGGTTAATGGGACCAGGAGCTGGAGGACTTGAAAGCTTTTTGGCTAGTCTTTTTGTAGTGATCAGTAAAGTTGTAATTTTTGCTGCCTTTTTCACAGTGGTAGATACTCATGTTACCACAAACCTTCCACTACCTGTTAATATCTATTTTTAAATGCCACAAAGGCTTCAGAATTTGTTTTGGGAGGTTTTAGGATTTCCCTAGTCATTTGACAGTTTACAAAATGGCAGATAAATATTGGTCAACGGTAAAGGGAGGAATAGGAAATGTTGTTTAAAGGTTGGACCAGATGATCCTTTGAGGTTACTTCCAACCTGGCTTGTTCAATGCTTGTTTCTAAAGGCAAACAGAAAATTAATGACAAAAGCAGGCTGCAAAGACCTGGGAATGAGGATGAAACAGAATTACTGAACAGTGTAAAAAGCCACACACATACTTCTGTGTGTGTTGTTCTGCTGTGATGGTACATATGGA
>JAVJGJ010000059.1:37442891-37555379 GCA_035590215.1 Microhierax caerulescens | reverse complement strand
TTTTTTCTACCAAATTTACATAGCAGCTGATAAAATGTGATAGAATCTTTACAAATTTTTATTAATTTTTATTTCCATATCAGCTTTTGATGTAATATGAATATATTTTAGTAGTTGGTTTCCATAGCTTGCCCTTGTGATCATCATAGTCTCATCCCTTAGACTCTGGCTGGGATATAAACCATAAAAATTGATGTTTGGGTATCATTGTTTGTTTGCAGTACATGTATGTGTATTATTTTAAAAATTGCTGACAGATAGCACTTTTGCACTAAAATGTAAAATGTGTACAATTTTATTATAAAACTCACAAATTAATAAGCAATAGCGATAAATATTATATTCAGATAAAAGGAAAAAAATTCTTTTATACAATCTTTATACCAAAGTGTGTTGATCCTTCCTCGCTTCTGTGTATCTGTGGAAGTGTAATAAGTTTGCTAGAAGTTGATTCAGTAAGCAGTAGTTGATTTTTATTTCAGAAAAAGTTCTGATAATTTATTCTTGGAAGTGTAAATGAGATTCTATAGTCCTTCAGTTGAATGATGCACAAGGCAGGCTTCAGCTGTAAAGTTCAATCAGTGGTAACTGCTGCAGCCTATTTCATTGAAGAAACAGGAACAAAAGTTTGTTTGTAACTACTCTGGAACTGAGAACAAAGGCTGCGGGGACCTTTGAACCTCTGTGGCTGTGCATCTGAGGGAGGAATTGTTCAAGAATGGGAAAAGCTGCCAGAAGACCAGAGATCTGCTTTTCCCTACATCTTTCTACAGCAGTGTTCAACGACCACATTTAAAGTAAGGGGAAAAAAAAAAGTTAGTTAATTGGAAGACTTCCTTCCATGTTCTTCCCACCAAGCTCTGATTTGATAATCAAGTATGCAGGAATGGTTAGTCTATCACTTTTTTTTTTTTTTTTTCCACTGAAGTAAGCTTTAAGCAAATGAGTGTGTGTGCTTTTTTTCTTTTTTTTTTTTTTTTTTTTTAAGAAATCTTAGTGATTGATTATAACCTTAAACATTTTGTTCTCTCTCAAATGTTCTGTGCAAATCATTCTGGCCTATGAAGCCATTTGTTTCCCCTGCTTCCTGGTGGTGTTCTGACTTCACACTGATTTTTCATTCTGTGATAGCTGGTCTCTGGGAAGATGGGAGGGAATAATCAGTGCTCTGAAGAAATTGTTTCTTTTCTGCAAAATATGTTGACTGGCATGTTGAGGGTTACAGTCTCCAGTGGATTGTCCACCATGAAGGTTCTGCTTCAGGCAGCAATTTGTGCCTTATCTTTCACCTTCATGAATTTTACAAGGCTTAAAGATAGGATGGGCTGTACTGAAAGAACATACTCTCTAAATTGCTTCGTGAGGACCACAGCATTGAGTGTTTATTATTTTTCCTTCAGTAATGAACATAACACACCAGCTGGAAAAAACACGGTTGTTCATTTATATTTCTCAGCCTGTACATGCAACTCATAAGTGTGTTCAGGCATGCATGTAATGTTCATGTCTGACAGACAGGAAAGGCTGGGGTTGCCCCACATAGTGCCTCAGGAATTGGATCAAGTTTGCCCTGCGATGCTTGAGAAAGCTGGCAGGAGGTCAGCGCCACTGAAGCAGGGGCACGGTGCGAGTTCTGGCATCTGGTGTTCTTCTGCCAGGCTTTGTTCAGTCACTATTGGAGAAGGTGGTCATCGCGTCGGTCTGCAGAGACATGATGTTCGCGTGGCTGCAGCCAGCTTGGCCTCACAGAGCATCGCTTGGGGTGTTCTTTTGGTCCCCAGTCTCCAGAAAAGCACAGAAGAAATTGAAAAAGCTCTAGATACCAGAAAGCAGAGTAGCAATCAGGCATGGTTTAGTTGACAGATAAGTATTTTAAGTGGTGATTCCTCTCACTGCTGGTGAGGAAAACAATCCATTTCTTTTTTTGAGTGTTAAATTGTTAGGGGTCTTCAATCCCTTTCCCCCCCCCTTTTTTTCTTAAGGGATGCACACGTGACAGGGTGACCGGCAGGGTGAAGTATATGTAGATTGTTTGTGTTGTACGTTCAGCCTGCCCAGATGACAGTGTATCTCAAATGTCTCCTCTTGCTTCTTAAAACTGTTGTCCTCTTTCTAACCTTTGGCTGCAGTCTCTATGAAATTAGGCTGTGTTACAGGGAAATTCTGCTTTCTGTCTTACAGGCAGTATGTAAACCTGGCTCCCAGGAGCATGAGAAAACTGTATGATGGTTGCCCTTGTATCTCTGAAATTCTTTACAGTGTACTAGTTGGTTGTCACTGTGCTTTTTGCTTCCTCTGCTGTTAAGATGTACAACAGCTTGAAATACACAAGTGACCTATCATTTTTTTAAAAGCTTTCACTATCGGAAGTATTCTTTACCTAATATTTTCAGTCATCCATACACAGAGCAATTGCAAATTGCATAAGGAAGCCAATACGTTTGGCTATGTAGTTGTGTAGCCATATTGTATTAATTCGGGGAGAATTTAGCTGTCTAGAGCACAGCATAGTGCTTTCTAAGCATTTTCACCTAGATTACAAGAAAACTTTTTCTTGATTGCATAATTTGCTATAGGTACCTTTGCATTTCTTGTTGGTCAAATACTGAGTTTAAAAATTAAACTGCAGTTAACTTCTAAGATTAAAATTGGGAATGAAAACATATAGATTAGTGCTTTAGAAAACTTAATGTGTTAGTTCTTATAGCTAGAAAACATGTGTGTGGAGGAGGGATGCCATATGGCTGCTAAATATAACACAACTTTCTCCTGAAAGCAGTCTAAAAAGTACAGAAGTTCACAATCTGGTATCTGTGTTTTTAATAAGAATGTGCTGCAGATTTTAAGAATGTTAGGCATGCAAACTAAGGTAATGGGAATAGAGCCAACAAGTAATCCAATAAAATTTAAATATTTCCTGTAAAGAGGTGATACTGGCTGACACACTGGAGAGATGCTCAGTGTCCTGCAGATACTGGACACTTTGTTAGCAATTTCTTTAAAGTGTAAGGGTGGTGGTAGCTGTCCAGGTTACGCCAGTTTTCAGTGCTCCCTACCCTCTAGGTCCAACAGCTTGTATTCTTGTTTTCTTTAAATATTTGCACTGGTACATCCTGGTGCTGGGATGCTGGGGAACTCTAACTCCTGCTGTAGCTGTCTGAATCAGGAAAATGTGCTTGTGGTGGCAAGACTTGGGAGTAGTTATTCTGATTTTTTTTATTTATTTGTTAGTTTTGTTAATACTACTCACTTTTTGTGTTTTTGTGGAGATGCTGCCAAAATGCAGATGATTCCCTGCTTTAAGAATACAAATATATTTGAAATATAGTGTCATTTCTAGTAAATGATTTACAGTCGTATGTGTGTGTGTATTTGAAGGGAGTGAAAATTAGTGATACCCTGTGCAGCATAGTATTTTTACGTAGATTCCAGTAATGGACAATTTTGTGAAATACTTGGCCATGTAGATTAGTAATTTTTCTGATGAGGAAAGCCCATGAGGAACACAGAGCTCTAAAATGATTGACTTGCCCCCCCAAAAAAAAAAAAAAAAAAAAAAATCCCCCATGCCATGCTGCCACTCTCCTCTTTTTGAGTGGAAACATCCAAAATAGGTATTGAATTTCTGATTTAGCAAAACATTTTAGAGTATGTCTGATGTGAGCATGTGAGTAATCCTAGGGCTCTGTATAGGATAAAAGGCATTGCTGAACAGAGGCAGAAATATCTGATAGGAAAAGCTTATCCTGGAAAAGAATCAGAAGAGAAACTATATTGGTTATATTCCTTAAGGCCTTTAAAATATTTCAAAGGGATGAGTATAGATTTACTGATGGGGTTTTGGTGACTAAAAATGCAGTTATGCAAATTGAAGCTTGTTGGGGCAGGGAGAATTAATTTATGTACTTGAGCACATGTGCTGTTTCACTGTTTTCTCTATGAAGTTGAATTATAGACAACAAGAATGTACTTTGTTGTTCTTTAATAATAAATAACAGCATAGCAGTTTTGATCTTCAAAGCACTGCTCAGACCATAATTAATCTTCATAATAGTCCTTTGAAAGACTCAAAATATTCCCTACCCTTTTGGACAAGGAACTCCTTAACACGGACACGTTAGAGGATTTGTAAGGGCCATGTTGTCAGTGACTGCTGGGACAGTTGCTCAGAAATTCCTGGCCCTGCGTGCTTTGGCTAGTTCTTGAGTCTGTGTTGCTTCTCTCGTTTATATTTCTTAAAATGTGAATACTTAAAGAAAGGTAGTTCTAAATTCTTTGTGTAGTCTTGGATTTCCAACTGAGTGTTAACTTATACATATGCATGTTGGAATTTCCCTTTTGAATATTCCTCTAGGTGCAAAGTGCTAAAGGTTTGCGTGTGTGTGTGCGCCTCAGAGTGGTGTGTGGGAGCAGGTATGCAAAATTGCACATCAGAAAACCTGGGTCACAGCTTTTGCGTTAGAGGAGGCAAATAAAAGCATATATGACTTTGCAGTCTATAGAACACACAATAAATAGATAGAAAGTGTCTCTCTCTCTGTCTGCCTTCTGTAATATTCCTAATTCTTTATAAGGTTTAAAATAAGGAAAAGAGGAGGAATTAATGTAGGTGTTTGATTTTCAAGGTTTTTTGTAGGTAATTGTTGATTTAAGTTCTAAAACGAGTTTAGAGAGTACGTTCCTGTCTGAAAACCTGTAGCCTACGTTTGGGAGAATAAAATAAGAGTGGCAAAATAAAACTGAGACACTTCAACTCATCTGGGGAAATGGTTCAGCAGGAGGTGTAATCTAAAGGTGACGATCTCTCTAAACAACCCACTGTGAGCAGAGTCTGGAGAACAGTGAAGCTTTGTGAATTGTGCGTTTTTCTCACAAACAATAGGAGTATTCATTAATAAATAGAACTCTGTGAACTTGTTACTGCTGAAGATAAGGGACTCAAAATGCTAGCTGTCATGAGAAACGCATAGATATATCACAGCATTCACGTCTGCGTTGGATCCTGACATAACAGACCCAAGGTCAAAGTGTTTAATACTCTTGGTAAACTCAAAATAGTTGTTCACCAACGGGGATGATTCAAAATAATGAGTAGCCCCTGACAGGTGTGTTTATAACAAACTCCATCTTTGTTGTAAGGCGTTGTAATTTCTGCTGGAGATTACACCAATTTGCATGAGGAATGAACATAGAATAGCTTGCAAAGTAGAAAACTGACAACCCGTTAAACAGGTTTGAAGAATTTTTCAGTATGAATCGCTAAGTCAGCAGAATCCTGTAACTAATGCCAGAAAACCTTGTTATACTTAACCTGGTGACCTTGTCATCTCAGAAGAACTTGCTGACAGCATGGTGCTTGCAGCTTTGTTTGGGTGAAGGTCTTTTCAGCATTCCCTGCTGTGGTTTAAAAGTTCCTAATTGTTTGGTACATGCATTCAGAGGAGAAATCTGTGAAGCGATTTAAATGTCTTTCTTTAATTTGTTAGAAATGCAGTGACTTTGGCTGACTCAGGGGTCAATATGAATACTGTGATTTGTTTTGAATACAAAATGCGAATAAAATTCCATTTGGGAAAGTTGTTAGAAGTTTTTGGAGTTCTGAACTGTCTAGTCTAGTCTTATGTACAAAATACTGTAGAGATTTGCATTAACAAAATCTTGCAAGTAACATGTTTTCCTATGTTGGGCTTAGGCATACTGTTCTGCATTTTTGATACATGAGAGCAGTAAATCTTGATTTGAAAGAGGGCAGAAAATTTCCAAGTCAGGGAACTGCAGCCCCATAACCTATACAATATGTGAAGAATAAAACCTATAGGTCTCCCTGCTATGAATTGTGTTACTGGGCTTCTGGAAGCTACTCAAGTGTTTGGAGTGAAAAACTGGACATCAACAAAGGAGTCAGAAAGTAATTTGTGTATTGTAGTTTCTCAGGTACTGTGGCAATAAGGAAAGGTATCGGTAGTTCAGTAACCACGTGATTCTGGACTATCTGTGTCTGATAACTGATATGTGACATCCAATTAGATAAGCTTTCAGAGAGGCAGAGATCTGATGCCTTTCTGAAGGAGACACTGCAAAAATGCTCCTGGTTAAAAATAACACTGGGGGGTATGAACTTGGATACCTTTCACTAGTTTTTAGTGCTACTTTTACAAATACTCAAATATATTCTGTGAAGTGAAAATAACATACAGGAATGGTTTGTTATGCATTTTGAGGTTGTTTTGGGTTTTTTTTTGTTTGTTTTTTGTTGTTTGTTTTTTTTAAATGCCTGGAAGTACTTTCAGGGCCTCAGCATGTGCATACGTGTGTGGTGCTCCTACATACCTGAGAGAAGTCTTTTTTCCCTTCCTGGAAAAGCCTCCTTCATGCTGCATCTAGCAAACTTCTTTGAGAGTGGAGAGACTATGATATCTTCTTGAAACAAAGTAAAATCTCATCCCTAATTAGCATTATGAGGGTTACTGATAGTTTACCTGCCATAAGGACATTTGGAAGTTCAGATGGTGGTATTTGACATGTTAATGCATGGGCATGTATAGATGAGTTAAAGTATTACCTTTTAAGTCTTTTAATTCTTGCCTGAAATTTGCTGGCAAGTTGCTAGACAGAGTGCTGTTTGAGGGGCTAGACAGTAACTGTGTATGAAGGAGAGATTTGAAGGATCTTGCTGTTATATTTAATTTTCCAAAATAACATCATAGGCAATTGGTTCTCTTCCCAAATGCTGCATATTCTAAGTCCACCTAATCTATGTGGTGTTCAGAGACTAACCCTTCCTTTTGGACCAACAGACCTTGTAAAACACATGAAAGCAATGCATGGATTATTTTTTTTTCCAGTTGGTTTAGCAGGCCTCAGTTCACAAGTCTAATAAATCAATATCTCCTAAGAACCCAGGTTGTTCTTGTCAGTTAAGACAGTGGCAAAAAACACCACCACCCAAATCAATTTTGTTTTTAAGTGGGGGTAGTATGTCAGTTCAGTAACTGCAGTCTTAGCTCTGCACGTGTCAGTGGCACTAGTTTCTTTGCCCTCGGGCATTGTGGGTTGATTTGCCTGACCTTTGAAAGGATTAATGTTTGAACATCATGTGAATTTTCTTGTATTGCTGCTTAAAGAAAGATAGTTTCCATTTGTGCGGGGAAATATGGATGACACGTAGCTTTAGAGAATGCTTTTTGAAAGATGATTTGTTAAGGTTGTTTGCTGACTGACATATGGTATGACATACGGTGCTGTTTACCACCTCTGTGTCTGAATTTACAGGGAAATTATATTCTTCTTTTGAACATTTAACTCTATTAAATACTTGTAAACATCTTCCAGCATTGCCCTGGCCAAACTGATTTACACTTTCCTTTTCTTCTGTTTGTCCCATCTGTTTGTGACTGTTTGTTTCCTTCTTTTTTATGTTATAAAGAGATTTTAACGTTTCAGGGGCTGAAGGTCGCAGTAGCAACTAGCACTTGAAAATCTCTCTCAACTTTTTACCTGCAGCCTTCAAGCTGTTAGGTTCCTCTTACTGTCCTAGGAGATGGAAATGCATGCCAGGTCAACTACTGGGCTGGAAAAATTGCTCTCTAGTAAAATCTAGTGTAACATTTTCTTTCAAAGTCCTAGTTCTTCAGATAGTGAGTGAGGATGGAGAAATTATGTCAGAGGTGCCATAGTTTTGTTGAAAACCTGATCTGTAGTGGAAGGGTGTGTGTGGGGAAGTAACATGGAACAAACTGTTACCTTAAACCTGGGCAAAAGTAGCTTTAAGACGGAGTTTCTGGAAGAGTACATCATGCCTTTCAGCACTGGTGGAAGATGTTGAAATGAAAAGACTTTAGAGGGAGGAAAAAATGCTCTGAACTTCTCCAGCCATGACTCCTGATACCGTGGAAGTTGCTGTTGGATTTGCCGTCTTTCAGCTGGACCTCTGTAGGGATTGCAGTGAGGATTCTGTTTATTTGTGTTGTTACTGCTTTTTCAACAAATACTTGTATTCCCCATAAGCATATGTGTAACTGCAGGTCTTAAAAATTTGAAGTGAAACAAATGCTCAAGTGTAGATTTATATAAAAGAAATATGAAATTTGAAATATGCAGGGGGGGCATGTAGAATGGCTTGCCTTTTCTAAGCTTATTTGCATCTTTCTAACTTATATTAGTCTCATTCGTCTAGCAGATGCTGCAATTTTACAGAAAGAAAAACTGTGAATATATACAAACAGTAAGAATTTTTCTTCTGCTCTGATTCTACTTTCATCTTCTCCAGTCTCGTTGGGAACTGTCTGATTGAAATGTGGATACATCCCCATTAAATAAAACAGCGTGTCAGAATTTCTTGCTGTCTGTCCCACTTCTCTCATTGACAATCAGTCACCTTGTGAACATTCATGTAGAGAGAACGTAATATATGTTTCTCCTCCCCCATTCTTCCTCTCTGCTATACTGCCTTTTTCTTTCCTTTTTTTTCCAAGTTACTAAGGAAATGGTGTTAAAAGTTTTAAGCAATAAATTTGTATAGACTACTACATTTGCTGCTTAAATGTATAGGTGGTAGAAAAATGAGCAGTGAATGTTCAGCCTCTATCAGTTTCCTGTATTTCCACTCTGTCCCAGATATATGGCTGGATAATCTCCTTCCAGGATGCTAAATGTTGGTATTTGTAATGTATTTATTGCAAATGGTAAGAAGCATGTAAGGGAAAGTCATCTTTACTAAGTTCTTCATAGTGTAAAGCTCTTTCACACAACAGAGAAAAATATTGTCTATTTATATGAAGCTTTATGGAGATTAAGAGATTCAAACCTGAAAAATCTACGTGGACTTTAGTAAATTCGTTACTTAAAACTAGTTTTTAGAACATGGAGAAGTTGTTGAGTATGTCAGAACTGCAGGATAATAGTGCAAGATAGGGAGGCAATCTAGGTGACTAGTCTGATTCTTAAAATGTAGACTTAAAGGGGCTTTCTTTAAGTATGGTTCTATAAAGTGACCTTGTGAAAGTGTTTAACGAGGGATGCTTACAAAGGCCAAATAAGCTTTAAATGTAAACACAACTGCATGCCTTCTGGAGGAGACATAAAACAACACAGTTCCCCCCCCCCCCCCTAACTTTGTGCTTCCCGAGTTTGCCAAATGATACCACTTTGATCATATTCAGGAGAATTGTTAGCATTTTGAAGTAAATTTCATTGTGTCTCACCATGCACATTGAATGAGATGTGATTTAAAAACCTGGTGCCATAGTAAAATAAACTGTGTATGGTGTCAAGGCTTTTACTGCCTGGAGGACTATTACAAAATCATCGGTCTGGTAGTTTCTTCCTTTTCCTATATGTGGTAGGATAAAAGACGTTCTTTACAGGATCTTAGAATTTAGTGGAGGTGGAAAACTACAACCAAATGGGAGAGAGAGCCTTTGTATCAGTGCCTTGTGATGGCAGCTCAGCCATTCTACAAGCGGGATAGCACAGGAAGCGGAACAGCCATCTGCCAGTGGCCATAAGGGCTGCCTAAATGCTGCTTAGAGTTTGTCGAAACAACTTCTTTGTGATGTAAATGGGCTCTGCTAACCCTCTGCAGTGAGTTCCACCCCTGGGATGCTTTCTCCAAAGGTCAGCAACGTGGTCATTAAAACACCTAGGTCCAGGTCTGCAAGTGCCGAAAATCACTTTCCATTGGGGTATGCTCATCGAGGGTAGGCGATTCCATCAAGGCTCCGACGGTCTTCAAAGAAATGGACAAGTCAATTTAAGGTGTCACTTTAATAAAGCAAAAGAGTCAGCAGAAAGGAAACATATTTGAGCCTCATCAGATCCAGTTCCAGTTGCTATTTTCTTGCAAACCCAGATTGACCAGTTGCAGCCTGCCATGCTAGACAGTACATGCAGGGGTACAGCTGCTCTCCTGGGTCTGCAGTGCCTGTTACCCCAGTACCTAGTACCTACCAGTGGGACCATTGCATTCCACGTGGCTGTGGTGAGACTTGATATTTCAGCCCTGAATCTCTCTGTTGCTGCCTTTCGTTCATTGTTGTTAACATTTCTTAGAAGTATTTATCAAATCTGTGTCTTTTACTGATGTGTGGCAGAGGTGTCTCATTAAATTCACTGAAGATCTTTATCAAACTGCAAAGAGTATAACTCGGAGTAGGCTAATTTTCTTTAGCACAACCTGAAGGTTGAATTTGAACTTTGAATTTCTAATGTTGTGGAAAATAAACCTTTATTAAGGTTAAAAAGTAGTTGTCAAATTATTATTATTTTTTTAACTTGAAATTATTTATTTATTTAGCCTGTGTTATTAGAACCTTTTCTAGGTTGCTTTTTTCTTTTATCTTCCTAATGTAGAAGAGGGAGATTAAATAGCCATGTTTTGGAAATGGGGATAAATCTCTCTGAAGTAGTTTTAATAAACCTTGCTTCCTTGTTGTGATGTCCATCCTTTGGAGGAAGTGTTGACAGAGCAGTTAAAGTTTTCGCCTCCTTTGATGTATGAGGGTTTGACATCTCTTCAAAATCACTGTTGCTTTAAATAGCCCCAAATACTACTTTGAAGCAAGATGAGCAGGAAAAGCGAATGACTGATTAGACAAATTTGCTTAAGAACTTCCCATTTAGCCAAAAGATAAAACTTGTTTTCATCTAGCATTCCTAATTTATAGTAAGACTGATCAACAGAAGACCCACGCAAAGTGTTTCTGTATGCATGCTCCGAACCAGCTTCTGATCAAATAAATCACATGCCTGTGGCTGTGTTTTTGTAATAAAGTTACTGATGTAAATATCTGAAGCACTTTTGTTGAAACAGTTTTATAACAATTAATTTTATTTTTTTTTTTTAAAGGGTGCTGTTATGTTACAATGTCAGCTTTTGGGGGCATATCGACAGTGTGGAAGGGGGTGTTTGCAGTTTTATTTTCCTAACTGTACTCAAAGGAGAGCTTCAAGATAGGACAGTATTGTCACCTGCTCTCTTTCGGTATTTTAATGAGTGCATGACACTGTCTTTGTGTTTCAAGCCTAACCATGGTTATAGTTCAGATCTGGGAAATGACTTAGAAGTTGCTGGTTTCTTTCTGACCTGAGTATAATAAAGAAAAAGTAGATGTACTTTTCAGGAACTTGAGTGATCAACCAAAAATGGTGTGAAACATGTCCTTGATTCCTTATATGCTTTGGATATGACTTACTTGTTGTGACAATAATTGTGAAAACACTTGCATATTAATTTGCTGCCTCCTACTTATTTTAAGTAAGCATATGGCTGGCATGTTTCCAGAATGGTTTTCTGGGTCATCAAATTCATTCCTGATTTGTCAGAACTTCAGGGAACGGACCCTAATATTCAGAAAACCTTGGAGGATGACTTATCTTTTTTCTGTCTGACAGCAAAAGTGTGGTGTTCCTTCCACTGAAAGGGAGAAATCTAGAATCTAGTTGAGCTTTAGAGATGTTGAACCCAGTGAACAGAACTTGTTGCCTGCTTCCTGTCGCTCTACTGGAATTGGGATCTAAATACAAGTAAAAAAATAATTACAATCCAATGCATTTGCTTTTTAAAAAAGTACAATTTATCCTTGAGATGTCCTTTGTATTGAAGTGATAAAGGTTATAAAAAATGGAAGAAAAACACTTTATTCAGTTACCTGTATATTTTTTTTTCCACTCAGCAGTTGCTTTTATTTTGCTTTTTTTTCCTCTTATTCCAGCCCTGACCCCTTCCTTCATTTGACTGTAAAACAAAAACTAGGGTTTGGGGTGGTTTTTTTGGTTTTGTTTTTTTCCTGTGGAAATATCTGAAGCTTTTTTGGTTAAACTGCCATTGAGTAGTGTTGTTGCGGATGTCCTTTGAAGAACTTGCCAGTGTATTTACATGGACGATTGAAATGGGAGTGTATACTTTGGGTGCAGGTGTCCTGTACATTGCCTGGCACACCTGAGCCTGGTCTGTAGCGTGACATCTGTGTGGTATAGAATCCAGTATGTTAAGTAGGAAATGTGTTAAAAAATTTCTGTTGCTGAGCAGTCACCTACCGAGGTGAGTGGCGTTTAGCTTTAAATGTGATTTGCCAGGAGAGGGTACCTGCAATCTTAATTTTGTCAACAGAGTTTCTGAATGGCATAATTTTAGGGATAGGGTTGAATCTTTGAGGAAGTAATTTTTATAAATCCTGTTTCTGACAGTTGAAATGTTATTGACCAAAAACATTTATGTTTGTTCAGCACAAATACACTCTTCTGTAAGAGTTACCATCTGTTTCATTTTTTTCTGCATCTGTGGAAAGTGTTTTGGCTTTTCTTTCTTCCTCTGGGTAGACTCATCCTTATTTTTAAAATCTGTAGTAGATGATTAGTAGTTGTATTTGTTTGTTGATTTTTTTTACAAGCCCATCATCAATTCATTACTTATATAATTGCACTGTTACGCTCCATCCAAGTGCAATTTAAAAGCAATTTATTGTTACGCGACCTTCTTTTCCATTTTTCATTTTGACAGACACATTGATTGTTTGACTCATGGTGCTTTTTTCCAGCAGAGGGGATTTTTTAACGGTTTTATCCAATGAGTTTGATATAATACTCAATTGTAATTGTGCATAGCTGACACTTGAGTCTGTTGTCATTTAAATGACATGTATGTAACTATGTGAACACCATAGTGTTTGGTTATTATATTAAGCTATGATCCTTCAAGCTATTTCAGCTGCAACTGAGCTACAGCACGAGATTATAATCTTCTCACTGCCTCTTGCTTTCCCCTCGGGTCTGCCAGTCCCTTTGCATGTGTTGTTGCTCCTTAACCCAATTCTGCCAAAGTGCTCTAGGTTAGAAATACACCCAGACAACTTTGAGAAGGCCAGGGATGAAATCACAGCTAGTACTCTAACCTTGGACCAGCAGTAATAGCAGGAGTGTTAGTATTAATTTCAGCGAGAATTACATTTACTTTCCGGGTGTATCTTCCTGCAGCACTGGCAGTTGTGCTCCTGCTGACTTAAAATTGATTTGAAGTTGTTCAGCATTTAGGAAGAAGCAGGCATCATCTTGTAGAACCAACACTGAAGTCAGCAACAGTGTAGTGGTTACAAGGTTTCCCAAGTGCTGTAGTAGATGTCAATATGGAAAAACTTTTAGAGGTAATTCCAGTCCCTGTAGTCTCGGAGAAAAACACTGGCATTATAAATGGAGATCTGCTAACTGCACAAATCTTTTGGTATGTTAACCAAGACTCTGCAAATAGTTTTATTTATTTATTTATCTTCCCCCAGGGGACTTTATTGTTATCTGCCTTTTGGAGATCACTCTTAAAAAGAAATTTTCATTTTTCATGGATGTTGATGATAGTGGATTGTGTTTCTTTTTTGAACTGGTAAAGCACTGCTCTTGCACAGTGCTTTTAAATTAATTTTTTCCTTTCAGAAAAAAGCTTTCGTTATATGGCTTGTGATGTGAGGTTTGCAGAACTTAATGTAACAAACATGACAGGGCTTGAAGCAGTACAGTGGAAAAAAACACGCTGGCTCAGGGTAGTTTTAAAAACAAATGAATTAATTTTCTGTGCCTCTGATATTAATGTGTTGCTTTGTTGGTTTTTTTGGTTTTTTTTTTTTCATTTTTGTTACTCTCTTGAAAGCTTCAAGGAACTAGCACCTAACCTGTGGCCTTGGACACACAGTAACTTCATTTGTAGCTAAAATGTCCTAAATAAGATTTTTTTTTTCTGCTTTTTAAGAAAAAAAAAAAAGTGTGTGTGTGTGTGCGGGCAGAGAGAGAAGGGTCAGGCAGTTGTCATTTTGTCAGTAGCGGGCCGTTTTAGTCACCAATATGATCGTTTTTATGGCTCCTGTGTAAGTAAATAACGGTGACAGGTGACAGGAGGAATCTGCTACGTGTTGTAGAGTATTATTTGAGCTGATGAACCTGAATCACTGAAGGACATTTTTAATGCACTGGCTGAATGAATCATTTTGTGGCTGTGAGGACGTCTGATCAATACATAGCCTCTTGAAACTAACGCGTGCATATTGTGGAGCTATTTGTGATTCACTTGTATTTTGTGACAGATAGGTTACAAATTTCTTCAGCCTTCCTTAGTGATCACTGTGACTCCCTTAACATAATTTGTACATTCACTAACTTTAAAATGTATGTCTGGGGGGTAACAAGGTATTTAACAGCACTTCAGAAGAAAATAATATAATCCCTGTCATCAAAATTTTGCATTTGAGTCCAACATGACTTCAGAGTGCTAGTCTTCCTGACATAGTTTTGTTTAAAGAGTTTTTTTTATTGTTTGCTCTGTTTCCTTTTCTTTGCTAATAACCCGGTTTGTGTCAAAGTCAAAATATTTGAGCATCTTGTTTTTAAAATGCATTTTAAAAAGTCCTTTGTGTAGTTTATCTGCAACAGAAGAGAAGCAAGCCAGCCACAGTGTGGGTTTACAGGCTCAGACTTGCGGTTGCCAGATGCGAGGATGGATTCTGCTGAGCTATGATGACTACGTGGGAAAGCAAATGCTCTGAAGTGTAGTAGGTTTTGCTACAGTTTTATTTACAAGCCTTCACACTTCTGGAGGTGCAGAAAACCAAACATTTCAGCAAGTTTTCTTCATAAATGCTGTTCATTGAAGTTGCAGATGCACTTGATTTAGGGCAGCGTTCTGGTGGTTGCTGAACCTTCAACACAAGCAGCCCCATTGATGTCAAGGGGACTAATGCATTTAACTTAAAGCATATGCTAGCTGAAATGAGATGTAGAACAGAATATTATTGGATTTTGTGAATTCTAACCCATCCTCTGTACTTCTAGGAGTAAAAGGGTACTTTCTCCTTGTTGTTTTGTAGCTTGGTTATTCCTTTTTGTTAGTCTTTTAAGATGTAAATTATTATTTTTTCTTTTTTCCTACTAAAAAAGAAATCTAGAAACCTGGTAGTTCTTCCCCATCTCTGTCTCTCGTTGAACTACATAGAAATTACTTCAGCAAGAGAAACATATGAAAAAATTATTAGGAAGCGATCTGAGCAGGCAGGACATCTCTCAGAAGATCTCCATGCCTAGTGTGCTAAGTTAAGAGACAATTTAGGTTAGAAACATGCCGTGTTTGAGTGACTCTGCTGTCTGACCTGCCACTTTCTGTGGCCTTTGCTCTTGGCCCTCAAACTGCGGGTGGCTTTCTCCTCCCACCTTTTGCAGCAGCAGGCACCCAAGGTTAAAACCCCACGTTCTTGGACTATGGTTTCTTGTCTGCAAACTTTCCTGTTCTGGGAAAATTAACCGGGTGAAATTTCTTTCCTCCCCAGCAAAGTTGTGATGTACATTGCCTCATGTTATGACCCCTGTAGTAGACAGTGCTTGAGTCTTGTGCTGCTCAGACATGGACTTGAAGCTCTTTGCAGATGTGACAAATATAATTAGTCCCATTTTATGGATAGGCAGGATGGTCTTCTGTAAAATCACATGTAATCAGTGTTAGATCTGGGGAAATACTTTTGATATGAGACCCTATTCCAGCTATTCAAGAATGCATCTGGTAAGCAACTGGAGCTACATATGGCCGCTATCCTGATACGCTGCTGTGCAGCGTTTGCACATCTGAGTGCATTCATTAAAAGATGCTAAAAACCTGGTTTGAGTTTCTGTTGACTGAGCCTCAGACATTGGTCTGTCCTTGTTCTTCAACTGCACCAAAGTTTTGGCCACAGCACCAGTTCCTTCCCCCCACTCCCCGTTGTTTTTTAGGTTGATTTTTTTTTTTAGAAACAACATTTTGAGGTTTACATTGTCTGGTCATGCCTCTTTAAATGTAGATTATTTTATCTGACAAACCCTGGATTTTGGCTGCACCATCTCTTCAGTGACTTGTGTATTTAAGAGGAGGTCACCACTTGAGCGTGAGAAAAAGTGGTTTATTGAATTGCAAAAGAGCATACTTGTCCCTTTGAATTCCTTTGAGAACAGCCCTACATTATGTGTATTGCTGTTTTGAATTGGCCCGGTGCATTTGGCAAGCACAAATGGAAATGGGCAGTAGAGCCAGAATATTTTACTTGTGCTTCTTAGTGCTAGATGCTCAAGATGGTGTGTCTTTAGGTTTCATTAAATTAGTCAAAGGTGTGTTTGTGTGTATTGGAAGTAGCTTTTAATAGTCCATTTTATTTCAGTGTTTTTGATGATTCGGAATTTTTCACCCAGTATTCACATTCGATAAATCATGGCATAAAAAGGCTTCTCATAAGGTAGAATAAATTATACCTTGAAGCAAATACATTAGGAATATTAACTTTTTATTATGATTAACTTTGGAGACCTGTCTCTGTTAAGCACGTTGTAATTGTGATCAGTGTTCCCTATAAATGCTGCAAGGGGGATGTTAGACCAAACCAGTGGTGGCAGTTTATGGTGTGCCAGTGCAAAGTGATGTCCTCAATTAGAGGAAAAAATACAAAAATAATATATATTGAGGGGAGAATTCTCAATATGGTTATAAAGTTTAGCATTCATTTCTGCTTCCATTGAAAGTTTTAGGAAAACTTGGTTTCAAAGACCACAAAGAAGCATGGGGCACACAGAACTAATAGGAAAATAATTTCAAATAATTGCTTGGAAAAAAAAATCTGTGCATTTCCTTTTTTTCCTGGCTCTCTTCCAGCTGCTGTTGGTGTCATCAAAATAAACTGCCTTTTGGGCAGAGAGGGGATTGTGAGTTTGATCACATGCTTATTCCAGCTGCAAATATTTGTTTATTCTGGGACTTGCAATCATTTTTGTTTATTGTATGAAATTCCTTTTCCATCCTTGATCTCTGGCACTTGCTATAAATGAGGTCTTCACACATTCTGCATCTCTAGCTTTTCTGTGTGTGTGCGCGCATGTATGCGTACGCACGCACGTGTGGGAAAGCCCTTCTCTACGTTTGATTGAATTAGTAATGCGTTGAAGTATACAGACTCTCATCTGCTCATGAAAGCAAATGTATAAGGCCTGGAGGCTTAGAAATAAAATGTTTCTCGACTTTGCTTCAAATATTAAAGTCTGAGCATCTCATCTTTTATGATTACTGTATGGCACACTTTCTGTTTTTAAAAGCTACAGCAAATAGGAAAGCATTGTCAGTATTGGCAAGCTAAGCAAGCCAAATTTATTTGGCCTTTCCAAGGCTTTCTCTAATTGAGCTGTTAAAGACCTTGGTTAGCCCAAAGATATGCAACAGGAAATAATAAAATCAGTTTTCTTTGGGGAGTCTTTTTAATTCATATGTTATTTTTTTCATATTTTATTATATGTTAATTTAATTCATATGTATATTTGATACTTGGTATTAAGCAATGGGGAGACTAGTAACTGCAAACTGTTCCAAAGGGAAGTATAAACAAAGGATAGGAATTTCCCTCCTGAAAAATAAAATTCTGGGCTGGCAAATCAGTCCGCTCTTTATTCCCAGACTGATATTTAGAATTTGTTCAACTTTTCAGTATCATCCTTGTTTTGAGGCATTGTCTGCCAAGTGCTGTCAGGACTTAATTTATATTGGCTTTGACTTTTATCTAAAACATAGGTATTTAACTGAAGTCAAGTACTGAAAATTACATGGACCTGTTTCAGTGAGATTTTGTCAGAGAAAGGTTAGAAAATTGCTCCCCAGCATAAAATAGTTGATGGTCTCTTCCTTGTCTCCTTGTTCTTTGGCTTAAATAGTAGTCTTTCATACCTGTGTAGAGGAGATTAATGAAAAACTATTTAACTGTAAGACAGATTTAAATCATTTGAATGCTGCTTAAAGGCTGAAATGGAGATTTTAGTAATACATATGGTACCAGAGTAACATACAAGACCCAGACAGTTTAAATACCACAGTGGCAGCATGTTTTCCCCATGGCCCAAAGACTGTTCCTCTGCAAAATTCAAAATTTCTTGCTGCTGCCCTGGGCATTTCTAGCTTGAACTGTCAAAGAGGCATGGAAGGACACCTCCGTCTGCTGTGCCTGGCAGCAACCAGAATTCCCACTGTAACACAGGCAGGCTTGGAGATAACAACTACAGCTGTCCAGGCTTGTGCATGAGACCTGGGAAGTCACTATCTGAAGCACATTTGAAACAATTAAATGATGTAAAAGGCTTTTAAAGAGTTTTCCCCTGCTTTCAACATCTCAACGGTACTTAATGAGTCAGCTGAACTGTTTTGTTTTATTTGGTTGTTTGGTTTTGGTTGTTTTTTTTTTTTTGTTTGGGTTTTTTTTTAATAATCAGTTACTCATTTCTGTCTTTTATTTGTGTGGGTCTTTCAAACTACAAGGGCAGAGGGGTTGTTAGTATTTTATTATTTTTCAATAGACAAATGTGAACGGAAAACCATCAGAAAAAAAACTGGTATATCATTATCGGTGTAGTGCCTTGAATTACTTATAGCTTATTAAATGGAAGATATTAGATTGTAAATTGACTGCAAGGTTGATATAATTGTATATATTTAGTGTCTGTAAGACTAGAAAAAACTGAAGTGAGATACTGTAATGATGCTCACATACTGAAAATGTTGCTGTGGAGGAAAGAATTGTTCTCATCTTCCACCAGGAAAGGAACAGAAATGATACACTTGAAGTGTAGCAGGAAAGATTCAGATTTGACACCACAAAAACCTCTCAAGTAGTAGGGGCAGTGAAGTGATAAAGATTGCAGGAGAGGCTAGTGCTTAGGGTCTTAAAGAGCAGACTGTACATGTAGACAAGAATCAGACAACTCAGACATAAGTGATTCTCACCTGGGCTAGGGGGTGGAGCAAATGTCTTGTTCCCTTTTAGCCCTTTTTTCTACCATTTTATGAAGCTTTTTTCTTTAATCTTTCAGACTGTTAGAGTTTAACTTTTGGGGTCTGCCTAGATTTTTTTCTTCCCCATTCCCACTCCCTTCACCCCCAGTCTCCAGCTTCTGCAACTTAGTGCATATTGGTATGTGGTCCAATTCCAGAATTCCATTGCTGACTTTGTCTCCAGAACAACATCTAAATGTCATAATTGCACAACCCTCCGAATGTTTATGTAAACAAAGGGCTTTTTATGCCAATAATTCTTTCTTTTTCCTATCATAGTGCTGCCATTAGAGTGCTAGTGTAGATACAGCACCAGCTGTGCCTGGAGCTTTAACATCTTTTCTATCCTTGTTTCCTCTGAGTATACCGAGATAATGTTGCATATAATGTAACTTGGCATTATATCTGTTACAGAGCTCCTATCAGAGGAGCTCAACCATCAGTAGATGTTTCATCGTTAGATGGAAAAAATTCAGGGAAGACAGAGGTTCTTAGTTCATCCCAACAGCTGCTATAATTAGGGTCTTTTCACTTGCCACTTGAGTTGTAGTTGGTCTTTTCTGGACAGATAAAATATTACATATCAGCCTCCCACACCCCTCACACCCCCTTCAAGAAAAAAAAAAAAACCAAAACAAACCCCACCCCCAAAAAAAACCCAAAACTCCCAACTGAAACAAACAAACCAAAAAAAAAAAGCCACCCTTGGATACATTTAGGACAAATGGGAGTGTCTTTATTCTCCCTTCCTTTGCCTAATCTTAACTTTTCAGAGGGTATTTTAATGTGTGGCCTTTGTGTTTTGGGAACTTGTCCACATCAGTGAAATTTCCTGGGAAAATTTCATGTAGAATTAAGGAAACTGTGTCAGCAGTGTGACTTTACACAAAATAGGTCTGACTTTTAACCAACTTGACTCTGGTTGAGAGGCAGTGAGAGGCAGAAGTCCCCCTGGTTTGGGAACTGCAGCATGTCCATCACAGCCAGCTCCCTGATCCAAGAGATTATTGTGAATTAATCAGGTGCATTCATTTCATTCTTCTTCATCATCCCCAAACCTGCCCTACACAGAAGATCCACATGTACAGGCTAGTATTTATGAGCTGTTAAAGAAACATATGAGGATAGAGGACTCAGAAAAGATTACATTTTGATGTCTGCAGATAACTTAAACCCACTCTACTCTTAAAACCGGTGGACAATTTTTTATGTGGCTCACAACAATTTCCACCATCACCCTCATCTTCTAATCTGGAGCCTAGATGACTGCTTATATGGCAAAGCTTGCTTCTTCTGGGGCCATCTGAGAAATGTCACTTTGGCATTTTTCTAATTTAGTAGAATGAAAGAAGCACCATGGATAAATTGGTTTTAAACCATGAGCACCAGATACTGTAAGTGCTGACTTCTAATGCTTTCATTAATAGTTCACTTGAACACACACCTGACATATCTGTTTCCAGTGAAAATTTTATTCATTGCCAGTCACTTTTTTCCCATCATAATGAGCTGCTTATTTACTTATAGTATTGTTGGACATCATTACTAAATATTCCTCCTTTGCTTTGCCTTCTCTTCTTTTTATTTGCCTCTTAGTCCCTCCCTCCAAATTGTTATTTACTCTCACTTTACCTGCCTTCTACTTTCAGCAAGGCTCTAAGTTTTGTAATGTTAAAAGAGTGGCTGCTAATTCAGCATTCTTTGCATGCCTAAGTGGTTTACACATTAGCAGACTTGAAGAGTGCTTTGGATAAAATACAAGCCCATGGAAGACAATGAAAGTTTTGCTATTTATTTCAGTAGAGTCAAAACTAGTGTTTGTCAAAAAAATGTTTACTTCCCTCTTATTCCATAAGCGGTATCTCTTCTTAGAGACTGATAATCTTAGATTAACTATATTGGTCTCTGAACGTTGCTTTTTATCATGATACCCCAAATAGGGCATAAAATATGCCTCTTGCTCTCAGATTTTCCCCTCCTGGCTTCACTTGGTAGTTTTCCAGAACAATAAATTCCAATCTTTTACTACAATTATATTATTTCATGGAATTTCTCTGATTAGTTCTGGTGATACTGCAAAAGATGGCAGTAGTTGTCTTGACTTATTTTTTATGACTTTGAAGACAAATTAAGTCTTCAGACACGAGGGCAGACTGAGTATATCTTTCTTCCAAAACCTACTCAAAAGATATTTCTCCTTCTTATACAGCCTATGGCTTCCAGTTTTCAATACAGGCTCTGCACTGCACAGCATTGCTTTTCAATTAGTTCAGCATGTCTGCAAAAATCTATTACTTAACATCTATACTTGAAAAAGTAAGTGAATTAACAGAAAGGCAGTACCTTTACAAAATGATAGTGGAAATATCATCTGATGGGGAAGGACAGGGCATGTCCTTCTTCTTTCCTCTCTAATTTCTGTGGTGGTATGTATCATTCAGCATCAGTCCCCTAAACACATCAATAACAGGAAACTGTGGATAGTGATGTGAACATGGGTCCCAGTGGTTCGCATTGCAGGGACAAACATATATATGCCTAGCATTTGATTTGAAAGTATTTTATACCAGTTCAAATCATCTTCCTTCTGCCTTGATTTTACTATTATCAGGTCGTTGACATGACTTGACCTACTACCCATGGTCTGTGTCTGGCTTCATTTATCCCTGGGCTCACAGCCACCTTTGTTTTATTTCAAGGTAGCATTGAAACAGAAATGCTAAGATAAGCAGGGCTAAGAAACACTTTTCTCCTTCCCAGCACCCCTGTGTAATAATAAGAAATGACTGCAGTACTCTCAGAACATTTGGCTAGGCTATTATTAAGAGAAGATTTTATAATATGACCTACCTTGTCCTAATGTAATGTATTTCCTACAGCAATGTTAAACCATCTCATACAATTAAATGCATTTTTTTTAAACGGGAAGACTGAGCTATGAAGTCCAAGGTTGAGAACAAGTCAGTGGAAGTTGCAAGAGCAAGACAGGAGCAGTGAGAATAGACCACATATTTCCTAACATAGTGGCAACCATCCTTATGCACAGCTTCGAAACTGGTTTAATTGCATTGGTGAAGACAGTTTAAGGTATTCAGTGTTATGGATATGCATCTCTGTGACTCTCATCGTAATTTTATATATTACAAGTGAAGCAGTTTAGGCTCAGTGTTAAAGACAGAGAAGTGTAAGTTTGCATCTCAGTATCAAATCGTATAGCCACAGCTACTAAAATACAGCAGTTTTCATTATTTTGATACTTTTATAGATAATTAACTGTTAACAAACAATGATATTTGCAATCCATCTTGGATATTCAGCAATAAACCACTTCTCTCCATTCACATCTCTTGCACATTAGAAAGGTTTTAAAGTGTTTTTTTGACACTGATGAATGTGGCTAGATTGTTTCACTTCAACAGTATCTAAATGATTATGGAATAAAGAGGCTTTTATTTCAGAATAACATTTCTAATGGAAATTATTCCAGAATAGGTTATTACACAATATCTTTTTGATTCACTTTTCTCATACAAACTCTAGACAGTTAAATCAGTGCTCAGACTTTACGTAGGCCAACTCCCAGGCTTCTATTCTCAAAATATAATGTAATACGCAAAAAAAAAAAAATTGCACTGAAGAGATTAGATTGGCGTGGAGATTTCAGTCTTCATAAATTTCACCTTTATTTTAAGAGATTACCCATTTGTAATTAAGAGATTACTTGGCAGCTTCTGAAAATATTTTTTAATTTAAGAGTAAATACAAAATTATTTAACAGAAATATATAGATGCTCTTTTGTGTGCTTGGTAATCAGCTCTGCTTTTGCGTGGCTGATTCAGGAATCCTGTGGGACAAACTTCTATACAAAACATAGTGACTTTCCTTCCTTTAGCAACTTGTTAGCTCCAGAGGTGTGCTCAGGAGAATAAACAACTCAGCTTTCCCAAACCTTCAAATCTGGCTTGTTCTGTGTTTTCGGCAAGCAGCCATGTAAACTTTTATTTTATTAGTCCTTGTTTATTATTAACTGTTAGCTATAGATGAGCACAGGACTGTGGTTTTGGTCTGTTGCTTTGTTGTTGTTTTTTAATATAAACAGCCTTTTGAACATCATGCTTCGCCTTCAGTGGGCTGGGGGTACAGAAGAAAATTAAACAAAACAAAAAAAATCAAAACAAAGAAACCACACCAATGAGCAAATAAATAATGAAATGCATGACGTTTTCTGTAAGGAACTAGCTGCAGACAAGTTCATTAATTAGATCATCCAACATGAAATGTAATGGATAGTAAAATTTAGGCTGGTGGCAGTTTCTCACATTATTTGTCTTCTTTTATTTAAAGTATGTAATCATTTTCAGGCTCTCTTTCTTTCAGACTAGTGATTTTTTTAATAATATATTCCAAATGACATGAAGTTAACTTTGGAAAACAAGTGTGGATCAGCCTATGAGCCAGACATCCCTCCTAAATCTGACTCCAAGGAAAATACAGAATTTTGCAGGGCCTTCATTTACCAGAGCACAAACACAAGCATTTAACAGGGGCCAGAATGGCAAGCACCTTCCTGGAGTAAAGTTTTACATCAAATTAAGTATTTACTGTCCCTCAGGTAACAACATAGTTCTTGCCACTGACAGTTAAATACCAGTGGAAATGACAACCTATCTTGGAGGCTTGCTCAGAAGTGGGTGGGTGTGTAACATTTCTATGCCACTTGCCAATCAAAACACAAAGGAAAAAAGAGTCTGATTGTATGGTTAAGAGAAGGGAAGAATCTAAACCAGCCTGGAAAAAAAAAAGAAAACAGAAAATAACAATAATCTGGATGAACTGGGCATTGATGCAGGCAAGTTGTGATTAGCAAATGGCTGAATGGCTTAAGGCTGTGGGAACTTTGGATTTGGTGGGGAGATAATTCAGGTTGAAAACTGAAGGTTTTCTATCTGTCATCCCTAAGAATTTTGCCCCAAACCAATAGTAGCTATTGAGGTTTGGAGGCATTCAACTCATGCAAGGGTACAGTTTTGTGAGGAAACATCACATTAAATGCAGGCCTGAGAGAAGCAAGAATCCCTGCGACTCATGAAAAAACAGATGATGATGAGCTTTCCAGACCAGTTGTGCAGTAACAAGAGGGTTAGACCCTTCTGAGGAGTTTCAGATAAGGATACATTTCTTCAGACTAAAGATGAATACCAAACCTTGTATTCTCCCCTATGGGGGAGTTTCAATGGCTTTTTCCTCATTTTCTTTGGGAACTGGTATTTGCTTTAGCATGGAAGATGCCAGAAATTCTGGAAGAGTCATTGCTGGAGCTCAGAGGTCCACGGGGATAGACACCAGCTGCTGGGCCTCACTGGCTCTGGCTGGTGCCTGAGGAATACATCATTTTTCTCTTGAGTCTTTCTGTCTCTCCAGGACATTGACTCAGTATTTCTGCACCCCTTTTGAGCTTCTATGTGGCTCCTCAGGGGAGGCTTCACAGCACACAAAAAAAAAAAAAAAAAAAAAGGAATATACTGGGGATAGGTCAGCATCACCTTGGCCAGACTCATAGTCTGTGCAGGGAGAGGCCTGAACACACCCTCCAGAGTATGCAGGATCTTGCAGGCCTGAGCATGCTGGCCAGGTTAGCATGCCTGTAAGGATGCTTGGCAAACTCTCTGCAGCCTGTCTATGAGGAGAAGGGAGCACACCACGATAAGAGGTGCTCTTAATTTCTTTGCCAATGTTGCCACTTTTTTCCTTAACACCAGACCAATTCCTCAGTGCCCACCGGCATTGAAGCTCAGATGCCTGTGGACAGACATCTGCAGTGTCCAGCTGGGCACGAGCCCAGGGAGACTTGTAGGAGCTTGCCTCCTTATGCAATGGACCCCTTTAGGCATAAGCTTTCAACATTAGCTACCTTTCTTTCAAAGCTCTTTGCACGGTGACTCTGTTGTAAAGTCCCATGCTCTAGCCACCTCCAGCCAACAGAGAAGATAGTGTTCTTATCTTCCTAAGATACTCCCAGCATCTGATGATATTCATGTTATTTAGGGAGTGGGGTTCAGTTCTGTGTCTTTGTAAAAGTGTGTGGAAAGAGAGGTTAATGAACTGATGCTAAAACATCTGCATTTTTTTAGCAGTTTAACCTTTGAATTACTCATCCAGAGGTTTACAAAACAGCAATCAGCTTGTCAGTTCTATTTGTACCCTTATTCTTTCTGAGTATTTAGAACCTTTCTTTTACTCTTTCTGTATTTGTTTTCTTACTGGTTTCTGCATGTTGTTGTTATTGTTACATTGGCTCAAAGGTAATTTTTCCTGGCAACACACACTTTTATTTGGGGGCTTACACTTGTGTTGTCTTCTGAAAAGATTTTCCATTCTGTCTGGCAATTTTGACTTCTTTCATTTTTTTTTTCCCCTTTCATCAAAAAAAAAAAAAAAAAAAAAAGACAATTCTATTGTGGCTAACTTTCCTGACTGGTGTACTGAAAAAAGCCAATAGTATACATATTTTTTTATATACCTATATGTAAACTATAAACATACGAGATACACATCCAGGCTAGTAAAGTAGCAAGGCAAAGGTGACCTGCAGCTGGTTTTGTGCTGGCCAAAAGAATTGCTGTCTTCAGTCCATTTACTTCACAGTTGTACTGGTAGCATGACTGCGAATGCTGTGTGACTTGTTTCAGACAGGGACTAGCAACGAGTAAGTATGTACATCTCCTAAACTACAACTGTTCACTTTCCTTGAAGAGGCAGCTCCTTTTTGAAACAGCTTAGGGGAACAAGTTAGATGTAGCAGTAACATCCAGCTGGGACAGTGTGGTATGGGAAGGGCTGGAGGAGAAGTGAGGTGAATGGAGTGAACTGACAGCTGTAGGTAGGATTAGTTAACCCATGTAGTTAATATAGATGCAGCCAGATGTGGAAGGATGCCCATCAACAAAAAATTGTATCTGCCATGCTGGAGAGAGAAGAGACATGGGATGACTAGGCGGCACTGCAAAAGTGTGAGGCAAAACACTCCTCATACCTTTTTCATGGGAAATGGGTCAGAGTTAATGCTTCCAAGTCCTAGAAAAGATTACAATTTCACTACTTCAATGAGAGTTTAGATTTTCCATGAAGTCTGAGCCACCCAGCTGCCATTGAAAACCCTACACAAGACTAGCTGTTTTTAGCCAGACTGAGCATCAATGACAATTGGAATAAATGCTAACAACATTAGGGTGGGTCAGGGGAGGGGAATGTGGTTTTCAGAAGTCAATATTTAGTACTTCTTTGACAAAACAAACCATATCTACTCTATTCACCCAAAACAGAATTCCAATAAATGATTCATGCTTTTCCACTTTGTACTCATTCACGCGTGGCTTTTATACACACAAATGGCAGAAGAGTGTTAATAAGCGCAGTTTCTAAATCCTGGTAGATCTTGTACCTGTAACTTTCTGAGTCACTTCATAAATATTTGAATGCTGTAGTAAGCAGAGGTTTAACAATAATATTCCTCATTTATACACTGACTTAGCTTGGAGAGTGAAACACCCTAACAAAGTGTTTGTGATTCCTCATGTATGAGCTTATTCATTTGTGGGAAGAATCAGGGCCTAAGAGTTAGGGAAGTCATAGCTCAGGTCTCTCCACTTTCAGTGTCTCTGTAACTGTAAATGTTTTCTTCCACAGGCAGATTTTTTAAAAAATAGGTAAAATACATTCACAGCTGCTGATTGAAAAGCAATTCCTGGTGACATAAATGAGCCCATATGCTGTACAGAATGAAATGACTGTAAGTACAATGGGATTTACAGTAGATTTGAAGGCAGAAGTCATGAGTCCACTCTTGCATGGCTCTTCACAGCTCCCCCAATGCACTGGAGAAGAGCACATCAGGCTCAGGTTGCCAGGGTTTTATTCCTGTCTGGATTACTGACTTTTCATTTTGTACTATTGCATCTCTGTTTATATTGGTTTCCCAGCTTGTCAAACAGGGTGAAGATGCATCTCCCTTTGTAAAGCCACTCAGGATACACTGTTGGAAAGTATCCTTTAAGAACAAGGCGTTATTATTGAATTCCATTCATGTGAGGGTGATTGCAGGACTGGGATTACAGATTCTTTGTTGGGTATTTAAATAACCATAAAAATCTGAACTGGTACTGACTGCTCCTGCCCTTATCTGCAAATAGATTCTGACTGTATTTGTAAGGATTAGTACTGCCTGTGTGGGGTTGGACCCACTTTCAGCAACCCACAAAATAACTGACTATCAGACATCTGTATGCTGACTTGCTGTCTTGTGATATATTATTACAGGTTGGTGCTTAAGGGAGGGGTGCAGTATGCAAACAATATTTAACCAGCATTTCTGATATCGCCCTGCATATCCATTGCAGAGCCAACGTTAATAATGTCATCACAGGTCATATTTTTTTAAAGTATTCCTTATAGCACTGGGGCATGCAGCTCTGCGATTACAGTAAAAATCGTTGCTGTCAACCTTCAAAACTTTAGTGTTATTGCTTGCAAATAAAAGCTTACTAATATGAATTTAAAAGGTCAGAAGCTGGGAACAGTAAATATATCCCACTGCTTAGACTGTTCCATCTGGATTTAGGAAAGCTGGGAACTATTCCAAGGGGTCCCAGTATCTTTCTGTGTGAACCCCAGCCCATCACTTAAGTTTCAGAGCTATGTATGCACCTAACACGCACTGGAATCCAGCAAAAAAATGAGATGCCTAATCCAGTTTGAAAACCTGGACTTCATTTGTTTGGTGAAATTTCTTTTCTGCAGAGTAAAGTTTCTAAACTGTGTTTCACATAGTTCAGAGAAGGCTTGAGGTATGAAGCCTAGCAATGTAGGAATCCTCTGGGAATAGAAATTATATGCAACAAATAGAAATCCAGAAGTTATTAACTTAATGGGCAAAAATGTCTTCACCTGTGTATGTTGGTAAATATGAAGGTCAATGTTTCCAGAGTGAGGAGCAGTCATGTGAGAAGACAGAGATTCTGTGTTTCCCCAAGCACAGCTTTTCTCTGCAAGTGCTTCTTGTGAGGGAGTGGGGAGTGCCCCAGGTCCTGTGCTGTTGGAGGACAGGCTAGGGTTAGTAGGATACAAATCTTGGCCAGGTACTGTTCATGAGCGTTCTTTCCCCTGACATTTTCATGTGTGGTTCTTTACCACTTGTATGTTACATCTGAACCCTCTTTCTGCCTTTCTCATTTTATGGGCAGTGAAAGATATGGCTCCCCTTAATTTCTGATTCCACAAAACTGCAACCAAAACCAAGGACAAGACTGTCTTCCGCTATAGTATGAGGTATTATGTATCATGTCATTATCTTTTGGGTTTTTCTAGCTAGCAAAATAATAATAATACTTAGCACTGACATAGCAATTACCTCTTCAGAGCCCTTTGTAACCATTGGCTAGTCCAGTGGTTCCCAAACTATGGTCCACACACTGGGAATGGTCTGCAGAGAGCTGTTGCCTCATGATGTTGACTACCTGTGTTTACCACTGCAGTACAGCATTAAAGACAGCTACATATATGTTTAATTCAGTGATACGGAGTAGCACAGACAACATTCCTGGGTTGAGGAACGAGTTGAGGCCACCTGCCAAATTGCACACCACGCTGATAACTTGGCACCTGGGCCCATTTATCCTGGGCCCAGCACAACTCTTGCTTACCTGCCACAGTCAACCCAAATGGGTTTTCACATGAGCAAGTGCTCTAATAGCTTCAGGGATGTGAGACCAGGCAAGTGAAGAGAAATGGTCATTAAGGCAGCAAGCAGGAGGGCTTTTACTGCAAGTTCTATCTTCAGGTGAAACTGGGATAAGAAGAAATTTTTTTGCATTAAAGCATTGTTAGTAAGCCATTTTTAAAGGACTTACAGCTGTAAAAATAACCATTTTAAAATTTCAAATATCTATTTTAAAAAAATTAAATTTCAAACTGGAACAAGAACTCCAAACTGGGCCTTCCTAACAGCAGAGTCTAGTTTAACAACCAGAACACAGTCAGTCATAGTTACCCTGATCTAAACAAAACATCTCAGTATTGTATATAAGTGGAATAGCTTCAACAGCCTGGGATAAAGGCTCTCTGCTAGCACATGGCAAGCCTTAGCTCAAAAATATTGTTGTTCATGATCACAGAACAAAGGTGAAACCAGATCTTTACTGGGGCGACACGAGGAAGGAAGGGAGAGCACACCTATTCTGTTAGCAGTGTTTCAGTTTTCTTGCAGCTTGTATCTTTGACTTTCCCTAAGTGTGCCCAGAAGCAAAAACATTTTGTTTCCAGAGGAACTAAACAACATGTGGGAATATTTTTTTTTCCCTCTGATCTTCCCAGATACCTAAAAAACATAGAAACAAACAAATAATCCCCCTAAGATTAACCCCAAATCTATATAAATTTTTGTCTGCCCCAAAGTTCTGTAAATCATATGACTACATCCAGGTAGGAGATGCCATCACTTAGAGTTGATGACATTTTGATTTTCTTCAAATGTACTTTCTGCTTTTCAGAAGGAGCACACAGGGTAGATCAAACAGGCATAGGCAAGGGTGTGTACAAGCTCTAAAGCTTGATTATCTGTGCTGTGAAATTGTTAGAAGAGTTCCTGGGACACAAATAGGTACAGTCAGGAGCAAGCACAGGCCAGCAACCGTTAGCGCATGTAGCCATAAAGGTTTTGTGTGTCCAGGGAAGAGGAGGATCTTCAAATCTCTGTTAATCTAGATGTGTCAAAACATATCAAGCCAAGCTGTGTCAAACCAGACAGTGCTCTGGGCAAAATGGCTGGTAACACAGCATCTGAGTTATTCCCTCTAGTGCTGTAAGGACAAAGCTAATCAAGAAATTGAGACCAGAAGAGTAAAAGAAGTGTATGAAAACCAGACACTCAGCTGTGGATTTCAACACATCTTAGGAAGGGATGTACTCAGGAAAACTTCTATGCTCGTGTGCCTGAAATTCATTCTTTTTTACATGGTTCTTGGTGGCTTCCAGCAACCAAGTGCTGCATGGTACGAGCATGGGATGAAAATAAGCAATTGGGTCAAATAAGTATCGCTCCAGAGAAAGCAGCCCCAAATCTCACCTAGCCTTGAGGATGTAAAATTTCTGAACAGTACATCTTCTTGTGGTAGTTCATTTAGGCCCCCCTGAAATTCTGTCCTTTTTGCAGCCCTGAATATTTCTTTGTAGGCATCTGCTCTCAAGTTAGAGCTGAGATGTAACCTCTCAGGGCTTTTCCATACAACAGCCACATCTCCCTGGCACGTAAGAACATTACACGTTTGTGGTGTTCTTAGGCAAAACTGCACTGCTTTAGCTTGCAATACGGAATGGTATTTCAGTAGTCTATACTTGTAGATCTTAAAGCTGAAAATAAGATAGCACCTTGGAAATACAAAATTAAGCTGGAAATCCTAAAAGAAAAGGGCTGGTTTTTAAGGTTATTAATCCTTCCTGGTTCCATTCTGTCCAAAAATACCACAATTTTGGTTTTGGTCACGGCATTTTAGCACTTCTTGCTCAGCCAAAATCTCAAAGTACTCAAATGCAAGGAAAGGAAAATAATAAGGGAAGATCTCAGACTTGCATCCTCCCTTCCCCTCTAATCCCTCTTCAGCTTTTAATACTGACTTTACCTCTCCCATGCCTTTTTTTGACTACAGTAATTTTTTATTTGCAAATTAAATTTGATACAGTAGTTCTAAGCTTTTGTGCTTCTGAGGAGACAAGATACTGAAAAGTGTAATTATTTGTAAAAGATAAAATCTGCCTTGCATAAAGAAGGCACCTGGAAAACAAAAAGTTGAATAGAAACATTTTGATAGCTAATATTTAAGTTAATTCCAGAAAATGTGCATGTATATGACTAGCTCAAATCAGAAATACCTTTCAGTGTATTGCTACAGTAGAAAGTCATTCATACAAACATCTTCAGAAAACCTTTTTAAGAGATGTGGAGATTGTAGTGGATAAGAGCCATAGACAGGCATGAGGAAGGATGTAAACAGAAGGGGAAGTTTGATGATTCTTTTTCTCTTCCATTGTTAGACTTCAGCTTGAAGCTATTTAAAACCTTGCAACTTTGAACTGTCTAATTCAAGACTTTCAGCCTTGCAGTTCGGTACTTTTAAATGGTGGGATTAGGGGCCCAGCAGCTTCCAGGAATGTACTTCACAATACCATGCTGACAAATTTGTTCTAGCTGTCTAGCGCTCTGGTAGGCGTGAAAGGACTTTTTGTAAAATCTGTTCATTGTTTGCTCTGGTTTACTAAAAATGTTTCAGAAATAAAGAGGGCGACATACAGCTGAAGGCAAATGTTTTCTTTCCTCATAAGGCAAATCTTTGTCTTATTTTGTCGTTGTTTATGAGAGAGGATAGTAAAGATCTGCTTCTGGAGAAACAGAGGAGAGGAGACAAATGAACAACAATATGCCACCTAAAGTGGACAAACCAAACTGCAGTGCCATGTAAACAGCAGAAATTCTGACATTCTACTTGCAATAGCTAGAGAAGAAGGAGGGAGTGGCAGTGACAGTGGGAGGCATCTGCCACCTGCCTTCTCTCTCTGTTCTCTTTGTAAGACATTTCTCAGCTCAGCAAAGCAGGAAAGGGCTGTTGGTCTGCTTCTGTTTCCCCAGAATAAACTAGCAGTTCTCTTAAAAAAAAAAGATAAAAAGTTCCTCTGAAAAGCGAAAGCTCTTAAAAGGGTGGGTGTGGGTTATAAACTCTTTGTACAGTTGGACAACCTGCTGCCTGACATCAGTCAGGTTTGGAGTCTGATGGATACTGGTTTTGGGGAGCCTTTCTGACTATGTTAAGGTAGTGAGTTATCTTCTCGTACTGCTCCCATTTATTTACCTGGTTATTGTTATGTATAAGATCAAGCTTAAACTCTCAGTGCTACTTTTTTTCTGATCACTGCCAGAGAACACAACACAGTAGCAGAGCTGTGCTTTACAAAGCTTTAAGGCAGCAGCAGCAGCAGCAGTGAGAGAATGAGAATCCAAAAATGCTAAATAGAATGGAGAGTACTGAAGAGTGCCAATCAGCCAGCAACAGCTGCAAGTGATATATTCATATGGCATAATGTGGAGGCATCACTCTAGGCACCAAAAGCAGCATGGTCGTTAGCAGTATTGCTGTGGATATACATGTTACATATTGATTTTAATTACATGGAACATGTTTATGTGCTCCACATGTGTAAGTGAAGGGAATTAAGTTCCTTAGATACCATAGATAAATCGATTTTTTTCCTGGCTTCCTAGCATTTAACTTTTCAAACTAAATCATAAACCTTTTTTTTCTTATTCTAATACAGTGTATATCAGATGTCCCAGGATAGGCATGCACTATTTCCCCAGACAGCAAACATATCATGTGACCAGTTTTTTTAGCATTTTCTATTACTTTGTGATGAATTTCACTCCTCGATGTGGTGAAAATGAAGAGATTTACCATCAGATCTTCTTGTCTGTTCTAGGGCTTCTGTGCTGATGGATTGATCAACTAGACACCATAAAGTATTAGCTTCAGCAGGCTTTGCCTAACTTGAAGTATGTATTTGGCACTCTTGTCATCTCTACTGTGAACATATTACTAGAGGCATCTCCCAAGATTAACAGTACAGCTTTGAGATGCTATTCAAGCAGCACAGGAAATACTGTCATCTTGTCAGTCAGCCCAACCCTGCATTTTCCTTTCATCTCCTTTGCAGCTGTCTTTGAAAACAAAACCTAATACCTTTTTGATGATTCACAGAAATGGATTATCTCTGCTGTGAAAATGCATCGTTGGTCTTTTGGATTAATCATTCAATGATGTCTCCAGTTCCTAGGTCTTTAGCCAACTCAGCAGCCTTTAGGAGCTCTAAGAGAGCTAGTGTTTTTCATCTATTCATTTTAAAGCTCTCTGTAAATGGGAGAAGTACCTTTTGGGTGTATCATGTCGTATAAGAAAACTGATGAGGTGGAAGCTGTAAAAATTGACTCCTGAATCATTGAAAGGAAAATGGCATAAAAATCCTGTGCAAGTTGTCAGCATTCATGAAAACATGCCTCTCATAAATAGAACATTGAACAGTATATCAACGTGGTTTTGTTTCAATATTGGCAGTTTAAAAAACCCTTTATGCAAATTTAGTTCATCTTAATGATGACAACATACTGTACACATATAATTAGGACAGATTACAGGAAAATCTCAGAAAGTGACTAATGTTTATAAGTTTAGAAAAAACTGCAAGCTCATTTTTGTTTCCAAAGAATGTACTTCTCTACATGAGTTATTGTGGTATATTTAAACAAATGGGCTGCACTATTTGTGGTTTCATTAGAGATGGTGATACTGTTCATTCTTGCCTGGAAGAGCTAACAGTTATTTTTTCACAGGTAGGCATGGAGCTCATTTCTGAGAGGCCTCAAAAATCAACTTCAGATTGATTGCCTACCCTGTATGGGATTGTGCAAGACATGTATTAGTCACGTACAAATTATAGACTCAATGAGCCTGTGTCTTGGCCAGCCTCTCCTTCTCTACAGGCAAATCTGAGAAACTGTAGAAACAAACCAAAATATCTGTGTTAATAAATTTATGTGAAAAGTAAAAGAGAATATAAAAAAACAGGTAAGATTCTGTAACAGATCTAACTGGAAAAAGGGAGGCAATATGGAGAAAAAATGGGGAAAATAAGAGTTTGTTTCCATTTTCCAGAGACTAAAATTCAGGCATTTCTTATTACATATTATGTAACAAAATATAAAATGTTAAGGAATATAAATGTAAAGTTTTTAATTTTCTTCACTTTCGTCCAGCTTTGTAAACGATGAAAATTTTGCCAGTTTCTGCTTAGTATGCAGACACAATATTTACTTATTTATATTTTATATTTTTACACTTTTTCATTCTGCCATTTGTAACCACTGAAACAAGAAAAAATTGTTCAAAGAATAATAACAATCTTAAAATCCCCACTGTATGCAAGTGTTGTTTTTTTTAAAACATTTTCCTTCAGTCAAGTGACTTCGCTATCTCTGTAAAAATGTCAGAAATTCTTGAGAGTTTAAGAGCAAGGCATGTTTCCCCATGCTTTAAGCAACCTTATAAACACCAGAATCAGAGATTATCTTTAGAACTGTGCCAAATACAGAAATACCTTGACAGAACTAAATACCCCCTTATTTCAGATCAATATGTTTTTATTCATGCAGTTATGCAACATGCTATTCTTTCCCCATAGTCTTGCAATAGGGTCAGTTCACCACCATGGCTTGCAGCTAATCAAAATCAGGGCTTTACAAGACATCTAACTCTGAGATACATTTTTTACTCTTAAATGCATAATTTTATATGTGGTATCTTTAAACTCTTTTATGATTTCCTGATACCCACCTCACAGGAAATTCTCTCTTTCTTATCAATACTTCCATTATCATTTTGTCACCTGAAAAATTGTCAGAAATTACTTCACATGCTTCCCCAGAAAACAATACAAACTGAAAACAATTTAGTACCAAATCATCCCCCCACAGAAACCTACCCACTCAGAGATGATTCCTGTGAACAATTACATTTTTGTTACTACTCAGTTAACTAGTTATCTATTATGGTTTTCTTGGTGGTGATAGTTTGGGTTTTTGTTCACTGAAGTGGAACCCATTCACATGTCAAATATCTTACAAAAGCTTGGCAATATTGTCTGAATTCTTGCATTTTTATCAATCAAAATATTTCTATGATTAAAATACAGTCTTTTGTGAAAATACCTTTTCCCATAGAGGTTATCTTAATTGTCTTCTATTATATCAGACCGACTTTTATTATATCACCTTCTCTTAATCTTTATTAATGAACTTCATTGGTTGTTAGATAACTGGACTAATGTTTGGGAAGACCAGAACTATAACTGATTCATCTTATTTATCTTTTATGAATATTGGCATGACATTAAGATTTTTCTGTTTTATAGGAACTTCCTTACTCTTTCCAAACTTACTGGAAAATAACATTCACAATTTAAACGGACACTCAACCAGCTATATTTAAAATCTTGGATGCAAGTTAACCTTTATTCACTGGTTGAAATGTCAAGTTTTAGTAGTTTTTGTTTAGTATCTTCTGTCAAAATGGAAACTATTTCATCAGACTAAGACCTAATAAGGATTTGCCAAGAACAAATCATGCCTAATTTCTTTTTCTAACACAGTAATAGAGTGGAGAACAGACTGAAGATGTGGTATATATTCCTTTTAATGAAGTTTTTGACCATCTTATGAGGATCCCAAGAAAATCATGTGTTGACCACAAACTGCACATAAAATCACATGGATAGCAGTTCCAGACAGTTGTTAGCAACAGTCCGCGGTCAGCAACAGGACATATCCAGTCGCATGCTGCCCTGAATCTAGGTGTGCTCAATATTTTCATGACTGCCTGACCTTCAGGAGGGAAGAGAGAATACGATGATTACATTTACAGTTGATTGGAGGCTAGAAAAGTAGGAAGAGAAGTCAAAATGATAGCAAACTGAAGAAATGGTCTGAAAAAAAGACTGGATAAAATTCAGTAGTTACAGGTATAAGAAAAAATCAGCCACAGAGATACAGGGTGGGGAGACAAAACACCAAACCCCCCAGGATGGTAGCCAATTTTTAGAAGCTCAGTTTGGGGGTTGAGTGAATCATAAGTTGAATACAAGTCAGAAATGTTCTGATGTTGTGGAAAGGCTAACATCACAGTGGGATGTATAAACAAGACAGGACATATTAAATAATCCTTCTGCTCTGCTTAGCACTGTTAAAGCCTCAGCTGGAGTTCAGTTTTGAGTAGTGAGTTTCAAGAAAGATATGAAAATACTGGAGGTAATTCAAGCAAAAGTGACAAAAATGATCAGAGGTCTAGGAAACATGACCTGAGATGAGAGGATGAAATAACTGTATTTGTCTTTCCTAATAGAAAGAAGAGTGAAGTGGGCATAATAACAATGATCAAAAGCATAGAAGAATTTTGCAAGGATGAAAGGAATAATCTGTTCTCAGTGACCATGGTGGATTGGACAATAAACAGTGGGCTTAATCTGGAGCAAGAAATAAAGGATATTAGAAAAGGTTAGATAGGAAAAAACTTTATAAGGGCAAGAATAGTAGAATACTAAAACAGATTGCCAAAGAAGAATGCAGAGTTTTCAGTGCTGGAGGTCTGTAAAAACACATTAGACACACATTTGTCATAAAAGACAAAAGTGTTTTTGGGGTCAGGAAATGGACTAGATAACTTCTTAAGATCACATCAAGGTGTTTTTCTATGTTATATGTAAAGTATGAACAGAACTTCTGTTTTCCCCCTATGTATTGCTGTGGAAAAATGTTGAAAATCTAATTTTAATGTTCTATTCAATCTTTATCTGATAATATGTTTCCTGAACAGTTCTATGTTTTTCATACTACAATTAACAATTCTACCACTGACAACTAGAAAAAGATTAATACTGCAACAATTCTATTTGCTCATTAGAGCTTATGGTTTCCTTAATAAATTCTAAGTCTTAATTTCTGGTTTACATTAATTCCTGCCAATTTACCTAATTTTCCAATAGTTAGATACATTTTAAATAGCTGCTTTAATTTTTCACTCTGTCAAGTATTTTTCTAATCAATGTGGCCTTCCTTTTCGATCATGGGGTTGCAAATTCTTGACTAACAACTGAAAATATCCTTAAGCAATTCCCAATTATTTTTCATACTTTTCTGCATAAAATTATTCCTATAAGCTGATCTTCTTCAAAAGTGCTTTGAGATTTTTGAAATTGGTAGTGTTAAAACCCCATATAGTGCTAATTTGGATTTCATTCTGTTCATGTCTGTGAGGCATTGGGTGCTTGGGTTAGAACAAGTTTTTAGAGTACTGTTTCCTCTAGCATTTTGACCTGAGAATTGTTGTATGTATTAGTGGAGCATTCTGAGGAAGTTTTATTAAAAGCTGCATGAGCAATTTCATCATGTGGTTCAAACCAATGATCTTTCTCCTCCTTTTAATATAACCTCTTTTTCCTGTGCAGTACGTGCTTGCCCTTAAGGCACTGGTATCTCTAGAAAAGACCGTCTCTTTAGGCAGCAGTAACTGCAAATGGCTGAATGAAGCAAGCTTCCTTGCAGAGTAGAGAACCAGAATCTGGGGAAACACCATGAAAATGTCACTAGTGAATATGTGTGGTGAGAACTGCATCAAAATGACCCTCAGATCACAATATGCTTTACTGAAGAGAGGAATGCAAGAACACATGGCCAGACAGGAAAGCAAGAGAAATGAAGGTTGTTCCTCTAATTTAATTCACATGCAACAGAAGAGGCTTTAGATGCAAAGCCTAGCAAAAGCTCCCTGAATGCACTGGTATTGCTGCTTGAAGAAATTCTGTCTGTAGTTTGCAACTCACTAATATATGAGTAATTAATATGTGTGGAAATTAAATTCAAAGCAGAGAGCTTATGATAGTCCCAGAAAGAGTTATATACAAAGTAAGTGCAGGATTGAGCATATTTGTACTTTCATCTCGGCATGCACCTATATATGCACCTTTGCACCTATATCTAATGCATGTAACCTTTGCATCCTACAGCTGCTGTCAACTCTTCAATAGTTACTGTAATACAGAATTATGCAGAGATTTTTAGGGCTACCTTGTAGTTGTTGTAATACTCAACCATCAAAGGAGTCACAAGTAGTACAGTTATTGCCAGGATACACATACAATGCATGGAGAACAAACCTTGGGTATCTTTTTCTTCTGTTGTCCAAGGGCTCAAAAGCATCCCCATAGGTGCACTAACCTGCTAATTATTTCTTCTCATGCATTGTGGCCAGCTCTGTAGCTATGCAATGCTTGGGCTAAACCCCAAGACCAAACACAAAGGATATGACTTAGTCTGAGATCAAACCTTCAATGCCAGAAAGTCTGTGGGGGTTTGTGAGCCTGGGGGAGCTCACCTGCCTAGAAAAGCACTGAACAAGTGAAATAAAAGCAGGCCAAATTATGATCCTGTCAACTTTCGTTACCGAGAGGCTCTTCAGCTGTGGTCTTCCTCTATCCAGCCAACCACTCCTTTAGCCTTACCTCTCCTGCTGCTTTCGAGGCTAATTTTCTGTGGAGATGGGAACCATATGTGAGTAGGTACAGGAACAGATTGAACAAACCTGCTGTAGCTCAAAAGATATTCTTAGGCAGATACAGAACCAACCTTAATGTCAAGCCTGTCCCTCACTTACTGGTGTCCCATTTAAACCAAACCAAACCAATCCATATCACAATTTCTTCAGGACCAGCGAACACAGGAGGCACAATGAAGCAGCAAAGACAGTGCAATGGCACATAGTCTGTGCAGACACTAGTACTGGTAGCTCCCATATCTTTGTGGAACTCCATTGCTGGCTCTCAGCATGCTACCAGCTCAGGAGGAGCAGCAGACAACAGCAAGAAACTGCTTAGAGGGAACCTACTGGGGAATTTTGGGCTGCCATCACCTCATTGTTGTTTTAAACCAGCTGTTAGAACTTAGTCAACTAACATCACTGGAGTATCTCTTACCAGAACTGGCTGCTTATACAGCGTGCATATAGTATTAAGGTGTAGGAAACTGAATGGCTGTGAATCATGTTCAGATAAAAATTAACAGAATGTGAAATGGTGGTATGCTTTGGCTCCAAGTTTTTTTTTTTTACATACTGTGTATTTGAAAGAACCAAAACCAGGGAAGGGAAGGGTTGGGTTGGGTTTAATTTGTTTTAAATTCTCCCAGAAAGAGAAAAAAATGTAGATTAGTACTTCACCAAAGACTGAATGGCCTTATAAATGCATGGGTTTGATTGAATCTCTAGTTTGATGGGGAAAGGCAAAGACAAGAGATGGACTTGATCTCTGGATTTGCACTTATGTCCTGGAAAACCATGTCTTGTATCTTCCTAGCAAGATACACAGCTTTACCAAAATACTTCTTGCAGCAAAAGGGCCACAACAAGGTTAAGACCAACTTAAAGTCCTATTTGAAAGACAGGAGAAAGAGATAGGTACTGTGCAACTCTTGTCTGCAGATATGTTTAAGTGCCAGCTTAAACCCAAATCCTTGTTCCTCTAGCAAGAAAATATATCTGGAAAAAAACAATGACAGCTATACAACAGGATAGGTAAATCAGTGTATAAGGGTTTTTCTTTCTACGTTTGCTCATTCTGAAAAAAAAACCCCAAACCCCAAAAAACCCCCCCAGACCTCCAAAAAACTTCTTTCCTAACTATGTAAGAGATGCTCCAATCATTTTCTAAATTTCAGCCTTTTTCAAGAAATCCCTCATGTCAGTTTTCATATCCTTATGTTTCCAAAACAGAAGTGAATGTGTCCATTTTTACCCTGAAATCACTCTGGAATGGGTTTTTACAGCTGACACTATTTATTAGCATTCAGTCAGAAAAAAAACACCAACCTAACAAGAAAGCCTTTATTTTCGTAATGTATGGCTAAGATCTGTACAGGTGACTGGCAATCCTAAGTGCTGAATTTATTACATTGCCTTACAGCCTTGAACACTGGATGCTCAGCATTTTCTGAAAATTAGGTATGTGGAAATTGTCATAAATTCAACTCCCCCAAATAAGTAGTTTTTTGATAATGTACCGGTCAGCTGATTAAAGTATGGGAATAAATAAGTATGTATGCCCATCCATTCATATAAATAAAATATATAGACAGATTGTGATGGTATGGTGAAGTAGAAAAATTTTAGAACCATTTATTAGAGGCTGGTTTATAGAGATAACAACTGAGAACTAACATCGTGCCATATAGCCACATATACTATGTTAGATGCAGCAAGTTAAAAATGTCCTAATTAAATGTGTTTTCCATATTTCTTTCCCAGAGAACAGAGCATCTTCATATTAGAACTCTTTTGGTCTTGGTCTTAGAAGACATTGTAACTCAGCAATCCAGGAAAAAAACCCTAGCTGTGGTCCAGGAGAATGAAGCAATTAGCTCTCTTTTCATGAAATGGGAATGAAGATAAATATGTATTTCATTGAATTTGATGATCAGAGTTGAGGGACCTATCTACCCACCTTTTGCTAAAAAAGAGAAACATGGTAAGTACTTGGGTTGCTTACTTTCATTTACCTCATGGATTCTGGAAGACATTTATATTACTCTAGGTTCTTTCTGAATATTAGGGGAGTCAATCAGTGGGAAATATCTACAGCATCAGTGAATTTGTGACTGACACAAGGTTCCTCTGCACTGATGGAACAGTATACTATCTCTTCTAGGTAATTCCAAAGCAAAGCAAATGAAGCATAAGGAGACTCACTGCTGTTCAAAGCATTAGCACAGGCTAAACACTAACAAAAAAGAAAAAAAAAAAAAGCATCTATAAAAATATGCTTTGTTATCGCAGTCCAGAGAAAAACATACTTAGTCAATGGGATTTGACAAATCTGTTCAGCTAACTACACCCCTGTGCTTCATCAAATCCATTTGTATCTTTCTGTACTGTACTGCAAGGAGCTTGCAGGCCAGGCCAGTAGAGTCAAAAATGGCTTTAAATCCTCCCTGTGATCTCTGATTCCTGACCACCTCCTTCCTAGCCAGGCTGAGCTGAAGCAGCATCCTAGGGTTGCTTCATCCCTGGCATTGCTGAGATTGCTGCATATGCCTGGGTTTTATGTCCCTCCAGATGATGCTTGCTCTCCCATCTCCAGGCTTGTCTTCCAGAGATTCGTAGTCTGGCTCACAGCTTCTTTGGAAAGGAGATCTTCACATAGCCAGAAATGTGGCATTTATACCATCACAGCACTTTTACAGCATGAAAGATCTAAAATACAGGATGTGACTATCACTGTCTCATCATTGTAACCTTTTCAAGTAAGAAACCAGTTCCCATCTTTCCTGCTTTTTCTAGGGCCACCTTATTTTTTTTTTTTAGCATTTTCCTGGTTTCTTTGTTTCATCAAACCTGATGTGTAGCTTCTTTCCAATTCTTTTCAGCTTTCCAGTCTACCTAAATTGTTTTGGTCATCTGGCTCTTTTTCCTTCACAGAAAAAGGACTTCGGTACTGAAAGATATTGTGAACACATACTTCATAGTTTTGGCAAAAAAAAACCACCAATCCCCCCCCTAAAAACAACAACAACAAAAAAAAAAAAACAAACCCAGAAAGAAAAGAAAAGAAACAACCTACTGAATTAAAACCCAAACAGGTCAACATGGCTGTTTGTATGAAAATGGTGTGACATTAACTGAAAAATCAAGCAACCATTGTGTTGTGTTTTCAAGCGACCAAATTTAAGGGTGACACATTATGTAAAAACTCTGTTAGAACTGTGTGAATGAAGTCAATGACCTTGGAGCCCAAAGAAACAAATGGTTTGAGTTCATGGGATTCATACATGGAAGCAAACCTGGCACTCCTATGCAGGAGATAGGAGTGCATATGAAGCAGATCTTCACAATTTCATTTGGTTTTGTTTCTTGGTTTTCTCTAATAAAAATAGCAGCAAATAAAGACAGGAAAGACAAAGGAAGAAAAAAAAAGAAAAAAGCTTTTCTGTTGAGGTTATAGTAGCTTTTTTCAATAAGAATATTTTCAAATGGAGCTTTATGAAATATTTCCTTAAAATAAAATCACTGATGGAAAAAACCCTGTGTTTGCTAGGTCATATACCTAGAAGGAATGATTTCTCTCATTCAAATATTTTTGGCTATATCTCCTCTTTAGTTTTACAATTTCAAACACTGGGGTTTCCATCACTTCTCTGAGTAGACTATATTGCCGCCTAATAGAAATCCTTGTCACAGTAATCACCTCATACTGTAGATTGTTTTAAATCATTGACACAACAGACAAAAGAGCCCTTATGCAGATATCCTCACTTATGAATGCCTACATAGAAAAACAGTCACTGGACAGAGGAAAATGAAGTGCTGCATTTTTGGCAGTGGCACAGAAATACATAACTGCTTCACTGAGTTTTGCAAAAACAAGGAATTAATTTTTGCAAATCATCACAAAAACAGTTTGCTATTTTGTTTCAAGGCAGCCTGATCCAAATATTGCTTTGCCACAGTCTTTTGTGTCGGAAGAACAGAGGTTGTTAAATACAATTACCAGGACAGTACACGTGACTGATGGATTGAATTGGATCAACAAAACTGCAATTATTTCACTACAGCGTGGCTGACTAAGATTGATATTTGGCCTCCACTCAGTAGTTTTCATTATTCCACCAGAAATAAACAGAGCACAGACTATTCTCAATATGTTTATGCATCAGTAACTTATATTGCTTTTGGAAAGTGTGAAATATATGCCAGTTGGTTGTAAAAGATAGGACAGTTTTGATTTTTTTTTTCTCTTGTCCCACAACTCGGAAAAAATGTGTGCACAATTTTCATCTTCCTTACATTACATGCTATTCCTAAGAGCTCAGGCCAAGAAATAAAAGGCAGAACCACTCTTCTCCATCAAAACTCTGGGTTGTTTTGTCCTTTCTGTAAAGATTAGGAATGGGACTCACAGAAGAATTAAGATATGAGTCCAGGTCACAGTTTCTTTGAACAAATACATACAGAGTCAAGAATTTCATTAAGACCAAAGCAGGCTACTCCACCACAAAATTTGGATTTGTATGCTAAACATTCTACAAAGCCTAGAAATATGGGGAACATGTAAGCTTCAGCCTCAGTGCTGTGTAAGTGCCTGAGTGCAGGATGGCTCATGGTAACAGTGCCATAGTAATGAGGCTGTAGATCTCCCAGTTCAGGAATGGTTTATGTACAGACAGCTCAGAGGTCCAGCAAATGACAGGGTGCTTGTACCTGAGATTTTTGTTGTTGTTGGCTTTTTTGGTTCTGTTTGTTTGTTTGCCAATTGAGAAATACAACATCCCCTGCAGAAGCAATAGTGGGGATGCTGGCAAAGACATGAAAATAGTGAGCTTTGTCCCTCCTTCCACACTGTCATCCAGCCATGGTCTCAGTACAATGAGATGAAGAGATGATGAAAGTCCAGTTGCCTTTTATGTACCAATGTCTCCACTGTGACTACCAGCATGGTAGCTGTAGAAGTGCCATTTCAATGACAAAACAGTTAAGGAAAATTCTCAGCCTGGAAGTGACCACAGAGATACAGCAAGCTGTGAAATAAAAGCTAGAGTTCATTAAACTGTCTTTACGTACTTTTTTTCAGATATGCACTATATTTTTTTATAAAGAAGTACATACAGTTAGAGTTAGAATTAATTAATTTTAGGCTATTTTCTTAGTGTGGTTTATGTGTGTTAGTTCAAGCAAGGACAAGCATAAGTCTCCTGAAGCACATCTCTTCCTCACACAGGAAACCAAATTATCTCTGTTGTGAAGATTTTACATTCTTTTTACTGATTGATTTTCTGTAATCAAAATGAGGCCTAACATAATTCTCACATCTATTAGCCTATCCAAACAGGGCTATTGTTTGATGTCACATGAATAAATAATTTCCATATAGTGGGTTTCTATTTACTTACCGTGTTCCAAAAGACATCTTGTTCATGTGTACCAGGTTAGTTCTGAACCTGCTCTAAGTTAGCAATATCATGTGCTCCATATGTTTGTGTGACTTTTTTTGTTTGGCTTGGGGGGTTTTTTATCATTAGGATTAATTCAAGAATGTATTGGTATGCAGGAAGCAGGATACCATCTCAGCGGGTTTATACCCTAGCTCTCAGTCATCAGAGGTCTACTCAAACCAGTCTTAGTAGGCTTAAAGGCACAAGAGAAAAGAGCTGTCTGGTTTTAACAATGAGATACCTTCTTTGACATGTGCAATGCATGTCATAGGGTTAAGGAGAAGCCAAACTATGCAGCAGGGAGAGGCAAGGTGAGAAGGACTGACCTAGGAAAAGAAGGAAGGTAGACATGTACAGCCTTGGCTACATTAGAGTTAATATTTTAAATTTCTTTACTACATTCCTTCAAGTCAGTTGTCTGGCCATAGTACAGCAGTGATTCCACCTCCTGAAGGAAAGCTTTTCAGGTGCTAAAGCTAAATGAATTCTCCCAGTGAATGTGATTGGTATGGGTTACTATGGTCAGGGGTTACAGTATGTGAGTGGAAGAATTACAAAGTTGAGCCTAAGTACTGGTTTAGGTAAGAGATAACCTTATGGGAACATGTTACTGAGCAAGGGCAAAAGGAAGGAAAAGGTTGCCATCCCTATATCTACAGGTCTGCTTCTTCATAGTTAAAAAGTATTTTCAAGAAACTTATTTCAGTGTTGGATTCAATAAAGTTACGTTTTCAGTACAAATGGCATAATTATTTTTCACTGCTTACCCAATGGAATTAATAATATTGAAAATAATTAGAACTGATTAATAAACCTACACTGCAATTTCTTTTCTGTTACTCCTGGTTTACTTTTTTCATTTTATTTATCTTAAGAGTTAAACCAGAATAGATATTTGCACATACAATGTAACTGATTTTATGAAGGTATGTACATAAATGAGTTAATTATGAAGTATTCCAACTAGCATCAATAATGCCATGCGAGTGGTTAAAGTTACTAAGTATGAATGTAATAGCTGGCCTTGTTCAGTCTCAGAAACCATCACTCAAGCATTAGTATAGGTCTCTCTTGGGTTTCAGAGTATTTCAGGAAATCTGAAGTTTTCTAAAAAACCTGAGAACATATGTCAGTACAATTTTTTTTTTAATTTTTCCTCCTTGAAAACTCCCTGCTTTTTGTATATGTGCTGCTTAAGCCTTCTTTCAAGAGTAAAGTAAATCTGTAATAGATAAATTAAGTAAGAACAGCTGAAATTAGTTAATGCTGTTATTTATTCATCACTGCTCAGTTTAAGGAGATGCCACTCAGACTTATAATTAGAAGCTTGTAATTAGAAAATACATAGAGGCAATAAAATATTCTTGGGGCAAATCAAGAACTATGAAAAGTACAGAGGCTTATGCAGCAAGGTGCTGCAAAATCAACATATGTAAAGGACAAAGTATAAACAAACATATAATAAATCAATGGGGTATAAGCTTGACTGCTTCTGTCTGTATGCCACTTTTTATGGAAGATAGTGTGGATATTACAGAGCAAGACTTCAGTTAGAATGCACACAGTATGTGTTAGGCTTGTTCTTCCACAGCTCCAAAACCTCTTACCATTTCTGATTTGTGAACTGTCCGTCTTTCACTTCATGCCCCTCCCAGTGCCTTTATGTTTCTCAATTCTTTTCAGTCTCCCTTTACTGCTCACAAGAACTAGTTAGAAAACATATTAAGAGGTATGCACATAACGTAGATCGGATGCCATGAATTCCCACAATGGTGAAATAAGAAGAGGGTGGAGGGAAAAAAATAATTACTCTTGAGTTTTCTACCTCTTAACTTTCCTTTTCTCTTTATCTGATACACATAAAGAAATGGGGAGAATATTTAAATTTTAAAATTATTATGTTTGGTCAGTCTTTCTCTGATGTTTACTTGCTTTTAAATTTAATTTACAACATAAATAATTTGATAATCCATATTACATGTCCTTTATAGGGTATTTTAAAGGTTACTAAAATTAAATTCTTAATGTTTTTCATCCAGCAATCAACTGTTTAATTATGAAAAATATAAACCTGGATAAGTGCAGAATAGCATATAAATTATGTCTAAATTTCCAGATTTCAGAACAGTTATCTTGGAAATACTCTGAACAAAGCACCTTATAAAAAGTCAAGTGACTTGTTTTAGGATTGAGCCATCTATACTATGCAATTTCCTTGAATTTCTTTGCTTTTATTTCTGTTCACTGCAACCACTGAAAACACATCCTCAAATACAAGGAGACCTCATAAATGTCTTTAAATTCATGTTGCTTCAGTTTGCCCTGGTCTTCTGTCACATGAAAATTGCTTCAAGTTGCTCAGAAACTTCTCAGTAAATAACTTTGTATGGTACAAAATTTCTTTCACATCTGTTACTATGATAACAGGATGTACATTCTGTGTAACTATAACCATTTTCTAGAGTTCACTTTTTCAGAAATAGCAATTAAAGTAATCCTTTGTATAAATATCCCATATAGAGAATATGGAGCTTTGGAGGTACTTTTTATTGTCAGAAAAATTCTACAATCTACACAGAATTTAATTTTACCTTTAAGAAGCAGAATGAAAGCCAAACAGCTCTTTTTTAAGCAACTGTAGAGACTAAAACTGTCAACTTCAAATGAGAAGACTGTCTAGGCAGCCATTATACTATATGATTACAAAGTTTTGACTTCATTCAGGCTTTTTCTGCTTATACTGAGCAATGGGTGAGTCTGGTTGCTACTGCTCAGACTAGACAAAGAAGAAGTCAGGCTTAAGCTAAAAGAAGTTTTCAATAGATGAGCCTGAAGTGGGACATAATTTGAGAATTTCCCTGCTCTGGTAGTGCTCAGAAATGACAGTGGCAATATAAATCCTAAAACCATGCACGCTTGCAAGACTGGAAATACCTGGGGGAGATTTCCCTTTTCCCCCATTTGCTTGCATTATCAGTGTGAATCAAATTATATGGCGCCAAATTTGCATTTCTAACTCACTCAAGGTTGTGTACTGAACTAGCTGAACAATCAATATCATAGTTTTCTTTTAAGAGCAGAGTGCAGGACTGAACCTCCATGACTGTTATGTTTAAGTTATTCACTCATTCTTATCTGAATTGTCATTTCCACGATTTCCATTTTGTGGTTCATGAAAATCCTGCTAGCCCTTCACCTGAGAGCTGAGCATAGAGATACAACTATTCATAGTGAGGCACTGAAGTGATGCTAAAGCCATTGAGCTTTTTTTTTTTTTTTTTTTTCTTGCAGAGGGGTCTTCCTAATTAGAAGGTGTTTGCTAATTAGTGAGTACTAGTAAAAAAAAAAAACAGGCTAATGTGGAAGATGTTTATTTGTTGCATAGTCTCTTGCACTTCCATATCCTCATTTTGCTACTTGTTGGTACAAGATTTCACCACAGACTCAACTGGTATTAATTTCCAGGTTATCCAAAGCAGATGGAAAACAGAGAATGAAGAAGCAGCCATTAACGCCTACATGACGCCTGAGACAGCTTGGGATTGTTACAGTGACTCTGTCAGTGTACAAACATAGTAACTGCTACAGAAGAAATCAGAGGACCATCTAATTTGACCTTCTGTCTTCAACTGAGCTGGTGCCAGCCACCTCAAATGTAGACATAAACCCCCCTAATACACAAATTGTGCAATGCTCTGTCATAGAGGAAAATTATTCCTGACTCCGGCTGTTGCTCAATTATGTCCTGAAGCATGAGGATTAATGGTTCTTCTGACTTTTGTCCCAGCATGAGTAATTGCAGATGCCATTCTTATTCAGATCGATGGATAATTGTGCTCTGAACCTTCCTCAGTGCTTTTCCTTGTACTAATCTGTGACCTTAAATGGCAGAAGATGTCACATCATTTTAGAAACACATCCCATCCATATGCTGCCATGGACCAAAGAAGCAGAGTGAAACTAAATTTATCTGCAGAGAAGTATTAACTGAGATGATCAGTTATACAATCATTTGGCTGCCGTTCCTACCTACATTTCACTCAGATCAGCACATTCTGCTGTTGACCACCCTTGTCACTTTCCATTGGGGCCAACAAATTCAGATAGGGTAGGTGGGAGAGGAGGTGTTGGCCCAGGTTAGTTGTCAGCTACTGTCTGGAAGCTGCAGTAGATGACAATAGCTTGACAGATGCTATCAGCATGTTTAACCAGCCAGGTGAGCAGGCAGTGCCACGAGTGCTGAGGTGTTCCCCTGCTCAACCTGTAGCTATGTAATAAGTCATGCCTGTTCAGGGGAGACATGTCTCCCATAAAGGCATGTTATATTTTGTTTTCTCCTTGCAGTTAGATGTTAGGTAGAAAGGTATCCATTAATGAGCTACAAATGTGTTCATCTATGATTTTATCTAAAGGTACACTCACTGAAAGGAGAAGGAATAAAAAAAAAAAAAATAAAAGTGCCAGGGTGTCTGAGTTACTAAGGAAGATTTCAACAAAGTGTTTAACTACACCAATTGTTACTAGGAGCCCATGGTGCCTGACTTGTATAAGATCATTTTGTTTTCAAGCAGAGGCAGAATAAACCAGCAAACTGCCCAAGAGTCATTAAAAGGACCAGGAGAATTAGCTGAGTAGGTACACTAACTGGTCATGGTAGAAAAAGATGGAGACTCTTTTATAGGCAGACCAAAGAAATTAAGCAAATATCTGCAAAGGCAACATTTCTCACTATCGACGAAAAGACTATTGCCAAATATTTTTCTACACACGATGCATCAGCAGGTTTCTGGCAGGTGCCTTAAGGAAACATTTCTGCACATTCTCTATCCCCATTAGGAGACACTGTTCCTCAGACTGCCATTTGGGTTGTGTTTGGCAGCCACAGTGATTCACCAGAAAATGAAACACATTTTTGATTGTATAGAGTACACACAGGTCTATACGCATGATGATTTGATCAGGAGAAAAATGGTAGAAAAGCAAGGCCAGATGCTCAGAGCCACCTTTAGAGGAGCCAGACTTCTGACCTAAAGCAAACAAACAAATAAAACCACCATAGTATAAATGTCGCATGAGACAAGAGAAAACTGGGGAAAAAAGTTACCTGCACAGAAAAATCACAGTAAGTTAAAAGTATCACCACTTATGTCTCTTAGGACACATGGAAAGGAACCATCTGAGAGCTAATAAGCAAAAATGTCCTGTGTAAATGCATGCAAATCTGCAGAAGAAACTGAGAAATAAAGCTTTTTAATCATTCCCAGCAAATATAGCTCTGACTTCTTCACTCAAAAGTGGCTATTGGTACAGTCTTCATCCAAAAATATGTCCAGAATTGGAGAGCAGGGTAGATACATGGAAACTGCTAGCAAAAACTGGGCATCTTGGCACTTCAGTGTAGAAGATGAGTTTGGTCATAGCCATTGGGTGGAGAAAGTGTTTTTTCTTTTGTTTTGAAACAGGAGTCCAGTATTAGGTTTGTCTGGAAGACAAAAAGATCTAAATAGCTTTTTTTAAATTATTATTTTATTTATTCACATATTTGCTAAGTGCTTTTCTGACAATATGTAGGCTTACTTTCCCCCACAGCCAAACCGGGGCATTTGCTTTCTGTTTCATCTGTGCCCCCAACAATCATTCTGAGCATTCACAGTTTGTGAGCGGTCTTTTCTACATGGGTTAAGAAAGGCTCAGGTGGAGTATAAATATAAAGATATCAATTTGCAAGCCACAATAGTTTGATATGGGCTAAGCTAGTTTATAAGTGAATTTAAAATCTTTTGTTAAAAAGGCTTCTGCCCCCTTCCTTGCCAAAAATTAAGGTGTTTGATTAGGATCCTGCTCAGGTTTCTTCTAATGACTCAGCCTTTTAAGTGTTTTCTCTTCTCCTGTTCTAAATCTTTCTAACACCTTTTGGATTTTATGTTTTTAGAAGCCCTCCTCATCTGCTTTGGCCATCTTGCAAAACTTAACCATGCTAAGTGCTCCCATCAAGCATCCTGATGCTAAGGTAACCACAACCGCTGTCCTTGCTTTTCCCTTTCTCTTACTAGAGTCTTTTGGAAATAATTTGATCAGAGCTAGTAAGATGCAAATTGTCACTTCATTTCCATTCTTTAAGAAAACTTTAAAGAGACTGTACTCAGATAAAATGCCCACCATATGTTAAATGAATATGAAGGTTTCTTACAACCTGGGTTCTTTCTGATTTCAGAACCCAAGGCTGCCTTCTGTCAGTGAAGATTCAGAGAGCAAAAATATCACAGTCTGGTCAAGATGGATATACACATCTGAATTTGAAAATGAAAATTTGAAAATCTGAGCAATGCAACAGGTAGGAATGATGCGGAAAGGATTATTTGCTAGCAATAATTCAAAATTAGCATAGTAGCTGAATCTAATTTGCAGATTTCAACTTTCCAAATACTGTGTAAGTCCAGTGGCAGAGAAGGACTCCAGGTATAAATAAATGTGGTTTACATAGAAAACTGTCTCAATCTGATTGTATGAATTTGAGATGCATATAGTGCAGTTTTTGTCAATAGAATTAGTTTTGAGCAGTTCTGATTGTGTTCAAATAACACTTGGCTGCAGCAACTGGATACCAAGCTAAACTACAGCAACAGGTAGCCTATAAAGATTATATTTGAAAGACAGAAGGGAGGAGATATTATTTATCATGGGATAAATCAGTTCTTTCCAAATAAAAGTTATTTTTAAATGGCAAAATTTAAACTTTTTAACAGTAAAATTATTCTAATTATGGGTTGTTGTTTTTTTTAATTTACTTAAAACAACATGTAACGGTATAGTTCATACAATAGGTACGCTGTACACTTCATTATACTAAAATGTGCATATAATACATTTATATAATGCAACAGCAAGTGTAAAAAGGTTAAAAACTGAGTTTTATAAAGCTAGATGAGAAAAATACTATAAAGTGCTCTGAACTAACTTGCTTACAACAGTTGCTTTTTACTGTGAAGTGTTGTATGAGGTGTAGCATCAGCCAGCACAGAGCAGCTGCTGTCTGCTCTAGCTGTTGTGAAGGAATATTGCAGAGCCATTGACACAACCAAGAGCTTGTTGAATGGCCACTTAAATTTTTTCTTTCCTCTGTAAATCGCTAATGGTGATCATGAACAAATGGTGGATCAGATTTGTGGGGCACTCAAAATCATGGATATTAATGAAAAAAAATCCTGCCTGTTAACAAAGGGCACTGAGATAACACCATAAGGGGAGAAACTCTGGCAGCATGCTTAAATCTCTTCCGTGCCCTGGATTAGGTTATTTTGAAGGACTCCCAGTGGCATTAACTCCACCAAATAATAATTCTGTGTCTAATCTAGATCATTTAAGGGTTAAACCTGAAGGAATGTGCTCAGCCTGCATTATTCTGTGCTTGAGATAAATCATTCCGGAGATGACTGAATAAAAGACCATATCCACAAATGTGTAACCCTTAATGAAATTCATGCTGATTATTATGTCAGCGGCCAGCCACAGTCACATGGGAAATTTTCTTTGGAGGTTTCATTTGCCTGCTGAATCTCTCCATGCTCCATCCACTAGCAGTATGCTGTGGAAAGGAGGAGGAGGGAAAAATAAACCAGACATATTTCTGTCCTGGCTACTTGGAAGAAGGGATGCATGAGAAAGAAAAGCTCTCTGTGTACCAGAAAGATAGTTCTGAAAATCAAGGTTTCAGTTAGGGATATCTTTCTGAAGCCTATTTATGGGAAAAAAAAATAAATCACTGGTCAACAAGCTATTGCTGCAGTTTAGATGTGAGACAAGGAGGCCAACTACATGAATATATGTAAAACATGAAGGACTTGCTTTCCAAGGCTACACAGTCAAAAAATGTAAATGTGTGTGGGTGAGCCAATGTTGAGTTTGTTTACACATGAACAAATCCCAATTAGAGAAATGGAAAAATGTTTGAATCTAGATTTTAAGTTGAGTTTTTTTCATGAGAGTCATGGGTGACTAAAAGTAATTAAGGCCATCACTTAACTAAATAGATGTGACAGATTAGCCATGTATTTCTATCTTTGATGTAGACCTTTTGTTTTGGACACATTCCAGTTTAAAGTCCTTTAATACTGCCTGAGATACATCTGCCATTATTTTGATTTTTTATATTTCTTCTTGCAAATGCATTTTGCACTGGCTGACATTTAGTTTGTATAAACAATCGAAAGTGTTTACAATGAAAAGTACTTGTTCAAGCAAGCCACAGCACAGAGAAATGCATTGAAAATGCTAGACAAAAGATGTGTAGATAATAAAATACATCTTCATACTTCCTTTTGTGCTCATTTATGCCAGAGATGGATTTGGATAAAAGCAAAAAAGGAAACACACTTTCATCCAACACTGCCCAAAAAAAACTAGTTACTTTTCTTCCAAAATAATATATATATTTTTTTATTGTGTAGAGGACTTTTACTTTTGTTATTTCGAGCCCTGGAGAACTCAGATGTGTTAAGTTGTTAGGAATCATCCTATTTCACCAATACTGCTCCCCCAAATGGAAGAAAGAATGGCTATTGTTCAACACAGCTTATTCTTCTGAACTTTCCAACCCAGATAACACAAAGCTCCACATGGTAAACGTGCTGATAATTACATATGCAGGTGCAGCTCTATGAATAAGTTTACATGTTTCATACATATATTGAAATTGGAGGGTTTATGCAAAGCTTAATTCTCCTCCCACTACAGGAGAGAGAAATTTTACATATGTATTACTCCATTGGCTTTAATATTGTGATGCTCAATTTACATGTGCCTCTGTGTGTGCCTGGTTTCATGCTTGCTGAGGCAATGATATGCCTACCTTACACACGGTTGTGAAACAATAAGTTAAAGGTTAATAGTTTCATTCAGGTAATAGTTTCATTCAGAACTGCACAAAGTCTCATTTTGTGCTAATGGGACTTAAATATTTTGTTGCAAGTTGTCTACATGCACAACTGGAGGAGCAAGTGGTGAACTCAATCAGCTTTTATAGAAAGTTGTAACCGATGATGTGCTCTGGCTCCAGGTTGGTCAGCCTGTGTAGTGTGTGATGCTCCTGATCTGAAACAGCAAGTCACCTGAGACTGAGAACTGTAATTCCCTATCTCTCACAGTCTTGTGTAGAAGCTCCTTATTCTCAGCAGCTGGGTTGAATTGTCACAATGAGCCTCAACATTTCTGAATTATGACCATTTATACCTGCTCCTCCAGAAGATGTAATTAGTAAGTCAGTCTCTGAATTAGCATGTTTCAGTTTTTATTTCTTTTAAAGAATGGAAATTTTTTAATCACTGGTTAAGTCCATATCTATATCTATAGATCTTTTTCAGATGTTTATGATGAATACATTCCCTGCACACTGCTCTGGGAAGTTCCACGAGATATACAGCATTTATCTGCTGTACCCACTCAGAGTCCTTCAACCAACAGTTTTCTGAAGGCCCGACACCCGTGGTTTTCTATGGATGGAAATATTCCTGTGCATCAAAAGAACTGAAAACAACAATTAAGGGAAGGTGTTTGTGAAGCCTAATGTTAGCCCTGGGAAATTTGTCTCCCAAGAGGGCAGTGACACTTTCAGAGGACACCTGTCTAATTCAAATAACCCCAAAGGAGCCTTTCTCCCTCTCCGTGGACTACAAAGAAAGCCTAAGCAGGCAGATTTTGGTTACTGTTAGCTTTTGTGTTTTGTCCACTAAACATTTTATACAATCATTTCTCTCTCATATACAGAGTCTGGAATTCTGAGTCATACCACAAATGATGTCAGCTAGCACAGCTAGAAGAAAAAAAGATTAAAAGTACTAGGTCATCTTGTCTACCCTTTGCTTGCGTGGGATTGTTTCCCACACAATTCATGGATATGCCACCCATAAAGGCAGCTGGTAAGAGAAGCAACAGTCTGAATCATACAAACAAGGGGGGATGGAAACAGTGTAAACTTTGTAGTATAAGAAGAGGATGTTTTTCCCAGTGTTTTAAGGACAATTCTTCAATCTGATGGTTCCTAGTAGCTGTAAATCTTGCAAAACTGACCTCAGCTATTGAGAATTTTCCAGGTGACATTATAGCTTTATGCTGTCTTCTTCCATGATCCCGGAAGATAGAATAACTTGAAGGAAAGTACCGGTTAGGCAAAATTTCTTTGTGCTTAAAGTGAGCACACTCATAGTTACAGAACCATCCAGCCTACAGAGCTGTTAGAACTGAACTGACTTCTCTTCATTTTGCTGAGATCAAGAATGCCTGTTTAAGCAGCTTCACACTGCTTGAACAACAAGCAATAGACTCAAGGTATGATGCTGAGGGACAGGCATCAGTAAATTCAGAATCCTGCCATCAAAGAAATGACTATTTAATGCCACATCTTGGCTTTCAGTTTACACATGACAAGTCAAATGAACCTCAGTAATTTTCACAGTATTCAAGTCATTCAACCTATGTACCATCTTGGGGATCACTATCATTACTTAATTCTTATTTTCCATCTTCTGTCTCTCTCTTGGCTATGTTAATAATTCCATAAGTCGTTAAGAAGACACTCGTTTTTTTATAACCTGTAGGATCGCATGAGTCTCTGGCTAGTCTCCAACCTGTTCTGACAAGGCTGACTGAAATCAGCAAGTGGATTTACAAGCTATGGAGCTATTCTGCAGATTTAAAAGCTTTTGAGACTGAAGCACATATACATATACACAGTCTTTAAATACTTTTTTTCTGATATGAATTTGGGTTAAAAAAATGCAATGTCTTTATTTAGTTAATACTACACTTTACAATTCTCAGATGAAGTTCTTGTTTCTTCTTATTGGAAATGCAAGACCAAAATTACCTCTAATTTCTGTGAAAATTTTTCTAGATAAAGGTTGCAGTATTTGGATCTTCTGTAATACAAAGTTCATGTTTGAATAGCTGCCTTTGCTATCATTTGCTAAATGAGCTATCATTTGCTAAATTAGCGGTCAACATATAGTACGATATACTGAAGTACATCTTCTGACCATGTCTGAGTCTGGAAATGTAAATGTCAGGCCATTAGGAATGTCAGAACTGCTACTGATTTTACATAGAAGATTCTCAATTACCAGACTTGCCAAAAGAGGGAGGAAAGTCTAAAGCAAGCATATCGATACAGTACAAGGTGCTGATACAATTGTTGAGTTAGCACTTTAAAAACAATCCAGCTAATTGTTTCTAATGTTACCTGTCTTAGATTTCAGTATAGACATCTATCTGCATGATTTTCAAAACACTGTTGTTTTAAATAAATTGGTATTAACAAAACCCTTAAATATCTGTAAACCCTCACAGTATTGCTGTTTCATCTCAAGTTCCTGATTACGGTAAACTCTTTTTTGAAGGATGGGTGGAGGTCAAGAAGGAAGTAGACCTTTTAAAATTTTTAGTAAGAAAATGAGGCGGTAACTTCACGCATAAGGTTGTTTACTTTTGACAGACTATCATTTCTCATCCTGATGCAGCTGACACTAGGGAGCAAATACATTTTTCTGCCTTTAGTCTTTCTTGACACTTACATTGTAAGTTCTCTGCAAGATGGTCTTTCTTTAGAGCAGTAAGATCCTTTCAGCTCTGCAAGAATGCCCCATAATAGCAATGAAGAAAATAGTTCTTTCTTTCCACATCTCACTTAAAAGAGGTAATTTAGTTTTGAGTGATGTCCCAGATATTCTTGCATCCAGTTCCATTCATGCCTGTGAAAATGTTTACTTGCCCTCTAGAAAAGAATGGCCCCTGATGTAAAAACAGTTGATCTCTGAGCCAAATCTGTGGTCATCTGTCTCTTCTTCCTGAAATCTAAGGGAATTCAACCCAACATGAGTCTCAGAGCATGAAGAAGTGGAAAGTTTTCTACAAATGACTGTGTGTGCTGTGTGGTTTGGACTCTTCATGTAACACATCACAAATTCTGGTAAAGGACCATGGCCAAAAAAATGATAATATTCCTTATACTGTTCTGTTCTACAGTTCACCCACTTTTTGGAGATTATATAACATATTGCTAGAACTGTCCATTTCCAGGACTTAACCCAAGTATTTCAGATTGTTTTCTTTCCTTGCTAAGAGTGTAATTAAGATTGCTGAACAGTCTTTTTGGATATTATGAACTTTAACTATAAAGCCAAATGGCATTAAGTTGCCGGGAAAACATCCTGCCTGTTTTCTGAGCAGCAGCTCTCATGTTTGACTTCCACCCAAAAGATGGAATTAGATGTACATTATTGTGTAATGTTTAGAAATCAACATCTTATGAAACACAGTGGGCATAAATCAGCCATAGACAAAGTCACTCCTGGAGGGTCTTGCCTCACATATCCTAGAGCGCTAACAAAAGGGAACCTGGGACTTACTATTGTGTTGGATAGAGAAACAGCAAAATGTGATTTTGGTTTCTGAAAGAGGAGATCTGAGCTGTAAACTATCCTCTGAAATGTCAAAGGATCTTAAAAATAAAGGAGCCCTATGTATAATTTTCATTGACTTCAATGCAATTGGGCCAAAGTGTATTTCAACTTAACATGGTTAAGTCTTTGTACATGCCTAATACTACTTTTGCCAACAAAACTGGAAGAAAATCCTTCTGAATCTTACACTGAAAGTACTGGAACATTGCTTTCCACAGTAAAAATAATTTGGGTTTTATGTAAAATGTATTGTTTATGATTTGTAATTTGATTTAAGTTAGGAGGAGTATGGAAAAAGAACACTGTACTCAGTTGAAACAACAGTGGAAGATTTTTTTTCTAATTATTTGTTTCTTTTCTTCAGCTTACTATGTGTTAGTAAGCTTCTTGATGTTTAAGCTCTTTGCGGGTCTCTGTACATCAATAGATCCATCTGAAAAACACTCCTTCCAAACAGCACTATAGCGTGATCTGTTTCTAATTACTTCAGCATGGATTCATTTGTCTTTGCTTTTAACGTCTCTTCTTTACACATTTGTATTTGTTCATGAAAGCCATTTTATAATTGCTCGGTTGTATAGTCATATATTTCACAACAGCTGAGGAGATGCATAACTAAAACTACGCTGACAATCCGTGCAGTGGGGGCTGCTTGCTGTTAGCCGGCTCAGGGTATTTGTTCCTTGCAGAGCTGTTAAGGGACCCTTCAGTGACATAACTCTGAGTGTGCCAGGTTCATGCTAGATGCTGACGCCAGGGGTGGGCTTCACCTCACCTAGAAGAGGTGACCACTTTCAATTAGCTATTTAGGCCTCCCGTAAACATGAAGTGGAGACGTGCATGTTATCAGGACCGTGTATTTTAGTTGTCTGAGTTATGGTGAAACAAACTGCTCTTTGGAAAAGCCTAAGTCTCCACTCTGTTGAGAAAAGGAGACTAGATGGACTAATTTACAGCAGATACCTAAATTTTAGGCTGTCAAATTAATGAGGGATGGAACCTGCCTCATCTGTTTATAATTACTTAGTTGTGATTTTTGTCCTTATTTCCTAATTCAGTCAGCGAGTGTTTCTGGATAAGGCCCTGTTAGTTGTGCTGTAGCTTAGCGACAAGAGACCTGAAATGGCTACCTCAAAAATAAACATAGTAAATAATAAAAAGAAAAGACCACATTCCAGTGTAGATCAGTGAATGCTCCCAAAGCATGGAAAACTTAGGAAACTAAAGGAAAGCTAAGCCAGAGGAAGAAAACAACTCATATGCTTAAATTACTGGAATTCTGGAACTATGTTTTAGCCCAGTAAAAAGCAAAGCTGCATGGGACCGACTCACACTGCTCCGAGGACAGGTGCCAAGTTCAAGTCTGTAGTCCTCAGTGAGCAGCTGACCCAGATAAACAATTACCAAACAGAAGGCTTACTTGTCCACATTTTTTTTCCTTCTGGCACCTGCTATATTGGCCAAGCTCTGCACCAAACCCAGCTTCTCCCCCCGGTGCGGAAGGACCAGCTGCGGTTTGGGCTGACCTTCCTGCCCAGCATCCCGGGGTGGTGGTGAGCCTGGGCAAGGAGCCCCAGCATCGTCCCCCGCATGGAAAGGGTGCACCGCCAGCCGTCTCCTTGGATCACGCTCCTTCGGCGGGGCGAGCGCGCTGGGGCTGTGGGCACGTCCAGACTCATGGGCTTGGAGATATTTTGTTTCTTGGAAGGAGCTGGGAACTTGAAGGCATTCACTGTGCTGCTGGGATGCTGCGAACAGCAGAATAAACTTTGCTGTAAAAGGGGCCATTTGGGTAAATTTGTCTCATTCCCAAGTCTTTTTTGGAAAGTCCTGTACACCTGCACCACAGTGGATTTTCTGAATATGAAGTAAAGATTTTCTATTTCATAAATACATGTGAAATATGTATAAATATATAATTTTGATGTATTTTTTCTGAAAGCACTTGCTCTTTGAACGTATAGATGGCTAGACCTCAAAAAATGATTTAAGTGTTTTTCTTAAAAACAAGCCAAATATTTTCAAGGCATCTGTTTTTGGGGAGAGCACACTGATCGTTTTGTAGAATATTTATATATATTTCTTGATGCTTACAGATTTTTTAAAAAGAAAATATTTATATTGTGGTTTCTGAATCAAACAACATTAAGTATGTAAATAATGAAAGACTGGACATTTCTTTTTCAGTTTTTTTTTTAACTTAGGTTAAGTTTTTTGAGATCTGGACTAAAATATAAAATTACTTGAATGGGGTCAAATGTAGGTAGGTGCCTTCAGACATGAAAATAATAAAGACCTATTTGTTTGAGAGAGAGACTGTACAATTTGATCAACATTGAATTATAGCCCTGAATTTCCTTTAATGTAAGTAAGCATAAATTAGAAATATTTCAGCTGAATGTGGGACAGATGGAACAGTTAAACTGTAAAGAGCATAAGAATAATTAAACCTTTCTCATTGGAAAGAATTGTGTAAATTTTTTTGTGACGCTCGCAGGCGTGAAATTCCCTGCTTTCTATAGTAACCTGTTTGATAGAGGCTTTCTGAGGGACAAAGAAAGCACAGGAGCGATTACTTGTCTTTTTTGGAGATGGGTATGTTTTCAGTTGTCTTCATAATCCTCAATTTGTCCCTGATTTGTCAAAAAGATTTTCCAAGTTTTGCCAACCCTTGAAACGAGCTCAGGCTGAATTTACAAACTATAGACTGACTGTCAAGTTAATCTCATGTCCAAGCTCCGCAGGAAGTTTACTGTTTTGTCTTAAACCATAGAAAACTCCTGATTACAGTTGAGTATTGCTTTAAGGTTTTGGGTTTGCATGAGCCCAGAAAGCCAAAGTTAAACTCAGTAAGTGTGTGAACCCACAGTAAATAAAACAAAACAACAACAAAAAAAAAATCATACCAAGAGAAATTAAAAAGAGAGAAAAAAACCCCAGAATATATTGAACCCTGGGGATTTGAAACTGCCAAAGTTCTCAGAGCTTCAGTTATATGAAAAAGAATGTTATTACAGCACCAGAAAGGTTCATATCAAGAGAAGGACACTATTTTTATGTGTTGAACTGTCACATTGCTTTTGGAAAAGATGCCATGATTTGGAAGCTCTAATTCCTTATACACAGACCATTCAGCTATTTAAACTCAACCAAACAAAAAGGCAAATTTTTTTTGTAATATTTTTTCTAACCTATGGAGAATCTAAATACTGTAATTAATGGCACATAATTAAAGACTTGAAGAACTGTTGTACTTGGATACATTAAGAAACTGCATTACATAGAAACTTCAAAATTTTCTCATATAAATCTCACTGAAATCCATGAACAAGTCTGGTATATATAATAGCATTTTTCAGCTCTGACACCAGGTCCCAAATTCCCACATTAAGTGATAGCGTAGTCACTTCCATATCTGCATCTCCTTTTACAGGAGAGTGCAGATGAATATTTAAGCCTGATGAGTGTCTTAGTCTTTTGGGATAGTCAAATAGTTTGCAGATTTTTTTCAGTATTTTTACACTTTGCATCCTCTGACTGTGAGTGCAGCTCAATGAAAATGGCCAGCTGCTAGTAACTGTTTGAAAGATGGCAAGTTCCTTTCATTTTGTAAACAGGGCAGTACATTTCAGCTTGAAAAAGTCCACTTTGATATTAATACTCTTACAGTTTACAGCCATATTCTTCAATGTTCTTATATCTGAGAATGGAAACAGTCATAAAAATTAATGAATAAAGGAATTGCAAGGGAAAGGGGATAAGAGTCTGCAAGGGAAAATTGGTGTTGTCTTTCTGAAATACTGTTACGTTAAAATAAGTGCCGTTTGGATGACTAGAAACACTTCTGCAGCAGTCTGTCTGTCTGTCTGTATATACCTGCCTGTGAGGTGGCAAACATCCCTTTGCTTTTCTTTGCTCAGAAAGTTACTCATTGTGATGGTTACAATTTGCAATATACAAAACCAAATAGATCAAGCCACTGGAAAAGTGTTGGCAAATACTTTCATCAATAACAGCTGCTTGAATGATCCTGATTTTCATCTGAATCCCACAGTCTGTCCTCAGCCCTGGCTGAATTCAATGGGAGTTTTGCCTGTATCATTTAAAGTTGTGTAGGATTTGGCAATCTTCATTTTCCTAAGATACCAATATGGTAAGAAACTCTCAAATGAAAAAAAAGTCAGTATCATTAAAAAAGTAATTGTATTTGATTTAATATAAACCTTCTGCAGAACTAAATAGTATGCAGTAAATTTCAGGAATAATACTCTCCAAATTTTCAAAAAAGAAAAAAAACTTAAGACAGATTAGTAACATATCTTATTTTGAAAACACACTAACCAACTGTTTGCCATCCTTCAGGTAATATTCAGCATCTTTCCAGACACCTACAGTGTTCTCTCGTGTCTTTATGTCACATGATAGGGAAAATGTGACAAACATGATTGATGATGGGATTCAGCTCACCCAACTTTCGTTGACCAAAGATACAGGCATCTAGTCAAAGCCACTTCCTTGCATTCCTAAGGTGAAAGGGAAAGGTGGGCACCTGCCAAGGGTGATGTAGCCTTTCTTATGTTTAAATGGGCGAGTCCTGACAAAATGTATCTTTGGGTCTCCTCTATCATAAGGGGAGCCTAGCTGACTAGCTTAGGCTAGATATTTCAAATTCAGCTAATTAATCCTCTTCTGTCAGCCTAAAAGCATAAGTGGCTGAGACAAAGTTTTCTTCCCTGTGCTGGGACACCTACTTGAATCCAGCCCCGTGCTGACTTGCTTGCTCCTCTCAGCAAAACTGCAGGATCTCTGGTGCCTTTAAGCATGGAGGCAGAAGCAGCCTTCACCATAACCATATTGTTTTGCTCTTAGCAGCTTTCTGTACACAAAGAGGCCATGATGGTTTAGCCACTAGACATCTATTTGTAGACACTTCACACATTTTGTGTGAAGACTTGGTCAGAAATGGCTGTGTTTTCACTCACACTTTTTTGTGTGTTTGTTTGTTGTTTGTTTTGTTTTGTTTTGTTTTGTTTTTAAGGATACCTGTTCTTCATCTAAGTGGTTTTTGTACATATGCAAGCATAAACATATAAAGTAGATAGCATTTTGATTTAGTGGCTATCTGTGACAATACTGTATTTATGTCATATGGGCATAAATAACAATGTGGGGTTCAGGAGAATGGAAACATATCCTGTATGATGTTACGGTTTCTTAGGAGATTGCTGCAAGTTACTGAAATCTGTAGAATATACATTTCAATAGCCCTTACAAAGAGAAAAGCACATGAAATGTAGCCTGGTTTGGGTTTTTTTCATGCAAAAAAAAACCCCAAACCCAAACACCAAACCCCCAAAATTAAAAAAGAACCCTGAGTTAAGAAGTCAACTTGCGTTAGTCAGCATAGTTCCACTGAAATCAGTGGATTTACTCTACCGTGACCATTGTTCTCATTTGGTTTGAGGTTTGGATAAAAGAGTGATTTCAAATTTTTAATCCTAGTTGACTAATTTCAGCTATTAGTACCTGCAACTAATGAGATACATCTGTAATAGGTGGCATTCTACTTTGTGAAAGGAGTTTATGTTTCCATGTCGCCTTTATTCTGCTTGTCTAAAACCCACCCACACACGAAGCCTGGCTGAAATACCTTCAACAGCCAGCGACCGCGCGGTTTCAGTTCGGCGCGCTGCTTAGTTTCAAGTTCACTGCTTCTGTTTCAGGCCTGGAAAAAGAAATGTATGCCTGAAGTCTTGCCCCCCAAATCAAACTCATCTTAACAATAATAGTAACAGTAATAGTAACCTGCCCCCTACTTCTGCCTCAAATTTTCCTCTGTGTCTCTCCGTTGGCTCTCATGACTGGAACTGTATCCCCGCTACTTGTAACAGCGGTGCCTTGGTCCTGTGCCACCGTCCTCTCATTTCGGGTTAGGTAGTGGACAATGACTTTGATGACAACTTGCTTGTGTGGCCACGCTTCATTAGAAACCAGATGTACAATTTCCTAGACAGACATTTTATGAATATCATACATGTAATGCAAATCAGTTTAGTCTTTCCAATTTCTTTAATGAATGCAAATTGAAGCCAAGCACTGGCCTGTAGAGGAATGAAGCTGGGTTAATTATCATTGATAATATACAACTGTGGGCTGGCTTCAGGGGCGGTGGGTTGGTCGATGTAGATAAGGTGCAGCTGTGGCTGGTTCTGGTAAGGGGTTGAGAGCCGATGGAGAGAGCAACTGAGGGAGAAGCAAGAGAAGAGAGAGCATGTCCTGCGTGAGGTGAGGAGAAGGCAGCAGAGGGACTGTATGAAGGGTGTGCCAGTATGAGATGGTAAAAGACCTTGTTGCAGCTTGATAATCTGGAGAGTGCTGTGACACTGGCTTCTGATTCTTCTACGCCAGGCTGAACCGTCTTATAAATGGCAACCTGAAAATTCCAGTTACAGCAAAATGAGATTTAACACCTCTCTCTTAAATTACATTTGAACATGTATCTTCACATTTAACACATTAAATATAATTCTGTGGATTATTTCATTTCTCTGCAATGTTTACTTGTAGGAATTTTTATCTTTTATAAGTCTGTCACCTTTTCTCATGTATATTTAGTTTTCTCTAGTTAAATAGAAATATTCTGTATAGGAACAAATTTTCATTCCTACATGGTGGAAATATCACAGGTAAACTTTGTATGAAACGTTAGAATTACAAAACATGAGCTTTTTTGTTCCTTTGTTTTATATATTGCAGAAGTGGAAAGGGTTAAGAGGGCCCTTTCCAAAGATACAGAATATTGATATTATTCTTCAAACCTCCCATTCTTCATAACTATGTCATAAAATTATGTCATTAAAAAAAATCCCTTTGAACATTTTTGAAAAATATTACATTTTGAGCATTTGAGCAAAAGCAGATTTTTTATTTTGCACAGTTTAATTTGAAAAAAAAACCAAAACAGAACTGTGTTTCTGTTGCCAAAGTACATCAAATTAATACACATGGGCAGGGTTAAGGCTGCCCCAGGTAGTAATATTTGATAATTACAAGATGAATGAAGCTAAGAGTGACAAATTGTGATTGCATTGCAGATAGCATTTTCAATTACATATTGTTTGATTCTCCTCTTGTAGTAACATATATATTAGACAGATAATTTACATCAAGATTTTTTTCCTCTGAGAAAAATCTATTTTATCTTTTACATTAAGTTCAATTAACTTCACTGAGAATGCCAAAGGAATGTTTACAAAATCAGAAAATTTGTTTCTAATTTTTTTTAAATTTTGCTATTAATTCAGAAGCTGGTGGATTTTAACAGCCATAGCATTTCTTTACTATTTAAGAAGACATCAGCATTAGTGGTATTGCATGATGCTGACATACTGTGACAAGACATAGCTGTTGAAATCTTTCATTTCAGTTTTACAGAATTTGTACCTTACACTGAATGAAACAGCTTTTCTTTTTCTATCACAGAGCATTCATTCCCTGCTTTAATTATGTTTAAGGTATTTGCATTTTAACACAGGTGATATATGAGTGGAAATGACCTTCAAAAGATCAAAACCTCCCACGGAGTAGGAAAGACTCCAGCTTTCATCAACTGTACAGGCAAATGGTGAGATACACCATGTTAACACCAAATTAATTGAAAATTCGATGTAGGATATTATAAAATTATTGGTCATAATTCCATAGACAAGGCTGAGTGTCACATTTATATACTTTATATTCACAGCCTTGAAACTCATTAAAATCTGCAAAGATAACACTGGACAAAGGAAAATACGTATTATAAATATTACAAGTAAATGTAGACTGCTTAAGCTAATACATAAATTTCACAGTGTTAAGATGGTATCGTGGCTAAGGTAAGAAGAGGGGGTCTGAAGATGTTCTGTTCTTTCCCCAGCCCTGCTGCAGACTTGCAGCTCTGTAGATCATGCCAGCACGGGCACCAATGTATGTAACAGCAGATTTTTGTGCATGCTGGTCCCAAATTCCATACGATGATCAAAGCAGATAGGTAGGTAGTAGGGCCACCAGATCTGGGTTAAGCACATGAATCCTCAGATGACTGTTGCTGGGCAGGGCAAGAAAGCAACAGTGCCTGAGGGAAGGATGCCTAAGAGTGCAGTGTACAGTAATCAAAATGTCTCACTTCAGAAAGTTTTGGGGATTTTTGATGTTACCGCTATAGTCAGAAGTCTCCCCAGGGCAGTACTCCTAGAGCACACAGGGGTACCAGTGACCTGCCCTTAGCCCATGCACGGACACATTTGCAGGAGCTGTTCCTTCCACTGCGGTTAAGAAAATCACGATCACCGATACTGCCTGCTAGTAGTGACTCTGTCCTCGCGTGTGGTGATAGCCAAACCGTACCTGAGCTAAACACAAATGGAACAGAAAACCAGTCCCCAAAGACGTTTAGTTTAAAACATGGTACAAGTAGATCAGGGATGTAAATAAATGTTATGTTGAGATAACTGGGGAAAGAGTTGGCTTTATGGAGTAATATCTAATGATAGCTCTTTGTGAGCCGGAAGGCAAATGTATTTTCTTTATCTAAAAGTGCTACATACAGAATATAAATATATTATAAATATACATAGTTATTAACACTTTTCTGCATATAAAAATCAAAGAATGTAGAAAGGAACACAAACATATTTTATATTCCTGTCCAACTTCCTAATCCTGTAAGATTTTTCTAATATTTGCAGTCCTCTAATATTTTGGTGCTTGCTCAGAAACTTTCAACAAGCAGATTTTTACCTTCAAGGTATAAATAGCTACAGGGGGAAGAAGACAGGTGTTTAAAAGAATTCAGAGTTGAAACTCTTCAAACTAGAAAGTGTCTCTGACGAGAAAGCAATTTCTGTTTGCTTTATGGCTTTATCCTGAAAGAGATCAGAAAGCTGTTGAGGATTGTAAGGTATGTATACATAAGGTTATTCCATTTGATTTAGCATTTGACAGGGTGTATAGACATTTAAAATCCCTCTACATACTTTGAACTTCTAACTGAAAGGCAAAAAGTCTTTTCTCTTTGAGATATAGTTGCTCAGCTTACATTAAAGAGTTCAACAGATTCAGTAATGCGGAATAATACTTTGGCTTTTTTTAATCACAATATGCCCAGTCACTAGTCCCAACCTGATAAAAGGAAATAGTTCACAGTAAAATGTAAGTTGATGATGATGATAAAAATGGATCATATAAGGAACTTCATACCTGATTTTTTTGAAATCTGATAAGCCAAATCAAATGAAATGTTTAAGGTCTGTCAAAAGGTAATATCCTCGTGAAGTCCTTATCACATACGTAATACCAACATCTTAGGGCACAAGTTTGACAGAGTTCTTGTACGTGTTAGCACCTCCATAACAAAAATCACTGATGTGAAAGCTCTAGCCAGTTGAAGATTCAAGTCTGGATCAGAATTTCATGGCTTGGATCACAAAGTAATTTCATCCTGTTTCTCTGAGAACGTTTGCTTTGACTTAGTAGTTCTGTTCTCTGAGAGAAACAACTTGTTCATAGACCGCTTTTTCTTTTCAAGAAATACCAAATAGCTTGTCCCACGATCTGTATTTTGGGCAGGTCACAGTGTGCGTCTTGCAGGGTTTCTCTCTCACTTTACACTTTAAAAGAATCATTCAGTCAGGGGTCACTGGCACAGGCAGTCAAAGGTACTCCCTTGTCATTGCTGTAAATCCATATTTTCATGGTGTGTAGTATGCCTCAGTCTGTCTCATGAGCTTCTACTGGGACTCCTTTCAGACAGGAAGATTTTCTTCACTAATGTCTGTCAGTGACAGGATTTGTATATTATCTAGTTGAAATGGGAAACTGTATCTTTTTTTTTTTTTTTTTTTCCTAAGATTTATAAGATTTTCTTTATGCTTCTTATAGTACATTCTTCTGTCAGGGTGACATTTACATTAATGCATCTATAGTTTTGATGGCTAATGAAGCACCAATCCAGAAAACCACTGATATTTTTCTCCTGTGCATGGTGAAAACTCAGACTTTAGGATTGGCAAATAGAATTATCAAAACTTGAGCTCTGCAGAAACATGCCACTTTAGCCTTAGCTCTGTCACATTAGACACTGACCTCTGAGCCATAGCCCTTTTTGTGCTCTGGGATTAGAGGCAGGACTATGGATCGAGCTGCAATACATCAGTTTGGGTTTACCTGGCATACAGGGTCACAGCAAGGAAAAGAGGATGTCATATGATGTTGTTTCTGGGTGTAGAGTACAAATGTTCATCCAACAAACAAAAGCTCAATGGAGTTTTGTTAGAAAACAGCTGGAGTTGCACACTGAAGGCTTTCCACACTGAACATGCAGGTATTACACACAAGTGTGGCCAGAAATGCATGTCTGATTACATCCAGCAGGCAGCGGGTCCTGTAGCTTTGACCAGGAAACATTGAAAGCTCAGTTTAAATGAACTATAAAAATTACTATTAAACCACAGAGGTTTTTTTACTCCTGAAGAACACAAGAACTGTCTCAGGACTGACTGTCAGCTGATGAGTTCATCTACCTTTCTTTACTCATCCTTCTGCCTTCAAAACCACCACCCCAATTCAGTTGATATTGTCACGTCAGCATCCTCTAGCCTGCTGTAGCCAACATGAGGTGATATAAACTGAAAGGTGTGCTGACTTTTTTGGATGTAGGCATGTCAGAGAGCACTCAGGCAACCAACTCACTAGGCAGATCACAGGGAGCAGAAATCCACAGTAGACGTAGTGAGCAGCTGCTGGGGTAGCCTAAGGCTGTAGCCCACTCAGCCAGCACAGATGGAGCTTGGAGAAGGTCACAGCTCCACAGGGCAAGGCTACAGCCCCTGCAGTGCCTTGTAAGATCAACCCAAACCCAACCCCCTACAAGGGACACTTGAGACATGGACACTTGGCTTGAATCAGAAAGCAAAGCCACACAACACAAGTTTGCAGAGGGTTTTTTGGCGAAGAGGAAAAATGAATGGACAAAACCCCCAAAGACGGGAGGCACTGTGAGGGTTGCTGTGTTATGAAAACCAGCACTGATCACAGTTTGCATCGCCTACTGCAAAGGAGATAGCACCCTGAAATATACAAAAGCAGTACATGGCAGAAATAAAAGCAAAATGTCCAAGAGGATTAGCAATCTTGCTAATTTAACAGGCTTGCTCTTTAACAGGTTAGCAGCTCGCCTGAAGCACGGGTAGGTGGGCGGTCGCGCAGGCACACACGCATAAATCTGTAAACCACAAAATAGCAGCCAGGGCTCAGGAGCTGTCAGTGTCCTAATAGAGACATTTTAAAATATGGTCTGTGAAATGGTTATGTCCCTTCAGAGGATCAACATGCTCTGCCGCCACCAGCTTGGTGCTACGCAGGCACTGTGGTGAAGGCCACTTGACTCATCGTTACATTGAGAAAATGCCTGCCCTTTGGAGCCTCCCTGCCTCCTCCCACACCCCCAAATCTTTTCCCAGGCAGGGTAAAATTAACTGCAGTTGGGTCTGACAGTGTCTTCTTGCCCCTGTAGGCATGCATGCAGGTGAGAGCTCCTCTAAACAAGCAGCAAGCTCCTCTGGAGCTCTGACCTTTGCTGTGTGGGATTAGAGACAAATCAAAGAGCATCCTCATCTCCTCTTTTTTCTCTTAGTGTCAGGCTGCCAGGCTAAATGCCTCAGTTGTAGATCAGTCTGGAAGAGTAAAAGGGTCAGCGCAAATCACTCGCTGATTCATTCCTTGAGTTCTTTGGGGGTTTTTTGATGGTACTTACAAAGGGTACTTATGCAGAGAGTTGTTGATTTTATTGACACTTGGCCACTATGAACATCCTTTATTTCTCGTGTCGGCCACCAAACAACTGTCAGTGTGACTTACCACTCATCAGCCACCACAGAAAAGTATAAACTGGCAGCTTTATGAAATCTCTTCAGGTCACATCCTGACCACATGCGTTTGTTCTACTGCATGCACAAGAGCTTTAACATTCTCATGCTTGCTGCTTTTCTGTGTAATGGCAGCCCTTTCCTCCAGGGAGTTCAGAAGAAAAAAACAAACAGCAAGCAGGGTTGCAAGTAGTGGTTTGAGGAGAGTTTAGGAGGCAGCCATCCAAAATGCTACAGGCGAAGATGTGAACCCCAGAAGTCTAAATGTGACAAAGGTTTAGCAATAGCAGCATCCAGCCTACATTTGTCATGTTATATTTTGTTTATCATCTGCAAGACAAAAAACAGATGGAAATAATAGGTTGCAGAAAAATGGGTGTTGTGTGGCTTAGTAGCCCTGACCAAGCCTGTATGGCTCCTGTCCCACTGCCTGACCAGTCCTGTCCAGCCTGACCCATTCTCGCAGACAGAAACCCACTATGTGCTGTGGTGTCATCATGTAGTTAGGATTCATTTGCATACCTCCTGAAAGATGAGTTATGAAGAGCGAAATGGAGTAAAGAAGTCGTATTGTGGTAGTTCTGTTTTGTTACGGTTGAGATTTCTGAAAACAGGATGCACATTTGCTCAGTAGTGCTGACTTCTGTATCTGAATTATGAATGAAAAAAGTAAGAATTATTGGGATTATCCTTCATTCTTTGTCTTCTTGTCTTTTCTTCCTCAAATTCATGGAAGCAGGGGCTCTCTTCTACTATGTCTGCAGAGTGGCTGGCCCATGGTCGTTCTAGGAGTGTAAATAACTTCACCTGTGCAAATGCTGACTGGAGCTGTGCACAGGGGAGGCTGTCTGCCTTAATTTTACTCTCTGGCTTTAACTAATAAAATTAGCTGACAGTATGTTATTCCCATCCTTCTAGGAGGGGAGGGAATGGCATATTTTGTCTCTCTGACAGGTTCCAGGAACTTGATGTACCTCTTTTAATAGGATAGACGCTTTTATAATTATTAACAACCATTTTACAGCCTCTTCCCTGTGACTGGTGCTGATTCAAGTTACTTAAAAGTGAAGCTTCATCACTTTTCACTTCTGTTAAGGAAACCTTAGAGAGCTATGCCAAGAAATACCAAGAAATAAAGCTCTTTTATGACTAGAGGCTGCTCATTCTAAAACTCTTACTTCTAAAAGATGAGTTTGGGAGATTATTTTTTTTTTTATCTTGACTATAAAGTACCCTCTATAATCAATACAATTAATTCTATTTAAAATATCTGTTTTTTCCTTTGATTCTTTTGCATGGAATGCACTGTGAATAAATGGTATTTATGTGACCAAGCAAATGCACGATGCAATGGGCAATATCACAATTAGGGGTAATGTTATATTCATGGTCCACAGATACTGAGTCTCAGGGGTGGTTTTCCTCCTTTTTTTTTTTTTTAAAAGTAAGGTTTCCAAGACAAACTTTAAACAAAACTTTTAAAAATAAAAAACAACAAAACAACCAACTTTTTATTTTATTATGTAGCATCAGACAGCCATGTGCCTCAGACAATCTGGGCCAGAGTTATTCTTGAGGCTAATTAGTAAAATTCCTGAATGGTTCAAAAGGTGATGTGCAGGGGATAAAGCAGTATTTTAACATTCAGGATGGATTATCTAGTAAAATTTGAGAGTCCCAAAGGGTTTCCATATATCACCACAGGAATTCTGCCTGTGGTAAAGCAGAGCTGTTAATCATTAAATCTGTTTCGCTTAAAGATTATTTTTCTCTTAATAATACTTTCCTGTTTATTTCTTGGACTTGATAGTGCTTCTTTCAATCAACCTGCTTTCCACAGGAATGTCATTAATTTTTCCAAAACCAAAAAAAATTTTTTTTTTGTTTTTAAGTCTGGCCAGTAGGGACTGGAGTGACAGAAAGCAGGAAAGAAGCCACAGCTGAAATGAAATGCCGTCTTGAAATTGTCACTGATCCTTGTGTCCTAAGGAACTTGCTGTGCAAAGCTGGGCTGCTTCTCAAGGGTTTTTCAGCTTCAGAGAGTGAAGACCTGTCTTGGCTGAGCCCTACAGAAGGGTAAAATTAGGGCTTTTTGGTGCTCAGTGGACTTGGGCATTCCAGCATCCCAACCACTCTCTGTGGTCTCTCTAGTACTTGCAGGTGAGATCTTTTGCCAAGCAGAAATCCAGCAGTAAAAGAAAGAGGCAAGTCAGCTCCTGCAGCGGTAAGTTGCTCTTATTTGGGTTACAGGTACAAGAAACCAGTTTTCAGACTCAAAATGCCTCGGGCTCAGCATCTTACAAATTCAGGTCAGCCGCTCCCCAGGGAGGGGAGTCGAACTCACCAGACACCTTCCCAACCCCAGGGCCTCTCTCCTTTCTGGCATTTCCAACTTCTGCGAGTGAGGCAGAAGGGTTTTGAGTTCCAGGGCAGAGGGATGCTCCTGGCACAAGCACCCCATTTCTTGCCCGAACCTCGGTAGCAATCAAGTGTCTGAGATTAACCCTTTCCTCTGCCCTGAGACTACATACCCAAACAAGCATGGGGAAGCAATCACGGCAAAGAAAGCATTCATCACACACAGTCTTTTCTGTTAATTTGGGTTCAAATGGGCTAGAACCAGCCCCAGAAGACTCATTGTTTTCTTCCCTGTATTCTCTTTTCAAAACAAAATGAGATATACTATAGTCTGAGACAAACTGTATGTTGACTTCAATATCAAAGTACCCTTGGTTCTTCTTGCTTGGACAGTAAGGATCAGCTGAGGGGGTAACCTGCTGGAACATACTTGTTGAAGAACTGGGGTCCTTGAGAAAAATATGGGTTTGGGCATGTGGGATCTGCAAGTTGAAGTCTGTGAGTTCAGGTTGGTTTTATTTTGGATCTACTGTACTGGGATTAGAATTGACTGAAATGTTGAAAGATGATCCCATCTCAATTACATTTTATCTCAGGTTCTGAGTTTTGTTTGTTCTGTCATGTTTTTAACTTGGTTTGTTCAATGCCAAGTATAACAGTAAGAACTGAGTTATGCCCCCCATTTCATTCTAAGTTTTTGAAGTGTCTCTAGTTTATGGACAATAAAAATATACTGTAAGAAAAGATGCAAACTCCGTGTTTTCATGCAGTATAAATTTAAGAGAAATGGAAGTGCTGAATCAGTAGAATTTGAAGAAGATAAAAGAAAAATGAAAGAGTAAAAATATCTAAATGGTATATATTTTAAAATGTGTAATGGCAAAAATAATTTTTAAAAAGGCAAAAGAGCTAAATATAATCTGGTAATGCTGATTTTTTCCTCCTAAGGCTACTGTATTTTGAAAGATAAAATCAATGTCTTTTTCTTTGGTACTAACTCTAATTAACACAGCCCCCAGAAAATCAAAGGATTTCACCATTTGGTACCACTTGCCACACTGCAACACAGGGATACCATACTTCTTTTCTCTTTGCCTCCTCCCAAAGGTAACCTTTTTTTTTTTCTCAAGAGAATAATGGCCAGCTGTGATTATGTTGATTTCATCATAACTAAGTAAGGGAACATGTGATTTTGTTAATTTCATCATGAAGTAAATAAGGGAACAACCAATATTTCTGGCTAAATTTTTGGAGCTTCATGATTATGGTTTCAGTGTTTCTGTTGGATTGTAGATACTTAAGATTTGCATGGCATTGTTCTCTGTATGTTCTGTTTGATGTATATTACCTGCCCCACTGACACTGACCTTTCTGGCAGAGTGACCTCTTTCTGGATCTGAAAGCAGGTATGTCACACTGTGTCAGGTCCCAGTATTACCGTTAAGTCTCCTTTAAACAGAATTCCACACCCAGCTCATCTTCTACCTAAAAGAAATGGCTTTTGCCATGTTTTGCTCCTATTTGCTGATGCAATAGAACAAAACACCCCTCTTTTGTGTTAAAAACCCCACAACTGACATTTATGCAGCACAAAAACCTTCCCAGTATCCACTAGGGCAGGATTTACATACAAGGCCTCCAGCAGCTCAGTTTGTGTGAAAGGCACAGATTTGCTGAGGCACTTCTAAACGTTTCAAAGGAGCTCAGTAGCAAACAAAACTCCTTTATATGCATCAGTGAATTCAGAATACAGCAGAGAACTTTTCCAGCAGAGATATTCCAATAGCTCATAAAACGTGAAATTTTCTTTAAGCTGCAGAATTAAAATTCCTGCAAAATAATCGTGTGAACTCAGGCTACAAAATACCTGCAACTGCAGAGAATGAAAACTTGGTCCTCCAGCACAGTCAGTTCGAAGTGGACGATGCCAGTGGATGGTGCCTGTCAGCAGCAGTCAGCGCTCTGGAAAGGATCTGCTGGTTTTTGGTTTGGCTGTTTCTTGGTAGGTTTGGGGTTTGTTTTGGTCCGTTTGTTTCTTTAAGTAGTACAGAAGTTTTGTAAAATCATAGGGAAAAGTAGGTACTTCAGTGATGAATAATGAAGCGAGAGCAAAATGGCAGAATATTTTACAAAATGTCAGTCTTTTTCTTTCTATGCCATATATGCCTTGCCTAAGGCAACATTCATATAAAAATTAGGCTATAGTAAGATTTATTGGCTACCTGCTCATTTTAATTTTCTCTTATTATATTGACATGAGGTATAACAGCTATGCATATGTGAGCAGTCTTAATTACAAAGCACCTGCTCAAATTCTAGCATCATTTACTTCAAAATATGCTGCTTTTTCCCAGTCCCCAGTGCTATGGATATTGGTTAGACAGTCTTTATTGAACATATCGGGGTATCTGCAAAACCTTCCTCTTGAAGCAGAAAACATTTGTGCAATAATTTTAGGATGTTACAAGGGAAAGTCTTAACCTGGACCAGCTGATGGGGTGGAGTGGCCTGATACTTGCAGAGCTGCATCAGTTCTAGTTGTTGCTGCTGTATTACTGGATGTTAGCTACCATGCTTCACACTGGCCAAACTCACCTGTAAAGAGCTTCTCTGCTCCAAGCAACTAAAATGGATAGAAGAGTGGTTATATTAGCTGATTTAGTTAAACAGAAGTAATTTTATTATTTTTTTAAGAAACCTTTTATTTATGCTCATGAATTTAGGAATGCCAAGCTCCACTAAGCAGTGAGAGTTTACAGGTGTGGTCGCATATATATCACATAACTTTGGGATTTGCCTTGGTTCATACAGGAGCTGGTCTTAGTCTGAAGTTTACTACTGAATCTCTTGACTCTGAGTCATGAACATACTCAATTTTGTGGCAGTGCAGAGGCAAAGAAAAAGAAGAGCATGGTATTCGGGACTACTAGTGGAGTTCCCATAGTCCACCTGCAAAATTCAAAATGTACCTTGACTCTTAAGTAATGTTTTTGAGCTATAGATAAAGACTCTGGTGAGTCTGGCCCCTCAAAACTAAGCAGTTTTGAGTAGGAACTAACACAGACGAAGCAGGGAGCAGCAAACAGAGGCAGAAGATAGCTGAATATTGACAAGTCTAACAGTAGAAAGAGGAAAATGGCAGTCAGAGAGTCAGTCAATCACCAGTTTGGGCCATATCAACCGATGCTTATTTAGGCTCAATTTGAAAGGTCACAAGAAGCCTTGTTCTGACTTCATTGGAAGAGAGAACAGTGTCTGGAGAACACTCAGAACAACCAGTAGGCAGGGAGGTCTTCAGCAGAAACACTTTGAAGAATAATTCAGATCTCAGGGAGCCTGATAGGAAACATTAAAATGTACTGTACTTTTACATGTGAAAGTGCTATGCCTATATAACTGAATAGTGAAAAGTCTGAAAATGTTTAGGATCAATGTGTGTGCAAAGATGGTCTGAGAACCATAGCTTGGTCTGCAATTTTGTGCAAGTCACTGAAGTAGTAATTGCTTAGAGGAAAACTGATAAAAAAGTGCTAAACCTTCTAGGCTAAACTCTCCTCAGTTACCTAGCCATACCGTCAGTGTCTCAAAAAATCTGAAGAAAAGGCAGCCTAACTTTTGAAAAGAAAAGAATGAAACAAAATTTTCACAGGATCCTTAGGTTAGAGCCGGAGGATTTTCTTCAGATGGGAATAACTCATAGTTGCTGAAATAAGTTTATTTCCTTATCTGACAAGCTCTGGCAAATTAGGCATGCCTCCCAGCAGCCAGGCTCTTGGTGCGGCTGCTGCTGACATCAGGGCGTTGGAATGTGTCTGCAGCACATCCACTCGAAGGGTTCCCGGCCAGCCCTTCCCTGAAACGAGGTGTGAGAAACTACTGCGCTTCTAATGAGGCCGCTTCTATCTTTGTTAAATATACTGTTTATGTTAAAGATGTTTTACGATCATTTAAAGTCAAACCAGAGTGTGAATTCACCTGACATGAGAAAGCACAGCTGGGAGAAAGATTTCCTTCTCAGCAGTATTTTTCCTCCTTAATACCTTCACTCTGGGAATTTTAAATGCATTTGATTATTTGTCTTAGTTCAATTTCCTCTTCTAAGTTTGTGTTAAAACCTTTAGTCATTTACTCTGTCTTGAATAAATACTGAAGAATGAATAGATAGCTAGAGGCATCAAGCCCCAAACACCTCTCCAGCTCTGAAGAGGTAAGAGTCATATCTAGCTCCACTTCACACTCCTCTGACACCACTTATCAATAGCAGAACACTGGGGCAAATTTCAGTCAGACTTCACAACATGCCTTTTCCACTGAAGAGTTTAATGTACATCCTGCAGAAGGAAGAATTGCAACAAAGCCCAGCTGAAAAATGTGTCGGCACTTACACAGCAGGACAGCAAAGGACAGAGTGGGTAGTGGCTTTCTAGCAAAACCTGTGAGCCAGCCCCCAGGTTGAAGACTGCTAAAATCATCTTTCTTGAGAGGCAGCAGCTCCTGAACGCATTCAGGGCTTCACAAGACCCCACTGAGGGGGGTGAGGGTTGTGTTCCATCACGCCACCTGTAGCACCACAGGTGCTCCGTGGTCCACCTGTATCAGGATGCTCTAACTCCTCTCCCTTCCTCTTCAAACACTAGCAGTCTTCTTACAGCTGCAGCTAGAGCCTTGGATATTCCAACACAAAATTCATAAGCTCCAATTGTTCATGGGTTTCATTCTAATCTGTACTTACACTCACCTTTTCCAGAAATGAAAATAGCAAAGGTATCCACACAAACACATATATGTAAGCCCTGATCTGAAGATCACTTTGATGATCCTGCAAATATAGCACAGCACTCCCACTTCATGGAAGGTTATATCTAACAGCTGAGATATGGTAGCTTCTTAAACAGCTTCTCAGGCCAAGCTGCAATTTTTTTTCTGAGACTTTATTCTTCATTTTTTTCACTGCAAAGTGAAATAAGTCAGTTTAAATGACTAAGAGGTCAGGCAAATGTCTTTGATTTGCTCTCAGAAATTAATGAGATGTTGGTAAATATGGCTGAGAAGAGCCTCTTAACTGATAGTCAGAACGTTCCTGATATGCATCCAAGAAAATTGTCATCTTTAATGGTTTTTTTTTCTAAGTGTTGCAAAGAGCAGATACAGCCAAGGTAGTCTAGGAAGCTCCCACCTCTTTAGGATCCTTGTAGGTACAGCTGCAAGCTGTTAAGCAGCTTAGCTAAAACTGTAGGAAAAGAATAGCCTCTCTAACGACCTTTCAGTTATAAATCTCTGAACTATAGCGTGATCCTGCTCTTTCTGCATCCGTGTGGTCTGAGTATCAGGATTTCTTTCAAGAGGTCTTTAATCCACAGCCCACTAGGGAAGTACCCTTCTGGATGTTTTCTGCATGAATACTGGGGCAGCTGCAGGCTCCGTGTTCAGCCATAGGACTGTGCAGAACTACTTACTTGTGAGGTAGGTTATTGTGTGGGTGCTGTTAGAAGATCGTTTGCTCTGGAAGAGATGTGCAATATCTGCTGCAAAACCTGGAAAGCCAGCTGCAGATCTCTCAAAAACTGTTCCTTAATATCTGAACTGAGCTGTGGAGCCAATGTGACTTCAGGGTCCAAAAACTAGAGGGGAAGTCATGGACTTATCGACACGGGGGTTCATTTTGCTTTTTCCCTATTCAGACCTTTCTGAAGATTGCATAAAACATTTTAATATAGAAAACCAAAGCTATGCAAAACGTTTACAATGAAACCAAAACCATGTTATAAATTTAGAATCCAGCATGGGGGTTGGTCAACGCTTGCATGCATTCTGTGAAAACTGCTTTGAGAGAAGTCAGGCCAACGCATGGTTTTGAGCCAGAGTTATGGGAAGCAGAATGCTTGGCTGAGTCTCACATTGCATGCTCTGAATTCATTTCAACCTGAGAATTATGCAAAATGGGGAGCATGAAAATTCACATGGATCAATACTGGGAAATGCACTGAAGAACAGTTTCCATGATTCCTTAGACCTTCAGGGCTACCATTTGGTGTTGTTTAGTATACAGAAGCTGTTTGTGATTTTCATGGAAATCTCTGCTTTGATGAATTACTGCAGATCACTTTAAGATGGCTTCTCTGTGTTTGTTTTCTTCCTACCAACATACTACAGAAAAATAAGGCTTAGCATAAACATTAGCCTAAGTACGTATAGCTGATTTATACAAAATCTAAGATGTAGATACATATTTCTAGAGTTGAGATGCAAGCTGCATTTTGAAGTACCTTTTAGAAAACGCCAGAAATGTAAAGTCAAAATGAATCCCCTGGTATGCACTCATGTGCAGAGCCGGTCATGAAGAAAACAAAAAGCTTTAGACACGTCCAAGGAGTAGTGGGGTAGCAAAACACTAGATAATTCTGTCAACTTCACATGGCCAGTGTAGTGTGGAGTATGTGAGGGGGGAGAGGAAGTGTAATACAGAAAACTGTTTTTCTGTGAAGAAATGGAAAAGACCTTGGAATAATTTGGGACATGGACAGAAAAAGATGAGGCATTAGTTTTTTCAAAGGCATAGAGTGTGTATGAGGAACACCCCCCTCCCCTCCAAAAAAACCCCAAAAAACAACAAAAAAAACCAACAAACCAACCCAGACTTAAAGACGTATTCATTTTGCATGTAAAAAAGATAGTTCGGTGTCACCTAAAAAAACTCTGCTTTAGCCCTATGTAAGTTTTTAATTCTGCCTATAGCTAGTCTCAGTACTGCAGGAATCCAGTGACATTTCCACACTTTAAAAATGCCAGAAGCTCCAACTTTTTATTGAATAAAAATCAGTAGCAGAACCATAAGCTGCTCACTGGAGGACTCTTTCTGGGAGGAAGAATAGTAGATACAGCACTAGTGTGTAAACAACTCCCTCAGCCTTTTTACTCACTTGGAGGTCCACCTGCTAGTGGGCATAAGGGGGTAGAAAGAAAAAACAGTTTATCAGCAACAAAGAATACAAATCATTTATTGGTTGAAGACAGCCAAACAGGAGGAAAAGAGGAAGCCTAAGTCATACCAGCACCTTCAAGTTCACAGCAAAGGTGGAACAGTTTCTGTTGGCAAGTCCCGGCTGCCAAAAGCAGAAGTATAAGGGCACGGTAAGTAAAGGTACCATAATGCAAATTGTGAGGAGTTTACCCTGGTGTAAATAGTTAAAGAATAGTTTCAGTGCTTGGGCACTGAAAAAAAAAAAGAAAAAGAAAAAGAAGAAAACAATTTTTCTCTCTCTTGAAATTACTTGACAGCCTAATTAATTGTATCACTGAGGGTTCCTGTTTACTCATTTAACCTGATTTTGAAACTTGGTCTTTTTCTTTCAGCTTCCAGCTGCAAATAGTTGGGAAATCTGACCATATACTTAGTAATGGAAAATAATTTCCCTTTCATAAACTTTGCATTTTCTGCCTCCTAATCACCACAAATGCCCTGTCATTCTTTTGGAAGATGAGACATAAACCCTATAAATATTTTGCTTACATGAGTACTTATCATAATCTTCTCCACAGTCTCAGTTTTTTTCATACAACCATGGCTCCAAAGCCTTAAGTGTTTCTAAAGTAGTTTTGCAGTACTCTTTTTTTTCAGGTCTGTACTACTCTAGCCTATTGGAGGTCACCTCCATTAAAAGAGTGACATTATTTTGCATTTACTAGTGTTTTAAGAAGAATATATGTTCTGATGATGATGCTGAAGACTTAAGAGAAGTAAGTACTCTGTTTCCTATCGAGGGATTTACTTGAAATCTCTAGCAACCGGTGAAGACTCTTACCTTTCAATGACCAGATTTGGTGGTTAGTACGTTGAAGTTGTCCAGGAGCAACAGACAACTCACTGCTTCTGCTTAATTCCATCACTGTGCAGAATGCCATTGCCATTATACATATTGAATGAAGGAGCTTAGGGAATGGAAATAGGTGTAATTCTGAGTCCAAACATTAAATTCATATAGGCATAATTTACAATACCTCTCCCTGACATCAAGAATGCCAGGGAACCTTTGCTAAGGGTAGGTATAACAAGAACAGGTATCCCTGATGCAGGAATACAACCACTTTTAAAGTGTTGATTGCCACACCCATTTCTGTAGTGTATGTGCTTGGAAAGGCATAACTCTAGGAGGAAAAAAATTGAAAAAAATGTATCCCAGGTTCCTTATAAGAAGAGTCTTATATAGTGCAATGAGCATAATAGAAATAGCATTGTAGAAAATAATTTTATTTTTGCCCTTAAAAAAAAAACAAACTGGTCAATGGTCTAGCAGATATAAGACTGAAATCAGACTGTGCATGCATTGTAATTGAACTGATGAATTAGTATACCGAGAATCTGGAGGTGATATCAGAGGAGAATACTATTGCACACTCATGGTTCAAGTTAAATATCCTTAAAAGCTGGGAGTCTTTTGGCTTGAAGTCACGCTTAGCTTTCCAGCCCCAGAAATGTATCTTTCCTTTTTCTTACTAAATCTGTCTGCTGTAGATGTTACCTAGCAGCTGTACAGCCCCCTTTATCGGGAAGTGTGCTGGAGTTCAGACACAGTTTGTTATCTGTGCTGAAGTGGCCACCCTGTTAGACAGCAGCAGCCCTGCACGTTTGCATAACTCAGAGATTATCTTCTTCAACACATAATCCCTCTGATCTTCTCACTACAACTTTAGAGCAGAAAATCAGTTTTCCCAAGAAACAACATCCCTAAACTTAACTGAATTTACACTCTGGCTGCAAAAGCCCAATATGCAGCAACTGTGAACTTGCCAGACCACCTTGTTCACAGACCTAAAGCAGCAGCAGGATGTGTCTCAGCCACCTGTCTTGCACTACAACTTTTATTTGTTTGCTAACAACATCCAGAGCAGAGAACATCTGCAAGAGAGTCAGGCAAAACGAGCTACAAAGTGATCAGTTCTAAGCAAGATTACCTTGCCAGTCAGATTTAGTCTGTCTGAGTACTGGCAGTATAGCAGGGACTTCTAAATGCTGCAAAATTTAAGATAATTTTTTAGGACATAGGGGAAAAGGAGTCTAGATGCCTGATCAAAAAGCCAGTGTAATGGAGAAATTCCTTGACAAGTCTGATGTCCTCCAGGTTCTTTCAGCGCACAGACCTATGAAGGTTCCAGCTCCTCATAAATAAGAACTGGTGGCTTCTGGCTTTCACAATGCTGTCTGTTTTGTAATCTTTATTGGAGCTAACTTCTGGTAAATTTCATTATTTGATTCATATTTCTTATATTTTGTCTTATGCTTCACCTTTGAAAAGAAGTTTGCACCCCTCAAAACAAACAAACAAACAAAACAAAACAAAAACCACCACAACAACAACAACAAAAAAAAAACAGATGCAAAGGACAAGTATGCTGAAAAATTAAACAGGAGAAGGGAAGAGTAAGATAAAATGATCTCTAGTATTAGCTACTCAGAATTGGCCAAAGCAGTCTACATGGTATCCCTTTCCTATCTGTCTTTATCTTCATGGCATGGGCTAAGGAGGAATGGATCTCTAATCACCAAATTTTCATACCATGTTAGATCAGGGAGAATCATATATATTTTTTTTTTTCCAGTATCAGATTTCAGTGTACAAATGGCTGAATTCCTCACTGAGGGCATTAGTTTGTGACGACTCTGGCATCTCTTTCTCAGAAGCAGTCTTTCTGAGCATATTTGAGTATAACAGGTGAAAATGAGCTATTTTACAAAGTGAGAGAAAATTTACTTTGCAGACCGGTGCTCTGTTAAAGCCCACAGTAAATTCTGTAGTGAAATTTAGTGCCACAGTATTTCTCATATTATCTGTCATGTCAGGAGAGCTCTGAGAGGACAGAAACCTTAGGCGTTTCAGCGCTACAAAGGGCTGGCAGAATTAAAGTGAATCATAGACAAAGGGGCCAAATGTTTTTCAGACATGTCAGCACATAACTGATGAACAGTTAATCCTTCAGTAATGGGTTAACCTGCTGCCCTGGTCTAACCATGAGAAATGTTCCTGTGAGGAGTTCCCTCACTTGTCATTTGGACTGTCAACCTGCTCTAATGAGTTTGCTTCAAAGCCCAAGCTAGTTTACGTACTGAAGCACTAAACCAGTGAATTTTCTTTCTGTGTTGCAGACATTTTATTCTCAAATCATTCTTCCCTTATCACCTCTCTCTCTCAAATGCTTTCCCAGAACCTGATGACTACTGGGAAAATTCTGCATTGGGGAAAACTAATAATGGGTGGACAAAGGGAAAAAGTCAGATTTGTAACAAAATTAAAGGCCTCTTGGAGTTTAATGCTTTGGATTTGTTCACTTGCTAGTGTCTGTTTGACACTGTTGTGATTTTTCATTACACTATAATGCAGTTGAGATGGCTGTGTACTATGCTGCTTCTTCAGATGAGCGTGCTTTAACCTTTCAGAAAAGAGCATGTAAAACAGTGGTTAAGGTACTAGTCTGAGAGCCGGGAAACTGAGCAGGGGGGTATAAAACACACCTTCTAAATGGTTTGCCTAACTCCTGAAGGAACTGGATGCCCAAACTATAAGTCTGTATTTCCCATAACTCTGAGTGAACCAAGCATGTACCTGTTTGTCTTTCATCTGCTAGTGGGATGCATGCAGGTGACAAAAAGAATTTCCTCAAGTCTTTGGGAAATCACTGCTGTGCTCAAACAACACAGAGATGACCTGCATCACCAAAGCAATGATGAAGCACAGCTGTCACAGCTGGGGAGTATAGCTCTCCTTTTTCCTTTCAAATGCTAGGGGTGATATTGTTATGAGATTCACAGACTCCGGGTCAGGCCCTGCAGCATGTTGGTGCACCTTGTGTTTGGGTACAGGCGTAGCAGAACGGAGTGTGGTACGCAACCCTGTGTGCTGCACTGACGGTGCGTGCAAGTAAAAGCAGATCCATAACCATCAGTGACCAGCCTTCTCAGTTCATTTGTACCTTAACCTGGAAGGCATGGCCTCTGTTTGCCTTTATGGGTATTCCTTGGCAACATATTCTCACAACCTGGCAGAATTTAATCTTTTCTCTTTCAGTGGTACATAATGATCTCCCAAAAAGCTTTCTGTATGAGCAAAGTTTTTTTTATGACGAGACCAAAGTCCTGAGTTCTGTAGGGAATTTAATGATTCCACAATGTTGGGATTTTTTTTTTTTTTTCCATAAGAGATGCTGTTCCCCAAGTCTATTAATTTTTGGCCAAAATTCTCCTTCCCCTGCTGATCTCCTTTCTGCTCTTTGCCAACTGTCTGCTTGGATCCCAACCTCCAGCTGAGAGATGGAGGCATTTCAAGGATGGGCAGAGTAATTCTTTTATTAATATCATTTGTAAATTGCTCTGAGATTGCAGACACTATATAAATATAAGATATCATTACTATTAAACTGTCATGCAGCATCATCCTCTGTTCATTTATTTCTCTTGGAATTAGATGGAAATAATCTTCACCATAAAAACTAGTTAATAACATCTATTGAAACAGCTGGTACTCTGACTTGTTTAATAGAAGTGGGTTCTTATATGAAGCTTGACAAATGAAAGTGATAGTGAACACTGGTTATGTTTCTTAATACATAGTTTACATACCTTTTGCCAGAAGGCACTTGCGAGTCCCTGCCTCATGCCTGCCTGGTCATCTAGAGCTCTTAATTGTATTACAGCAAGTGTTTGTGGAAGTGGCTCTGTAGATAGGTAATCTATTCAGCCCTACTTGTGCAGCAGCACAAATATTTAAAGACATGTGTATAGAGACCTTGTGGGTGTGGACTGCTGGGAAGGAGGGCTTGACTGAACTGACAGAGAAGCCGCTATTTTGCCAGCTGCTGTTTTCTGGACGTGATGGTTTGAGTAAGTATAGGACAAGTCACAGCTACGTATATGAACCTCCAGAAACTGTAAGAACAAGGTTGGGAAGGTAATGTGACACAAAGTGCTAAAGAATCTGTTTCTCTCATAAAAAAAAAAAAAAAAAAAAGAAAGGATTGTTGAACGCATCTATCATTAGCCAGTTTCTTTTGGATAAGATAGCTATAGAGTTCCTGAGTGTCTACACTGGAAAGATACTGTAAGTGTGTGCACGTGTGCGTATATGTGTTGGTCTTCCCAAAGGAAGACTGAGGCCTCCTGTGGTAAGCAGTGCACCAAATAAAGCATTTATTTCCAGAAAGTATCCCAGCCCAGCCACTGTCTGAGTAGAAAGGTGGAGGGGAGCACAGATGGGAGGAAGATTTCAATTTAGGACTTGATTGATCAGAGTTCACCTGTTTTTATCCCAAAGAAGAGCTGTCTATACAATTCAGCTGTTGCAGAACAGGGTCTGTTACGAATCCAGACTTGGCTAGTAAAACCTCTGCAATAAAAACATGTCTTTGATGTCCAGCCCAGTACATAAAACCCAAAAGTATGCTGTTACCAAGGTGAATGGTTTGGGTTAACATCTGAGCAGTTACAAATGTCACAAGCTTGGAGAGATTTAGAAAACCAATTGAAACATCCACTGAAGCCAGGTTTCTGGTTTAAATTTTAAAGAAATGAAAATATCTAATATATTTTATGAGGTTGTCAGGCATGAAATTGCATCTTTGAGAGTCTGAAAAACACTGCGAATTTAATATATGTATTTTAGGTAATGACATAAAAATAAAAGAGATAGCAAATGATTCATGATCCATTATGTTAAATGCTAGACTATGCAGCAGGGATGATATATGTTTGAAGATAACATGTGGCATGATTACGATATTGTCCTTCCTTCTGATAAGTACATACTAAGAGAAAAAGAACACCTGGTAGGCTTTCTCTTCATGCGATGCAAGCATGATACCAAACAAGACAATGTCCAGAAAAAACTGCGAAACAAGGTTTTTATTTTATGGGATAAACATCTTCCTCAGCCTTTCCTAGGAGAAATAACAGGTCCTTGCTATTGTCCTTTTCTGCTCATGAAGGAAAATGAAACTTGGTTGGATGGAGCCATCTCCTGTGTATGCTGGAAGCTCAGCCTATGTCCTGTCTATATGCTTCATTACCTGGAAGAGGGGGGCGTGAAAATGAGAGGGAAGCTGAACCCTGCACTTTGAAGGAAGGGGCAGGGGGGGGTGTGTGATGAAAGAAGAAGGGAAAGTTAATTTTAACTGCTAAGCACCACTTCATGCGGTGTTTTTTATTTTCCTTGACTAGTGGTGAATTAGAGCACACTCCTGAGGGGGAGTTTCCATCTAAGTTTCCATCAGAGCTATTCTTCCAGGGACTATACAATTGCAAGCCATAAATTAATACATATACTTCATATTTTTCTGCATGAGGAGAAGAATATTTTTTTGCATTATCATAAGGATCAATAGAGTTTTTCAGTAACAGTTTCTACTCCTTGAAACTCCTTGAAAGCAAGGAGATACTAATGGAGCATCATGTATTCCTTGCCTTATGACACTAGTATACAGCCCAGTGGTTCCAACTGGTCAATATGATTTAGACATAATGTTTTTTTGGACACAAATGACAAATAAGGAAAGAAGACCAGCTTAACAATTGAGATAATGTAAAAGAAAGGTCAGGCAAAGCAAAAATGTACTGAAAACGTTCAGTAAAGCTTAGGGAAATCTTTCTTTGGCAATATCTGAAGTTTTCATGAAATGTCAGTGACTGTAGCAGGAAGCCATGTATGAGATGTACGACCAGTTGGATTAGCAGTATTTCCATCTAGAAAGACAAAATCAACACGAATATTGTGTGGTGTTAGTTAGAAGAATGTGGGGAAGCCTCACACTCTTACTCCTTCATGAGGGTTTAATTTTCTTGGCTTTATGCAATCCTGAAATTTAGTATGCATCTCTGTAAGTTACAGCAGCTAAAAGAAGGATATACCTAACTGGAAAAGCTGAGAGAAATAGACTGCTTTGGAGAAGGAATGTGAACCAACATCTAAGAAGACAGTGAAGTGAAAGTTTTGTGGATTTAGGCAAATTAAAGTGCAACTAAGTCTTCAACATTATGGTTCTTTGTCCCCCTCTGGTGACTGCAAAGCTGCAGAGGTCTGTGAAGCTAAGTCAACATTTGGGCTGAAAAGGAAGGTGGTGGTTGTTGCTATGTCTATTTTGCTTTAAATCCAGACGGTTGCAGTTAATGCTGGACTATTCTGGTTGCTTCACTGCTAACAAGCCGTATAGGAGTCTCCTCTTTCATGAGCGATACCTGATAAACCTCGTCACAGAGCATTTCTGGCTAAGTGTGAATCATCTTCTGTGCCTAATGGGTCTCAATGGAGGTGGAGGTAGGCAGAATCCTTTCCCTGTGGCTAAATGATGTGGTCCAAATGGCCCTTTTTCATGGAATGTGAGGACAGTGGATAACTGGCATTTCAGCGTCACAGAGGTGCTTTTTCAAAGACAGTCACGTCTGCGTGCATACTCACACCTGTGTGTTCGTGGGGAGCAGAGGGGCACACCATTGCGTGCCTACCCACCTTACAAGTCCGGAGGAGGATTACGGGCATCAGATCTTTTCCATGGTGTAGCTCATTGCACCATTTTGCTACACCAGCTATTCACGGCTACTTATTACAAGCTTAGTGTAGGAAATGTTAACTCATGAAAGTGTAGACCTGTCCACCAGGCAGAGTGAGCATTAGTAAGGGATGACTACAGTGAAATATGGGGCTGAAGTCACCAAAGTTGTGTCTAACCGCTAGATATCTGTACACTACTGGCCACTGCATTGCATTTAGTCACCCAGGTATCCTAAAAATTACAGGGGGACAGAAAATGGTCCAGAAAAGAAAATGCCAGAAGGAAGCATGGTAAGTGGAGAGTTGTGTAAAATAGACAGTAAGAAAAGCTGAGGACAGATGTGAGTTTGAAGACCTCCCTTCTCCTCCCTGCAAAAGTTAAATGCCCACATTTGATCAGAGTTCAGCCCTCTGCCTCTTCTTCTAATATTAAAATGAAAGGCTGGTTAAATAATTCGTGGTCAGAAGAAGTAATGGTGGTATCACTCCTTTCTCCCCAGTATCACCATCTACCCAGAGCCCTTGCTTGGGCTTAGGAAAGCAAAGTTCCTGTTCCTTCCTCTGTTTGGTTTGAAACCAGATCCTTTACCTTCTCAGTTGTTGGGCACTGCTGTATGCGGCATGGCTTACCCTCAGCCAGCTGGCTGAAAACGTTCCGCTTTTCTGAAAAATGTGTAAGTGTTCACTCAGCTAGATCAAGAGCAAATTACCAACAAGGTAACCCAGTTTTAGAAAGCTAATCTGAGGTGTCTGCAAAGGAAGTTCAAGTCCTTGTGCCAAAAGACTTTTATGTGCAATACAGAATGAAATCCAGAGGAGACAGCCAATAGCCTAGGTTGGATTATGTTGCCAGAAGATGTGATGTTTAAATTTCCTCATCCTCAGGCCACTGAGCCATGACCTTATCCTCATTGGCCATGACCTTAGGTGGCCGTTCTTGCAGGTAGTGCATAACAGGGCATCACCCCCTTTTAGGTGTGTCTGACATGAATCTAGATGCTTAACCTCACCCCTCATAAAAACCCTTGAGCAGGGTATTCAAACACAGATGTAGATAAGAATTTTATTTAGCAGTCATGGGATCAGTGCTACCTGGCTTCCTGCCCTCAGGCTAGAGGCAGTTCTACTGTTGTCCAAAGGGAAAAGTGTGGATGTGGGAGGCACTTCATTGGCCTTGGGAACTTTGGTACCTTCAGAGTAAGGAAGGACTTTTTTCTTTTTCTTGATGGAACGGTACGTTGGGCATAAGCTTCTTAAGAAGCTATTATGAACCTGTTTCCCTTGGGAATCTAAACAGAAAAATCTATTGTAGCTGGCATTAATTGAGTTAATAGGTGACTTTCCACCTACTGGTGCTACACTCATCAGCAAATAGTATCACCTGCATCTCAAACACTGACTGCAAATACCTGTTTAGAAATATTCTCAACCTGCTTGTTTACTGCTTAATTTTTTAATTAATTAATTTTCAGAGTAATACATAGTTGCATTGTTCTATTAGCCATGTCTTCACTCTGTTTTTATAAAAAACTCATCCTTCAAAGAGTCCGTCATTGCATCTGTTTGACTTTATGTAACCATTCCAAAGGGTTCTATTAGGATGTGATGTAACTTCAACAATTTGGGTACATTGGGTCTAGTTAAAAGCCCATGAACGTCAGAATAAATCCATTAATTCAGTGGACTCTAGAAAATATTTTTGTACATCATCCTAGGGTAAGAGTTGCTTTTTGCAAAGTATATAAATATTTTCAGCAGTGTTAAGCTTAATCTCATGTATTATCCCACCATTGTTGAGATCATTGAGCAATGTGTATGCTGTGAGCACAGTGCAATTAGATAAATGGACCCATGCCTACAGCTAAAACTATAATTTTGGAAAATACTTGCAGGTCCTAGCTTATGTCACAGAGAGAAATACAAAGTGCAGACCCTTAGAGCTTTTGTTATATTCACTAACGGATTGATTTGGGAAAAAGCTGTACTAGAAAAGACTTCTGGATTATAGCTAATGTATCAAGGGCCACACTAGTCTACCTATTTATCTTCTCACTAAGCCTAAAAGGAGGCAGAATTGTACCTTCTGCATAGCTCTGAAGTGCTGCTGCAGATCTGTCTGCCTGCCTGTATATGACAGCTGTAGCTCTGAAATGACTGTGTTCCCCCCAAATACCTCATTTCAAAGCATCTAAATATTAAGAAAAGTGAGAAGTGATAATGTCAAGATCCTTTGTCTAATTATTGAGCTCAGGAACATCTTTCAGATGTTCAATTTGTGACTGGTCAGGAAGGGTTAAATCTTCAGGAATGTTGGAATGATATATCTTTACACACCCTTTGTGACAGCTTTGCCTTTTATTTATGGTAATTGGGAAGTAATGGTATTCTGTCAGGTCACCTGTGAAACATCTGGCTTCAGTTTTGGTAAAGTAGTGCATCAAAGGAGTTAAAATTTATTTGACTATGTTTGGCACAGGTCAGAAAACATTTGGCTGTCAATACACCAGGTAGATTTATGGTTATGCATGGACAGAAAGAAAGAATTGAACAGATTTCAGAGAAACAACAATGCCCTTTTCCTTTGATAGATCTATTGGAATTTCATTTTTGTTCAAGTCAGCTTCCAGCAACAGATGCAACATGCATCTGGTTTTGATGGCACAGTACAGAGTAATATGAACAGTGAAAAAAATAAGATAAAAAAGGCTGCTGTTCTGTCATCAGAGGGACAATTTTTTGTTTTGATCACTCTCCATACAGTAGATAAATCAAAAATATTTCATGTCAATGCCGTGCCTGAGCTTGAAGCTGTATCTTATCCAAAAGACTTTCTGAGTACAGTATAAATTTACTGCAACTTACTCTAATTGTAGACAGCAATTAGAGAATCCCAGAATGGCTAAAGTTCAAAGGGACCTGTGGAAGTCACCTGGCACAACCCTCCTGCTCAAGCTGGGTCACCTAGAGCTGGTTGCCCAGTACCATGTCCAGATGAATTTTTAATATCTTAAGGACAGAAAGTCCACAACTTTTGTGCGTAACCTGTTCCAGTGCTCAGTCACCCTCACAGTAAATAAGTGTTTCCTGATGTTCAGATGGAGCATCTTGTGTTTCAGCTTGTGCCCATTGCCTCTGGCCCTGTCACCGGACATGACTGGAAATAGCTTGGCTCCATCTTCATGCTCCCTTATGATGTTTATATTCACTGATGAGATTTCCCTGAGCCTTCTCTTCTCCAGGTTAAACAGTCCCAACTCTTTCAGCCTTTCCTCACATGAGAGATGCTGCAGCCACTTTACCATCTTAGTGGCCCTTTGCCGGACCTTCTCCAGTATGTCCATGTCTCTTTTGTACTGGGGAGCCCAGAACTGGACCCAATACTCCAAATGTGGCCTCACCCATGCTGAGTAGAGGGGAGGATCACCTCCCTCAGCCTGCTGATCACACCCTTCCTGATGCAACCCAGGCTACCATTAGCCGTCTTTGTTGCGAGGGCACATTGCTGGCTCATGTTTGACTTGGTGTCCACCAGGACCCCCGGGTCCCTTTCTGCAAAGCAGAATTGGTTGGTTTTCCAATAAGCATCAGATCCCCTACTTTTTCTAGTTTCCCACATTTCCTTCATCTAACCACCCACTTCTCCCTGCAATATTCACAGTAAATTTTATGTAAGAACTCTTTTGTATTGGAACGTGTTTATTTCAAGTGAAAGTTACCCATTCTACTGCATCAAGTAGTAGCTGATTGCTTCTACATGAAATACAGAAAGTTGCTTTTTCTTCTTTTCCATTTCTACTGCATGCTCAGGACTGAGCTGCACTGCATTTTGAGCAGTACCTTCACACTGACATACATACCTCTGCTACAGCTTGACCGTAATGCAGGTGCCAAATCGTGTTTCTAATCTACTTCCTCATTAGTACAGAACGAGTCCTGGGTGTTTGCAATCCAGAAGATATTAATGGGAAATTACTAAGCTCGAATGTAAGTGGAAGGGATTAATTGTTTCCTGACAAAAAAATATGTATCAGGTGCATCTGCATCTCACAAATATGAGGAACCGCAAAGATATTTTGAATCTGGAAATCATTCTGTGAAGTGACATGATCTGTGTTGTATCAGAAAGCAAGACAACCATTCTGACCCTTTCTTGCTTTAAAAATTTGTTTACTGATGTGAGTATGAAGTCAAGGCATGGCAGGCAAGGCTGCAGTATGCTGTCCAGGTGGAGATGATGGAATCTGGAACTGATCTGTTCCTGCCATGGGAAGGAGGGTGGAAAGACAGAGCAGGGGTGGAGGGTGCTAGCTATAAGCAAAGCTTAGGCTAACTGAAGATTTATAAGATATTATTTTGGAACTTGTTATTTCAGTATTGTCAGAAGTCAGACAGGACTCAGCAGCTAATGCAAAATTGTCCTGACAGCATTTTCATTTGTACCATCTCAAGTTCTAGGCTTGTGTTGAGGCCCAAAGTCTGAAGATCTGGGGAATCTTAAAAAAAAAAACCCTGACAAATTTGACCCATGAAAAGTAATTCACAATTTCACAGGGTTATTTGAACATTACTTTGAAATCCAGTTTACAGCAGCCAAAGGCAGACAGCTTCACAGAGGTCTGACCAAAACTTGAAGTGGAGAACTTGAGAACTGAAAACAACACTACTGGAATTGCTAGTTTGCTCAGTGAATACGTCTCAATGACATTTTCATTCAATATTTTCACTTGGTTTGATTTCAGGGTAAAGAACTGGGCAGAAGCCCACCTCCTTGCACATTGTGAAGACATCTACCACACAGGCAGCTCCTACAAAGTTAGGCTGCATAAAAAGCCAGGAAAAAAAAGTACAAAAGATCCAATAAAAAAATGATACATAAACAGAAGTCCCAGCAACAAATGTATTAAATAGTTCAGAGTGATGACCTCCATGCTTATGACTTCAGAGAAGTAACTCTAGAGCTTTGGAGGTGTGAAACACAGCTTTGTGTTTTCCAGGATAAATGCACAGGGGATTGATTGAGGGCAGTTCTAGGCAAAGCAGAAAAGACAGTAAGAATATTTCATAGATGCCAAACCCACAACTTTACAACCTGCAAAGGAAGGCGTAAGACTTCCTAAACACCCTGGCTAGAAATAACTGGAGGTGGAAACATAAGCTGACGAACAGGTTTTTTGCATTAAACCTTAAGCTATTTGAAAGAGGGTGGTATGGGAATTAAGGCTAGAAAAATTCCCCTAAGGGAGAACACTGACGGAAGAAAAGACAATACTACAATTATTTGAAATAAGAGGAAAGTAACAGTATTCAAAAGTGGAATTCTTTCCTTGAAAGGAATCTGCTTTGGGCAGGGGGTGATGGAAAGGACTGTAGCTGGAGGGGAAGAGGTGATGGCAGGGTGAGAGGGGGTGAAAGAAGAGGAAAGCATCTGGACACCTGGGTAGTCTAATAGGAAATGGTGCCAGAAGGCATTATTTTCCCTGATTTAAACTCCGCTGTATTCTGTGTTGCAACAGATTTTTAGTCTGCCTGCTAACACATCAGTTACCACCTGTACTACATTTCTGAGGCATAAGAAGAGAATCTAACACATTTTGTATTTGCAACATGTCTTGTACCACCCTTCCATGGGATGAACTGGGCCAGATGACCTTTAACTCATCTTACAGCCAGTCTTTGTAGGATCATGGTCTGATTTGTGTTGGAAAGGACCTCAGAATGTCTCTAGTTCAAATTCCTGCTTAAAACATCGTCAGCTCTGAAGTCAGACCAGGTTGCTCAGGGTCTTGCCAGTTGCCAGTCCTCAAAAACCTCCAAGGGCAGAGACAGCACAACGGAAACCTCCATTTCTTGATAGTAGTCATGGTGTAAATTTTTTTTCTTAAAACCAGTCTGAATGTCTCCTTTCAGCCCATTTATTTCTCATCCTTCCACCAGGCACTGGTGGTTCCATCTTGTCAGTGATCCACTCACAGGTACTGAGATCCTGCTGTTAGATGCCCTCGAGTCACCATCCAAGAAGGATATAATACTACCAATACCCTACTCACACTATGTTACAACACCAAAAGACTAAAATGTACTAGTACCTGCAGTATACTTACACTGTACCTTTCTTCATCAGAGCAAGAGATTTCTGAGATGGCACATAAAGAAAGCATTGCAAAACAGCCAAAGATTTGGTCTTACTAAACTGTGGTTTCTTCTCCAGGCTTTCATAGTGCTGAGATTAAAACCTCACAAGGACAAGTTTACTTCTGAAATTTTTGCTACTTCTCTATTTTTCCCCTTGGCATCACAGCATTCACTGTAAAACCAGGTCTATACATGAGAAATATATAATTAAATAATTTTTGAGAAAATTTTTTTTTTAAGGCTTTGTGTAGATTTCTGAGCCTTTTTAATTATTATCCAAAGTGGCTAATAGTGCCCATCAAAGATGATCCAAATAGGTGCATGAAATGGAATCAGAAGTAGTTTTAGCAATTATTTCTATAAGAAGATTCTCAGAGAGAAATTGTATCTTTATTTCCAAGCTTCTGGCACCTACAGAAACTTTCAAAGACACTTGTCAATTTTATCAGTGCTTTGAACATTCTTTTAAACCCAAACCAGAAAACTTCTGTTAAATTTTATCAGGCATACAAATTGCCAGTAAAATCTGTACTGAAAAAGATAAAATATCAAAACTCAGGTCTTGGGATACTATAAGAAGGTGTTTACAGTAAGTTCAACACAGACTTATTTAAGCAAAAAAAGAATGAAGAAAATGTGTTACATAAAAACCTTTATGCAAAACTTTGCAATTTGATAAACTTCATAGATAGGCAGTAATAGAAGCTAAGGGCTAGGGTTTGTAAAGGACTCACTGAAAAAGAGGAATCTGAAGGCTTACGAACATTTTAATGTTTAGCTGCTAGGCCAAAGTTCCTATCTAATACAAATAGGAAGAAAATTCCAGCTAAAGCCAGTGTGAACTACAAGATTAAAAAGGCAGTGATCCAGGTCCCATCAGGCATTCAGAATATTTTAGAAAGGGAACACAACAAAACCCAACCCCCCAAAAAATAATACTCAAATCCCCTCAACTTCTTTGTAGCAGAGGTATTTCAGCTTCTGCCAAAAATGCTTAAACTTTCCTAGATCCCATCTGTGAGACAAGGACAAAACATAAGGCAAGGACAGAACCTGCTCAGGATCTCTAAAGTTATTCACTGCCTTGTAGTCTATCACACTGATAAATTTAGATGAAAGTTGCTGGCAAGCAGGCTGGAAAAAAATATGTCCTATGCTGATAAATACCTGAAATGCAGGGCCTATCTCAGGCTGCACAGATGGACTAACTGATTCCAACCATTCTTATAAAAGCAAAGAGGAAAATAATGTTTTCTTACCATAAAACAAAACAGGAAAAAAATCTCTGGTGTTGGAGAAAAACAAGGTCAGCTTTTCTAAAGAACAGGTTTTGGAGGAAAGGGTTTATTTTTTATTCCCCACCTTATTGTACTGACGTGTAAGACAGGATACAGAAAAATACCGTCAAGATCATATATGTGTTCAAGTATTTGCAAGGTCATTAGGCATTTTAAAGTTCAAGGGAGCTCATGGAGTGAAAGAGATTCAAGCAATAATATGCTGGATCTCCATCCTTAGAATATTTGTATCAGGGTCAATAGACATATTTGAAAGATTATTACAGAAATATGAAGTTATACTCTCTTCAAATTTTTTCTAAGTTTAGGTTGGTAAAACAAAGGCTGAAGTCACAATTGGTATTTTGCAAAATCTGCCATAATATGAACAATAAACATGCTGGATGTAAATACATATTTGCTTGATTTCTTTGGTAGCTTAGCATTTTACATGTAGTTATGCAAATTTCCATTGTATTTGCACATACACGTCAACCTAAATCCATGGTCCCATTCCTGAAGAAAATATAAATTAATTAAATTTTCTGGATTAGAAATACTAATATTTGATCTGCTGCTCATTCTGAAATACACAGAAGTCCCTGGTAATATGATAAGCCCTCATGATTGGTTTAAATGCTTTTTACTTCTTTTGTAATAAATACTTGGATATACTTGATTGATACTTTACTAAGTAGCAGACAATACAAAAGTATCTCCCAGGAAAAGAATGAGAATTCATTAATGTGAATAGTTCTTATAAGAGATGAGAGCTTTTCCTTCTGTAATTTTTTTATTCTCTCTGAAATAGTCTTAGCACTCTCTGATGTAATTTAGGTTGAGGTGAGGATATTGTCAAAAGCAATTGCAATGTTAAAATAAAATTGTTGATAGTTTGGATACATACATAAACCATGCAAAGGAAATTCCAAGGGAGTTTTCAAATGATTGTAACGGCTAGGTCAATAGACTCATTCACAAACATAATGTCTATGTGTCTGTAGAAATCAAACATGAACAAGGTTAGGAAAAATCTTAGCAGGAGAGTGTAAGGGTATTTTGTTCCCTTCATCATGAATAAATAAGAAGTACGTGTGTGTGTTAACCTGAACTTCATCTTTCACTGTGGTGCCATAACACACCCAGCAATTCCCTGCAGTCAGTGCAATACAGTCCATTGCAACTCCTGATCCAGCTGTGCAGAGCTGGAGAAATGTCCCTGGTGTGCAGCGAGTACGGTGGCAGCACCAGGGCAGACGCAGTCCCCTCTCTTTTCTTTGTGCTCTAGTCTGGTGCACATGTCCCGTACAGCTGACCCGCACAGGTGGGCAAGGTGGGCTCGCTGCAGAAGTGTGGCAAGAGCACTCACTACCTTCTGCTTGTGTGGTACTCGCTGTGCGGGCACTGCAGCTCCCTGACTACAGACGCCCCATTTGCTGGGGCTGTGGGATGTCCAGAAGCTCTGCTGGAGGTGGTGCCACAGCCAGGTCTTTCCCAAGATCCTGGACAAGTGGTTGAATCCCACTGAAATTACTGTCCCAGGAGGCAAAAGAGAATATATGCTAAAATAAAGCCACTCCAAGCCTGAGTGCATTTTGTCCTGCTCCTGCTTTCAAGTCGCTGTTACTGTGTCATCCAGCACAGACACCCCTTACTGCTGGATAAAGTCTCTGCCTTCAGCTCCCCCAGCTCATTAGTGAACCATTCAATGTGTCTTCCTATTATGATGCCAATATTTATTATTCCAATATGGGGAAAAAAAAAAACCATACATGAGAGAAGGAAAAGAATGAAGACAGTAGGGAAAAGATTATAAATACATTTTCTTAGCTTTTTGTACTTATTCTGTCAAAAAGATTCATAACTGAGCAATATAACAGTAGGATAATTAAAAAGCCATTCTTTTGGAATGCCTTCAGAAGCCCCTGTTTCTGGCATATTGCTAAAATAAAAGTCAGCATGAAAAGTTACAAAAGATTCTATTTTTATTTTCACTCCAGTGATTTTTCCCCCCTGCTATCCTGACTCAGATTTCTTTCTTCTTTATGTGCAAAACTGGAGCAAATGGAGCACACATCAAAATACTTCAGCTAAGAGAGGAATCAGTGAAAGGATCGTTGCTTTAACAAGGATCACTGACTTTCCTTCCATATTTTTTACAGCCACCTTCATTTTTCTTCTGTAGTCAGATGTCCCCAGGCAAAACTTAACTTCAAAAAATAAATAATGACCTCATGTCCCTGCCACCCATATCTGATTAATCTTTTATTATTTCTCTAGCATTTTGAATAAAAATGTGTATGTTGTAAATGGACTTCCTAGACTCATCAGATAACTCATTTCTAGTTTTATCCCCCCCAGATCACCTCTTAGGAACAGCCTGTGGTATGGCCATTTTCAACTCTGACCTTTTATCATAAAAGCCACGTTGAAGGGTTAAATAGTCTTATAGATTTCCACTTCAGCTGTCTGAACAAAACCCACAAAATTAGAGCAGCTCAGGACTGGGAAAATTCTATTGGTTAATGTAGGAGGATGTGTTCTAATAGCCTCATGTTTCCCTTGAAATTCTACAACTTGTCCATTGAATTTTAAGGGAAATATTATGATTCTCTTCTTATTTGTTTACTTCCCTTTGCACAGAGTTGACCTTTCCTCAGTGTTAGAAGTCTAAAACAGGTTACTGAAAAGTAAATACAGATTTTTTTTTTATTTTTTTTTTTTGGTACTCAGATCATCTCTGACTTTGACCTACCTCTGAAACATCATTAAAAGAATGTGGATGTAGATTCATGTCATTTATAGAGCTGAATGGTATGATATGTTCTCGATTTATGGTTTCCATTATGACATTTTATAAACACCTTTTTTGAAATTCTATCTTTGCTAATTAGAATGGCAAAATTCCCATGGATGCCAATGGAGCCAGGCAGTCACTGTCTGGCTTTTTCAGGGGCTTGTTGCTTGGTTTGCAGCCCTTCTCTGCACTGTAGAGTTCTGTTATCATGGTTGTGTTGGTAAAACCCCTTAGTGCAAATACAGTGCAAATGCAGCATTTGCTGACTGGAAAAGTGTTTTGTGAGTGTACTTAAACAACCTTCCTGAAAATCATAACCAAAGCCAACTAGACCTCCCTTCTGGCAACATAGTGAGGTTCATGTCAATAACTTTGCTTGCACAAGATCATCAGTTCGAGGAGGGCATGTGAGTTTGTCTTATAAAGCAAACGCAGTCATGTCAGGGCAACTTTGCAGGATAAGCATGGCCCATTTGAGAGGCTGACGAAATACCTGAATTTTACAATTAGCTGTTATGGAAAAATTTATACATAATTAGGAAAGGAAAAGACTTTTATTACTTTGATTTGAGTTATTGGATCACTCAAATCCTCTGATCATCTTCTAGCATCCCACACGGGCTAAACTTCCCAGTACAGGACCTGCACAAAACACCTACAATGTACACGTAAGGCAGGGCAGGAGAGCAGGATGCAGACACACTATGGGCATGCATAAAGAACATCGGCACAACATCAGCTTTAAAGCAGTTTTCGATATTTTTTGAAAAAAAAAGGGCTTGAATAAAGGACTCAGAAGATAACTAGTAAGTGACTGTCACAGCTTAGAAGTCTTTCCCAAGTATGAGGGGCCACTTGAAAGCAAGTGCAAAAATGGTCTCACTTGAGAGTGCAACAAGCAGTCATGAAGATTAACACTACAGGTGAATCAAAGGTGGAAGTTAATGTCTTGGTAATGAGTAAGAGATTGGTAGAAGAAAGCCTTGAATGGTCTTGAAAGTGAAATCACCTTTGTTTGGAGGGGAGATGAGGAGGCAATTGTGTGCACAAGGAAGGGATACTAAGATCAAAGTGACAGGCTGGGAAAATGATCATTAAACAGCATTCTGAAAGGCTCTGACCAGACAAGACTGTATTTGTCAAGGCCAGGGGAAAGGATGTTTCAGATACGAGTGTCTGTGTGACTTGAACTGCCTGTTACAAATCTTGTTGAAAGATAAGATTCCTTAAAAATGTAAGATGCCAGGAAATGTCTGGTTAGTAGTGTAATGGATTGTGCACATTCGTGTGGGTATAAACAGAGCATTTCAGCTCTCATCCATGACTATGGCATTAGACAAAAGCGAACATGAGTGGGAATAAGTAGCTCAGATATAGTCCAAAATTGAATATCATTAACTGAACGTGAAGTCTAAAGTACCTGCAATCTAAATGTTTTCTTCCTTGTTATGGCAGTTGATCTATTTACCTTCATAGTACGGTGCAGTTAGTACTGTGGTCCTTAGGTGTAATAAGAGAAATCCTATATACAGCAAAAGCTGTAAGAGCATCTAAAAGCATAAAGAACAAGGAAATTTTTAAACTTGCTTAGTTAGGCTTACAAAAAAAGAGCTTATTTATGACTTTGTGGTGCTACTGAAATGTATGGTACAAAAACAGGAATGCTGACCAAGCCTTCTCCTAGTACACCGTTCAGGACACACATGTCTACAGATCTAAGTCTTGGTCTGGAAAAGATCAGTAAACCACTAAATATGGTGTCAATTATGAGTGATGGGTTGCTCTAGAGAGATTCATTTTACCAGATAGGAAATAAGCAGTTGCTCTGGCAGAGAGCTAGTAGAACCACAAGCATTTTTGCAGGGAATAGTGGGTAGGTACTTGCTTTGCTGAGGCCTTCTGCTAAGCTTCTATCAGCACGGTATTTTGTTGTAATTAGCCACTATATACCTGAACTGAAACATTTAAAATTCTGTTTTTCATATCTAGGTGGAAACACAGTTTCAGTAATGTGGCACAGACCTAGGTTAATACTCTTAAAACATCGATGTTCCAACAGAAGACCAGGTTTTCACTGGGTCTCACCTCTGATGCAGAAAGTGGCAGCAGCACAGAAGTCTAGGTGAAAGTGAAAAAGTGAGATTACACACTTAAATATGTTCTAAATTCACATATTTTCATGGAAATTTTACTGTGTTAAACAAGCAATTCCTCTTCAGAAAGATGCCCTCATTGTGCAATATAGCATGACAAGCAGCACATACTGAATTTCAGGTCATACTACATGTAGTATGTAGTATGTAGGCCCGACTACATGTAGTGGTTTACCTCTATGCCCAAAGGTAAAGCAAGTAAAGAACAAATGAATCCGAAACCATTCCTCACAACCGAGTTGGCCTCCAGAGCTGCTTTTTCTGAAATGTAAACACTAAAGTGAGAATGTCCATTTGCTACTGCAGTGTTGTTTATTTAAACCCAAATCTGCAAATATGATTGAAGTTTGGCTTGGTTTCAACAATTTGATATGTTATTTAAAGCTGTAGTGCCATGTTTTGAATCAGACTGTTTACCTTCTTCAGGATTTTTGTTATGTCGTTAGGCTATTTCTCCTTCTTTCACTTACTTAAAATAAATTTTAAGGGATGTTAAAAGTGGAACTGTGGGAAACTCTGCTATAAAACACAAAATCCCATGCAAGCCTCATCTGCTAAATAGAATCTGGGCCTCAGAGGCCCTTGGTGAGTTTCAGAAGATTTGCAAGAGCTTGCTCCAGGGTCATCTTGGAGCTTCTGTCTACTGTGAAACTATAACAACAAGATTTTTCAAAGAAACTTAGGCACTAGGAAACTATGAACAAAAAATCGTCCTAAGATCAGTAAGCCCCAATGGAGCAAACAGCATTTGGAACCTGATGCATTTCAAAGCGAAAGGACTTTTTAAAGCACATCAACAACATTTAATAATTCTTTACTTTTAGATGGCCTGATAAAACAGGCTGTATCTAGCGGAAAGCTTTCAGCTGAGGTCAACACTCCCTAGATTGCAACCACATAGTATTCTTAATTGAAAAATATTTAAAGACTGAACAAAGAAAAGAAAATGTCATTAGCTCCTATTTCCATGCAGTAAAACTAAAGCATTTCATAAATAACACAGCTTCCCTAAGGTCACACCAAAAGATCAGTAGCAATGTAAGGAGAGAAGTAAGGATTTCAGATGTCTGATCTCAAGCTTTATCCTGAAAACAGCACTATTTCTCTATTTATGAGAAGCCTGACCGTCACCCAAAGAAGGAGTCTCAGTTATTCACTAAATTCCTACTTGTTCTGCTAATTACTTAAAGGAGAAGCTGTAGTTTAGCTGGGTATCTTTTTACTACTGGGATCATTTTATTACAACTATGACTGGGTCAAAAGTATTTTTATAGCACCTGCTCTTTAAAGCAGTTACGTAATGGGGCCACATGACATGCTTTGTGTTGAAATTCAGCTGAATAGTCAGTCTTCTTTCTTTACTGATAATGAATTTAAAAAGCAACACAACAAAGCCAGGTATGGAGTTCAAACATTTGGGAGATCTGCACAATGAAATTTGAAGTTTGTCAAGAACACTGGACAACTTTTCCATCATACAGGAAGTTTCTTCTCCCTTGATTATGTGTACTGTTCCCAACATAGCAATTTGTAAGATATGTCCCTGCCAAAGGGACATGATATTTCATATTTACATGTGGGAAAGTTACATGTTAGTATCTGCACGGAGGCTACTGCTACTTCTCAAAGTAATTGAAGGCATTTTTACCAAGTGCCTAAGGACTACAGTTCTCCCAGAATATTCTCTAATAAGTTTTTCTTCATTGGAAAATGGAACTGTGGCTTTCCCATGTGGCAGCTTCATGGCAAATAGGAATTTCCTCAGTTTGACATAACATGCAGAGCGGTTCAAAAGATCTGCCATCAAGCATTGTGGTGCATCCTAAATGGTGGGTCGAATCCAAGCTGTGGATTTGCATGAACTTCAGCACAGCAAAGCTGAAGTCAGCGCTATGCCATTTTACCCCAGCTGAGAATATGGACTTCAGTTTACACGTGGACATTATTCTTCTTCATAAGACACTACTGTCTAGGAATTCATGAAAATTAGCTTTGGCAGAAAACAGTCTCTACACAAAGCAGATCCCAGATGCCTCACAGAATCTATAAGTGCCAGAACATTCAACAGCTAGATGGGCCTCTGCCGATGGATCTGTAGAAACTATTAGTCTCACAAAAGTTAATATTAAGCTAGGACCATATATCAACTGTATGACACTAATGGCTGGAAAACAAGAATGCCAATACATACCCTTATACAGCATACAGACACACATGTATATGCACATCAAGTTTCAGCATTTGGTTTTATTTTGTGCAACAAAGAATCTGGGATATCTTGAATTCCTCATTTTTTCCCCTGAAACTCAGAAAAACAAATAAACCTGGTAATGAAAAGCTGCTACCCTAAGTTTCTGGAGCCTCACCACCAGCAGCCTGAGAAAAACAAACTCCAAACCATTTGTTAGCATAGGACACAGCATGCTCTCTCTTCCCTCACCAGAAATGTCATCCTGGACCTAAGACCCCTTGCTACAAATAAATTTCTTTAAAATTATATTTTTTTCCTGAAGAGTTACAGTTTCAAGAAATTATCATTTTCAAGAGGTGTTTCATAAAAAAAAAAAATTAAAAAAATAGTAATTCCTGACCAGCTTCTATGTGGAAAATCCCTTAAGAACATGTTGATTGGCAGCTTGATGTGTAGTGCAAGACTGCTTCACCAAACCGTATCCTTAATATTATGCACATGTGATGTTGCCATGTCTTACAACTTGAAGGAATATGAAGTCAGTCCTAGGGCAGTACAGACATGATGCAGAGGACTCAGTTCTGCCCTCGGTAAATCTCTGAATTCCACTTGCCCTTCAAACCAGGGTCATAGGGGCTTGTCCTCATGTGGCACTGACCCTCCAAATTAACTGCAAATTTTATGGATCCATGTCAGGAAGACAGCAGTACATATGGCCTATGGATGGGGCCATTAGATTTGCCTTCCATTTTGCCTTAGATTTGGACTTTATTTGTTGATGCCAGTAATATATCCCTGAGCATTTAAATGATCTTTATCATTTTTTGACGTATGGTTGCATGCATATGCCAGTCACTATTACAATCTTTCCTGCAAACATGTACTACATCACTCTAGTGATGTTTACTTTAAATAAACCTATGTGTATAAATGGGCACAGCCATGTCACCACTGATACATAACATACATGTAGTAAACTCCATCGGGGTCAGAGCCAGGGCTTCGTTGTACCAGTCTGGCAAATTTCTCATTGGAATACTTTAGTCTAATAGTTAAGTACAAAAGTAGGTATTCCAGGAACTCTGAGAGACACATGCTTGGCTCATTTTTATTAGGTATGTCTGTAAGCAGCGGAGCTGTGCTGGCTGGCACCAGAATAGGCTTTGGCCCTCGGCATTGCATAGGGAACATAAACTTGGCAAGTCTGCCTTACAAATCACATAGAAATTGGAACTGCCCAGTAATTTATCCCATTCTAGAGTTCCTATTCCCACACACAGGATTAATCTTCGAAGCCAAGTTGCCGTAAAGATGTTTCTGTTTAAACTGTGGCGATGTAAACATTTAGGTTTCAAGGAGCTTATTCTTTCAGCAAATATTTTTACAAGACGAATAACAATTGTCCTATTTTTATATTGCTTCTCATTTTCTTTGTGGAACCATAAAATTTAATCTACAATAATCTGATGAGAAAAGACTACATATCTGCAATAAATTTTTTTCATTACAGCCACTGTTTCACAATTGTTCTTATCCCACATAGTTGTGGGTATTTTCTTTATAACAATCATACATGCATATTTCTTTACATATACTTTGAGATATGTGTATGGAAATTACCATGCTCAACCTTTATCTTTTTGGGACAGAACATGAAATACTGTAGAACTAATATATCTAAGAAGGAGGACACATTTTGGTCTATCTATCATATCCTACTTGTTTACGTTAATAAAACAGGCTTAATTTTTCTACTGCATGGAGGTTTTTGAAAGGTGATGTTTTTCCTGATGTATTCATGCTGTTTCTGAACACAAAAAAAGTGTAGGTATTCACACTTCCAAGTGAAGTTGTGGGCACCATGTTAAGCAGTTTCAGCTAACAGTCACAGGATGAATATTCAGAAATCACTTCTGAAAAATATTAACTTTATGTTCAAGGTCAAAGTAGACAGTGGCTAGAATAGGGTTTGATTTTTTAGTTCTAATTAGTGTGGCTAAGAGTTTAAATGTTTTAGCCCTTATCCTTGCATATTACCCATGAAAAAGACAAACTGAAACCCAGGCAGAAACCACTTATTCCTGAAGTCATGTATAAAGTTGCCTCAAAAGATTTCTGGATTGCAGCCAGAACTCATTGATTTGCAGAAGAGACCGACGTTTAAATAAATATGTATGTATGTATGTATCGCATCATGTAGCTAGATGCTCAGGAGGGAAAGTAATATTTCTCCACAGACTATAATGTTTTCTCTTTAGACTGGAAGAGTTTTATTGGCTTGAAGAGTAGATCTCTTAATGAAAAAATCTCCAAAGAGAGAAGTTGTGTTTGACAAGCCTGTTCCAAATACTCTTATCACTGTAACAGCTTTTTTAATTAAAACAAACAGATCACATCAGTCATAAATTCGTTTGAGACACCAAAGCTGTGGCTGCTGCCATGAACAATTATATTTGCTACAACTATGTGGGAATAACTTATACTACTGAGTATATAATTTAATTTAATTTCTCAGGCTGCAAGAGCTATGTTGTTAAACGAAACTAAAATAGTGATAAAGTTCTCAAATAGCTGTACAAGTTCATCAATGGAAAAACCCAGTACTGGCTATTTTCCACAAATTGTGTAAAAATAAAGTATATACATCAGATACTGTGTGTTTTTGAAAGGAAATGCATTAGCATTTTTCTTAGGAAACTGCTACTAAGGGAGAAAGGTGAAAGAGATGAATACTAAGCACTCACTGTATTTTCTCTGCAAGATATTCCCCCTCAAAAAACTTGTATGTACAAGGTGCATAACTTCTACATCAGTGAATTTTTCAGAAACATTCCTCCCAAGCCTTGCAGAAGGGTCCTTGCCAAATCCCTGTCTATATTTTTAACAAAGGATGCACTTAGAAACCTGGCAGAGCACTTACAAGGCAGAGGGACGGAACAGACCTGGAATGGAGAAGGGTCATACTGGATGCTGTGGTCCTGCAGAAGGAAGAGAAATATTTATTATTCTTGTCATCTCTCTAATTATTTTGGGGGTGTTTGCAATGATTCTGGCTGAAGATTAACCACAACAGTACTGAATACCTATTAAGTGATAAAATGCAGTTCCTGCACCAAAATATCCACTTTAGAGAAAGAAGATACAATTTAAACTGGACATAAGCAGAACTGAACCATATCAAGCAGCAATCCTAAATGTTAAAGTGATCTAATTGCACAACTAGTGACTTTTGATATGAAGAAGCATGTACTGTCCCAGTGGGGAACAGTAAGCAGCACATTAGGAGAAAATGATGGGGTACAAAACCAGCAAAGGTGGTATGTCAGCAAAGATTTACATGGAAGTAATGGGTAGTTTGCACACTGGAAGAAGCATGACCCAAATAGCACATGCAAGGATGGGAAGAGAGGATAAAACAACGTAACAACAGGAGTGGGAAGGGCAAACAATCATGCCAGGATCCTAGACATGAGAGTACAGCAGAAGCAAATCTTCTGTCATTACTTTTGAATGGGATGTACAATGAATGAGAGGAAAAGGAAAAAGAACTTAAAGCAAGAAGGCAACACTAATTCAGCTGAGGAAGAAGAAATTATTTTAGCTGATGAGTCTTGGGTAGGCTGCATTGGGGAAGCTGATTGCCAGGGAATGCACAAAAAAGGAGGCTGAAGTAGGCCGTGAGAGCAATATGATGAGTGACACAGAAGAAAAATAGAGAGGTGGGTTCATAAGATTATAGAGGCAAAGAAGACAAAATTTGATGAGGCCCTGGATATTAGAAAGTGAGGAGTGAATAATAGTTGCATGGTTGTCAATCTGAGTGTCTGGGAAGATGGAAGAGTGGTCAACAGTGATGAAAGAAAAGACATGGGGAATGGGTTTGGAGGAAAGACAAGAATTTCCCTTCTTTCAAAGTAGTTAAACCGGGGAGGATGGGAGAGGGGGCAGAGAAAGAGTCTGAACAGAGGAAGATACTGAATTTGAAGAATTAGATTGTAAAATTGCAGCATAGGCATTAGACGGGACATGAAGGCCGTATCAAGCTCGCCCAGGAGAGCAGTACGTATGGAAGCGTGAGATTAAGGAGAAGCACTCGGGAATCTGTGAGTTCACATCAGCCCGCAAAAGATACTCAGTTTACAAACCTGCACCATGGCACCAAGCCAGCAAGCTAATACTGCAGCATCAGCAATGCTGACAACATCTGAGGAAGGTTTTGAGTTAGCAGTTTCACTGAGGTCTGCACTTGACACAATTCCAACAAATACATGTTGAGCCACAAACTTTCCATATGTTAAAACTACTGATCCCCCAGAAAGCACATCTCATGGAAGCCTGAAACAATATCTTCTGAGATACTTTAGCCCTGGCACCTAAAGTCACCAAACTAAGAGTAACCTTCCAAAAGTCCATGCTCTGCATTAAAGAGAAATGTTCAGACTAGTGTTGATCTGACAAGGGTTATACTGTTAAAACAGAGAGAAGCTTCACAAAGCAGCAATATCAAATTTACATCTCTGTGTTATCTGCCCTGCAATAATTTACACAGACACCTCTGTATTTCTGGTCCACAAAGTTTATACTGCAGTGCTTTTATTATTCAAGAGAGAAAAATTATGTAATGTAGAGGAGGGAAGGGTTTGTTTTAGTCATCTTGGGCATTTACATGAACTGTAAGAATACCTGGAATAAAAATAATCAAAGTTAAGATAAATGTTGGAAGGGACATTAAACCTCACACTTCCAGGCTTAATCCATGTTGTGACTATATAGCATTAGGAGATTTTTCCACACCTTCTGTTGATGCTGGTCACGGTCAGAGACATGACACAGGGCTGCATCGTACTGAGGGTGCCATGGGGGGGGTTCTGTGCTCTTATCTGTGGCTGCTGCAGTTAATGATAGCCCAAATAGTTCAGAGACATCCAAAACAGAGACCTTTTGATTACCTTTTGGTTGCTTACTGCCAATATTTCTTTTTTCTCTCTTCTCACTCTCTCTTCTTTTCTTTAAATGCATATAGAAATACACCATTATAAGAAAACCGTAGACTTAAAGCAGAGCTGTTCAGAGTCAAGTGATAGATCCAGCTTGTAAACACAACTGAATGTAACAGTTTGCTGAACCGCAGCAGAGCAGATGTTGTGTTTGCCATGTGGAGTCTCAACTCTTTAAAACATTTACAGTGTCAGTTTCCAATTTTAAATGGGCAATCAGGAAACTAAGTTAATAAAATACACAGCACCAATTCTCTGCCTTTATTTATTCCTTTGAAAAATATTTTACAAAATTTAGCCAAATTTGCAATGAATTTCATACTCGATTCTCCACTCCTCTGAAAAAAAAAAAAAAAAAAAGGTGTTCAGAAGAGAAGTTCATTACCTAATCCTCCCTGCAAAGCTGGAGCAGAAAAGCATGAGATGGAGGAGAGTGAACTGTTGAACCCTGTGATCTGTTACCATGTTTTATGGAGTGGAGGGATAGTTCCTCAGTTGTTCCAGCAGTGAAGTGGAAAGTATTGCCCCTCAGCAGGGTACGATTCCTGCCTGGCACCTCTACCGCCTTAACCGCACATCGAAGAGTGTCAGTCTAGCCTTGGGCCTCCCATTGCCATTCAGCTAGCTGGTGATGTACAGCCTCTGCAGGTGGCTGGATCTCTAACAGAAGGAGCAAACACGTGACTGGGGACTTTGCAGGGCTGTAGGGGCACCAGCGTGGTGCAGCAACACTGCCCCACTGGGAAGACCCAGTTGCCCCTTTTGACCTGCCCACTTAATCTGTGCAGATGTGCTAAACCGAATGCAGTGATTCAAAGGTGAGCACACCCATGTAATGCTACTAGTGAGCATCCCTTCAGGCTCACTGATGTTGCACCCTTAGCATCCCCTATGGCCTTGTTCTGCATTAAGTGGAACAATATTCTGATACTACATGACAGCAAGAGCCACCAGATGAAAGAAACACCTGAAATCTACATTGAAGAGCACAGGAAAGGAAAAGCTGTCTTTAAACTTAGTGCTGAATGTAAGGTCAGAAAATAAAGAATGCTGGAAAAAAATTCCTTGAGAAATACACAGCTGAAGAAAGCTTAGTGAAATCAGACCATCTGTCAGATGTAAAGAGGACAGAGAAGTCATGGAGCCTGACAATAAAAAAAAGAAGTTTTTTTCAGAAAGTAAGAGATTATTTAAGGATTTATCTTGTCTGTTTGGGGAGAAGAAAGTGGACATGAGGAGTATTTCCATAGATGTCGCAGGGAATCATGAAGCATGCTCAAACGTGAAAGGAAATAACTTTTAAGACAAAGGAAAAATGAGAGAATAAAGGAAACTGGAAGACACAGAGAAGGACAGCTGATATGAGTCTGAGATGCTTTGGACCTCATGTGATTAACAGAGAGCAGGGAAAAAGAAATGAAGGACAGAGAATTTTTCTAGAAAATGTCTGCCTGGCCTTTAAACAAACAGTCAAAATACTGGACAAGGGGAAACTAATGAACAGAAGGGAGAAGGCTCAGTCAGCCCATGACAGCAAAGAGTATAACACTGAATAAGAAAGAATGAAGGTTGTCCAGAAAAAAGAAAAAAGAAAAAAGCTACAAGTGCATAAGATGTTGTCAAAGTCACGGTGCTTTCTCCAGAGATGCTGCACAGGGCAAACTGAGGAGCAAAGATCACAAAGACAAGGAGAGAGCCAAGAAAGCACACAGCACATCACACAGCGGGGCAGAGGGACAGACAAATAATGGGAAGAGTGGTGAAATGTCTGCTAAGTGCAAAACTAAGGATAGAGTTGAGGGTGGCAGGTAATACAATCAAGAAATTCTGTTCTCTGAAAACCTGGTATATTAAAGTTTTATAAATATTTGTAGCTTACCTTAACATTTCTAAGGAAATACTTCCCTGACTATGCTAGCAATCTGATTCCTTACCTTCTCCTCTGGCCACCGCGCCTTTGAATACTTCCATCCATCAACAGTCACCCCACGGGCTCTTGGCTGGTGGTGGAGGTGTGTGGGGGGGTTACTGTAGGATTTCCACTTAGAAACAGCTGAGAATGGACTCAGTCATGTCTAAAGGTAAAAATCACTATTTCAGGCTGTTGCTGACACAACAGACCTCCCTTAAAAAAACAAACAAAAAGGACGGTTTCCCCATATTCTATAGGTTTTTTCACCATAATTTGTGTAGCAGGTCTCCGAGTTGTCCTTTGATAACCTAAATTAAGCTGAACAGGTCATCCCTTCATCTATCGGATTAACTTAATATGCAGAGAGTAGCGTTAGTCTGCTGACCTTTGGCATTGAAAATGCAAATTGAATCCTGGCGTTGACAAGAATGTTTGGATTTGGTATAAAAGAGACTTAGTCACGGTACATTTCCAGCTTCTGATTATGCCAAAGCAGCAGGGCTGAGTGAATGCCAAGAAGCAGCAGTTGCCACTCCCCGCCCCCCCCAAGGGAAGGAAAAATGGATAGCTCGCTCCTGGCCCACACGCACTTTCCATGTTTCGGTCTTGTGAGCTGCCTGAACAGACACTTCGAAATGAGAAGAAACATGCAATTTCAGATTGTCTGTCTCTTTTTCTTTCTGGTATTTGTGCAGCAGAGACTCGCAGAAGGGAAGTCCTCCACTAAAGCACTGACACCAAATGGCTTCTGGAGTTTTCAAAACAGAACATTTCAAATAAAGCCGTTAATGGTCCTTCCTCACTTGCACACAGATACCGCCGTGCTTTGCGTTCTGTAATACAGGCTGTATTAGTTTAGGTGCAGGACTTCTCTGTTCTTGCACAGAAGTCAGGTTGCTCTGACTCTTCCTAAGGACTTCAGCTTCACCTACAGGATGGACATGTTCCTACGTTCTGCAAAGTTTCTCCTCATGTGTCTCTGCATGCTTTCTGGTTTATAAGGCCTTACTATAACCTTATTACTAACCATCCTCAGGGACTCAGTTGGAAAACTGAGGAAGAAACTTCAGTTTCTACATCAAAATAAAAATCTAGAAAATCCATTTTTTGAAAAGCAAACTCAACTCATCTTAATAAAATAAATACAGACAGTATATTTTTTCTCTGTTATATTTGCATTCTGGTTCACAAACAAGATGTTCTAAAACATAAAGATAACTATAAAATTGAAACAGTCCCAAATCATATAGAATTAATAATCTATGCTAAATCTTACCTTGCAGGAGACAGAATTCATAAGGCAAATAAGTATCACTTGGCCTCTTCCATGCAATAAATGTATCTGAAGAAGTTCAGCGTTTCCCAGCTGAGGGAAGGGAAAAGGAATAGTATATTGCCACCTTCTATTTCTTAGTAATTAAGATTAATAGGAAACTTGTAGCTCACTTGTATTTAATGTTTATAGAGGTTGCATGGTGGAGATAACAAAACCACTGACAAAAATGGGAACTTAGGACCTCAATCTGCATGAAGAGAGGAAAACCAGAAGACTACCCAGATTCTCTAGGGATGCCTCTTGGCCTGAAGTTAGAGCTTCTTGCATGATGACCAATCCTACCCATGTTTTAGCTTCTTTTCTGTATCTATTTCATAGCACAAAATCAGTAAAAGAAACAAAGATAGTTAAGGTGGTAAAAATTTCTGCCAGGAAATGGGAGAGTGTTGTTTAGGTTTTGGTTTTTACATGATAACACCTGCAAAGATTACTTCATGGGGGTCACTAACATGTTAATGATGACTTTGAGAGTTTTATTCCATTTCACAGAGTAAGTTCAGCTCAGTTCAGCAAAAGGGGCATTGCCATCATTAAATGCTGTGCCTTAATAAGGAGTCAAAGCCACGTTAAAACTAAAAATAGACAACTTTGCAGGGGAGACCTCCCCACAGTTGAGTTTGCTCCTTAGCATGCAAGTAACTTCTTTTGCACCCTTCACATCATTGAAGGTGGGCCAGTCCCTTTCCTTGTCAACAAAGCCTTGCTTTTAAAGGAAACTACATCCACCATATAATATAGTTGGATGACAGGAGAGGTGCAACCCTGCATTGTCTCGTTTGGGTGATCCTGGGATTACTAACAGAGGGAGGACCATTTCGGTCCTCCAGATGCACCTTCCCTTTGACAAAGCTAACTGCAACCTCCTGATTGCCTCTCCAGGGGCTTTTATGTGAAGGACATCTAACACCAATTTCCAAATGGTTAAGGAAGGACCTTCTGTAAGGGGAGCACTCAGGGACTGAGGCTGGCTTCTCAATCTGAAGAATATCACTTCTTAGTATTTTATATGACTAGCATAGAACATTTTCATATCCACTGGTTTCTGAGTATGTATGCTCACTGAAACACCATAAATAGACACTACCATTGAACAGGTATGCTTAGCGTGATAGCATCACACTGGTGGGTAGATAGTGGAGTATTCTGGATATTACCATGCAAGTCACTGAACCCCACTTGGTTTCAAATTCTCATCCATGTAAATATTTTTCCCAGGGTGTTATAACATCACAGGAAATACTCAGATGTTCTGTTTCCTTCCCAGTTTACTACTTCTGGAAAAGCTTAGATATTTTTAAAAGTAAGTAATTTGCTAAATGAAATTTTTCTTCCTTTTTTTTTTGTAGCCTGACTGCCTTGTAGTTGAACTTGGATTCCTTGGGATTTAACAGCTGAAGATATTTATGCTTGGAAAAGTCTATCCTTTGTGAAACAGCAGAGCATATGGATTTGTGAAGATAAAACAGCACAGCAACTGGCAAAATCAGAATTGAATAGAGTGTTAAACCTTAAAACTCAAAAGGATTTTGAAGTCTCATGCTGACAAACTTTGATGCGACAGCCCAAATTCCACTTTTAGTTGTGGGAACCGAGTTAATGTGGGAACTCCCTGCCCCTCTCCATCCACAACAGGATTGGCCTTCTTATGGTAATAAAATCGGGGGTTCTGGTCTTCATTAGGTACATCATTGCCACACAGACAACCTTGGGTTTCCAGCTTTCATTTTCCTCTTTTATATTTCCTCTTTTTTAGTTGTTTTTTTATTATTATTATTATTATTATTTCTTCCTTGCTTTTTACTTGAGTTTTTGGGTGTAGCTCTTCTCCGAGTTAGTCACCCTCAATTCCCTTCACACCTAATGGAAAGAAATGGGTATTTCAAGTGTGTGAGTCATCAGGGACCTTTAAGATGTCTGACTGAGGTTTAGATGAATCAGGACTGAACTTAACTGGCCAGGACTTTGTTGACTGGAATGGGAACACAGAATTGCTAGTTGTGATGGAGGTGCCCAAATTGCAGGCATCACCATTCAGCCTGCTGAAACTCACCCTTTGCCTTTTTCTTCACAGGGGCAATCAGCACTGATATTAAAGAGCTGTTTCTGTGACACTCTAGGGAGTTACTGGGTCTCTGAAGACTTCTGAGACCTGTTGTTTAGGCTGCCTGTCAGCTCAGGAACTTCATGTGAGTTTGCTTGAAATTTGCTTGAAGTTTTCAGCACATCTGAGAGGACAAGGTATTTAACTTTCTTGCTTTCAAAGGAGAGCTTCATCTGGGTGCATCATGCAAGCCTATAAATTCAGTTAGCAGAGTGCAGGTGTGCCCCATTTCAGACTCCTCAGTAGCTCTTGTTTCCTTTGCTTTCTTCATCTCTTCCTCTTCCCATGAAGCTCACAAAGATCTCCATCTCCTGCTTTCTCTGAGGAAAATAACCCCACCCGTGGGTCTTTCTGACCATGCCCATTAGGGACACCCAACTGGTCAAGCAGTCTCACACCGATAGCTTGGGACTCCTTAGCCACAAATCCACTTCCCCACTACGGACCCCTGCTGGCATCTGAGCCAGCTCTTCTCTTGCCCAAGGAGTAATTGAGCAACCAGAAGTCATATCCAAAACCTTCATAATCCTGCATTGTCTTCCCACTCTCCAGGATCTTCCCACCTCTCCTGTCCTCCTTATGATCCTATAAGATTAACATAATTTCTTTTTTTCTGCCTTCATTTGCTTGTTACTCTAGCTTGTGCATCATGTAATTAGTACAACTGTTGACAGGAGTGTGGACCATGGTCCATGCCCCTTCCCAGGCCTTCTTAACCATGGCTGTTGACAGCACTAACTGGTGTCCCACTATTCCCATCTGAGCTGACTTCCTTTTGCTTTTTACAAGAAGCATTGGGTCATTTGTGGACAGTCCACCCTGTACCAGGCCCGTAAGCTCATGACCTTAAGTTTGAAGCCTGGTGAGTGAACTACACAAAGGAGCCTCTTGATTCTTTATGTTTGCTGCTGCTTTCCCTGCAAACACTATTTCCAGAGTGCATCATGCTGTTTTCTGAAAAAACAGAGCTAGAAACAAAAAGGAGGCTTTGGAGACTGCCCAGCCACTGGCTCACCACCTTCCACAGTGGAAAGCAAATAATCTCAGATCACCCCACACAAAAAAATACATCATAATCTGCTAGAGAGTTTTGTGGACACTCAAAACATGCACAGTACAAGCCACTACAAATCAACTTCCACCGCTAAAGGAAAACAGTCTTCCCGTCAAACATTCTGTGGGGAAATGTTCTTCTCATGCCTGGGGTGTTTGGAGTGGTAATGTTTCAATCTAGGATAGCATGCAATTACCTTGAAAAAACTACTGCATTTTAGCATAATCTTTTACTTTGATTGGCCTCAAAGTCTATGTACGTGATTAGGAGACTGTTTTGAAACACAGGAGATGGGAGCTTCTGGATCCAGCTTTTTTTTTCCATAAAAGAAAATAAACTTAGTTCTACACTGTCGTGAAACTTCCTTCAGACATTGACATCAGCAGAGATGGTGACACAACCTATGTTTTCAGTGGAAGATTTTGTACTACAATATCATGTTAGGTTTATTATTGATGATTCAGAATAGCTCCTGAAGGTAAAAGTGCTATTCAGAATAGCGCTGAAGGTAAAAGCATTACTCCTGATTTACACCAGGAGAGAGAACTGAATTTAGCTCCCTCTTTCTGACAGTTATAATTTCACAAGTAGCACAATACTTTGAGCTTTATGGTGGGTCCTTTTTTTCTTTAGTGTGTGTGTGTGTCCATATCTGTTTTGGAAGCCTGCAGTAATCTTGCTATAATCTGAAGTCCCAAAATACCACAAGAAACACTGTCTTACAGTGTCTTCAACGTAGCCAACAACAAATAATTCCTAGGAATACCACAAGAAGTTGATTTATGGTTTGATTTCTCAAACAAAGAGTTCTGGACAAGGTTCAGATAAGCAAGTAATCTTAGGGATGGTTATCTGGAATAAAGTGGTATATCTCTGGGGCTTCACTTAAGATGAAAATGACCACAAGATAGAAGGCAGAGGAACTGAAAAATGTATCTCATATGAAAGTACTGAAAGGGTTTAGAAACTGGCATGTTTCCCTTCAGGTCACCAGCACATTTCAGAAAACCTAATTAATTTTAGTGTGTTTAATTGTTGTCAGTTCCCCTCCCTCTCATTTTTAATTTCCCCTTTATAAAGCTTATGAGCCAAGAGTTTTTTAAGACTGTAAGGTTAACCCCGAGTGCATGGAATGTATAAACCAACTTTTCATCAGTAGGATTTATATAAGGGGGAGAATGCAGGATTTGCCAGGTGCAGACAGATGTAGATGATGCCTGCAGAGCTTTAATACCCTGATGATGGTAACTGTAAACCTGGGAATACGAAGAGATGGTGAGAAGGGGCAAAGCACAGCACCAATCTGAGCTGCGCAGTGTTTGTGACTTGCGGGTGACAGAATGACAATGCCTCTCATGTTACTTCAAGCTACCGTCTTAACCTCTGATTCTGACTAGGCATAAAAGGAAAATGGCTCTGGTTTGCCCATGAAGCTGAACTCTGCTTAGTTCTGCCTCAGCTAACCCAGGTACTGTCAACTATTTTTAAACTGCCTCAATTTTGTAGCCTAAACACCACGGATAGCTTTCCAAGGATAACAATGACCTGTTTGAATCTGAGTAACCTTAGGGCACCTGGGGGTGCAGCGAGTGAGGAGATGGGACACAGCTTGTTGCAAGCAAGACGTCAACTTTATTGTGCACCATCACAAGTTTATAGATGTTTTCAGAGGCCGCGCGCTTTGAACAGATCGGTTCTTTAGGCTGAGCATTACGTACCGGGCAATCCCTGATTGACTTGCCAGACAAACAAAGGACACCGTAAGGGAGTTTCCATAGACAGTCGTTAAGTCGTTATCGCACAACTTGTCACTCCTCCTTTGGCGCCACCTGTTCCTCATTTCCATATCAGCATGACTCA
>JAVJGJ010000059.1:37429325-37440736 GCA_035590215.1 Microhierax caerulescens | reverse complement strand
ACTGACTTCCACATCAATTTTGAACAGAGGAAACCTTCAGATCATTTTCAGAGCATTCTTGATGCTTAAGGCATAGATACAAAAGGTAATGAAGTCATTGGTAGCAACAGTAGTCTGGTTTGCTACTGGGTATCATGAGCATTTTGGCAGTAGGGCAATTGTGAGACTCGAGGAGGGAGTATGATCTCCTACCTACAGTGGTTTTCACCAGTGTTCATTCATGCTGTTCAGTCCCCTTTGTCATGGTTTAGCCCCAGCAAGCAGCTAAGCACCACACAGCCTCTCGCTCACACACACAGACACCCCACCTCACTGGAATGGGGTAGAGAATTGGAAGGGTAAAAGTGCAAAAATCTGTAGGTTGAGATAAAAGAAGTTCAATAATCAACAGAGGCGGGAGAAAAAAAAAAAAAGCCAACAAGGAGAGAAGGAAAAAAAAGCAAACCCAAGAAAAACAAGTAATGCAAAACAAAACAATTGCTCACCACCAACCAAAAATGCCCAGCCAGCCCCTGAGCAACAGCAGCCCCTGACATCCACCCTCCAGTGTTATGGCTGAAGATGGTGTCATACAGCATGGAATAGCTGTTTGATCAGTTGGGGTCAGGTGTCCCGGCTGTGTCCTTTCCCAGCTTCTTCTGCACCCCCAGCCCACTGGCCAGTGGGGTGGAATGAGAAGCAGAAAAGGCCTCGGCTCTGTGGGAGCTTGCTTGGCAGTAACTGAAACATCCCCGTCCTACCAACACCATTTTCATCACAAATCCCAGACATACAAGCTACTATGGGGAAAATTAACTCTCTCCCATCCAAACCCAGTAAACTTTCCTCCTATTCTGCTTCTTTCCTACCTTCAGTTGTTTCTACCAGCTCTGTTTGCCTGTGCAATGCATCTTTCCTTCCTTCCATCTTCAAACGATGTAACTTTAATTTCTCTGAAGTATGTGACATCTATGATGTCTATGACTATGACATTCCCCAGCTATGTTACTAGTTCCTGAATGCCACTCTATACTCAAACACTTGAAAGTAATGGTTCCAGTATCATATTTTCATTTCAAGTAATTAAAAAATCTTAGAAAAAAATTGTTTCCTCTCTCTTCAACATGCCTGAACTAAAAGACTTTGAACAGGGGAGCCTATATATCTGGCGGAGAACAAGAAAGGTTGAATTGTTTATTTACTTTGCTGTAATTTTTAGGGTTTTTTTTTCTTGAAGGGAATAGTAGAATAGGGAAAATGAGGAACCAAAACGAATAGCACAAATGATACAAAGACATGCAAATACATTGAGGAAGGTGTAATGTTCATATAAATGTGATTTATTTATATTTTTTCTTTGGAATTTGGCTGCCACTGCAAACATAGGGTGCTTTACAGCAGTGAATACAGACAGTGCAGTATTTGTGTTCTCTGTCTGTGGACCAATGTCTACTAATAAGTGGATCTCTCAAGGTGCAAGAGAGTTAACAAACCTGGCTGTAATAACTGCCTAGAGTAAAAGTCCCAAACTACAGCATTAGTGTACTACAGTAGTAAGGGCAGGCAGAAGCAGGGATTCACAGTCTGTCCTCCTGTTGCTGTGTCGTGTATTCATATGGATCTGATGCCATGTAACACACCTAGCAGGGTGGTGTGAGGCTGTATCTCAAATTTTCTGTCACATCTGCACAAAGAGGGAGAGTGATGTAGTGGTAGGAACACCAGCCAGGGACTAGGGAAATATGTCTCTTTGTCCCTCCTTTGTCTCAAACTTCTGTGACTACAGGAAACTCATTCCAATGTGTTGCCTACATCTCCTGCCCATGAACAGGACTTGTTGTATTCTCCTCACCTGTATGGGTATGTTTGAGGGTTAATATATTAAAGATTAGAAAGTATTTTGCTGATACTCCAGCCATGTAGATCACAACAAGACAGGCAGGGCTTTGGATCATGTGATTTCTCAAGGTTCCTCCCAGCTTTACATTCACACAATTTTAACCTTTGCAATACTCATATTACATCAACATTAATACATGAAGATCTGATAGTAAATATTTTTAGCATGTAGAGACATATGAAAAGCTATCATTCGGTTTCAGTGGGAGGTGTGACTGGATTTGGTGTACTTTTTCAGACAAAATAAGGAGTTTATTTCCTCCTTTATTTGACTTCCAGAACTTGGATTTGAGGCTATATGTTTCTGAGGACACAAATAATGTAATGACTGAAGTGAGGGGTGCTGGGATTCTTCTTTGTAATCTATTATAAAGTATGTTCAACAGGTGAAGTTTCAGTCACTACAAGATAAAAATAACAGAAGCCTGAACTCAGGTCTTGAAAGGAACTTACACTATTTTCAGATCAATTTTATGTTTTGTAATAACATAATTAATTAAGTTTTTGATAACTTCATCTGGAGGGGTTATGCCTCAATAAATGAGTGTAATACAAAGAAGTTCAGTCTAAAATTTGGCAGCTGTTTAATAATTGCAGGAATGATTGCAGACTACTTCCTATGAAAAAATGTTCAGCATGATATATAAATGGATGAAGCAGAAAGAACAACAGAATCTGGGCTTTTTCACTTTTTGGCACTGAAGGTGAACTGGATAGAACAAGAGATCTCTGAACACCTTATCTGAACTTCAGAAAGCTTGCCCAGTTCCCAAGTATTCTGAAAATACTTTTGCTCATTCTTAATTTTTCATGACTTCATTTTTCTGTACAATAAACAGTGAATGACTGATGGTTGAAATAACAATCATAATAATCTTACCACATGGAAAAAGAACAAAACATTTTGCTTATATTGAGATATGGGACCAATAAAAAAAAAAAAGGTAATCATGAGAGTCAGATGGAAATCAGATTTCACTCAGTGTTCTGTTTCAGTCTCCGATATTCCCTATGTAAATATGAACTCATTACCTTACCATCAGAGAAAGATTTTATTGTTACCATACCTGAAAGCAATTCTTATCTCTAATGTACCAGGTCTCAGCATCAATACCAGTACAGCCATATGCTGGTCATTCTGTCTAACGAGAAGAAGATTTCTCTTTTTAAGATCTATTGCAGTTGTGAAAACAGGAAGACATGCAACGAGTAGCATAGGAAGAAAGTGTGGTGGGTTTTTTTTGTTTTTTTGTTTAAAGTACTTGACTTGGCTAAGCTGGAATAAGTATATCGTGTGATATTGCACCCACTGATATTCAGCTTCAAAAGAATTGAAAATCCAGATGTGGCCATAGGAACTACTCTTTCACAAAGAAAAAATAAAATAAATAAATCCATCCCCCAGGGCAGAAGTGAGCCCTTGAACCACTTTGAAGTCCCATACCTTAAGTAGGTACTCGATTTGAGATTGGAACCAGAAAAATGACACCACTGACAGTAATGCTACAGTGTCCCCTGATGTTATTACGGACATACAATACTGTAGTTACCTAAGGAATTATCTCACCTGTTTTTTAGTATATGAAGCAATGATGGCATAAATGTGTTCTGAGGATGATTAATGGCTGAAGTGGAGCAGGAGCTTTAAATCAATCTGAAATATCAGTTATTTAAACTCAGTTCTACTGTAAAAATAATCTTACACTAGATGAAATGTGCCTCCTGTGCAAAGGATCAGTACGAAGTCTAAGCATCTCTTAAGTCTTTAAATCTCTACTGCAGGGCATAATTATTTCTTAAGGATCCTGAAGACTTTCATTACAAGGGTGAATTTTATGACATGTGGACAGACCAGTCTTAACAGTACTGCAGAGAGCAACAGTGTAAGAGCTAGCGATTTGTTCTCAGACTCTTATTTCTAGAACATGAGCCTAATTTGTAGTGCAGGAATTCTGCTGTGTCATGGCTTTTCAGTGAAGTGAAATGAATATCCTTGCAGTTTCTAAGGGAAGCAGACAAAAAAGTGCAAACTGAATGCACAGCTACACTGTCAATTGCAACAAGAAAAACAAAACACAGAATAGGAAGCGAAGTTAATATTGTTTCTTGTTCATTGCTTACATCAGAGACTGTATCTAAAGTGCAGAAAAATTTGGACAAAGAACCACTCTATTCACTTGGCTTGGCTCGTGGTGAAACACCCTGCTGGGAGAGTGCGCAGACGCTGTAATGAAGAAGCTTGGAACAGTGCTACATCTAGTAAAACCACCCTGAGAATAAGAAAGAACAAGACAGCATATTTTATGAGACATCAGCTTCCTCCATTTGATTTTCTCGTGCCTTACAGGATGGAGAAAGCAAGGTAATACATAGCTTTACAAAAGCACAGCACTCACAGTGGATCATCCTAGTTGTCCAGGAGATCATTTCTAAATTACATTCACCCTTTCTATCTCCTTCTGAATCCCTCCTTTCCCCTTCAGTAATGTCTATTTTATGACAGAAAAACTGAACACAGGAGACAGTTATTGTTTGGTGTCTCTTTTTTTTTTTTTTGTCTTTTTTTTTCTTTTTCTTTATTGCTGCATTGAACAAAGTTTATAGTTGTCATTGACTTTGTCTTGGATCCACACAGTAGGCTGCACAACTCAAGTGACTGTTAGCAGTGAGACCCTGATGGATACTGGGAAAGTTCAGCATAGAGGGAAACAGGTCAGGTCAGAACCAAGCTTTCAGAGACCTAGTGTCTGAAAGACCAAGTTTGGGCTTTCAGTTGCAAAACCCCAGTTCAGTGGCATATGGATCACAAGTGTCATGCTGAAGGGAAGCAGAGAAAGTCTTCAGTTCAGGACTTCTGGGAGAACTTTTGATAATATGTGACTTCTAACATACTTTGAGAAAATAATCTACCCGCTTTTCATTTTTACTGTGTTTAGGGAAATAGGGTTATGTATAACTTGTTTGTACATAAACATCATTATATATTTTCCTAAACCTGTAAGATCCTGAACTTTGGCTAACCACTTGGCTCGAGATGCAAAAAAAACCCATCACAGGTAAAAGCAATGGACCACATGAAAACTAATATTAACAGAGGTAGTTAATTGGAATGTGGTATATTGGGCTCCAACTGTATCATGGAAAAGGGGATTTTCTGCAGCTGAATAACCACAGATGAGATAATATAACTGCAAGGCCTCCTTAACGTCTGTGTAGACAGAAAATATAACACTTCTTCAAACATGCTGGTAGGTCACAATACAGGCAAAGGAAAGCTATTAAAGGTGCCCACAGTATTAATTTACACTTGGAGGTCAAAAAAATTGTGCAGACAGACAGACTTCTGTGGACAGACTATGGAAAACAAGGCTAAGGTCCAAATGGCCAATTAAGGCATGTGTGCCATTTTAAGGACACAGCTGGAATATAGCATTCATGCAGCCAGGATGCTCAGTCATATGTAAAATTCAGTACAGTGTGGTGACACTAGAACTTCTAAAGCTGAAGTCAGAAAAGCAGCCAACACATTGGTTCTTTTCCTGTAAGACTCAACTGAAGAGACTCAGTAGGACATTTTTTAGCAGCCTGAGCCCAGAAGCAGAGTCTGTTACGTCCAGTTATTCTGAAAGAGAAGACTTTTCCCCCCACTGTTCTGTTGCTTCTATTTTAACTTTGGCCAAGCACAAAAAATACAAGTTTTGGGGCTTGTGATTTATTTTGTTGTGAAATACTTATTTAAAAGAAAAAGAGTAAGTTTTATCTTTTCCCACCATCTGTTTTCCCATTTGAGTTGGTTTGAATTTTATAGGGTGATCTGCATTGGTGCTTGTTCATTCAAACTTGTTAATATCTCTAATTTTCTGTCAGACTTTGGAGACATCAGTCTTGTGGTCTCAAATTGGATCTATGCATTCATGCTAGCTGACCATGAAAAATGGGTAATTGTAATCCACAAACTTTGTTTGTGTAAGTAATTACTCATTTTGTAGATGTAGATATTGTCTGGTTCACCTCCAGTCCCCATAGTAGAAATCTAAATTTTCTCAACAGCTTAAAAATGATCATATGATATCCAAAGTCAGGGTTAGAGGTTAAAAAATTAATTTTGGTGTACTTCAAGTAGCTTGTTGGGGTTAGGCAGCATCTAATTTGCCTGTCGTGTCCAAAACATAGTTGTTAAAACTTCATAAATATCTTTTTTCCCTGTATTCAATGAGCCTGATCTTATAAAAAACATATAATGAACAAAAATACACTGTTGACAACAGACATGATTGATATGTGTGTTTCGTGCTTGTTATCATGCTAAATGACCTTATAATTGATAATAAAGGGGAAGCTGATTCCCTAATGGGTTAATCCTCCCTAGAAGTTGATGTTTCCTTGCCTCAACCTTCCCATTCTGCAGATTGTGTCAATTTATCCTCTGAATTCATCAGAACAGCAGAAGCCACCATAAGCATTCCCCATCAGGCATCTACATGTGGTATCCAGAGCTCCTGTTAAAGTCCTGTATTTCTGATTGACATGTAAAGCCAGCATAACCAAACACACTGTCACAAATGTGTAGCTCCAGCATGTGCATGTGTGGTCTTCTCCATCTCACTCCCTACCCCATCATCTTACTAATAGCCTTATATCTAATCATTTCATGGGGAGCTGTAAATGGGAACTGCTGGTTTCTCAGCTGCCTGCTAAGTGTGATGAATGGCCTGGACCTTCAGGTCCCAGTTAAAGGCCTCTTAGACCTGAATGCGAGAGACACCTGAGCGCAAGGATTCAGTTGCCAACCAGTGTTTTGCTTGAGAAGTATTGCAGAATTGGTCCTAATTCTTAATCCTACACATGCCACCAGTTATTGCGATGTTGAATCGCATGCAGGGCAAAATAGGCGTTTAATGTTATTTCTCAAAGCAGACAAGCTCTCTCCAAGAACCAAAAAAGGAAAGAGAACGGAGTATCCCAAGTAACTCCCTGTTTTGACATGACTTTGCAACCAGGTTTTTAACAAAACCAAATGGTGCCCTCTGGTGTTCCCTTTCTCATTTTCCCTTGGAAAAATAGTGATTTTCATGCAACAGAAGTAGCTTTCATTTCAGTTCTGTAATTTAAGTCTTCTGTTTAGAGTAACGCAGCCAAATACTTTCTGTAGCTCAGAGATATGCTTTCCTTTGAATTTCTGACATAAGATATATACAGCTTCCCCCTCTCTGGTGGAATCAAAACTGAGATTTACTCCCTTAAAGACCAGAAGTCTCTCCAAAGACACACCGCTCGTCACATCTCTATCAGGATCACTGACAGCAGAAAGAGCAAGTACCCATTAGCCTGATCAGTGCTGTTTGTTTGCATACATCTCCCTGAGTTCCCTCAGGGGAGGTACTGCTGGCAGGAAACACTTCAGCATCATTTTTTTACAAGAGATCAATGCTTTCACACTGCACTGCACGTTTTCTTATTGCTTTGCATATTACCTACCATTAATCTTACAGGGCTGGCTGTGTCAGCTGAGTAATGAAGGTACAAATGAACCAGAGTGAAAAGATTTACCATTTGTGGAGGAAAATATCTCTGTTAATAGAAAACCACCGTTAAACCTGTCATTATTTATAGTTCACTTTGGAGTTGGCTCAAAATGTGGGTCTTGAGTTACCAGTAAGTATCGGCCAGGACATAAGCGGGGTCACTGCATTCAGGTGTCTATCGGCAAGTCCTAAATGATGAGACCAGGGTGTCCCATTGCTACTATGAGATATAGACTGACATTTTTGTGGCTTTCCATCCTATGTGCCATCTTGATTGACCTAGGTGACCATTTTCAAGATTAACTGCTTGATGGCAGTTCTGACTGACTAATTCTGGAGATAATTTGTCGTCTTTTTTATTAGACTAGCTGTTTGGTATCACAGTGGATCTGCAAATAACCTGAATACATCCAGATACAGGAGCTACTTTCTTACCTGTTAATGAGAGATTATCTTGGTCATGCTCTTTTCTCAGCCATGAGAAGCTATAAAAGCAGATGCGTTAAGGGACAGAAAACCTGCAAGGGTCTGAAAATACTCCAGGAACTGCAGCTCTGCCCCGTGCCATGTTGCAGAGACCCCAGCAAGTTGTTATGGCTTCTGGTTTGCCTGAAACATGGCCAAAGTGAGCTGGTGCCCACATGGAGCCCACCACATAAGCATGTGTGGCCTCAAGGACATGCTACTTATCACCCACTGGCCTTGTACTGACTGAAGGCTTGTAAGGCCATACCCTGTTGTGAGTGTGGTATCCTCCCTTATAAACAGGTGAACTTGACCTGTGTCAGGGCCAAAAGAGAGTAACTTTCAGACAAATCCATAGAAGGCTGTGCTGTACATCTTCCCAAATGCCTCCACCTATGCCTTCCCCATTCGCTGTCTCACCACAGGCACCCACCTTCTCACCACAGCTCCCCATCTCTCTGTTTCGCTCCCCAATCTCATCCTTTCAGGTTTTCCCTGGTTTGGCTTAAGCTGATGCTACCCACTCCTATCATCAACATCTGCTGCCGTCTTCTCTGCAGGCTGCTGATGTTTCTTCCACAACTGACAGTCCCAGCCCCTTGGGTAGGGGTTCAGGAAGCAGAAAGCAAACAAACAGGCCAACATCAAAGCAGCTCTCAGCAGTCTGCCCCCACCCCCAGCTTCCCCTTCCCATCTGTTGACAATGAAAGGAGCTTCCTCCAGGGAAAGCAAGGCCTTCTGAGCTTTACCCGCTATGGCTGCCTAGCTTCACTCTCTGAGCCCCCTTTTGTCTTCCTTCTTTTCCTCTCAAGAAAGACAGATGGAGAAAGAAGGATGGAGGCATCCTGTTGGAAAACCAGGGCTGAGACTTGACTGTGTTCTGTCCCCGGCCAAATGGGAGTCCTAAATGCTGGGTGCCAGGCCCAGTAAAGGACCTAAAACCCTAAAGCCAGAGACAAGTCAATCCTAGGCTGCTCAACCCAAAATTACAGCACTTAAAATTCCTACTCAGCTGCTAATTGTGGTGATGCAGGGGTACCACAAACACAGCCTTATGAAATGTTGCTGCCTGGAAGCCTACAGCCTCGCAACCCCAAGACAACAGCAGATCCACCAGCTCCAAGAGGCCCCTGACCCACCTTGTGGTCTGGTCTGACAGAGCTAGGGAATGTTTTCCTCTAGGCTAGGGAATTCAACACACCCAGGAACGTTTCCAAATGCTGTGGCAAACCAACACAGAGCAGCCTATAGCTCACGCTGAAGCTCAAAATGTTCTAGGATCCAAAGCCCCGTGGAGGTAGGAAAGCTGCACGCTGGGAATGGCCCTTCAGCTGCTCACATTCCCAAGCTGTGCATGGGGATATTTCTGGGTACCACTGGTCTGCCCAGGCCACAGCTGTGGTAGGGCTTGTTTTAACAGTTTAACTAACTGTCCATGTGGCTGACAAGGAGAATTTCACAGCTTGTTTCATACATTAATGCAGAGATGGCAAATGCCTTCTGGACCCCAGTTCTCCTGTTGCCCTTGGCTTGGTACCCACCCAAGAACACATAAAACAGAGCATCCAGCCCTGAGACTTGTTCTTGTCTTTGCCAATTTCTTTTTAACAGAGCAGTCTTGTTTTATGTAAGACTGTTATGTATATTCATAATGTTGTACATGCACATCTGCAGATGTAAAGGAATTTGAATTCTAATTTCCCAGCCCCTGGGACAAGTCCTTCTTCAGTTAAAGTGGGAATTGTGGTGGTTGATGAAGTTGATATTTATAGCTGTTGGTGAAACTATTTTACTGTACAGAAGATTAATTCAACGGAAAAGGGCAAGAGAGAGGAAAGCAAAAGAATATGACCAGGGAAATCCCTGGGTCCTCCTTCTGTCTGCCCATATCATTTCTGCATTTGACTTTAAGCAACTGCTGCTGAAAACACTGTTATTATGTAAAACAGAAGAGCAGCCTGACTGCACCACACCATAATTTACAGGAAAAGATGTTAGACATATGGCTGGGACTACCAAGAGTGCAGAGGCATTCCCTAGCAGCTTTCAGGATGTTCCTGCATGTTGGGATTTTGAATATATACCGCTGAGTGTCTTATAGTTATTCACCTACTGTGCATCGTGAATTAATGCTGCCTGTTTTGAGCCCACTGGGGATTGTTGGAGTCTAGTTAATTTCTCTTTGAAGATAGCTACTGATTGAATTTCTGTTATGTTGCTATAGTCCTGATTAAGTGCTCAGATATCCAACATTACAACGAAGTAGGTCCTTGGTGGATCTAGCCTGCAACCCAGAACAGAAGATAGGGGGCCAAATTCTGATTTTATTTAACATTGGAGTAGCACTGGTTTCTTTTTATTTAATGAGATTGTAATCTGGCCTCCTGTCTTTTCATAGCCCTACCATACAGCATATTGCGTTTTTTCACTCATTAGGCTTAAATAAACATCAACTTAATACTCAGTAAACCAGTTCTACTTTAAGGGAATAGCACTGATTTGCAACCCAGCTCATGACTTTAATCTCTATGTACTTGGCACCTCACCAAGCCTAGAAGGCTGTAGCTAGAGTAAATACAAAGAAAGAAAAACAAAATTTCAAGACTGCCAAAATGAGAGCTCCTATAAAAGAGGTCCTATAAAATAAGCTATTTTTTAGCGGTAGCTTTTCTCTCTCAAATAAATAAATGAATAAACCTGCTCCTTCATTCTGCTAACATTAAATGATATAGCACACTGTATTTTTAAGGCAGAATTTCTGGGATCACAAGCGAAAAGACTGGCTGTTATCCCTTGGAACAGGAAAACACAGCAATGTTTAGGAGGAAACCTCAGAGATAAAAAAAAGTGGAGTGAGAGGAGAGGGAGGGGACTTTTCTCTCCTTCGTTCTCCACTGTTAATCTTTTCATAGATGAGCCTCAGTCAGTGGTACAGTGAGCCCCGCTTGAGAATTTCAAAGCCCAAAGTGCTAATTTCAGGCCTATACCAATTTCAATGATATTTTCAACTGATGATGCTTCTTATGGACAGGCTGGAATCTCACATGGGAGCACAAATCAAAGTGTGATCAACCCAGCCCAGCATAACTGAAAGCCAAGTGTAAGTCAGACAAAACAAGAACTTGCATTTGGGCTTTCTGCCCCACAGGATATACTTCACCTTAAGGCTAATAGCCATAGGAGAAGGTTACTTTCTTGCTTCTCATTTTTTAATTGATCTTGACAGCTTTCTACAGGTTTTGGTTTTATCCCATTGTAGAATAAATAAAACCAGTGTCTCAAAAAAATCAATAAATGTTACTTTTTGAAGTAGGACCCTTGTTATAAGGGCAGCCTCCAGAAATCAGCCTCCAGACGTGATATAAATGTACTCAACTGATGTATGCCGACAAGAGGGGTAGCTACAGGCAAAGCTTGGAGTCAGGTCAAAGGGGATTTTCTTACTGTCCTGGTTTTGTTTGGGATACAGTTAATATTCTTCTTAGTAGCTGGTACAGTGTTGTGTGTGGGCTTTAGTATGAGAGTAATGCTGATAACACACTG
>JAVJGJ010000059.1:37408746-37429225 GCA_035590215.1 Microhierax caerulescens | reverse complement strand
TTTAGTATGAGAGTAATGCTGATAACACAGTGATGCTTCAGTTGCTGCTGAGCAGGGCTCACCCAGAGCCAAGGACTTTTCTGCTCCTCACCCCACCCCACCAGCGGGTGGGCTGGGGGGACACAAGGATCTGGGAGGGGCACAGCTGGGACAGCTAACACCAACTGACCCAGGGATAGTCCATACTATACGATGCCATGCTCAGCGTGTAAAACTAGGGGAAGAAAGAAGGAAGGAGGGTATGTTCAGACTGAGGGCGTCAGGCATGGTGGAGCCCTGCTCTCCTGGAGGCAGCTGAACCCCTGCCTGCTGATGGGAAGGGGGGAATGAATTCCTTGCTTTGCTTTCACACACGCCTTTTGCTTTACCTATTAAACTGGCTTTGCTTCAGCCCACGAGCTTTCTCACTTTTACCCTTCCGATTCTCTCCCCCCTCCCACCAAGGGGAAGTAAGCGAGTGGCTGGCTGGTGCCTAGTTGCCGACTGGGGTTAAACCATGACACTTACGGTTATCATTATGGCTGCAGGGGACAGCCCCACCCCAACCCCCCATTTTTAAGTGTTTACACTGATGTACTTGATGTTGCAACTGAAGAAACCAACACAAGCAAACCCCCAAACCAAACCCAGGATGCATGTCAGCATTTTAGCTTTCAGTGCTGCAGTGCAGAAGGTAACTACCGCAGCACGGATGGACCCACACCGTCAGCCAGCAGCACACCCCGGGCCGTAGCTCAAACGCGTCACTACAGAGTTGCAATTCTGCAGCCGAGACCCAGTAGTTGGGCTCAGTTTAACAATAAATAAACCGATTCTGCCACCTACCGGCTGCTGGAGGTGAACCTGGTGAGAAGCTGGTTAATAACACGCTACAGATGAAAGAACGTGCATCAGCCACAAATTCCACCACGATGATCAGTAAAAAGAAAACAAGGTACCCAGAGTTTGTTCTCAACATGTCAACGTATTTTGTTTCGCTACATTATTAACAAAATGAAAAATCAATCTTGTTTATTTCAGGTGTCACCTGATGTTTTTACTAAACATAAAATGGGAAAAAGAGATCAGTTTGCATTAAAATATTTATTTCTGAATAAAATGTTTTTTTCATCTCTTACACTTTTGTGGTTCGACTACTGAGTTCCTATCTCCCTTTAATCACAAAACTGTCTCCTCTCTAGCTTCCCTAGGGTTTATTCCTGACTTACAGCAATTTCTGATTGATTTTTCAGGTTACAAGATGCATTGTATTTTCCTTAGCAGACGTTCCTCTACAAAACATGGGGCAACCCACAGTAACACTTTCTTAGCCCATGATCAGGAGCAGTGGTGCTCTTAAATTTGCTATTAAACAAAGAATAATGCTTCTATTTAGATTTTGATGGATTTTCATTCAAGATGCAGAAAAGCTGGCTGATGCCTATGGACATTAAATGCCGCAGAGGCCACTAGAATTGCTGAGGTACCTCAGAGGGTTGTAAGAACACCGCTTGGAAGCTTCATCCAGAAAATACCAGGCTTTTGAGTAGGAATTGTACTTGGGGAGGGCAGTGAAAGGAAAGACCTCAGACAGGGTCACTGATACAATTTGGAGCAGTTCTTGCTAACCCTGCTTTCAGGACCACTTCGAAATCTTGTTTCCTCAACATCAGAGGCTTTTACATTAGCCTCTGGAATAGTCTGGGTGATTGTTGGCAGCATATGGCAGTATTTTTGCTGATGCAAACCAGAAAAATGGCTTTGATCCATGGTAGTTTCAGTCCCTTTAGTAATGTCTTCTCATAGATACACAAAACTTGTGGGTTGAAGTTCTGAGATTTAAGCTAATATTTACTTGAGAGTGCTCACTGAAATCAGATCATGGATATACTAGAGCACTAACTTATTTTAAGATGCTAAACCCTTAAGTTCCCAAACTGGTAGGCATCAGTTCTGGGTTCAAGGGTGAGCTATGTTGGCTTTGTTAATGACAGAGACCCTCTGATGCCTGTATAACCTCTGACCCCTCTTTCATATGACAAATAGATGGGACCACCCAATGTTTCTGGCAGTGATTTACTCCAGAGCCTGTGTAAGCCTGTCTGTTTAAGGGGTGAGTAGGACTGACCTGCACTGGGTGAAATCCTGTGCACCATGCTTTTGGCAGATCACCAGAGACTCTGTTCTGGATAAAGCAGCAATCATTTCCCCATTATTTCCTTTAGTGTAAGGATCACCCTGAATAGAGGGGGAGGAAACAGATTGTTCAGTATTCAGCAGCTGCATGCAGTGCGATGGTACATTAGACTGGGGCTAGAGGCAAAGAACCCTTCTCACATGTCCCTGGTACACTGCAGATCCTGGAGGACTTAAACCAGGATGTGCTGGGACTCGTTACACATGGTCTAACCAACACCTGGCCCTTAGAGGATGCAGTCTGAAAGATTTCCTCTCATCATGTATCTCCTGCCTTCCCTCAACAGGGAACTCGGTGCAGAATTGCACAGAAGCAGAAGCAAACATGAAAGTTCACTGTAAGAAACAGCAAATAGAACTTGGGTGCATGTGTGGGGAAAAAACCCACTTCCAGCAAAAGGTGACTGCTGAAACCTGGGGCCCCAAATTCCATTCCTTTGAAGCTGCACCTACAATTTCTGGCTTAATCCCTAAACCATAGCTAACTGCTGTGTCTGAAAATGATTCTGCTGCACACTCAGATATAGACACCAACCACACAATTCAGGCTGAGAGTTGCCAAGGGGGAAAACCCACAGCTTCAGCAGGTCTGCATCTGATACGGATGCCTACTGCAAAGGAAGGATTGACTCCTTTTATTATCCTCCGTTAACTAAAATACACTAGACAGTGACTGCCTTGTAGCACAGAACCTGGTTTTGAAGACAGGAGATGATCTATAAATATAACCAGGACTAGTTTTGTACCACAGAAGTTCAGGCAACCAGGGTACACTATACTCCCCACAAGCAGATCTGGATATGACATCCTGGAGTACCCCATCACATAAATACCCTAGAATATGTCATTCTAACTTTATAGTCTTATGAATTCAACAGATCTGGACAAGCTAGTTTCAGGACACCTAGCCTGTTTCTGCCTTTTTTTATTTTACTATCAGGTCTTCAGCACACAGCTTCAATATATCCTCCTCCTCTGACTCATGTTTATCTCAAAAACAAACCCATGAGAGATTATTAAAATTAACACAGCAGTAGTGAAGAAAACAAGCCTGTATCAACTCAGGCCAGGGGAGTAGGATTATTCTGACAATAACATTCACATTCTTGTCACACACTGAACACAGAGATGTAAGGTGTCATCTGTTTATTCTTGCTTCATTGGTACAAGGAAAATCAAGACGTTTCCAATATGCTGAGTGTTGTCAGCCAACACTGCCAGCTCCTGAGGGTCATCCAGGCAACTTGCAGGTGGGACTGGATCACCTGGGACTTTCAGCCCTGAGCTTAGACAATGAGGAGAGGAGAAAGAGGGCACTACAGCAATGGGACACAGAGATTGCAAGATGCAGTTTGTAACAGCGGTTGTGGGAATAGGCTATGGTGATTCAGTCAGACAGTCCCCAGCACAGCTCTCTGAATGGAGTAGAGAATGGCAGCAGTAACTACTACATCTGTCATCTGTGTTACTTCAATATGTCATGTGTGCTCTCAAGGAAAGCTAGAATGCAAACCAGGGATGTTAGGCTTGATATAAGATACATTGACACAAATATTTCTCATGTGACATGATTTGTAAAGTTCTGAAACAGCCTTGGGGGTGGTGTAAAAGGCAAGCAGCATAATTTAATCTGAAGAGAACATGACAAGTAATGAGTATGTACCAAGATTATAGAAAGGGGTAAGCCACAAAATCAGCCAAAAGAGAAAACTTCCTTTTTAATTACAGACTTAAACATAACAGCGCACATGCATTATTAGATTGTTTTTTCTAACTGTTTCTAATTTGCTAACCAAAATTTTAACCTTGCCTTTTCAAGAATGAGTTTGTTTTCTTTTTCAAATTGATGCCATGTGAAATGTAAGTTCAAACCGTTCTAGCAAACACACTGTGCATGTTTCAGTATCAATATTGACAAACAAGACAGCCAGGGCCCTTGCTGTAGTCCTGCGGCCAGCTGGCCGAGTCTGATTGTCTCCATACTGCTGAATGCTTTTAGTCTCCAAACAAGGCTGGTTGCATGAAAATGGCTGGTTGGGAATGATCCATGGCCCACATCCACGACCATCTGCCTGGGAATCACTTTTTACTTTGACCCAGAGCTGAGACAGAGACTGTACTGGTAGTTCAACTACAGATAATGAAACGGCCCAAGGGACTCCCGGGCACTGTTTAATTAACTGCAATAGGCTGTGTCCTCAGGATTCCCAAATCCACAAGCAGTACTACTTTTCTGAAACTTTTTGAGGTCCCTGCTATCAAGTAAAGGATTAGGAATCCCAGGGGTATGTGTTTATGTTCTACCAGTCTCCCAGGATCAGTTTGGACACAAGCAGATGCATCCCCTGATGGCTGTTACCCTCTGTCCTTCTTCCAGGTGGCAGGAAATGGAGGCATCAGCCAGCACTTCAGGAATCTCCCTTTTGCCATAGCATGTCCCTGGCTTTTAAACACTACTGTATTTAGACAGGCACGTTGCTCGCACATGACTGTTTTTCACAGAAAGAGTACAAATCATCATAAGCTTGAGTGGAAACTGGCAATCCTACAAAATCATATGATTCAGAGAAAACTGACTGCAGAAGTCCTCTCAAAGAACACGAAGATGAAGCATCCCTGCTTTTGGGAATAAGATAAATTACTCAGTAACACCAGAAATATGAGATATTTCCTTGATGAATATTTGTGTATGTGAGGAGTAGTAGCATTCCAGCCAGGCTGTCCATGTCAATGGATTAAAGACTAAGTTTATTTTCAGTCATCTCATCAGTAACAAGCTTTTAAAAGCTATGACATGCAAACTATCAACAGTAACATAAATGGCTTGTTGACTATGTGACCAGCTGAGGCAGATGCCTCAGTAAAGAACACATGAAAATGAGAAAATGAGATTGCACATGTCAACGTGGTCTACATACTGCTTCAAAGGCATATCTGGAGAAGAAGCCAAAAACTCAAGTGCTTCCTGGAAGTGAATCCAAACTTCTTAACTCATAATCTAACGACCACAGACTAATGTTATCAGATGTTATAACAACATCTATTCTTGAAAAAGTCTCCAGGTCCTACTAGATCAGAAATGGTTGGTATCAGATGTACTTAGCTACTTCTTTTCAAAAGCTGGGCTGAAATAAAGGGATAAAGAGACGAAGAAAAACAGGAAAGAAGTTAACTGAATATTTTAAACTTCAGGGCAGGTCTTGCTTGAGTTTGACGACATGGTTTTATTTAGTTAGAATTTTTCAGCCAAATCTAATGAGAAAAGAGTATATTGTTGGCATTTGCACAGGAATTTTGCATAGTACTTAGCCATCAGACAATTATTTTCTCATCTGTTTTACATTTGGGATTTGAGGAGGGAGACATACAGCCTCTGCTGGTGGTGTTTTATATCATAAAATCTTCCTTAGCTGCTATATTTAGAAGTGATTTCCATCATATTGTTGTAAGTACTCTTGTATGCAGTTACCAAGACAGAAAGTTCAAGCTCAGGAACATTTGAGGGCGACTTCACCTATGGATTACATGTCAGGAACCAGGGCTAGCAACAAAGGCATGGGTTGTGCTGGGACCCCCTTACAAACACATGCTGCTTTCTTCTGCTGCTGTGCAGTGCTCTGAAATAGGAGTCCTCTGACACTGGACAGCCTGCAGTATCAAATAAGGCTTTTGGGGTGACTAAATAGATAAAAAGCTGTTGCTCAGCTAAATCCCCTCAGTATTTTTCAAGCAGGAACAATTTCTATACCTGCCTCACTAACCCACCAACATCTGCAAGAAGATGCTGGAGTATGTACATAACTGGACAACCAAAATGTTTTGCCCAGCCATTCATACTGTCTTCCTACACTTCATAACCTTAAGGTGGTGAATGAGCACATAAACCTTTCCACCCTTACTTGTATCTGATCTCGATATGACACTGTAATTTCGTATTTAATAGATATAAAAGTAAATTATCAAAACTAGATGTAAAATATGCTTTGAGTGTAATTTGGTTGTGAAATGCCCCCGGCCCGGGACTCGGCCAGCCGCGCCGAACGCTGCGCTGCCCAGGGAGGTTTATCTTTTCTATGCATGAATCGGAGCAGCCACCAGAGGGCGCCAGGAACCCGCGGCTGCCGCACGGACCGCGGGGCTCCGCGGCGAGCCCGCCCCTAGCGGGCGAACCCCGGCGCGCACGTGCAGCCAGCATTACGAAGCCAACTCTTGAGAAAAAGGAGCACTTAAAAAAAAAAAAAAAAAGAGAAATTAGAAGAACAGAAAGTCATCGAAGTCAAAGACAATCTCCTGAAATAGGGGGGCTGAACTGGACCAGCAGGACTGTGCATCTGTATGTGACATACTACTATGATATGTGTGACAGAAAGGCTGTTTTTATTATGGTCACTTGACTATTTTCAAGTTAATACAGTGGTTGATTTTTTTTTTTTTTTTTTTTTTTTTTTTTTTTTAATTATTATTTCTACTTCAGTTCCAGGCCCTGATATATTTTTTTAAATCCTCTAGTGTAAAACTGAAACAATTCCATTCAACAGAGCTGCAAGTGATGTGTCCCAGAATGAGATCAGATTTGGGACCTGACTGCCAAATCTGTACACAGAAGATTGCTGACTACCTTCTTTCCCTAATAAAAAAAAAAAAATAAATCACTAAAGTGAACAGATTAAGCATTAAGAGCAAGAAGCAAAACTAAGCATGAACCACTAATAAGTGTCGTTGTTTTCGAGCTTTTTAGATCAAATCCTCCCCAATGCACTTTCTTCCTTTCTGTGAAGTGGATGAAAGAATTTAACAGGGTTTCTGTCTCCTGCAGTCTCCTTTCCCTCTTCAGCCTTTCTGCCAATGTCTGAGGAAAGGTACTTCTTTTCAGCCTATGTGGAGAAACTAAGTATCTCCACAGACACAGTAAAGACAGTGTTTTCCCCATCAGCAGGTGATACAAGAGCTTGCCAAGGAGAGAGCGAGTGCGTGAAAACTCCACAGCTTTGTGAGGTACAAGGCAACTTCAGGCAGCCCCCTTCGCCGCAGGGTACTTCTGTCCTGAACTCACAGACCAAGAGGCTGATACTTTACTTACCAAGAAATTCAAGCATTAAGAAAATATTTTTCCACCATTATTCATCCAACTAAGGAGACTGGACCATTGTTCAAATACATCACCCAAACTGTGGTCTTCCCTCAGATTTCACAGGTTAAATAAAAAAGACAAATAAAATTGCAAAATTTCCTTTTTTTCAGCTCATCCACCACTGTACTGTACATGCACCCTTCCTGCTCCAGCTGTGCTGGCTGAAGACATTTTTGTTACTAGCCCAATGGCAGCTGCACAGCATCACCCGAGATCACCACGCTTGCAAATCTGCCAATCAAGCATCTAGTGTGATAAGTCTCTGCTCTACTTCGGTCGAAGTAAGCCAGCTGGCGGAGACACTATATTGAAATAGCTTCAGCAGTTCTGGCTTATTTTGACTGGAAAAATCTAAATCTAGGGAACACTTATAAAAGATATTTCGTTCAAACAGCAGAAGAAGTAGCAGGGATCCTGATGAGCAGTTTAAGGTGGTCTGACAGTGAGATTTCACAGTTGCATCTACAAAAGGACATGAGTCAGGAGAGATGGAACTTGTAAAGCCCATTGCACAAATACAGTGTTAATCGAGGGGGGGGGGGGAAGTCTATTAAAAAAAAACCCAAACAAATCCAGCATTTATTATTCCTACATTTAATGGTGGTGGTGAATAAATAAATTAGTCTTTACTATTATGATGAGGTTTCGCAGTTCAGGGTAGATACTTTCTTTTTGTGCCCTTTCCTGAACTCATAGTACAGGCAAGAGTCAGGTTTCCCCTTTCTCAGGAACAGCCAAGGAGGAGCTTCCAAAGACCTAACAAAACTAAAGTCACTTGGCCACCATATATCAGTTCAAACTGCCAAGAAAAACAAGTCCTTTTCAGTTAAAAAGAATAATTTCAATGTTTGGATTAAACAGGGAGTAGAGCTTCTCAAGTTTGAGAAGAAAACTCTCTAAAATAGTTATCAAACACAAGTCAGTATCAGTCATTTCATGAATAGTTTAACTTAATGTTTATAATTGATTTAAACTGATTCATTAACGGAGTTAGCAGCGAGTTTCTGCTTCTTGTTTGTTCTGAATGTAAGAAATATTAATTCTCTATAAAGCTGTTCCCCTCTTGAATACTGAAATGTGCAGTTTGTGTTCATGGATCTCTTTAAACCCTGCAGTACACCCACATGATTACAGAAAATAAAAAAACCAGCCAAACAACAACAACAACAACAACAACAACAACAAAAAACCCAAAGAAAAAACAAATCAGAAAGAAAAAAAACCAACAAACCCAAAAATCAAACCACGAACCACCCCCCACCCTCCCAAAGACAATACTTCTGTGTCAATTAATACTATCTTTGTGTCTATTTTAAAACATTCTGGGGTAAACAATCTTGCAGTCAAATGACTATTAAAAGGCATTATTGTAGGACACCACTGGAATGAATGATTGTGTGCTCTGCAAGATAAATTCTGTATCTAAAACGACCTATCACAGATGCATAATGTGAATTTCTGGCATTTATGTTATTTCTTATTTGATCATTTGTGTGTACTTCATCCTGCACATCTGAAAATATTGTCATATGTTAACGTGTCGTAATACATCTTCCAAATCACAATAGGACAACTTTTACAAACAAAAATTAAGCAAGCGCTAAAACTACCAAGGGCTTTAACCATGTCCACCCAGTCTTGCATTTTTATGCCAGTTTACTCAGGACTTCTTTTTTTTTTTTTTTTTTTCTCCTTTTCCTAATGGATTATATCATTACTTTCACACATGGAACAAAAATAATAAAACTTTTCATTGTCCCTTGAAGATTACGCTTTCCCCCTTACTGAGCATTTCCACAAAGAAAATGAACAAAAGCTTAGACTTAGTAGAGGTGAAATCCAAACGCTTGCAGGACATAAGATACTCTGGACTTTGAGAAAATGCTGTAATGCATTGTAGGAACGCCCTGCAAACATTGTGGGAATGACATCACGCCTCTGAGGAAATGGCATATTTTGCTTCTTTGTGTCAGTAGACTGACACAAGCCAAAATCCGAGTTGCTCTGTCTCTGCTCTCTTACAACCTCAACAATTAGTTTCTATGTGCGTGTGATCATATAAACAGAAGTTTACAAAAATTTTTGGCATTATCTTTATACTAACCGAGAGACTCAAAACGGGGCTGTAAGAGGAGTAGATCAGTTAGAGAACTGGGAGAAAAGATCTTTCTTCAGTTCCCACACCCTGGAGCCCGTTTTCCAAGTGATGCTGAGCACACACCGGAGGGGAGCAGGCCGAGCAGGGCCGTTATAACGCCGATGCCACGAGGCAAGCCCACGGCTTGCTGTAAGTAAAAGACACTCCAAACTTCCCTTACCCCGGTCACAGCTCCCAGCCACTTGCCTCACGCTGATCCTTGGCACCTTCTCACAGTGAGGGGCTGCAGGGAGCAACACAGGGCAATAACAATTGTCCTTTCTGCCAGTGTAGGGAGAGTCGCTGCAGGCCCAGAGAAATGTGGGTGCCTACAAAAGGAGGCCAGGGGACAAGTGACAGGGGACAGCTGGCAAGCCCACCTTGCTCACAAGTGCATGGGTGGGCTGGCGTAGCTGTGTCTTCCAATGGTACCCAGAGACACAGAAGAAAAGCAACAGAGTCAAGACTGTGGCACTTATTTTTCTGCAGCCACTATGGAATAAATCCAGATCTTGTCCTTCATGAATCCTATGACTTCCATCATAAAACCTTTATACGAGCTCAGTTTGTTCCTCTGGAAGAGCTGTGTGTGTAATTCTTGGGACTCTGGAGCATGGAAGCAACTTTTATTTGAAGGGCACTAGATCAGAGCAGCGGCTTCTATAGCTCCCCCTGATCTCAGGAGGTAGCTTTATATTTCAAGTCTTTCAGCCTTTCAAACACACGTTTAGCAGCAAATTAAGGCAACTGTAGTGAGTCTTTAAGGGCTGGGGAAAGGCAGTTCCCACAACTTCAAAATCATGTCTGAACTAGGTTTTAATTAAAGCTACATGAACCTTTCCAGAATCAGTTCAAACTGAGTTCATGAATATTTTTAAATCAAAACTAATATGAATGTATTTGCAGGTAGTGAAATAACAGCTGGATCTGGATACTAGGTCATCACATTATTCCTTAGTGAAATCTTGATGCAAAAGGGAATTTACAGGTTCAGGGGTTTCCTCAACAGAATGTCAAAGTAATTTACATAATTTTTGTATGACAGAGATGGAGATTCAGTTGAGGCCAGAATAGAGCACGTGTGAGGGGAAAATGATACTTTTCTCTATTTATTGATGCTGAAATTCAGGATCCCTAGTGATCAAAAGCTTTGTGAATTTGATTATTAAATAGGAGCTCACATCCTTTGTGGAAAACAGTTTTAATGAAATAGGAGAAAGATACCGGCTGAGCACTAACTCAGAGTGGTCAACTAAAATCTGAAGGCTGGAGAGGTTTCTTGTGCACAGTATTTAGCAAACTTTTAGGAGACCAAACTTCAGCGCTGTTAAAGATGAATAAAGGAAAGACTTTGAAGTGAGAGGAGTATTATGAAATCTATACCGAGATCACTACCTGATACAATCTGAATGAAGTTGTAGCACCTTTCTCACTCAACTGTGGACTCTTTGGAGTTGCCCTTCCTTTATGGGAAAGAAGCTGAATCTATAGCCAACCCATATTGTAAGGAGCTTGTGAAATATTACAACATTAAAATGCATAGCACACTGACAAGGAACTGTGATAGATCTCACACTGTAGAAGAAAAAGAAGTTGAGAGGAAAAGAAAGGAATTATGTCAAATTCCATAAGACGACTTTGAGCAAAGCCAGAGAAAATCCACGTGTGAGGTTAGAATTTTGGTATGGATCCTGAGAGCTGGATGCAGAGAGCTTTAGAGCTCAGGGTGGTGGCTATTGCAAATCTCACACTTAGGCTCCATGCTATCCCTGTTAAACACAGGGCGACTGCTTGTCACAGAGTCCAGGGCTGTGTTTTTTTCACTGGAGGGATAGACACTGGAAAAGTTAAAGTTAATTAAACAAGTACCTTTGTTTTTCTTTCCCCTACCCACCCCTCTTCCCCCTGAAACAGCTCCAGGAGATGCTTTTCTCTGCACCTGAACCATTTTTGCATAGTTGTGTGAAGAATAATAATGTCAAGAAGCTGTTTCAAGCATCCCTGCCCAAGTTGAATATTTTCTTAACTTTTGTGTACTTGCCAGATCATTTCCATTCTCATTTTCAACCCTATAATCTCTAAGAGATCTCTTAGCTTGGAATTTAGTCTCAGCTTAACATACTTCATTTTTTTTCTCGTTCTGACCTTTCAAGATGCATTCATAGGAAATGATAGGACACTACATGGATTCTTCTCAAAACAGTGTTAAATAAGGAATATATAATGCTTACTTACAGCAAAACAGCAGACTGTGGTAAACTCCGGTCTGCTCAAGGAAATCTGCTATAGCTTCCTTATTCTATTCATGTGTTCAGCTATTTGGGCAAATACTTTAGAAAGATGTGAGTAATGGTCAGCATATGCTACTAATTGATGAATAATTAAATGCCACAAGACTTATGCTTCCCTTAAGATCTTTAAAATGCAAATATATTGCATTTTGGATCAAGAAGAACAAATATTCTACCATTATTGATACAATATTTTGTTCCTAGAGGCGTCCAATAAAAAATGCACTGTATAAGCTGACATTTGATAATGATTTGACAGGTGCAGCCCCACCTCAAGTAATGTCTGCAGGTTTGGGCACCTCAGTATGAGGGTGGCATTGGACTATCGCAGTGTACCCAGAGAAGGGTGACCAAGATGTTGAAAGGCCTCAAGGGCAAGACTCACGAGGAGCATTGAGGACACTTGGTTTGTTCAGCTTGGAGAAGAGAAGGCTGAGGAATGAACTCAGTGCAGTCTATAATTCCCTCGAGGTGGGCAGCAAGGTGGGGATGCTGATCTCTCTGGTGACTAGCAGTAGGACACAAGGAAATGGAATGAAGCTGTGTCAGGGGAAGTTCAGATTGTACCTTAGGAAAAGGTTCTTCACTGAGAGTGTGGTCAGTCACTGGAGCAGAGTCTCCAGGGAAGTGGTCATGGCACCAAGCCTGTAAGAGTTCAAGGAGTGTCTGGATGATGATCTTAATCATATGGTTTAGTTTTAGGTAGCCTTGTGAGGAGCAGGGATTTGGACTTTATGATCCTTATGGGTACCTTCCAACTTGAGACGTTCTATGATTCTGATGAACATTTTAATTTAGTACCTCAGGTTTATACAAACTTCTTTTATCCGTTACTTTCCTCTGACATTTTATAGCTAGGGCAATTCCTTTCTGTCCTCAAAGAACACACCTTCTGTTTACTGAGGATTTTCTGCCAGCAATGCACTACTGAGAAACAGAAAAGCCTCAGGCCTTGAAGAACCATCCACAAATGAAACTGTTCATTCTGTAAAAAATATACAATACTCAGTTCCAGCTTGCCTCTACTTAGAAGCAATCTTTCTAAGACACAGATGTTGAGAAGAGTGAGAAGCCATACAAAAAGTGGTACATAACAGCCCATTTGTGCATCCTGATTTACCTTTTCCCACTATGCAAAAGTAAGAGGAAATCTGGTAACAGAACAATCTAACAGAGGTAACTGCAAATATTTTTCATTGATCTCTTAAGCAAAAATGATTTATGGGACTCACTGCTACTCAGTGTATTGGCTTTTGTCTCAGGCATATGTTTTTAAGACACTATACATTCTATATATACTATACATTGGCTATACATTCAAATGGTAGTTCAAGAACATTTACATTTTTTGCACTAGGATTAGAAAAAACAACTAATTCTCACGTTTCTGAAGACAACCTAAAATCAGTGACTGAAGTCAGGAAACTGACTCCAAGGATGGGGCATCCACAGCTTCTCTGGGCAACCCGTGCCAGTGTCTCACCACCCTCACAGTAAAGAATTCCTTCTTATATCTAATGCAAGTTATCATCTTCCAGTTTAAAGCCATTACCCCTTGTCCTATCACTATATGCCCTTGTAAAAAATCCCATTCCATCTTTCTTGCAGGCCTCGCCGAGGTACTGGAAGGCCACTATAAGGTCTCCCTATGGCCTTCTCCAGGTTGCACAATCCAAACTCTCTCAACCTGTCTTCATAGGAGAGGTGCTCTAGCCCTCTGATCATCTTCATTTCTCTCCTCTGGACTTGATAAACAGGTCCATGTCCTTCTTATGCTGGGGGACCCAGAGCTGGATGCTGTACTCCAGGTAGGGTCAGGAAAATCTTTTCATCAAGGCACTATATAGTACTACCCCTTCCAGCCAATGACAGAATTGTGCCTTCATGGTGAACAAATCTTCCCAACCTAGGGACTGAACAGCAAGGAGAAAAACCTGGGAACATTTGCTGAAAAAATTTTAGACTTCACCTCCTCTGAGAATCAGTTTGTAAAAGCAGTCACTTCACCAAGAACTTGCTGGGGCAATGGAACTAACAACAGCAGTGCACATAGGTGTGACTTACCGTTCTTCAAGATGCAAGTGTGAAAATAGCATGCCATTGCAAAATATAGTTTAGCAGCAAAGGAAATATCACATTTCTCATTGCCTCTCATGCTGTTTGCACAGATCTTTGCAATTATGCACTATAATCATTCAGTTATGACTTGAAACTGATCCCCTTTGAACTGAACAAATGCAAATAAATAAGTGGTACTGGTAGCGTAGTCAAGGGTAAAAAACAGAAAATATTTTTTTTTACCACTTTCCACTTAGGCTATACTGAATGTATACATCTCTGGAACATCAGTTCAGCTAATTTGCTAATTTACCATTATTAACCTTTTAATTTATTATTATGCCACTGGATTACAGTGGTGCTACCCCAACCCCACCCCACTTCTCTCCCAAGGTGAAATTGGCTCTGAATATAGCGGCAATTTTTCACTGCTGTTGTAACTGATGGGAATCTGCCACTGATAAAGGTTTCCATTTCTCTGTGTATTTAAAACTGATATGCAGTCATGAAGATATCACGTAACAGTCAAAGTTAGGTAGTTGTTACTCATACTCTCTGTTAGGTTAGCAGGTTTAGTCAAGTTTACTTTCAGTGTCTGGAAACATTCTTACAATTCCTTTTCCTTCAGGAGACACAGGAACCTGGTAGACAATCTTGAGTCCTCTTCTGCCCCCTGTTTGTTTTTTTTTTTTTTCTGAACTTGTGCACCTCAATTATTGAATTACTGAGGTCTTCTCCAAGCAAAAAAATGTTTATTTTCCCCTCTCATGTATTTTTTTCAGCTGTCTAGGGACAGGATTTTGTAGATACGTAATTGAAATTGATACTTTTTTGCACTCTCTAATCCATGATGGTTTTCATTGGGTACATGTTTTACACAGAATTTGCTGGAGCTAAATTAATTTCCTTGCTAAACTTTGCGTTCGTTTGCTTTTCCACCCTTTTTTAATGTGTTTTTTAAATGTTACAGTTTTTCTTCCTACAGCGCAGTCATGCCTGTGGTCAGTGGGTTCTTCCTGGGTATCCTGATGGGGCTCCATATTTTCTGTCTTTAAGAAGTAAATTATGTTTCACAGAATCATAGCATAGTTTGGTTGGAAGAAAGCCAATCCCCTTGCCATGGGCAAGGACATCTTTCACTAGATCAGATTGCTGAAAGCCCTGTCCAGCCTGACCTTGAACCCTTCCAACTGTGGGATAACCAGAACTTCTGTGAGCAAGAGAAGATGAGGCTGCCTGGTTGATGGTTCTCAACATCCTCCTTTTTAAAGATGGGCACGTTGTTTCCCTTTTCTGATTACTGGGGACTTCACCTGACTTTTCAAATATGATGGACAGTGGCTTTCCTTTTTTTTTAATCCAGATTTTATTGATAAAATATGTTAATTTCATCAAGGTGATGATGTAGAAGCAAGTGCATTTAACAATTCTGATGTGAACTGCTTCTGACTCTAGTTATTCTTCTGACTTGGTGTAACATCTACCTGTGATGTCACTGCTGAACTAATATCGTCCTGTTTCCCAAGTGATCTTTCATTCTGATGGGAAAGGGTCATCTCAGAGCTTTTTATCCCTGTTCCCCACCTTGTTCACCTGTTTATTGTTCAAAGTGGCTTTCTGTTTGCTTTTCATTGGCTCTTTGACACTTCAGATTTTCTACAGAGTTTCAGTCACCTGCTAAACAGCTCCCAAATTTTCTAATGTAGCTGCAAATTCAGTTTCAATTTATTTTTCTAGAGCAGTATTAAAAGCACTTTTACAGCTGGCTTGAATTGATTCAGGAATAATTCAAATATGAAGGAAGGAGTAGAAAAAGGAAGCTAGATCTTCTGCCATTTTGCCAGAATTTGCAGACTACATTGTATATTCTTCTGTATATCTCCTTACTCATTACTTTAGTAGGAAAGTTTTGCTGAATAAGGTGTTCTTTACTGTGCATGAGTGAATTTATAATGAATTAAAAAAATCTAAATATTTGCTATGCAAGCATATTGTTAGGACAGCCTTATCCTATAAATCTTTTTAATTTCACTGCTTTAAAACTACATTCTTTGAAAAACTCTATCTTCTATCAATATTTCTTTCTTAAATAAAAGATTTTTTTTAAAATAAAAATACAAAAAAATAAAAATTCTAAAATAAAATATTTCCTTTTTGGATATTACTTTTACAGACTGGGCTAAAAATGAGTATAGATCCAAATTTCTCTGAAATATATTGGATTATTTTAAATGGCATCTTTGGGCTTTGAATTGGGCACTGTGAAAGCCTGGAATGGACTATTTGAAGACTGCTTAAAGTAGGACTGAAATAGATCTCCATTCTATCTCTTTTGAAAAACCACAGACATCTCAATAAATGCTGGTCTTTCTTGTCTTATAATTTACTTTTTGAACATACAGACACTGCAGGTTCAGCATTTTTTGACAGTACAGAAAAAGAATATATTGTACAAGAGTGAATCACTAGTTTCAGTCAAGATCCATTTCAAACCTCAGCAGCCAGTAGAGGCTGCTACAAGCTATTTCAAAACAGAATGATCAGTGTCACTAAGGATTTAAAAAACAGATGTGAGGTTCTAACCAAATATATTCAGGTAAGCGTGACTTGTTTTGTTCAGACAGCAATTAGATAAAAAGCAAAAATGTGTAAACCGTTCAGTGCATAGACCCAAATATGTGTAAAACATAGAAGCTAGATCCCCTCAAACCGATCTTACAGTTCCCATTTACTGCAGTGGCTTTGCAATTACTCAGACTAGTTGTCATTCTCCTGCTGTGGGTAAAGCATCATCCAAATCACATTTCATAAGCAAAGTCATGGAAGAGATACATCGGCAGCTTAAAAATGAGTTTTTCTGGCAGAAATTGGTATGTTTTTTGGCTTGTCAATTAGTAACGATTTTCCATGAATAGCAATAAACACTCCACACCACCGTCTCAGACAGTGAGGACTAAAGTGCCTTTTCCATGTAGGCTTTTTTGCTTTATATTCTACAGATGTGTCATTAAAGAAGTCTTAACAGTAGCTATAGACTTTGGCAGTCATTCCTGCAGCCGCATGATCTGTCATTTATTACATATTACTTTTTCCACACATCTCTTGTCTGAATTCCTAAGTCTTTTTCAATGACAGCATGGATGAATGGTAGTATGTCATATGCCCCTGTAAAGAAAAAGAGCTGTTTTCTGTGAACATGTATACATTTGCTTCAAGTATGTGAAAGCATCTAGTGAATTAATGGAGCAATTCCAGTTCGTTGTGTTAAGTAGCGTGTGCCAGATGTGAGAACGGGGAACCTTGCAGGAAAACGCAAATGTAAATTCTATCACCAAATCATGAGATGCTAATTATATAGCTACTTCTATAGAAATGTTAGAAGTTTAAACACTAAGATGGGTGGACTAGGATGCCTGCTTTCAAGTGACAGAACAGACATCTCAGAAACCTTATGGAAAGACGACAATTAATAGAGCACTGTAATATCAGTGTGTGAATGACAAAACAATAACAACGTAGGTTTTGCCAGAGAAGGGATAAAGTTATAGTTAAACTTAGCTTAAAGTCATTAAAAAATAAGCCTTGTCAACAGACATCACAGAATCCTCACATCCATATCTACCTAAGTAGGGACCTGACAGTAGGACATGATATCGGCTATATGGCTGTGACGGCAGGAGTGAAAGGGAAGCAGTGGCAGGAGGATCCAGGGATCCCAAAGGCAGAATGGCTGAATGTCATGACAGAGCGAACAATACATTTTCTGACAGTTTTCAAAGATAAACAAAGAATGCACAGAGGTAGAAGAAATTCTATCAGTAGGACCAGCCAGGACAACCAGACATTGACAGACTCTCCATTGGAATATTACTATAAAGAACTGCTCTGTTGTAGCAATTGTAGCATACAGATATTAAAAGTCTTTAAGGACATTAATTATCCTCTTGTAAAAAATAACGACAGTAACATGAGCTTCTAAAAGGAAATCAGCATAAAAATGTGAAAGTGTTACAAGAAAGTTCAAAGGAGCAGTTCAAAGAGTGAAACATTTGCAAGTGGTATGGAGTTTGTTAATCTCCAGGCAAATGTGTATTCCTTATGAAAAAATTACAGTAATATAAGGAAGAAATTGTGGCAAAGTCAAACTTCAGAGGAAAGGGAACTATAAAAAGTAATAATAATAATAATAATAATAATAATAATAATAATAAAATCCTTAAGAATTTTGAACTTGTGTCCAAATGAAGAAAATAAAAGCAAAACAACAATACAGAAATGCACCAAATCTTTTGTCAAGTTAAATAGAAAACTGTATGAAGGCAGGTCAAAAAAGAGTTTTGAGGAACGGTTTACTAAAGGCAAAAAAACCTGAATAATGCTACTTCTTAAACACAGAGGAGATCTTGCCACAGAGTCATTAGGACTGGTAAATGCCTGAGATGTATAAAATATATTCACAAATTATAAGGTCATTTGAGAAAAAATAACTACATTATTGTTATTACTCAGAGTGAAGGAATTTCGAGACATTCCTACACTGACACCTTCCTTAAACAAAGGGACTGTGAAGAACTACCTGAAATCACCCTGCAAGTGCAAGAGCCTTGGGAAAAACTCAATTAGGTTAACAGTTACAGCTCTTGAAGGCTGGAATTTGAGAAATAAGGGAAAGTAAGAAAGAATGAGAAATAAGGAAAGTAAGAACAAATTATAATTAGGAAACTATGAGAAGTTAAAAAAAAAAAAAGAAAGAAAAAAATCCTTCAGTGCTTACCCTTTGTTTTTAAGATATTTTGTAGAGAACAATCCCCACAGTTCTCAGTGAGGAAAACCTCATCTAAATTAAGATGTTCTGAGAGTTGCCTATTTTGTCTGTTCAGTTTTACCATACCTGTCTTTTACCAGTCCCAAACTTTAATTCTTATATGAACACATGTAAAATTAGAGAGCTGTTAAAAAAACAGTATACTGATACGGCGAAGTGCCTACTGCATACAAAGTAATGTTCTCTCTAAATCTGTAAGCTGGACTTATCACGTTCAGCCCATATGGTCTCTAGTTTCAGTGTCCACTGTGATACACCAAAATTGCTGCTTGATATTAAAATTTTAATAGGTTACTTGTGGAATGCCTACGAAATTTGCACAGCAGCCTGACTGAGCTCACTGCTCAGTACAAAGCTCAGCTTTTGTTCAACTGTTTTAGCAGCCAAAATGGGAACTGGTTTTCACTTACTGCGTTTTGCCCACAGAATAGAAACCTTCTCTGAAGCTCGACAAAGAAAGGGTGTTTTGAAGCAGTGGTGCATGTAACACAGCCTCGAAGCTTACATTTGAGAAAAATCCAAATTTTACTGGTCAGTTTACGATCATGCATACTGGGTTGGCATTCCTTTAATTTCAGGAAGAGTATTTTTTCTTGAGCTTCTATTTGGTTTTCATGGTCAATGGATACTTTCTGGTTTGGGGATATACTAAAAATATAAATGTAACTGAGATTTACCTTCCCTTGAATTAGTGGGAGCCAACCATGCTGGCCTGAAAGTATCCAAGTGGGATCACACAGCTATGCTATAGAACAGCATTCATGTGGCTCATGCAATATTCTGTAACCCCCAAACAGTAACCTTGGATGCTCTTTTTAAACACACATGATCCCTTCTTTAGATGCAATGCGTTTTCACTTTCAAAAAGCATGCTTATTCATTAGTCCTGGTTATTCACTTTTTCCAGATGCTATATTTCATTTGTGGCAAATAAGCCTGTCCAGGACATTGGTGTTTTTCAACCATAATCCTGTTACTTATTCTCTCTTAGATATTAAGACAATGCACCTGGTATGTATTACTGCTTTTCTGAGTCTAACTTGGGACAGAAACATTACAGGAATGTAATATTTTCCGGGTAGACTGCTTTTCAGACAACACTGAAGTAGAGAATCTGGAATGGTGAGAAGATGATTTTTGAGGGGATAAAGAAATGGGATTAAATGAAGTGTCAGGTCCAAACTATTTCCTTGTTAGTGCAAGGACAGATTTGTAGTTACAGCTTAAACCTGCAATATCTAGATTCTGTTACTGACCTCTGTCTTAAGCATCTTGTACGGTCTACAGCAGCAGTCATCCACGTCTTCAGTCACACACAGTCTCTAAGAAGCCTTAAGCAGCTCTGTGTTGCTTTTTTCTTTCTGTGCTGTTCCACTATGAACAGCAGACGTCCATTACAACCTACCTACTTCAAATATTGTGCGATCTGGTTTATTAGTGATTTTGGAGACTCTTGAAAAAACGCAGCACTGAAGTGCAAATAGTATTGTTTTCACAATGATCATTTGCATGGCATAACCAAGACATATGTATTGAACTCAGTTTTCAAATATCTCTGAAAAAAGTATCCAGATTTTAAGTGGACAACTTCTAATTTTCAATTGTTTTTAAATTTTTCATTTCCAGTCTTAATATTGAAAAAAATCCATAAGTGAGCTTAACAGTCTAAAAATGATTGGCTTGGGTCAGGCAATGGTCTTATCCAGATGTTATAACCATGGGCAATACATGATACATAGTGAGGAATATATGACTAAAATTATGCATAGATCCATAGTTCTGACCTTCATTCCCAGCAATTTGCAGCTTAACACTTCCAGATAATTATTCCACTGCCTGCCCCCTCCACCCTCCGAAAAAAA
>JAVJGJ010000059.1:37374663-37401503 GCA_035590215.1 Microhierax caerulescens | reverse complement strand
CGGACACACACAGGGACGGGGGGACGACACAGGGGGGAAAAAGGGCTGGATGGTAAAAAGATGGTAGATATTTCCCTCCCCTTCTTTATCCCCCACATACTGCCCACTCCACCCCCCCCCTCCCCCCCAGGCAGTTTCCAGATTTAAGACTGAACAGACAGAGAGATGTTGCTGGAAGGAGCAGAGAACAGCTTCCTGACATATTAGAGCTGAAAAATGGAACTCCCAGAAGAAGGGTCAGAATAGGCGATAGAAAGGATCGCCTAAACAGCAGGGCAGAGCAGCTTGTTTTAAGCTGGTTAAAACAAGCAGTTTGGGAACAGGCTTCAGTTTCATGCACCTTAGCTCCTCCAGCTCAGCCTTTCCAGGAGGTATCGTTTTTAATTGTGTAATGGAATCAACTATCAGGCTGAAGCCCAGATCACCAGTGAGTTCATGGTGCTGAATCAGGTGTTTTGTGGTGATGATGGAGGTCAGGCTGGGAAATCAGCCACTGGGCCAGGGTTGGGATCAGCAGGGCACATGGACAGACAGTGTCAAGGCTGCACTTTATCCCAGTGAGGCCAAGGGCGAAAGACTGTTAATCAGCTCCCAAGGAAAGGGTTGCCAGCCCTGGCTGAGGCCTCCACGCAGCACTGCAAGGTGATGCTCTTCCAGAGTCACCATCGTGCGATATGCATATGTGAGAGAAAGCAAGGTTCATGCATGCTGCAGGTGGCAAAATGTGTAGTGGTCTGTAATTTCATGTGAGAGTGGTGGTTCTACTATTTCTTAGTGCTCCAACTAATGCACTCTTGCCAAAGGCTAGCACCAACTGTGTTCCCTTTGCCAAGCATTTTAGCCATCTCAAGATTACATTTTTGAATGGTGAGCAAAAGCCATTCTAAACTTTTCATTTACAAACTCTATTTAAATATTTATTTCTGCTACTTGCATAGAGATCCCGTCCTGTAACCTCTCCAGAGAGCAGGTAGGCAGGATTGTTCCCTGCTCTTTCTTTCTTAAATGCTACAGCATTTTATTTGCATTCTTCTTAGTAGTAGAGGAGTGAAGGCAGTGGGTTGATTGACATTGATAACATGCAGCTGTGACCTTGCTTCAGCGGCAGTGGGTTGATTGACATGGACGATGTGCAACTGTAGCTTGTCCCTGCTAAGTGGTTAAATAGCCCTGAGGAGTGTGGGAGAAGAGGCTGGATGGAGGAGCAGGAGCAGGAGCGGGAGCGGGAGCAGGAGCAGGAGCAGGGTGGCCTGGCCTGGCCTTGCCTTGCCTTGCCTTGCCTTGCCTTGCCTTGAGGAGGAAGAAGAAGAAGAACTAGCATGAACAGTTGAATCTAACTGATGGTAAGAGCCTTTTTGCAGTTTGCTTGTTCTGTGATGATTAATGCCCTGTGTAAGGGAAACTGATTTGGACTCCAACTACAACACCTGGGTACTTTGGAAATGAAGGATTCTGTTCAAGCACTCCTAGGCATGCACTTAATGCTGTAAATGCCTGAGTCAGACTCAGCAAATGCAAAGCAAACCACGCACAACCTATAGCCTTACAGGTAGCATGTGTATGATGCTGGAGTTAGATCTGTGGCTCACTGGTGAATAAGCGTTGTAAAGCCCTGATTCCAGCTATACAGACATTATTTCAGAGCAAGTGAATCTTCAGGTGGCACAAGCAGCTGCTCTCCTGAAGGCTGCAGTAATAAGGCCTGGGGCATAACCCCAGGGTACATCACCACGCTGAGTCACCAGCGTGACTCACAGCAGCCCTGGTAAAGTGCCCTCAGCCTCTCCTTTCCCACCTGCACAGCCTCCTCAGGTTGTTACAAGCTTTTACCACCTGTCAACAAGTATTATTTAGAACTGTTGACAAACACAATAGTAACTGCCTCCTGCCTTAAAAAAAAAAAAAAAAAATCAAACAGGACTTGACACATACTTTCATGTTATTTCAGGAGTTCCACTTCTAGTTCCAGCTTAAAACCAAGAAAAGCAGAAGTGGAAATATTTTTTTAAGAGTTGATCAAGAATTTTCAGACCTTGGCATGGCTCCGGATTCAGCCTAACGTGCCAGATTTGGGATGAAGGTTTGAACGTGTTTAAAAGTTTCACAGGAATGCAAGGCATCACAGAGCAGTAGTTAGAGTAGAGAATATGAAGTGAATGATCTGAGTTATTTTTCAGATACTGTCCTAGGATAATTGTGCACCTGCAGAAAATCTCTAAAATTCTCTATCTCTGTTTCTAAATAGGTATACAGGAAATAATAGCTATAATTACATGTTGTGTAATAAATGCAGTATGTTAAAATTATTATTTAATTCTGTGCCTATTAGTACTGCTATAAAAGGCAACATAAAAGTAGTTAAACAGCAAACAAAAGGCATGTTAAAGCTAAATTGCATTAAGACCCAAATCCAGCTAAGCACTTAAGCACATGCATAACTTCAAGCAATAAGTATTAATGTCTCTCACATATATAATGTTATGCATATGCTTAAGTGCTTAGCTGGACTGGAGCCTAAATTCACAAAGCAACAAGGTCTAAATCTCTATCCTTAAATTTTGCACCTTTGCCTAATATTCATTTTAATACACTTTACATTCACGTGTTGTTCGATGGCTGGCTGAACAGGAGCCAGCAGTGTGCCCAGGTGGCCAAGGCCAAGAGCACCCTGGCTTGTAGCAGACACAGTGTGGCCAGCAGGGCCAGGGCAGTGACCGTCCCCCTGTGCTGGGCACTGGTGAGGCCTCACATGTTCAGTTTTTTTGTTCAGTTTTGGACCTTTTGCTACAGGAAAGATACTGAGATGCTGGAGCGTGTCCAGAGATGGGCAATGAAGCTGATGCAGAGTCTGGAGCTCAAGTCTTCCGAAGAGCGGCTGAGGGACCTGGGGTTGTTTAGCCTGGAGAGGATGAGGCTCAGGGGGGACCTTATTGGTCTCCACAACCACCTGAAAGGTGGGGGTCAGTCTCTTCTCCCAGATAACAAGAGACAGGACAAGATGAAATGGCCTCAAGTTATCCAGGGGAGGTTTAGATTGGATAATAGGAATTTTTTTTTCACTGAAAGGGTGGTCAAACATTGGAACAGGCTGCCCAGGGAAGTGGCAGAGTCGCCATCCCTAGAGGTATTTAAAAGACATATAGATGCGGCACTTAAAGACATAGTTTAGTGATGGATTTGGCAGTCCTGGGTTAACAGTTGTACTCAAAGATATTAAAGGTCTTTTCCAACCTAAACAATTTTATGATTCTAAAATTTTCTTTATAATTACAGAAAAAAAGTTGTGGTTTAATACTGGATTTGTGAGTATGTGCAGGTGCACAGGCATATCTGTGTGTGTCTGTAGCCTAGGCATCCTTTTAAAAATGTTTTTTATCCTTCCTGATGTAAATATTTTCCTATTGATCAGATCATCCACATGCTACTGCATTTACTCAAAAAACACCAACAAATTTTTTATTAGAATTTTCCCACCACAAGGAGTGCACTGCCATGAATCTCACCAATGCATTTGCCAGACACTACATACAACCACAGCCTCTTAGAGACAGAAATGACATGAGTCAGCCCTGATCTGAAACCTGTGCAGGTTTCTTAATGTGGTGGTGTGTTTTCAGCAGGGCTTATAGTGCTGTTTGTACATAACGCAGTGCTTTGTGAAACAACAACCTTTCAAATCACATTTGTACCATGTTCAGCCACCTGCAAGGGGACCTGGAAGGAACAGGGGTCTCTTGACTAGTAGTCATGGAGACGTAGCAGCAGTCTGACATCATTAACACTGGGAAGCCCAGATATGAGCTTCTAAAATTATTGAGATGAGAGCCATATTCAGGGTTATTATATGTAGGTATGGTTTTTATCCAAACATTCTTTGTTACTTAAAATATACTTAACCAAAATTGGATTTTATTTTTTTGTACCAAAATGAAATTATTATTTGCATGGCTTCTTGCTCTGAGTTTTCAAATAGTTTTCAAAAATGGAAGCAATGATGACTTTTCCCTATTTCTAGAGTCAAAAGACTGTTCCAAAGGTTTCCAATAAAGATGGGTGTGTCTCAAATGACTTAAGAGTTCCAGTCTAATTTCACTAAGGCCCCAACGCTTTATCTAAAGTTCCTCTGAATGAGTCAGATCTTCAGGCAACATCCCTGTAGATGCCATAAGGGAGTGTCTCTCATGATCACTTGGCTTCTTCTCCTTGGATGCCTTCTGGAACCAGAATATCCTTTGTGTGACTGTGTATCTACCACAGTAGGTCTTTGTTTGAAAGCATCAACAACTGGAGAACTTGCTACCTCTCTCTAAGCTATTCCATTTGCTATTTAATTTGATTAGAAAATTGTGACCTGTTTCTAAATTGCATCTATGTGAATCATCATTTTTTTTCCCTTTGACTTGAAAGCTTTGACAGATAACAAACTGTACTTTCTCTCCATGAAGGTCCTTAAACCATAGTTTCCTCATCAACACTCTGCGCATTCTTTTCAACCTTCTTTAATTGCCTCCTCCCAAGCGCATTAGCTGTTGTCAAGAGAAAGAAAATGCTTGATTAATGATATTTTTAGTTTCAAAATTAGAAATGGTCCAAGTATTTCTTGATATCACCAACAGTTTAAAAATTGTCTTTTCTCTCTTTTTTCCACTTATCAAACCAATTTTTATGACTCACTTAATAAATTCACCTTACCACCTGTTGCTTTTAAATCTCCTCAAAGATGTGAATTCTAAATCTTGTGAACCACTACAGGACAAGGTCAATCTTATTCTTTGTTACTTTGTCTTCTTGTATATACATTCCTCATCCTGAAAAAATAATTTAAAAAACATAAATTACTGTAGTTTCTGTGGTAATCCAAATTATTTCCCTGAATTTGGCAAATTTATTCTGTAAATAGAAATACAATTGGAAGGGAAAAGAACAGGCACAAAGATGGGGGGGAAAAAACATTTAATGATATTTCCCCCAATTTTAAGAAAAAATAATATTTTCTCATTTCTTTTTCTATTGTGAGACAATCTAAGATCAGATAAAGTAGAATACTTATGTGCTGATCTTTGCATTCTTTATTACTGCATTGTTATAAAACACATTTTAGGAAGGTGTTGACCAGAAATGGATCTAAGAATTTGTTAAAAGGACGTGTTTTTTTAATATTTGGAATGTGTGTTTGTTTCAAGTGTTCCTGTAACAACAGCCACAATGCTTTGTGGGTACAGGTCAGTTTAGGAGCTGCAGGGTAATAATAAAACCTTACTGGGCTTTTGTCATGGTTTAACCCCAGGTGGCAACTAAGCACCACACAGCTGCTCCCTCACTCCCCCCCTCCCCTGGTGGGATGGGGAGGGGAATCAGAAAAAAGGTAAAACTCAAAACTCATGGGTTTAGATAACAACAACGTAATAATTCAAATAATGATAGTAATGATAACAACAAAAACAATAATAATGATAATAATAATGACAACAATAATGATGGTGTGATAGATTCAGTGTTGAGAAATTGGGCAGAAATGTTAAAAAATAAGATATTTAATCAAATTTAAGTACTCTACCCTTTGGGTTCGATCATAACTGGAAAACTTTGTTGTCACATTTTCTGTTAGCTCTTTTAGTCTTCACTGAAGCACAGAAATCAAATAATTTATTAGAAAAGTCTCCCAGAAGTCTGGCTTAATTTATTTTTTTTACTGAAATTTGGTCATATTCTTAATTTTTCCATTACATTTATGACTTTATACCTGTGTCCAAAAGCACCAATGAGAAAAATGATGCATCTGTTAGATACTCAATCTAAGATTAATCTGTAAAAGAATTGCCATAATAAACCTACTGTTACAGACAGGTCTTATTTGAGCTTCTTTGTCCTAAGGGCATGACAACATGGAGTCATGCTAACACTTGTATAGGATGTTCCTGTTAAAATAGACATATTTTAACTCAACTCCCACCCATGCTGTGTATCTAGATGTTGTGAAACACTAGTATCTTTCATCACAGGCAAGTTTCTGACCCAAATAACTGAAGGGCATGGGAATTTAGAAGAGGGAAAATTCAGAAAACAAGATGGAAAAATATTTAATGTTATTATTTCTACTAAAGAGGTTAGCTAAGCAACTGGTCAGCACCCATACACCACCAGTATATCATTGCTGTTCTGTGGCTTAACTGCTTAGAAATGCTTTTCTTTTCATATTTAATTCCATATTTTTAAGCCAAGGAAATATTAGAGATCAGGATGATATAGTCTCACACCTAAACTCTGAAAAGAGTGATACTCCTAAAACCTGATGTATAAACAAAATTGTACCTACTGAAACAAATTTGTACCTACTGAAAAGTTGACCAGAAGGCATTTATACAAGCCTTGAAAACATGATAGATTAAGTTTGTTTCAACAAAGTATTACAGTTTGGCAATTTTTTGTGTGAACCCTTTTGCTCACAGTGGCTGTGATAACAATGCACTCCAACAAAAACTTGGTATTGACATATTTATTTTGGAAGAGAACATGCAAACCTTCATAGTTATTCAAACTAGATCAGTAACGACATACAAGAATATCTGTATTTGCAGTGTAACTAACATAATCAAATAAATATGTAAATAGATCACTGAAGAAAAATCCAGACTATACAGAATAATCTGTAGGTTTTACAGATTAATAAGGAAGTCAAGTGTTTGTGTTTATTTCTTTCAGGTGTTTTAATTAAGGATAAATGCATGGAAACACTTTTCATTAGGGAAAAATGAATCTTTCCCATTTTCCAGCACCCAGGACAAATGCCCTTCCTAAATTACAAACTTACAAAGACATTACTTCTAGCAGAGATTTACCTGCAACCTCCAGCTCCTGGGAAACACTCTTAAACTCTTAATCTAATCACAGTACAGCAGTATCTTTCTTGCTTAAGTTTCCAACTCAGAGCTTCTTTTAGGATTATTTTTTCCTGCTTTATTAGAAATGTGAAAAAAAGTCAGTCTAGAAAGACTGTAGCTGTAAAGCTTTCCTTGCTTTTATGTCTCTGAGAGTAAACGAGGTAGCGTTTGTAACTGGCTGAAGAATGGAATTTTTGTGAGTCTCTCAGACCTCTGATTAAAATTTTCTTTCCCACCCTCTCCTCCAGAGCTCTGAAAATGTCATGTTTGTAAATCAGTGACCAAAAATTGAAGAACAGGAAAACTTACATTATTTTGGCTTGCATAGCAGTTATTTTCTTTATGTTAATATCAAACAACCTGAAATGATTATCCAAGGTAAGCGTATGAGTACTCATGAGCCTAGGGGTAACACTTTGTGGTGCCTTCAGGAATGCCAAGCAGTGTCTATACTGGTCTATACAGAAGTTCTATGCATTAGTCTCTTGGTACTTATTTTTAGAACCACTTCATCCATTTCTACTTGTAGCAATTCCTTTAACTGGCACTAGCAACTCTCATATTTGTGATTAAAATCAAAATCTTAAATATAAATTCCTTTTGTTTAGAATTGTAAAAAAAAATTAAACTTCCATTAAAATCTTACAACATTGAAATTATAATATCTTACAGTGCTGTAGGTTTAGATACATGATTTCATGTGGAGATACATTTTTTCCAGCAACAACAAAAGATTGAGTTCTCAGTCTTTTCCAGTCCTAAATTCCTATACAACAGATCTTGGTACAGTAAAAGCAGTGTAGATGTTGTGAATTTAACCTTAGTATTATTATCAAAAATAATTCATGTAGAGAACCTATAAAATGTTACTTGCTGAAGAATTATTTTCTGTCACAATTTGAAATCAAAATGACATTTTGAAATGTCTTTAATAGTTTTCAGTTGTTCTCACAGTTCAAAAGAAAAGGAAATCATATATCAAAAGAATTTAAAATATTATCCAATGAATTCCTCAAACATATCGATTTCTGTGCTCACATTTGCCCATGCAGTTGTTACTGCAGGAGCTGCTTCACAGGTACACACTGAATTTACATCCAGACCAAGCAACAGCCAACTCAAACTGCATGTACAAAGAGGGTCAAAAGCCTTTTCTCATGTGGAAAATTTATATAATTTAATCTCTTTAGATATTTGCCATGCTTCAAAGGTTTTTGGGTTGTTTTTCCCCCCTGTATTTACTGAAATTCATTTGACTGAATTAAGGTAGAAGCCAACAGGTCACATCTAGTCATGGAAGCTTTTACTTATCCTTTGGCTGGCACAGGATGAGAAGCAGCTGACATTTTCCTCAGCTTCTCTTCCCAACATACCTTACCTTTTGTTCTCTGAAAACTAAATAATATTTCTCTGATGGAGTTTTCATGTATTTTCCCTAAATGGCTTGCCAACTATTTGCCTACTGCAGAAGTCCCATCCAATTTAATATACCAGAGAAGTGCCATTCCCCAGCTTACTGATGACTTGTACACAACTGACGTCCTGAAACAAGAAAGGAATAAAAATTGCCTTATATTTATTTATCTTTTTTCTTTTCTTTTTGCTTCACTGTCTGTTTTTAGAAGCTTGCAGAAGGCAAGAAGTAACTTGGCTGCTGGTAAAACCTATGCTGATGGAAGAGCATGGATTTAAAATAAATTAAAACAATTTCCAATAATTCAGATGAGGTGCCAACAGCAGGAAGAGCTCAAACGATTGTTCTAGTTCACCCCTCCTATAGCAAAAGCAGTACTGACACCTAAAAGAAAAGAGGATTCACAAATAATGAGGAAAAAAACGAAACCCAGGAAAAAGATCAATAAAATTATCACTAAAAGGTGGTAATTGTTTAAATATAATTGATCTGCAGATAATATATCTCCAAGTTAAATTTTAACATTTTTAAAATTACCAAGAAAATTCAACCAAAATGTAACATCCACCCTTAAAACTCCTCAGTAGTTCAGTTGATCTCCATATATATATTTTGTTAGAATATACACATTAAACAGAGAAATGTTATACCTGTGATTCAATTATAAGGTAAAGAAATCAACAAAAATCATTAGTAGCATTGCAGAGATGTTCAGTTTATGCATATCTTAAAATTCACAGTTAACTTATCACTGAACAGGAATTTATTGGATTCAAATCACAAACTGTTTTGGTTTTGTATATTATGTTATTATTAATTTATTAAAATTTGATCTAACGTATATAATCTGTTTGACCTATATATACACACATGTATATATGTATACAATGCAGAGTTTTAACAACTGCAAAATGATTTCAAGACTTAAGTAATGTTTTGCATTGCAAATGTGTTCTTGGGAAAATATACTAATTGCTTCCTTCTTTAGTAAGGCTCAATAGATACTGTTGAGTAATGGAACAAAAGTGCTTAGGAAAAAGTGTTGCTCTCAGACTTCCCTTGCATTCCATGAGAATTGTATCGTCACGTCAAAAAGCTGGCTCCCACATAATGTCACATTGAGCAAAAGGGTGGTGTGAGGAGACAGGGTGAGGCTGGGATCGCTTGCGGAGTTTCATTTCTTCTCCCTGGGCAGCTGTCCATGGCATTTGTTCACCTGCTGCATGAACATTGTGAAAGAATGTGATATGTTGAAAAGATGTTAACCTCAGAGATGATATCTGAGCAACTGTCAGTGTGCTTTCAAGTGTACTGCAATCAACAAATAAGGTTTATTTTAGAGACATGATAAGGGTGGGGTTGACTGCAGCTTTTTCTTTAAAATGGTCAGAGGATTGCTATGGCAGTGACTAGGGCAACAGCAAAAACAAAGAGCCGGCCAGTATAGCATATATGTGTGTGTCTATATATTACATATACAACCTCTTTTACATCAGCTGATATGGCAGAGCTTCAACTCCCCTAACAGCTTTTCCATTTGGCCCATGGAAACTTAGTCAACCTTCATTTCAGATGGAGTGAACACCCGTTTCAAGGGTTCAATCCAACTGCCACAAGCAGTCTAGTCAAAGGAGAATTACAATATGTCCAAACTACATAAAATTCCTGGAAACTCACTCTAATGTCTGGTACTGGGTAATATTTAAGATTTTTGAGTATGATTTTCAGTTCAGCAGGTGCCTAGAATTTTCACACTTTCTCAAGTGCAATAAACACGATGAGAAACCTGTTGAAGTTATGAATATCTCTATCCTGAATATCTACTTTGATTCTTTTGTTTCCTAATTATTTTTTGGTGAAGAAAACACAACTATGCATGAGCTCGGAATTCAGAGTGCACCACACAAAATCAGCCTCCTTAACTGGCTTTTTTAAAGACTTATCACAATGTTCAACTCCTCCAAGTGATTGTGTGACTTCTCAAAATAAAAATATATTTTTATTTCAGTTTGTTTAGAGTTCTGAAACCACATTCCTCTAATTTATCTTTATCCAATTCCAAAGAATTATTCTTTTATCCATTATTTTCATGGAAAATAATGCTCTCTACTTAGTATCATCCAGAAGAATTGATTATTTTTGAGGGTTTTTCATAAGAAGAAAAGATCAAATCACGCATTAGTTTTGCAATGTTCAGTTAAGTAAATCATAAGCTGGGAGAAATCAGATCTGGATTCATTAAAGAGCAATGTCTTTCAAGAGCCTTTAATTTTGATATATTTGTGTGTTGGCCTGCACACATTTACCAGAATGGAAGTCTTATAGCTGGTGATGGGAAAACCTAAAAGGGAAGATTTGTGACAGGTATGTATTCTAGCTCGTGCACACGTAAATGATGACACTGACTTTCCACTAATGAAGCATCTTGCTATGAAAGAGCATAGGGCCAGGGTTCCCAAACCTATTGATTTGGGGTTACTGAAATTGTGAAGTTCAAAGCCAGTCTGTATTATGGGTCTGTAAGAAATGCAAATATTTTCAGGCAACTAACTTGGAGTTTTCATAGAAATTAGTAAGTCTGGAAACACTGCTTGCTTTGATCTTTCTCTCACTCTTAAATGTAACTTTAAACATTTGTGGAAATGGGTTACTGGGTGAAACGTAATAGTTTTGCCAAAGGTAGAAGTCAAATGAGGAAGACAGATTAAGTGTAAATTCTTGGGAGCTGGCAGAATTAACTAGAATTCTGTTTAACAACTCTATTCTGAAATTATTAATGACTTGTCCCTGCCAACTTAAAAAAAAAAAAAGTTTGTAGCTGTGGATTACTTCTAAAGCTATATATCTTATTAATTTTAATGCATTTTCAGTGTAATCGGACATAATACAATGGAAAACTCATTGAACATAAAATAATCCATAAGGTGCTATATGGATTTCATTTCTTGAAAGAGAAAATTCATAAGGAGGCTGCTCTTTCAAGTGAACTGTTCAATAAGGATGAAATCATCAATTTAGAATATGGACAAAAATCAAAGCATGTCTTATTTTACAGACGTAGTAATTTGGCATTAATCCTTGCTCCCACTAAAGTCAACAGTAGACTGTTGCTGACTTCAGCAAGAGCCTAATCAGTGCTGCGGTTTGGGACAATAAAACAGCCTCCTAATTGTCCCTACAGAACAACACTCCTGGACTCGGAGCATCACCTTATATTTTCCCCTGACTGAGATCCTTTGGTTTGGCAGAGACAGCTGTGTAAGTAATGCCTGATCTATGTACTACATTTGAGCATCCTAAAAGTTCAGGTAACTAGGTTTGTATAGGTGTTGGCTGGTCTGACAGCCTAGATCTTCAGTAGTTCATCACTGTTGCGCTCAGCAATCACAGTTTTTCAAGGGAGTGTTTGTAAGTGAGTAGATTTGCACCTGTAATCAATTACTTCAGTATTGTGAATACCATTAGCTGAGGGAGCATGTTTGCCCGTGTATGGCTAAGAAGTCAAATATACCCCAACCTGACATGTACATTTGCCTGTGATGCACAAATGCTTTTATGTTTTCATATATAAATTCATCTCATACACAGATGTATATAAAAATGATTTTAGACATATAGAATCATAGAATAGTTTGGGCTGGAAGGGGCCTTTAAAGGTCATGTCCATCTTTTCATCCACTAGTACCTCCAAGTCCTTCTCGGCAGGGCTGCTCTCAATCCCTTCATCCTGCATTGATACTGGGGGTTGCCCCAACCCAGGTGCAGGACTTTGTACTTGGCCTTGTTGAACTTAATGAGGTTTAGATGGGCTCAGTTCTCAGGTTTGTCCAGGTCACTCTGGATGGCATCCCATCCCTCAGGCGTGCCAACTGCACCACTCAGCTTGGTGTCATCTGCAAACTTGCTGAAGGTGCACTCAATCCCACTCTTTATGAGATTTATGAAGATATTAAACAGTACTGGTCCCAAAATGGACCTCTGAAGGACACCACTTGTCACCAATCTCCATCTGGACATTGAGCTGTTGAACACTATGCTCTGGATGTGAATTCCTCATCCACCAGTCTACCCATCAAATCCATCTCTCTCTGATTTAGAGAGAAGGATGCTGGTGGAGACCATGTCAGAAGTCCAGATAGACAACATTCATAGCTCTTCCCTTGTCCACTGATGTAGTCATTCCATCATAGAAGGCCACTAGGTTGGTCAGGCAGGGCTTGCCCTTGGTGAAGCTGTCCTGGCTGTCTTGAATCACCTCCCTGTCCTTTATGTGCCTTAGCACAGCTTTCAGGAAGATCTGTTCCATGGCCTTCCCAGGCACAGAGGTGAGACTGACAGGTTGGTTGTTCCCAGGGTCCTTTCTACTCTTTCTAAGAATGGGTGCAATGTTTCCCTTTTTCCAGTCACCAGGGACTTCACCTGACTGCCGTGACTTTTCAAATATCATTCAAATATCAAATGTCATATATGTTGTTGGGCTCTGAATCTGTACCGTGAGGGACTGTTGTGACTGCACGGACTCATTTAAAGGTTTTGTGCTGCAGTACGAACCAAAGAAGAGATAGTATTCTACCAAATCATTTACTATGCACACACTGTTATTACTGATGCCACAGATCAATGCATTTCATCTCATTTAATCAAATTCTTCCATTCCCATATCTAACAATTCACTAAAAATCTGTTGCTGGAAAGTCTCTCACTGACCTTTTAGATGTGGGTGGTTTCATATCAGTCTCATGAAATGTTATTTCTTGACATACGTTTTGTCTCAGACCATACAGTGTAAAGTCATAATCGTATAGTCTGAAAAGCAATGACCAGAAGTTCAAAGATGGGTAACTTTGAACATTTATTGGACTATTGTTTCATTTCCAGCTTGTAAATATTATCCTACTACTTGTCTGTGTGTTCAGTTCAAATAACTATTTTGATTCAAAGAAATGCAGAATTTCTGAAGCACAGTTGTTTGAAGCTTAAATTGTAGCTTAAATGAGATGTGCCTCTTGAGAACAACATATTGTCCAAAACAATAATGACCTTAAATATTTCCTTAACTCAAAAAGTGTTTTATTTAATTAATAAATCACTTTGAGAAGACAGAATTATGCTTTTTGACTTGAGAGTGCAAATCTCACCAGAATGTTTTTACATATTCTTCTTCCAAAAGTTCTCTCAGCAAAAAAAAATCACATATGAAACACACAGCTCTTCCAAAGATTTAAAAAGTATTTATTTCATTGCACCTTCTCTATGCTACCACATATAATCCCTCATAAAATGGTTTTTGTAAGATATATTGGAATAATCCTTTCAAAATTTCTTTTTATTACAGTTGTTTATGAAGTCTGGGCTGCTTTCTCTTTCCCCTTTTCAGCAACGTTCAATGAAGACTCACTGACAATGAAACATTTTTATTGTCATAATATAATGATACTGCTGCACTGGAGATTTTTAAACACCATTTAGTTTAAAACTGGCAATCCAGAATGGGTTCTGTTTTAAAGTCATCGTTAGCTTCTTGGTTACAATGAAAGGTTATAAAAATAAGGTGCTTTGAAGGAAAAAGCCTAGGAACAAACAAAAAACAAAACAAGCACTAATAAAACCCAAACACCCAACAACAACAAAAAAAATGAAGCAAAGTTCAGTTTTTTGTAAAACTAGATGTATATAGAATATTCAGCTAATATGTAAAACTGTGGCCTAATAATAATGACAAACTAGGAGAATTTAGAAATAGAATAGAAAAGAAAACTTTTTCTTGTAGATTTCCTATTCACATAGGTAATCTCTTAGAGGTGGGAGCTAGTTGAAAGCTAGTGGTAATAAAAGCTAGTAAAAAGCTAGTTTTGGTTTTCATTAGAAAACACATCTGTCATTTTTATTCCTAATTAAAAGGCATAAGAACTGTTAACTTTTTTTTTTAAAAAAAAAAGAATTCTTAAATACTTTGGCTTAAAACACTAAAAACAGTGTTTTATGTCCTTTTTATTTTCTCTTATTTTTTATCTTCTTTCTATTTAATGAAAAAGAAAAAGGAAAATGGAGAAAAGGAAAAATAACTTTTTTTCATCTTACACTTTTGGTGATCTGTAAAAGTACTGTGGATTTTGTATGGGAAACTTTAAAATCCTTGTATTTTTATTTTTATTTTTTTCCCTAAAAAGATAAATCTACTTTTCAACCTGATAAGTTCATAAAAAAGAACCAAAAACCTTTATAGAAAACATTTTACAATGTCAAGCTCTGAGCTTTTTTTAAAGAAGAAAAGGTCAAGAAACTTAGGGCAGTCTTCCAATTTAAGTTAATTTTTTATGCTGTGGTTCAGCAAGGGCGGCAGTCTAAGAAAATAACCAATGATCCCTTTCTCACACGAATGAGACTCAGCAAGCTATAAACCCAGGCTTCTTCAGTGCTGCAGTTTTTACTATGCAGCAGAACCTTTCAGGAACAGAAACTCTCCCCCTTGCTAGCATTTAGTCATGCAGAGAATCTTGGTTGCAGGCAGCCCCACCGAGAGCAGCACTCTTCAGTGCTGATGGCATTATCCACCAGAACCAGTCGACAGTTTGTGGGATGACTTGGCTATAGAGAGTGCTTCCTGGGAACACCACGGGCTGCCACTGTCTGAGCTACCTGGCAGTCCCAAACCATCCTCACCCATCCCTTCCTGGGAGGTCGCCCACTGAGAAGGTCCCCAGCAGCTGAATGCCAGACTTGTACCTACTGCAAGCACATCCCCGTTCCGACTCACCACAAGCTTTCACCTCTACCCTGGAGACTCCGGAGCACTATGGAGCAGAGCAGGTCAAATTTATGGGATGTTATCATGTTTGAAACAGAAAATTGGGGTAGAAGTTTGGCCCCAGACCCAGGTGCGATATGCAACTTGGTACAATAACAGAAGACTTTATTTCAACCTGTTTCAGATCCTAAAATACCGTCTTTCTACAGACGCAAAGTCAAACATAGGCCAGAGAAGCTCCCAAGTATTTCCATTTCTGTGCACCACCTTTTAGGGAAGACAGTCCTATAGGCACCTGCTCTCAATCATGTCTTCTGCTCATGCATCTTAGCAAGTGAATGGGTTGCACCATTTACTTGGTTAAGAAGTGGAAGAAGCTTCCCTAGGCAGAAGAAATTGGGTTTATATGGAGAAGTGTATTTATTTGATTAAAAAAAAATTCTCCCTCATTTATACTCCATATGTTATTACTACACGCATATAAACATAATTTCTCTGTTCACTAATCCATTGCACCCACCCAGAGAATCACAGGATGATCTGGGTTTAAAGGACCTGTTGGAGGTCCCTATTCAAACCCTCTGCTTGAGATTTTTGATGTTTTGAAGTCAGATCAGGTTGATAGATTTTGAAAAACTTTAAGACGCTTTGGAGATCTCACAGCTTCTCTGGATCCTTTAGATTTGAACGACACTCACTGTGGAAAATGTTTTCCTTACCTCCATTCTGAATTTCTCTGTCTATACCTTGGGAGTGTTGCCTCATCCTTTTAATGTGCACCTCTGGGAGGAGCCTGGCTCAGGCTTCTTTTACACCTTCCTTCAGGTAGGATCGTCACACAACATCACAGCTCACACCTTCCTCCTACCATCCCAGCTTCTACCCTGCCACAGAGACCCCACAGAGATCTCACCTTCATGTTGTCTTCACTCTCCAAGCTCCCAGTGCTCCTTTTCCTTCTCTAGCTTGTTGTTTTTTCGTGCCTCTCTCTTACCTCATTGATTACTTGGCACTGCCTCATTTCAATTCCAACATGCAGTTGGAATAAACATGCAGTTCCAGTAAACACGGGGGAAACTTCAGGTTGTAGCAGAGTCAGTCAAGAAGTTTCTTTCACTGGTTTGTCATCTTGTAGCAATTTTGATACGTGATTCACTATAGAGATACAGATTCCGCTAATAATGGAAACAGAATTAGTCATTCACAGTCATAAATTAAAAAGAACTTGTTAAGGGTGTGAAGGTATTTGAGCATAAAACCCCAAGACAATTAGAAAGAAGGAATATAATACACGTTCAGTAATTCAAAATTAACTTTCTTCTTTCCCTTCTAAAGGTACCATGATTGTGTTAGATAGCCAGCTTTCAAGATTTCAATATAGGAATGCTCTCACATTATCTTTTTTTCTTTTGTATCTGGATGGCAATGAAAGGTACCTACATTATACATTCCACAAATCAGCCTCAAGGTTCTGTTCCAAGATGAGTTTTTAACTCACCAGTGCAGTGCAAAATATAAATATCATGGTCCTATTGTCTCCTAGAGTAGATGAATGCTAGTTCACTAATGTTTGGTTTCTAAAAATTAAATTGTTTTAAATGTCACTGTTAATTCAAAATTGTTGGGTTTACCTCTGAGTTATTTACAATTCTGATGATATTCTGATATAAAACTTTTTTCAGAAGAACTTTGAGCAAAGACCTTAACATGTAGTTTTATAATTTCTTAAAATAACATTTTCAGCTAATAAAAATGCTACTTTTATCAGATACATTACAAATGGATTTTTCATCTGCGCTTCTGGCAAAGAAACGTTTGAACTTTACACATCTGTTGTGTAGTTCATCTGAAACCTGAGGGTGAACAGCTCTGCTGCCTGTCTATATAGCATGTGTGTCCACGCATATATTAAAAATACCCACCAAAAATGTATACGCCTTTAAGTCAAACACTGAGGGCTGAAATGGCTGTGCATCTAATAATTAAATGGAAGGAGAGATTTTTCAATCCCAGACATTTTTCTCCTCAGGCCGTCAAGACCTGGGAGAACACACGCTCAGTTCCAGGAAGAGAACCCCATGCATTTGAGCTCCTGCTTACAGATTTGGTTTTGGCCAAGTATGTGCTGACAATTATTTTCTTCTCCCTGAGAGCTGCTGACGAAGTATAAGCCATATTGAACCCAGGACAGTGGGGCCACATTTTCTTTGGCTAGCTTTATGTCATCCTAGCCATAAGCTCACCATCTCAACTTGGGACGTGGAGGACAAGCAAAGATAAACGATGCCACTTTGGGTTTTAACCAGACTTTCACTATCTTATCAAGCTTGTCTGACTTCTTAAGCACAGTTTGAGGAAAATTTTCTCACTTCTATCTCTTTCCTCAAGACTGTGTAGCTCTATTGAACAAGTGTTTGCAGTTTCCCCTCTTGCCTCCCTTCAGTTCATCCTCTGTGTTCCTTTACTGTCTGTCAAATTGTTTTCCCTCCAGCCTCTCACTCCACCCCAATGTTACCCCTAAGCTGGCGCCAAGCCCCCCGCTGAGATGGGCCAGCCCCTGCAGCCGTGCAGCAGAGGGAACCACCACCCTCCCGCTCCCCCAGCACCCACGCAAGGTGCGTCAGGCAGCTGCAAGTGTAACTACAGCTCCAGAGCCTGCAGCAGGAGGCAGAAAGCATGAGAGGGTTGTTTACCAGCTAAATTTGTGTGATTGGTAGCAAAGGGCTTCGCTCCTGTCTTCCGCAGCAAAAAGCCAGCAGATCTTTCTCCCCAAACCTGAAATCCCAAAAAGCATCCTGCTAAACAGCTGTGGATTAGATACAGCACCGGGTCTAGATTACAGCCCAGGGTGCTACTAGGATTTATGAAGGGTCTGTAGGTGCCACAAAAGGCAGTATTAGCCTGTGGATATACTGGCTAGCAGCCAAAGGAAAAGGTTGTTATGGGTCCATGGTCTATGAGTCTTGCTAAGGGTTCCCTACACTGCATGTTATTTGCGTGACTGCTGGATCCTGCAGTCAGTGCCGTGGGCCAGCATGCTGGATGCTGCACAAACACAGACCCAGAAGATGAACCTGCCTTGAAGAGTTTCCCCCTAGGGAAAGGCACGGAGGAAGGGTGAGACTCATAAACTTCAGACAATAAAGAAACCAGGATTCCTCTGCATGGTACAGAGATGCTCTCAGCTGCTTGACTGTTGCTGATTCTGGGAGCAGATGTAACACAGAAAGGTCTTGTCCTCAAATAAGCACAACTATGATTTGTAACAGAAGAAAGTGTTTTCTGACCACCTCCCCCGTGGTGTGTGTTTAAGCTGTGCCAGCTGGTGTTAACTGAAAAACTAAAGCTCCCTAAATACCCTAGTAAATCTGCACCCCTCCCCTTTTTCCGCCTATATGCATCACTCATTTTAAAGTACTCGTTACGAACACAAAATGTTTGGTTTTGGTTGGCAGCACACGCTGCCTCTGCTCAGACCCCCAGCCCAGCATGAGCGTGGGCACACACTTGGGATTAGCATGCGCCTGGACACAGCACAGCCCAAGTACGTGTCTGCTCTTGCTTCAGGACGGGGACAGCCACAAACACACACCAGCTCCCGGTGGCACCTGCTATAAGGCATTCAGTCAACTTGAAACGGGGAGGGAAGAACAGCAACGGCACAAGATTTGTCTCGGTTTTGTTTAATTGCAACAATAAAAAATGTAACTGAAAAATGTGGGTTTTTTTTGTTCATCTCAAATTTTGTTTAGAAATCATGCTCCAAGCAGATGGGTTCAGTTACACAGATCTAAACTAGTTTAATTTTATATGCAATTCTTTAGACATTGTATACAAAATTATCTGCAAAACGGGTGAACACCTCCCCCCCCAAAAAAAAAAAAAAAAGAAAAGAAAAAAAAGCTATAGAGAAGAAATAGTAAATGGAGATAACATTGCTTTTCCCCCCTCCAATCCTTCAAATCTTTTTACATAAGGATTTTTAAACACTTAACCAAGTTGTCTGTTGAACATATTTATGCTTTTGGTAATTTATTCCATATGCTCAACATTATTTACTTTAAAATATTTGCATACACTTCACTCTCTCTTTGTTTTCAATTTCATTCTTTGTAAATTATACTCTTTTTCCCCTTGTCTGGATTAAGTTCATCCTATTCCCCTTCAGAACACTAAAACCTCTTTTCTTTTTTTTTTTTTTTTTGGTGTATTTTCATTTCACTGTCTTCTCTGTAATTATTCCTTTGCCCTGCAGACCAGGTTCCTCTCTCTTCCCTCAACCTTTAAAAGACAGGTTAATTCCATTTTATTCAATTCAACTTTCTGAAAACTCAAAGGCACATGAAAAAAAAAAAAAACAACCAACCCAGGATTTGCAGGAGTCCCTTCCCTTCCATTACGGTGTGGGGCTCAGAGGCTGGCAGAGCTTCCTGGCAAGAAGAGCTGGCTTGTGTGCAGCCAAGGCAAGCTCACATCTACCTGTACCCATGCAGGCAGGGCTGCCCAGCGACTCATCTCCCTCTGAGACAGGAGTTTGGAGTTTCACTGAAGAGCTCTTCTGCACAGACAGAAACCCTGTTCTTGTAAACAGGGGGTACAACAAGGACAGTTCTGATCTGTCAGTAATTTGATGTAAATTAAAAATCAGATGACTGACCTGATCCTAAAATCTGACAGACTTAAGTGTATTTTTGTCCTGTAATGGTAAACACATTTTCAGAATGGTCCTGGGATTAAGCTAAATAGGACAATTCAGGCCTATGCCAGAACCCAGCATCCATATATACCTGACCCAGCAGTTATGAAAAACAGACAGTTTTCATTGAGCCTTGATTCCTGGAAAAAAGAAGTTTTTCTAGTCCCTGTATTATTGGTCCACCGATAGTTGTCTGCCTGCCTTCCCCTCTTCCTCCCCTCCAAGTAATCTTTAGCCTTCTTAGAGAAATTCAGTTTGTCAAAAAAAGTGGGCACCTGTTAAGCAATAAGCATTTAAAAATCTACTGAAGAGCAGAAGAGCTAAATTATTGCCCTGACTCAAATGCCCACATGGTTTGAAGAGTCCTCTCTCCCTCCCGTGCTCTCCAGCTGCCACCCAGCCATACAAGACATCAAACAACCTGCAAGCAGGTGAGCCATGCCAGCTGGCACGCCAAGCAGATAACAACAAACATCTAGCTCTGAAACAGCCCAGAGCTCACCCTGCCCCCTTTCCTGGTAGTGCTGGGGGTCACTGGGCATATGGGGTCATCTCAGCAACCTATATGGAAGATCAAGCCTGAAATGTGCCAAACTGTACTTGGTGTCTATCTGATCTGGCAAAGATATCAAATGCATGACTAGGAAAAAGACCCCTTTCATACCCACTCCTTTTCCTCAAAGTCACAGAACTCTAGTCCTTCTCACCTCTCCATCTTTTCTGCTGTTTTTGAAAACATCGCTTCTGCTTAGCTGGCAGAGATTGGGGCAAGAGAAAGCAAGGAGGCTCTGCTGCCTCAGCCAAGCACGGTTGGGATAACGTATTTTGCAGTAGCAGCTGGCTGGAAGTGCTGTGTAACAACTGGTTATATCAAACAGAAATTAATTTCCTCCAGGACCATCTTAGATGCTCAATAAGCAAGCTGTACAAATGCTTTAAGCCTTCAAAAAAAGCTGAAGAGCCTCAATTTCTTGTTTTTCACACAGCAAAATTTAGAATCCCATTGAACATCTTTCTCATAATCATTGAGAAATGTTGCTTGTGATATTGGTGACTGAAAATGTAAAAGTGCATTAAAATGACATCCAGAAAGGGAATCTCTGACATGATTGAGTTCAACTTTTCCATGACACATCTGGCAGTTCATGTCTTCCCCAACCAGCTTTCCCCATCTACTTTGACTCAGTAAGCCCCTCCTACAAGAAAATTTGCAGGAGGGAGTGAGTCAAAATTTGCACATATGATCTTTCTCTGCTTATTTTTCCTTTTTGTTCTCAGCCTTCAGGAATAATCTTGTTTATGACAAAGCCAAATATCACTAAGTTCAGATGGTGTCACCTGTGCCCTTCAACCCTGTAATTCTTTGGCACACCTTCTACATTTGGTACCTGTTCCAGAAGCGATCTTGAGATTCATTCACAACCTCAGGACAAGAGAAAAACAGAAAAGTCATGCCTATTGATGCTATCAAAGCATCTCTCAAAGACAGATTTGAAACTCAGATGAGAAACTGGCGTACTGTGAGTCTGTAGGTACATGCAGTGCCAGCATGATCTCCATGATCTCTTCTGGAAGAGCCAGTAATTCATTGGCTTCGAAAGTAACAGCTTTTTTAGTACAATCCAGGGTAGGATAGAGAACCCAACTGGACAGGTATTGCTCAAATGCCTTAAAAAAAAATTTAAGCCAGAGAAGCAGTGAAAATGTAATGCAAAGTTTAAAGTGTAGCAGGACTTACACCACCTAGGATTTCTGTACTTCTAACAAATATCTGTACTGTCACCTTCAGCTGGCTTTTACGTAAGTAACTATTCCTCTTCAGCAGAAAAATTCTATTTCAGACCATCATCTGCCTGTAAACTACTCACTCTTGCACCAGGATAATTGAGCAACTGATAGTTGCAAATCGCATCAAAAGGCATAAAATTCTGGCGTACGAGCTTTTTGTTACTGAGCTCAAACATGCCAGAATTTTACCAGTAATCTCAGTTCAGTTGCCAGCAGACCTAGAAAAATGTTCATTAAGACTTGTTGTGGCAGATTGGATGTGACACTCAAGTTGGTGGACTTGCCAAGAAGGCTACAGGTATAATGGTCAGTCTAAATTAATTTTCCTTTCCCTGGCTTCCTATGTTAGAACGGGAACAACTGATGAAATAGTATCAAGATCATTACCACCAGGATCCTACCATCATCCATTTTAAGACCATACTGCAGAACCAAACACAGCAAGTTAAAAAACCCCATGTGCCACTTGAGAAACGACACCAAACCTTCCATGGTATAAATGAAAAATCGGGTTAAATGGTGAATAATGGATTTTATCTCCAGAGATACCTTTCTTCCAGAGGAACTGGGAAGTGTCATTCCTGTCATTGCTGTAGTATCTTTTGCTACTTCTAAGTGTGAATTCTACCAATGAAATAAACCTCAAACACAGATTCCTTTGGATGCTATCCTACATTTATTGTTCCACAAAGTAACACTGATTTCTCAATGTCAATGTGATCTCAGATGTTTTATCATTGTTTAGGAGGATGAATAAAGTATTTCAGAAATTACAGAAATCTGATTTAGTCATTGTCAATTATATATATATATATATATATATATATATATAAAAAACCATTCAAAATATAATGTATGATATTTACCAGGTATGGTTAAGACAAGCCCACAGCCAAAGGGGTTTCGGTGAATTTGGAAAGACTGAAAACATGTGAATTTAATTATTTAAACTCTTCAGAAGTTTAATATTTTTGTCCATATAGGAGAATATTTTGTCCAGACTATGCAACTGCTGTCAGATTTCTTCAAAATCTGTAATCTGAAAAATTGGTTTCTTAGCATAAGGAGGTGTTAACGTAATAGAAGCAAGCAAACGTATAAACATTTCACTGTGAATATCTAAAGTGAAATTAATGTCTACAGACTAATTTCTACAATGAAATCTGTCTCGTTTCAAGAAGGAAAAAAATTAGGGAGTCTGTTCATTGATGTGTTGTGAAAGATGGGCTAAAGCGGCTTGCGAGGAAAAATAACTTGTCTAGAGAGAAACATTGTCTAGACCAATACGTGACTAACAGCATCTACTCCCACACAACACAGACAAAACAGCAAGGCACAGCGAGTTTCAGAGCTGTGCTCAAAGTCCGCTGAAGGAGAATAACAGAGTGAATTATATTCAGCCCTAGAAGATTAAATCTTTTAGGTTTTCATTGCATTTTTTCATTTTGAGCTTGTTACCTGGGTTGTTGATGGGGTGCATCTCTTCGTCTTTTCTGCCCATATTCTTACTGAGTGGAGAAAACAGGGCTAGAGGAGGGTCTGCAGGTCAAGAGGGGTGACAGGACTCTATGTCTATTAAATCAAAAGTGTTTCTTTGGGAAGCATAAATTAGGAGGAAGGATGTGTCTTTGTTACTGTCACGTGTTGTGAGCCACTTTCAGAACCTCACTGCTGACCGCCTGCTCCTCCTCTGTGCTCTTAGATTTAATGTTCTCCTTGTGCCTTCCTGTTCAGTTGCTTTTTGGAACCACAAATGTGTGGTTGCACCTCTCCTGCACAAAATGAATCCTGTTGGTTTTTTTAAAGTCAAGTAACACGCAGCATGGTTGTATCATCCAGCAGACAGCAATACAAAACCTGCTGGGAAGCACTCGTCTGAGCTGGACCACCTTCCATGGCGAATTCTGCAGGTAAAGGTGCTGGGTCCAGGGGTCCCGGAGGGGCATTTTAGCAACAGGCTAGCACCCACCTGACACAGCCACACTGTTTATGTGTAGCTTGATGTGTAGGATGCCACACTGAGAATTTCTCTGATGGTGGCAGACAGTTTGCAAACTGAAGTGACATATGAAAACAGAGGCAGAAGGATTAACTCGTGGACCACACTTCAAAAGCAAGAGCACACTGAGACAGCATCTTCCCAAGCAGAACCTGCTGCAGAGAGCGGCACACGGTCGGTCTGTCTGTGTACGAATTCATTCTCCTGGCTTAGGGAAGGTGCAGAGCAGCTGCAGAGCCTGTTATCACTGAACAAACTCACTTTACATAGTTCGATTAATAACATTTTCAAATGTTTGATGCCTATTATAAAGTCACAGTACCTAAATTTTAACTAGAAATATTTTGAATAGATGATACAAAAATGTAGTTAATATACTTTAAAAATAATTTCTGACCCTGATCTTTCGGTTATAATGGGCTTAGGACCTCTTTGTGGCTGTCTTTGAGTGTAAGAGAGCACCTAAATATTATATCTGCTGGTTTATGAGCTGAATTACTGAAAATGGGTGTTATGCTAAGAACTGACAACTACAAGAAGTATCATTCATAATTATTAGCATCATAATACACAAGGTATATAATGTTGGTTTTCTTGATGTAAAGGGGGTGATTTTTACTACCAAAATGGGTTGCTCCTGCAGTTCTAAAAATAGATATCTGCAATGTCACATGCTTTATAATGTTTCAACAGTGGCTTGTTACAGTAAAGATTAAACAAAATCCCAATGAACCAAACATAAGCTCACTGAAAATGATGGAAAAAAAAAAAAATCAACTTTGGTGTAATTTCAAAATGCTGCAAGAGCAAAGTAATGGAAAAATAAGCACATAAAGGAGATACTGAACTACTAATTCACCTCTTCTTTTCCTAATCTTTCTGTCAGCTCAGCATTTGAATTGGACAGAGGTATTAATATTAACACAGTGTTTATACTGGATTAGAACATTCCTGACTTTTACAGAGTCCAAGGTAAATATTTTAAACAGGCCCAGAAACAATTTTCTTGATGGCATTGCTATTTGTACTATTTTTTTTTTCCACTGGCCAAATGAATCTAGTTACTTAATTCACCCAGGGAGGACCAAACCAGTGTTTAAATATGTAATCAGAGTAAATCTCACCTTTTGGAAGGTATTTTAGCCTAATTTCCTGACCCTGTGCAGCAGCATGACTCAGAAAGAGTGCCAGATTTAATTGACTGAGTGTGAGGAAGAGTCGGACCTTTTTATTTGGTTTGATTGCACTTGTTAAAGTGAATTTTGTTTAGTCATGGATTAGTTTCATATGACTAAGTTATTGCATAAAAAGAGTCATGAAAAGGGCCAAGGATCTCATACTGAACACATCTTACTACTGCGTTGACCAGTATTCAGGGTGACTTTTAGTGTACTAGGTAACAATGTGCAGAACCTAGCAGAAATATTTCCTGAAAAAAATTACAAACCTTTGATTTCCATTAATCTAACTGTTGTTGTTGTTGTTGTTGTTATTATTATTATTATTATTATTATTATTATTATTATTATTATTATTATTATTATTATTGGAAGAATGACCTCATGGAGGACTGTGACAGGGGAGCAGACTCACACTGGTGTCCAGGAATGAGGGTTTATGTCTTATCTGAAAGACTGTGTTGTCTTCCTTTTCCATAGCATATGGAATATTTGGCAAAACCAGTCTTTTGTTAAGGCCCCAGAGGGTAAGCATTTAAAGCAACTCGCAAACCTGCAGTTGATCTCCTTACCTCCTTACGGAGCCTCTGAGAGAGCGAAAGACGTTGTTTGGAATTTTTTCATAAAACGAAGGTAAGAATCTTTCAGGTTCATGAAGTCCACAGGACATAGACTGTATGATGTAATTCAGATGTAACTCAGACTGGCACTTTCATATGGAAAGTGGGGTTTTTTCCTTCTGACAGAAAGGAAAAATAAGTCCTAGACAAATCTGAGAATTATTTAGCAGTTTCATTCCACATTTCCCCCCCTACACTCCCCCGTAACTAATCTGTACTGATACAGTCAGGAAATCCAATTGCTTTAGCTACAGAAGTACAGAAGTGACCTCAGAAAAAATTTTAATGAAGATTCGCTGTTACTGGCGCTCAGACAGAAGAGCTGGACTGGAAGAAGACAGGGGAAGAAATGCTTTTTTCTCCCTGTCTCAAACTCCTATGTAACTTCTGGGAAACCAGCATCCTCTTATATTGAGAAACACCACTGAATTTCCCCCCTTCATGGTTTAGGATGTATGCTGGAAAACTTGTCTTATGTGACAATATAAAGATATACACCTTACATAAACAACTTATCCCAGTTGCTTAACATCTGCAAAGCAAATAAAAACAATGCAAAATAATCTTCTACTATTTTTTTAATGCTCTGGAGTTTTAAGCCAATGTAATATTTATATGAGAGGATGAGAACCACGTCACAATCTTCAGAAATTTGCATTTACCAAGATCTTCTCAGATATCCAAGGTATTTTCTGCCCTGGGTTACTGTATCACAAGCATTTTAATTTAAACAATTTATAGGCACTATTGTGATTGTATATTTATTTATTTATTGCTTTAAATTAATTGATTACATTTGTGGTAAGTTTTGAGATCTCATGCAAAATGAGACCTCAGTGGGCTACATGGCTAGTTAAAAATGTCTCTGTAGTGCTACTTTGCATTAAATTTATTTGCAATTTATTATAAATAAAGAAGGACTATGCTTGGGCCAATGAGTTTACACACTCATTAAGCCACAACAATCTACTGCATAACAAAAAATAGGGAGGAGCGGAGGGAGGAGAAAGTGAAAAGAAGTCATAAAGAAAAGAAAGGTTAACTGATTCAGAGACACTACAGTAAAAATAAATTATCCATTCTTAAAACCTGCCTTACTGTTTAAGCCCAGATTTCCACACAAATTTAGACAATAAACTCTTTTGAGGTAACCTTGATTCAAACCATAATTAAAGAAGTTTACAGAGTTACAAAGAAGTAATTTACGTATAGATTTGGGACTGAATCCTTAACCACAGGTATACTGATGTCAGTGGATCAGGGTGATAAGATTTGCTTGACTAATTTCAGTGGCGGACAGCATGAAATAAATTCAAGGACAAGCTTGATATAGACACATTGTCAATGGAGTCTACCATGACTGTTAGAGATTATGGGACAAATATATATTATACAGATGTATTATACTACTGGTTCATAAGAAGCTACTTTGTTTTATATAACACTGTATGTAAAGTACCTATTGACAAAGACAGTTGTGTTTTTGTTTTGCTTGTTTTTAGATCGAGACTGAGTG
>JAVJGJ010000059.1:37330153-37342856 GCA_035590215.1 Microhierax caerulescens | reverse complement strand
TGAGCTCAGGAGGGGTGGGGTAGAGGGGTGGGCAGTGCGGTGGATGGAGAACTGGCTAAATGGCAGAGCTCAGAGGGTTGTGATCAACAGCGCAGGAGCCTGGAGGGTGTAGCTAGTGGTTTCCCCAGGGGTCAATACCGGGTCCAGTTTTGTTCAACTTATTCATAAATGTGATGGATGAAGGGATGGAGTTGTCCCCTCAGCAAGACTGCAGATGACACAAAGCCGGGAGGAGCAGGCTGTGCTGTCATTCAGTGAGACCTGGGCAGGCTGGAGAGGGGCAGAGAGGAACATAATGAAGTTCAACAAAGGCAAGTGTAGGGTCCTGCACCTGGGGAGGAACAAGCTGGGGCTGACCTGTGGAAGGCAGCTCTGTGGAGAAGGATCTGGGAGTCCTGCTGGACAGCAAGATGCCCATGAATCAGCAGTGTGTCCTGGTGGCCAAGGCCAATGAGATCCTGGAGTGCATTAGGAGGAGCATGGGCAACAGGTTGAGGGGAGTGATCCTCCCCTTCTACACACCCCTGGTGAGGCCCCATCTGGAGTGCTGTGTCCAGTTTGGGCTGCCCAGTTCAAGAGAGAGAGGGAACTACTGGAGGGGGTCCAGTGGAGGTCTATGAAGATGATTGGCGGAGTGGAGCATCTCCCTTATGAGGAAAGGCTGAGAGAGCTGGGCCTGTTCAGCCTGGGAAAGAGAAGACTGAGAGGGGGTCTTACCAGTGTACACAAATATCTCTGGGGCAAGTGTCAAGAGAATGGGGTTAAGCTCTTCAGTAGTGCCCAGTGACAGGACAAGGGGCAACAGGCACAAACTGCAACACAAGAAGTTGCATCTGAATATGAGGAAAAACTTTGGGAGCACTGGAACAAGCTTCCCAGAGAGGTTGTGAAGTCTACTTCTCTGGAGACAATCAAAACCTGCCTGGATGTGATGCTGTGCAACCTGCTGTAGATGAACCAATTTAGCAGGGGACTGGACTGGATGATCTCCGGAGGTCCGTGTGGTGGTGTGCTTCTCCTTGCCCATTCTGTTCTTTATTTCCTTAACAATGAGCCACCAATGGTGGGGATAATGTATGGGTCTGGTCCATGATGGCAGTAATGGACTCTGGGGGCTTTAATTAGATCTCACAAAACAGATAACAGGCCTAACAATCAATCTGACTGAGTGATGCTTAGGGTGGGATGGAGGCCTCACAGCCAGGTGTGGCTTCACCAAAAGCCAGGAAGAACCCTGTACATCTAAACTGAATACCCTGCCCTTTGCTGAACCCATATACCAACAGGCCCCACTGACCTCAAAGGGCCAACCGGCACACAATAATTTATTTAGTCACACTTCACCATGAGTATATAAATTTGGCCTTTAGAATCCTCTGTTTTGAAGATGAGAACTCCAACCACTGGACAGGTCAACGGGCCTTGGACCTCTCTTCTCCCCAAGCAGGGATGCCTCTTTGGTAAGGCTTGAGCCTCCAACTATGTCAGGTCTTACCCAGGAAAATATTGTTAACTAAAGCACTGAATCTTAACTCAAGCTCGATTTTTGCAGTAAGTGTATTTATCAACTGCAATTCCAAAATTGTTATAGCCGTCACCTTAATAAATCTTTTTTTTTTTTTTTCAACTTTGCAAAACTCTTTCAATGAAAGTCCTTAGACTGGGCTCTGACAGGCAAATGATAACTCTGATGAGTGGCTGTACGTATAATTCTTTAGACTTAAACGCATTGAGCAAGTCTGAGACTAGAAATGGATCTAGCCACACTTAGACTATTCTTTGAGAAGGAGTTTAGAAAGCAAAGGGATCCTTTTTGAACCTTGTGACTCAATGGAAAGGCTATCTTTCCCCGCCCCTGGTGACTTGTCAGACTCTTACCCCTTAACTACAGTCCCTTTCAGCCCTGATCATTCTGTGACTCTGCGATTCTGTGACTAGGTTCTTGAATTGTTTGCTCTCTCTTCATTTAACGAAGTCCAGCTTGTCTAAGTAAATACTGGGCACTGAGCAAGTAAACCTCTTGGTCGGAACTGATACTGTATGTTTTTACTAGTATAAAAAATCCAATTTTAATTTGCTAACAATTTCCACCAAATTATTCCCAAACAATTAAAATTTAACCTAAAAAGTGTGCTAAGTAAGAAGTAAATGAGATTACCAGCAAGTGAATGATTAACCCTTTAGGACTTCAGGTCTGTATGCTTCAGTTGTGCATATATGAATCCAGTGTGGTTTCTAATCCACTAATAAAAGTAATAGATGCACATCATTTTTAAGGCTGTCTTACCACAGTCCTCTTTCATCATAGTCACAGCACCTTCTCCCACAGTGAGGTAGTGGAGCTACAATGAGTGTGATGGGACTCACCTGTCATCATCTGCCAGCCTGCTGAGATGAAGTATTCCTCTTCGTTGTGCTGATATGGTCAGTCTTTGTAACCAACTCAAGACTGAATCAGCATTTAAGGAGAAGACTTCCCATCTCCTGCAAAGGAATGATAAGTGTATACTGACCATTCTGTGTACACACCACACAAAATTGGACATAATTTACATGGTAAAGTTAGCTAAGCTCCTGGGGATGTTCCAAACACAAAGTGAACAGTAAATGATTTCCCAGCACATTTTGGAAGGGACTGAGTGCGCTAGCTGACCAGTTTATAAAGTCTTGTATTGCAATAATTATGACTATAATTTCTAGTGTTTCAAAAAAATGGTCCTTGGGCAGAGCTCTAAAACCCCACCAGCACCTTAGCTTTCATAGGAAAGTCAGTAGTTCAATAAAAACTCTTCTTTGGAGTTAATGGCACTATTTAATGCAGGAACAATGATTCATTTTTATAGAGAAATGAATCCAAATTGAGAATCTGTTTTGATGGAAGAGTACTATTACACTACATGACTCCAAAAGTCCACCTCAGAGTCTACTCATCAAGCTGCAAATTAAAAATTATTTGCTTGCAATTTTATGATCAAAATGATGTACTATTAATATATGTCTTAGGTGTTCATTTGGGTTGGAGGTCAAACATTGTTGTAAAGAGGTTTTAATAACCACATTTCCCAGGAAGCCACGAGACCTTAGTTTTCCCAAGGCAGTTCCAAGCTGCAAAGTTCATCAAGACAGTTCAGTAGGGATATGTGTGCGTGCATGTATGTGCTGGCCCTGGTGATTCTAGACTGACCTGTTTCAGACACTGACAGAAGAGTCTAAAGCTGATACATTGGCTTCTGTGTTAATATCGAGCCAAATCCAAATTACTGCAAACTTTGTGGGAGAGAATCAAGTCTAGCATTCCATCACAGGCCTCTCTGCAATTATTTACCCTGAAACTATAAGCTATCCCAAGAAACTAAAATATAATTTTCATACCCTCAGTCCTTGTGGTCTATGTATTGCTAAACTATGAAATTCTAACCAGCCCCACACCATGATTAGCAAGCTTCTTAAGCACCTTATATCTCAGAGGAAACCATGAGGAAACATGCTGGTCCTCTCCCTCCAGCCATCCTCTCAGACTTGGTAAGAGCCAGCGAGGGCAAAGTGTCCTGCCCCCACCACCCAAAGTGCAGGCCTCTTGGGGGAAAACCCTGTATTATAAGATGCTACAAAACAAAGCCTCCAGCACATCACAACCATATTTAAGGAAAAAAGGACACACAGAGACTAAAATGCATGCCATATATTATTGAACACAGTATATTAATTTCTAGCAATAATATAACCGCTGAAAGTAATCTAGAGCAATTCCGAGAATGAAGCAGACCTCAACAGAGATCAAACATCCACCTAGACATTTTATAACTATAAAGATTTGAAACAACAGAGTTTCAAGCACAGTTTGCACATGAGAATCACAGGGTGTCAGGTTTTTTTCCACAATCCAAAAAAAGCAGTTTCCATCTTGGAACTTGGACCAACAAAACAGAACCATACAAACAGTTTGAGTCCTCTCAGAGAGCACATGATATGCTAGATTCTGTACAGACAAGCACTGAAGGCACAATTAGTTGTGCTAATTGGTTTATTATTACAAGGGAGATGCCTGCTAGGCCCATGCAATGTGAAAACCATAGGTCAGCACTTACAGAGTGGTCCAGGAATGGCCATGGCTGCTCATGTTTTAAGTGTAGTAAATGTCTAAAATGAGATTAGCTTCAGGCAGATATACTGAGACCGCTAAGTACTACCTCAGTGACAGTGCCGAGTGGGTTTAAAGGTGGGATGCAGTCATTTAGCCAAGGGGCGGGAGGTTACGGGTGGGATATAGTGTTTGTTATAGGACACAGGACTGAAGATGGAGAAGGGGATAGTGTTCATGCTGTTTAGCTTTAAGGAACTAAATTAGGATTTAATCTCTGTAGGTTCTGTATGGTCAATAAGAAGTCACAGATGCATGGATATGTTATGACATGTCCCATGGAAAATCTCTCTCACTTATATAATATAGGGAGTTTCTAGAGTCTAGCTTCCTATGTCTAGGCTAAAGTTGAGTAGTGTAATTATTAAGATGGCATTTTGAAAAAATATATTCTGCCTATAGTTCATACCAAACAAAATGTCATCTCCCAAGAGGATGCAGAAGCTCAGACACCCTCAAGTGCAGTCCTGGGATGTGAGTAGCACGGAATAGGAGAAGGGGAGACTGTCAACCCTGAACCTGAGGTGATGGCTACAGCAATATTGCATCTACTCCAATGACCATAATTCAAGAAGGATGTTGACAGATAGGCAAAATTTTAGAGAAGAGCCATAAGAATGATTAAATTACTGAATAATGTTCCTTTCAGGGAAGGAATAAATGACTGAATATCATGCCTCCTAGACAAGAATTCCAGAAACTATTTATCTTGCCATAAAGAATTAGGAATTGATTTTATCACAGCCTGTAAATAAGCACCTCCATGCAAGCAAAATTTCAGCAATAAGCTGGATCTTCCACTTAGCAGACAAAGGCATACATCAAGATCCAACTGCTGGAAGCTGATGCGTAACTAATTCAGGCAAGAAGTAAGGCACAAGTTCTTAACAGAAGGAATTTTTCACTGGAACATATTAACTCAGCTTGCAATGGATTATCTCTCTCTGTGCCAATTTTGAAATAAAGGTTTAATTTTGGGTGAGTGAAGTGGGACAGAGAGAAAGGGGTGTGAGAGAGAGAAATATGCTTTAATTTACACACAATTTAATTTAGGGAAGCATTACGGTGTGTGATATAAAGATCAGTCAAGATTATATCAAATACTCCCTTGTAGCTTTGGGACCTATGGATTTATGAAGTAGAGCTATTGTGAATTAATATTACTTTTATTAGAATATTTGAAAGAAATAATTTAATGTAAAATAACATGATGAATTCTTAGTACAGTCAAAGAATTTTAACACCAGTGCTGCCACACACCGATAGCTTCTTTTGCCAAAGCAGTCTTTTCTAGTCAGTCAGTTTTCAGAAGAACAAACAGCTTAAGGAGAAAGGTACAATCATGATGACAAGCAGGTGCCTTTGGTCTGAAAATACAACTGTCTTGGATGCAACTAGAAAGTTATTAAAATTTGAGATAGGCAGACTAAATATTTTGCTGCCATAAAATCAGTCACAACCTGATATTTAAAAGAAAGCAAAACCCCCACAGGCTTTCCCGTGGAGGGGTCACCCATTGGCAATTCTATTTAAGCAATTGCACTCTTGCCACATTAAAGCTGTCAGCGATTTCTGTTTCACATACACTACATTTCCAACTGCTTTTCACACCTCACTAAACTACCGGTTATTAATAACATAGAAAATTGTCAGAAGATATTCCCAGTAAACATTAGCCCCGATCTTCTAATGGAAAACAGTAGTATCTGTATGGCTGGACGAATGGAATCTCATTTGTTTAAGCACGGCACAGTGCACAACTGCACACGGGTACCTGCGCTTGCTGCCACTGCTTGCTGTGTCAGGGCAGCCAGCGGCTGTGGGTGTAGGCTCCTTCACACCACTGCCATCCTGCCCGTGTGGGAAGGCATTAGGTCTATCTCCTGAAACAGTTTTCATGCCTTGCTGATCACAGTTGAATTTGCCTGCTTGTGGCTGAAATTCAGCAACCCCCTCTCTGGTGCTGATTCCTCGCCACTGAGCTCAGAGCCACCCGACAGTGATTCCCCAGCTCCTGCTCAGCTGTCAGGGCAGCAACCTCCTTCCTTTTTGCTCCAGCCTGGGGTGCAGGTACAATCAACCTCCAGGTCACCCCCTCCACCAGTGTTCACTGCCTTTGCTTTGTCTGAATTGTCTTGTGAAATAACTATACTACAGGCAGGTTCTTCCCCCAGATGTTTGGCAGCCTCTGTGTGCTGCTTACTGCTCTAGCCCTGCAGCCCTGACAATCAAGTGTGAGGAGCAACCACTGTGATTCCTCGGTACCTTTTCTTCTATTGCTTAATTTTATTGCAGCATCATATTCCACTGTATGAGTGCCTGATATACAGGATCCATGGTGTGCATCCACTGTAGTACTACTACTAAGAACATTCTGGTCATACACAAAACATGGTTTTTGAAGCAAGGAGCACCATTTGGTTTAAGTGTGCATGGTTGTACTATAAGAAAAGGCTAACTGCTTTGAAAAAAGGAAAGCTAACAGAAAAACCCTGACACATTTATTCCCACTTTTTTCCTGTATTAAAGTGGGGAAATTATACCTCTTCTTTCCCCTGTCCAGACTTTCCCCCCACACAATCTACTACAAGAATTTTTTCTATTATGGATCATGAGGTACTTCATAGCTAGAAATACTAGGTCTGTCCCAGAGGATATCTAGATTTCCAACTTTGCAGCAAGACATACCGATGTTTATCCCAGGCAACTTGCAAAGTACTGGTGGTTAATACCACAAAAGTGAATCTTGAATATGCTAAAACAAAAAAGGGGGTGGGGGGGAGAAGAAAAATAATAAAAAAAAAAGAAAGAAGAAAAATTAAAAAAAAAAAAGAAAAAGAGTAAAGGCAGCCAGAATTTAGAGGGAATAGGATATTGGAAAATAAAACCAACCCAAATTTAAAGGCCTACAGTGTGTTCTGAAATATCTCTAAAACAGAGTCTAATGTAAATACATGATAGGCCATGTTGTAAAAAGGTTTTATTGTATTCATAACAAGGTGCTGCCGAGCACATTCTTGGCACTATATAAATAATAAATAGTGATAACAAAACATACTCATTACTTCACCACATGTGAGCAATGCAGCCAGTACAACCTAATGCCAATAAAATCTTTATATCTCCATATGCCATCATGTATTGTCTCTACATATTATGTCAACATTTTTAAACAACTACTAAAACATTGATCAGATTACTATACACTGGATGTTTTAAAATCTCCAACATCTGGAAAATTTAAGTTCCTACGAAAAGAATTTTTTAAAAGGCTCCAGAAAGTCAGAGGGAACTTGCTCACTGAAAAGTCAAGATGGAAAAGGATAAGCAGAAAGCACAGAATGTCAGAGGAAAGCAAAATTATTTCACTTGGTTCACTTTAATGTGAAAAACATAGAGAAAGAACTTAGATTTCTTAAAAAATGGGAACTCTGTGATCACATTAAAAATATTTGCAAACAGTAGGCAAAGGAGAAAACCCACATGATTTTGATTATTATACAATGACTCAGTCAAATAATGTTCATTAGACTTGTAACAGCTTCTGTTCCTCTCTTGCTTTCCCTCATCTTTCCTATGTACTTGCCTTCCAGGAAAGAGCTGAGGTATTTTAATCCATCCAAACCCATGAGCTCTTTAGAAAATGAAAGCTGTTGGCTTTTCTTATCCTCTTTTTCTGAGTACTTATATTATTGTTGTTTCAGGTTTTTCTGTCTGAAGCAGATAGTTTTCGTGGTCAGTGTTAGATTGCTGAAACGGTTTCCTTTCTCCAGAGTTTGCCAGCTGAAAGCATTACTGCATTCGATGGCACCCTCTCCACTCTCTAAATATATCTTTAACGAGAGTAGTAGCATGCTGGAAGCATTGCTAAAAAAGCTGCAGTACTAGCTCCCTTGATTTCAATTCTAGGTAACTTCATTAACAAGAAAATGCATAGCTATGTTCTATATTAAATATGTTTCATTGAAAATAGGTCAGCTGCTTGATCAATCTACTTCTGAAGGAAGAAAAAAAAAGAAATTAAATGTGATGCAAAGGTTGAAGTGGAACAATACAACACCAGATAAACCACTCAAAAATCTTTCTTATAAGTACAAAATTTATTTAACTAGATGAGATTATTCTTCCATTAGGGCTGGAACCAGGTCTCTGACATTAGCTAATTTTGTTGCTTAGGGGAAGTGAAAAAAATCTTATGAAGCACTTCTTTCCTTCAGGCTGACATGGCATACTCATCTGTTTTTTACACATGCCTACAGATTTTAGGACTTTCAAAACATCTTTACCATCTAAATGCTGGACTTCTAATGATTGGGCAAAATTATTCCATACTTTTTGCAGCAAAAAAATAATAGCTCTTCCTTGTTAGATCTGCACTCCTGTAACATCACTGCTCCCCAGATACCCAAGCCCCATCAGAAATTCCTAGCCCACTGACCAATATTCATGTGACGAGCAAAAGAAATTAACACTTCTTCATCTGGCAGTTGGCATCTAAGGATGAACAGCCTGATTTTGTTCAGAAAGTAACCTTCTCCCTTTGGGTACCCAATGCTGAATTTCATGAGAAATCTTACAGAAAATTCAGGACATGGGGGCTGAGTCTCTTATCAATAAATTGAACAGAGCTAGGGAAGATTACTGGGAAGTGAAACACAATCTTCTAGTCATTACTATTAGAACAGGTCCCAGCATGGTTTTCTCCACAGCCATAGGCATAGTGTGGGGATGAGCACCACCTATTATCCAGTTTGGCTGTGGCTACCCAGTTTTCAATTTGGAGAGTTTAGCTCTAAGGATGGGGCCAGACCGATGCAACCACTTGGTTGCAAGGCCAGAGAACATTTCTGGGTACTATTCAATTTACCAGCATTGACTTAACCACTGATACAAGTTTTCGAATAAGTATAAGGGCTAGTGATGTAATTGTGTGAGCATTTCAAAGTGATAATAGTACTAAACTACCATGGGAATCAATGATAAGTAGATGGCTAATTCAGTCAGCCCAGGAATCGTGCTTAGCTTTAAACATATTCTTAAATCTCATAACTTCAGGTTAAACACATACATAGACACTATGCTCAGTCAGGACCTTGTATTTTAAGTAGTGGATCAGAGGTGCATAACATATTTAATTGTAGTTTCTTTTAATATACTAAGACAAAACCACCAAAATTTCAAATACTTTACTTAGTCTATTCTCAATAAATGATTACTAATCTAATTACCAAAGAAATACAAGCAATTTAATGATCTTCTGTTAACAAGACACAGAAATATTTTATAAATATGCTAAACTTAGACATGTGATTGTTTCCTGTTCATTTTCTTACCAGCTGAAAGATATCTTTTTTATTTGTTTCTCGTGTTCCTGCCATAACACCAGTGTGCAATTTCATGATGAAGAAAGAAACATTTGAATAAAAGGGATATTTATACGATTCTAGGACTGACAGAGATTAGGGGAGGACTGGAGGACTTGCAGAAGAGAAATAGAGATTATTTGTAATGCTGACAAAGCACCTTACCTGCAGAAAGAGCTACAACATATACTGCAGAAGTTGATGTGTCATCACTACCTTGTCTTGTTTGGTTTCTTAACTGTGTGCTTATTTTTCCAGCAGTGTGGTTTACAGAACATGAATGAGTTCAGGCAGCATAAAATTTCCTTAAATATCTCTGACAAAGTTGCCAACATTTATCTTATATAAACAGATTTGCAAAGAAGTGAGTTATTATTTTACTGTGTTGTAGGAGTTTGTTGTCTATCAGGATAATGAGCAACAGAACTTTCCTGCTAGGCAATTAAGTGCTCTTATACTGGGTTTGAGTTAATGATTCATTTGTATGTTAATTTATTTAATTAGTGTCAACAGAAAATTAACAATGTACTTTTCTCCACAGGAAAAAGTTTTAGGAGAAGGAGACATTTGCTAGGATGTCTTTAAAAATGAACTTTGGGCCAAAAGTCTTATTGCTTGCTTGAGACATAAATTAGCAGATTTCTAAAATATGAGTAATACAGCTCTATTATAGAAGATTTTACACAGAAATTTCAGCTTGTTATGTGTATTTCCTTTTTTACTGATGGTATGATAAAGGAGACAATTTTTGCAGTCAAGTTAATGGAAAAGATACTGCTTTTCTGATCTACAAGATTAAACTTTACATGTTGGAATTTAACTTGAAACATTTTGCTTTCATTTAATTAAGGTTAAATTTCAGCAGCAAGCACAGTTCAGGATTAGAAAACCTGCTTCACCTTAAGAAAACTACTGACATATCTGAAAAAAATTTGCATCAAGACAAGAAGAAGTTCCTATGTAAATTAGGAGAAGCCATGCATCAAAATCTCATATGGATGAAAGCCATTAACTAGAGTCCCTCAGACAGCAAAGCAGGAGGAAGGGGGAGATGCTGGGAGTAGTACAAGCAGAACACTAAATATTGAAAATGTATATGAACCACATGTCTGAATTAATTAGGCTAGATAGTTTATTTTTTATTTGAACTTCAGCCTTTCTAGATGTTTTCAGTGCACATTCATTTTGAGCTGGAAAATTAGAACATTTTTCTTACAAAAGGTCAAAATATTCTGGCAGCTTGGAGCATATACTGAGTGTCAAAATTAAGCTTTTTGCATGTTCTTGTTTTGAGTAATTGGTATTTTCTCAAGTCAAAAAAGTGTTCATCAAAATATGTAAGGCACTTCTACGGATTCCGACCACAAGCAATTTTTGCCCAGCTAGTGATGTGATTGTAGGGAACAGAGAAAAACTACACCTAAATCTGATACACCCAAATGTTTTGATCATGTAAAAACCGCATCTGTATGGGTGGTAGAGGCTGTCAGTCCTGCAGCCGCTCCCTCAGAAGACACTCCCTGCAGAAGGTGACAGGGGGTCCCCAGGCATCCCAGGATGGCACTCGGTGGCCCACACAGCTGACTTGCTTCTGCTCTCACCAAGGGTTTGCATTGCCCTCATCCCAGCGTGGGGGAGTTGTCCCGGTGCCAGGGAAGCCCAGGAGAGGCACAAGTTTCAAGGGCCTGATGGCCTGATGGCCCTTCTTGTCATCAAATGGGCATATTTCAGTCTTTTGCTGATTTTCATTATCTGTCTTATTATTCTCTTAAAAATTAAAGGAAAGTTAAAGGATGCCATAGAACAGTAACAGCTTTATAGCTGTTTCCCCCGCACCCCCACCCCAGTATATTTCTTGCTTGCAAATGTTTTTTTCCAATCCTTTGCTTTCTTTTCTGAAGGCTGCATTTTCAGCCAAACTCTTTCAACCCACCTTCCTTCATTGAAAGAACTTGGATACTTTTTATTCTGGATAGAGGCTTGGCTGTCACCGAGTACTCCCGTTAGGAAAGGTTGATTTGGATTCTGAAGGAAAGGCTGTAAGGGGCAAAGCCCAAGTGACTATGCTGTGAGCCTGGACAATGACCCGAGAGAACGTTCCAGAGGTAGCAAGCAGTCACAGGGAGGGGGGGCTGGTGTAACTTCCCTTGGTTGGCTGGTGTCTCAGCCTTTCCTGGAGATGGGGGGAGAGAAGATTCTAGAAGCCCTGGAAATGGGCTAATAAAGCATGGCACACCCAAGCCTCTGGGGTGGGCTTTCTACAGTGAATACCTCTGCTAGCCAGTCTGATGCTGGATCCAGCACTGATGATGTCCCTGTCTCTCCCTTCCCCCTCTTTTTTCTCTTGAAGTTGTTAAGCAACACAAGGCCTGCCTCAACTTTTCACAAAGCTGCATAGCTTAGTTCGATATAATTGTGGAAGTGTCAATGTTTATGGAATGCTTGTTCCATTAAAGTTGATGTTTATGTATAGACCTTGAGTGCTACCTTAGTCCACACCAAGCAGATTTGCAAATCTGTCACTCCCCTTCTCATAGGTGGCATGTGACAAAAGTAAATCAAATTTTGCCTATTTTCCATTCTCTTCTTCAGGCTGTAATTGTCTTCTCTTCAGATATGCCTCTGTTTAGTCCATCTCCAGATAATGGACTTAATATTGTTTCCCAGTATTTTTCTCTGTATTAGTGAACAAAATATGTGTGTGGTCCTTTTTTATATGCCCTTCTTTACAGCTCTTCAGAAGCTAAAGCCTTTGGTGATCATCCTCGGGAGCTGGCATGTCACTCAGACAAATTGCCCTTTGATGTTTGAGTGGCACATGGTGTAACCGAGTAGTCCTGAGCAGCACGTCCAGGGTCATTGTTAGATATAAAATTGGGTTTCCCCAGGATGCAGTATGCCTTTGAAAACAGCCAGCCCTGCAGATCCAGACACAGATCAGGTGGATGTTTTGAGTCTACTGCGAAGAAAAAAAAAGGACACTGCACTGTCTCTATATATAATGTGCATGCAATTACTCATATATTTATATGTATATTATACACAAAAATACCTAAGCTTGAAAGAGATGAAACCTGACAAAAACACTAGGGGTCCTTCTTAGCAGTGAAGCCTTCAGCAGTGTTAAAAAGAACAGAGCCAATTTCTGAGACAAATTTAGATTTTACTGGAAATGCCTTCTCTTGAGAAGGCGTAAAGA
>JAVJGJ010000059.1:37303842-37330053 GCA_035590215.1 Microhierax caerulescens | reverse complement strand
CCGATCTCGGAAAGAATGGAAAAAAGGGGAAAAAAGATAATTTATGGCTTGCTGTTTCAAACCTTCCTGGACCAACTTCACTTCTGCACTTTTTGTCACCTTTCAGCTCTGAAATGGAGACTGGCCTAAGCAGTGTTAGGGCTCATCTATCCTCTCTTGAACTTCCCTGCTGAATTTGCAGGCATCAGCACAAAATAACCCAAATACAGCTTGAACCTGGACCTCGCAGGGGGGTGGGGACCTGCCAAGACTGAACTCAGTGCTCAGGCTTCAATAGCCCTGTAAGAATGCGGTCGAGAAAGGGAAAGGAGATTCATTCCTGATGAATGCAGCTTGAAATATATACTTCAAGACTTGAATTAATAGGTTTTAGTTACAGTGTGCGGTGCAGAGAAGAGTAGATGTGGAACAACTGCTTACACAGACATAAAACACTTTCTCATTCTCTCACACTCTCTGGGTCCCTTAGGATGTGATTGGGCAGATGGATACACACATGTGCAGAGGAATCCTCAACAAAAAAGCCTAGGAAGACAGACAGAGAAAAGATCTTATGTAACAGAAATGTAACTAAATCCTCTAGAAATGAGGCCAGAAGATTGTAATTGCACATTTGCTGGGCATGTTATTCTCACCAATTACAGGTTTGCTGCTTTAAAAATATTTTTTCAAGCTCATCTTTCTAGCTGTGTTCCTACAAAGATTACTAGTCCCATCATTTTTTTTATAAAACCAGCTGGGGGAAGATTTTTAAAGGATTTTAATTAATTTTAAATGCAGTAAATCTCATTAAGTTTGCAGAAGATTGTTTTCAATGAAAGCATTTGGCAGTAGATATCGTTGTGACATTTTTTTCCAGTACCCTTACCATTACACTGTGTATGTTCTGTCTTTGTTTTCCCATAAGTGTTTGTGATAAAGGAAACAAGCAGCTCAGAAATACAATACTGGATAAGGATTTTATGGTCTCTACAGCATACCTGTGCTTGTGCAGTGAAACAATACAGTGTTTGCAACTATGAAACATGTAAAAGGCTATAAAAACTTGCAAAGGCAGCATTTTCAAGAGTTCTTGAGGTAAGTCAGATGCTTGTCATTTTCTCACTGGATTTCAATGGGAATCATGGACATGGTTCCTTTCAGTATTTTAGGAAATCTCATCTAAGAGAAGAGTTATGAGTTTCATGCGGTTACACTGTATCTAATTAGGCTTCCTAATGAGCACAAGGTTTGTGCACTACTGTATATTTTTCTTAAGGTCTCTGAAATCTCGGTAAATCCCAGCTACAAGACTTGGACTGCCAACTGTCAGGGTTGTCCCAAGTCTCCTGACATATCCAATTTCTTTCATTTCTGTGGCTCTGACATTGTCATTGATTAAGAGTGAAGCAAAGACACCTGAAACCGACTCACTGTGTGGTGGTACCAAGACGTGCATTTATCACGTCTCTGTTTCTACCTAGAAAAGTTGTTCGTGGGGAAAAAGAAAACTGAAACTATTAAATTTGGCCTTTTGCCTGGGAACAGTAGACATCTGACTGCCCAGGACACAGCACACATGCAGAGAATCTGTTTATAGGACATCTCAAACCAATCATACATTTTCTATGTGTGGGTTCATCTTACTACACATATGCATCTTGTGTAACAAATTTGCACCTGATACAGCTGCTCAGTGGATGCACACAAGTCCCCTGCATCTTTGGTACATCAAATGCACAATCAGTAAACATGCAGACTAATTGCATATATCTAGGCTATATGAGAGTGACTGAGCCGTGCAGGTCAGTCTGCAACTACAGCGGATGTTTTGCGTGTCACTGGGCACTGAGGCTACAGCTATGCTAATACATTAAGTATGCTGTTCTTTGACACTGAGACAACCGATATGCAGTGGTCTACATCCATAATATTAAACTGTCTCATCCTCCTAAACAGATCAGTGGCACCAAACTAATCAGTAGAAATATTTCATGGCAAATACATGACCAGGTCCTGAACTGTGCCTGGGAGTTGTTGGGAGAGCATTAATTCCTCTGAGCCAAACCTGTAACAAGGATCATTCTAACAATTTACCAGTATAGATGAATGAGTTTCCATGTCCGTATCTGTTTCTTGGCCCTTTAAAATTTGTGGTGAGCATAAATGTACTGAATGGTGCACATGCACCCATTTCCGTCCTGGAAATCTCTAGAAATACTCTGCCAATTAATAACGATGAATTAACATAGCAGTAGCAAAACTCAATATTCTCTAATATCACAAGGTAGGGCAGCAACTAAGCAAAGAATTACCAGCTGCAGATGTAAGGGCTCAGTCTCCTTTTTCCAGTAGACCACACAACCCTTCACTTCTCCCTGTCTCCGCAGGTGAATGTGAAAATCATCAAGATTAATTTCAATCTCATGTTATTCAGAGGTACAGTAATGAAAAGGGAGGCCAGCTAACCCTGTTTAATATTGTGCCTGAACATAAAAGTTTCTTAAATGCTTTTCACATAAAAAATGTACAGAAAACCAATGGCTACTCAGAAAAATATTCCTTGGTGTCAGTCCACTGAGCCTCAAAAAAGTTGCAATGGGCTGCAACAAAGGGAACAACGCATAGTTAAACCCCTAATAAGATTAATCCAGTAAATTCACCTTTCCAAAAGTAGTGTTTGGAACAGGAACTATAGGTAGATGAATGTCTTAGAACTGAACTGTGGCTATGTTTCAACTTCTAGTGAAAAACATTGAAAATGTCCTACAAGTAGATTTGCCAACTCAGTTGTATGCATATAAAGTTCTACCAACTACAAGTAAAAATTGTGAAGTACAGAGATGTTTAAAAAACGGAGGGTTTCTGTGGTTGTCAGAACTGTTTACAAAAAGACTTAAAATCAGTAACATCTGTGCTGTAAATCCACTTGTTTGTTATTTTTTATTTATTTAACTTGTGATTTTTCATTTTTCTGCCCGTTCGTCTATCTGTTGAATTTTTAGTTAGCGGGCCATCACTGAATACACTTGAATACAGCAGCTGAATAGCCAATGAACATGTGCGCTGGGGCCAAAATTTGGAGATGCCTGACTGGAGATCAGCTACAGCATGATCCATGTCTTCCTTATGGCTCTGCCCTAGGCAGTGTCCAGTCTGGTGGGAAAAGGTTGGGATTAGCATTTTTGGAGCAGTTTAAAGGACACAAGCCCATAAGAAAGCAAGCTTTACCAGCCCTCCTGCTCACAGAACGACATCTAAAGTTAAATTTCCTGCTACAACAAGTTATTTTCAGGCACCTGGCAGGCCACACAGCTGACGGTGGGACAGACCTGCTGGTGGCGAGAGCTGCTGCTCCAGAACACTGACGGCCACCAGCTGGTACCCAGGCTGGCAGTTCGTGGGGCACAGCCAGCCTGGGGCCTGGGCCAGCAGCCACTGGGCTAGTGTGTGTTGTGGTCTGACAGCAGCGACCGCTGGCTGCCTCACTCGGGCAAGAAGCAGTCAGTACTTAGGCACAACTGCTCTGATACCAGTTGTACCCTGGTTTTTACCCAGAGAACAGTGTCAGGACCTGGCAGGAGGTGCAGTTGTCCCAGTATCTGTATCAGCCTGGAACAACATGCTACACTGGAGCCCACTCTTTGCCTTGCCTGAGCAGAGCCTTTCCAGTTTTCCCCTATGCAGGGCAGAGCAGGATCTAACAGGATGGGACATAATTTTATCTGGGAGTTTTCGGGGCTGCAGTCATCATCATGAGATACCATTTATCAAATGAGTCAACATCCGGAGTTATCACTTAGGCCCTGAGGAAAATTTTGCTTTAAAAAAGATTTATGACAGAGAACATATGATTCGGTTTACAATACACTGTTTTATCTGATAAAAATAAGTGCACAGCAGTTGCCAAGAGAAGAGCAACAAGGAGCAAAAACAATGCAGCAACACTGTTTTCATTTAGTTCACCTTTATGTTTGCTAAATATCTGGAAAGAATTCCCACATACATTTATCCCAAGCATGTAAAATCCCCCTTTGTCATCACTACAGAGCCTTTGCAGGATTTGCCTGAGGTTTCTTAGAGTGCTTTTCCCTCCATTAAATGACAAGGTTTCAACTACTTCTACACGGTTTCAAATTCCAAATGATTAACTGAATAATGAAGCAGTCTGTAATGTCATTTGTGCACATTTTAACTCAGCCAGACAAGTAAAATACAGTGAAATTTCTAAACCAAGCACTTTGTGGGATAATTCAGAACAAAAATATTAGAAGACTTGGGAACAAAAGTGTTAAAAACCCTTTTAGATTTAAATCTAGAGGACTTCCTAGATGGATTTAATTTGTGAAACAGAGAGCAGGTTGCAACTTCAACTAATGAAAGAATATATCTCTTCTGCATGTATTTTGGAGAAACACAACTGAAAGGAGAAGCAATTCTTCCTTAGAAGAGAAGACACCCTAGTTTCAGCAGAGGATTTCCTGGCCAAAAAAAGCTGAACTGAGTCTGCCTGTGTGAGCCATGACTGTAGCAGTTAGTGACTAAAACAGATCATGTCAACAGCTGGCAGTGGTAATGCCATTCAAAGATTTTTATTTATAATCCCTGCATCTAGTATGGTCCAGTGTTCTCTCAATAACAGTAAGAAGAGGTTTTGTAAACAGTCACACTGAAAAATAAAGTTCTGCTGCAATGGATTATTCTCATTGCTTTTTATTTCTGGTCCATTTTACACAGTTTTATTTCACTTTATCTTACAAAGTATGTCATTCTAAAACAAAAGCCTATAAAAATTAGAGAAATTTCACTCACTTGCTGTCTATGGCCTGTCTACATCTTACAAAGACACATGAAAGTTTGACTTTTGAATGTGTCTTGCTAACAAGAATTTAAGGCATTGGCATAGTTGTAATCTGTCCATCATTCCTAAAATGTTCTGCTTGATGTGAAATGCTTTTCCATATTTGCACATCACACAGTGTATGAGACCAAAATTTATGGTTGTTGCTTTCCTGGGAAAGCATTGTTTTATAAGATTAGAACTGAGAAAAATGTGAATCATACCCACTAATTGATGTTGGGTTTAAGCTAATTTGCTAGAATTACTGATTATTAAAACCTTATGTTAGAATTAGAGGTGATCCCAAACTCTCATATCATGAAATAGGAAAATACAATGGTCCAGTCCTGATTTATCTCATTGTAAAGAGCCAGTGAAGTTAAAATTTACTCTGGGTCTGAATTGCCATAAATATTATGCTTCCAAATCTGTATATAACATTATAACTCACCATCAGGAATATTTCTGTTATCTTCTCTAAGGGATCATAGAATCCAATAGGATCATATCTAAGAATCCATAGCTTCCCATTAGCCTGGATTACTGTACTGTAATGAGGTGAAAATTCATTTCACTAACTGAATCACCTGTTCTAAGATGCAGGTAAAAGTACTATCAGAGTATCAGAAAAGTATCAGAGCAATTGAAATAGTATAAACAGAGACCTGAGATACACGACTGTAACTGCTTGAAAAACAAACAGGAAAGAGACAAAAATATAGGATCAGGCTAAAATATTCCAGAACTCAATACAGGACAAACTTTATCGTAAATATTACATTTTTTGTAATTCCTTAATAGAAAATGCATTTGGGCCAGAACAGAATACAGAGCCAACTATGAATTTTGGAGACTAGAACAAATGGTGAAACCATGCACAACTGACACCAGCACAGAACATTTAACACTTATCTAAGTAGTTTACCAAATTAACAAGCGAACATGTCTTTATCTAGATTTGCTTTGTTTTTCACATCGCATACTATTTAAATGGTAATGGTATCCTCCTACCTGCACAATAATAAAAAACCCCCAATAATTAAAGTAACTCAATTCCATAGAATTATATTTACTTCTAAATAAAATTGATTAAATCCTCCTCCCACTTTTTTGTTTCCACTATTAAGCTTTTTCTCTGGGATCCATTCATATATACTGCTCAGACTGCAAATGAGCACGCTAGCCTAGAATGCATTCTTCTTGGCACTGCTGGGGACCATGACAATATGTATAGCCTTTTTGAGACAGACATTCCCTTTAATCATATAATCCCCATTCCTACTATCACTCTGGCCACTCATACACTTCCTAAACTGTGTTATTACTAGATAGTAAATGGAGAAGAGGGGCTTAGCTCAGCATCTCTACGATAATATGCCTGTACAAACATGTCTACCCTTCTGTTCTACATTCATTTTAATATAAGCCCTGTAAATCTATAATGTAGTCAAGACTACAGGAACATTCTCTGATCTGCTTATCAGTTGGCACTGCTTTGACCCCGGTATCATCCCAAAACACTAGGAAAGAAGTAATTTCTGAAGGAACTGGGTGTCCTTGCCTAGAGGCTCAGCATTACTAGGCTGGAGAAGTAATGAGAGTACAGTAACCTTTGTGTTCCACAGTCATTAGGAAGTGGCAGCTTGCTTTTTCAGCAGCAGTGGAATGTAGTCATAGTCTAATTAGAGGTACAAACATTTTGTCTAATTTTTAAAAAATTAATTCCTCATTTACTTCTCTCTGCATCATATCTGTCAAAGTAAGGATGTCAGACACTGTAAGATCACCCATTAAATCTGGAACGCAACTGTACATTTCATTTTGACTGTATCATGCTCAAAATTCACCAGACGGAGCTTCCCTCAATTTAATTTTATGATTCCCTACTGGGTCTGACTGTGATGGAGTTAATTTTCTTTGTGCAGCCTGTATAGTACTGTGTTTAAAGTATGTAACTAAACAGTGTTGATAACACAGCAGTATTTTGGCTATGGCTGAGCAATTCTTGCACAGCATCGTGGATTTCTTTTTCCAGATCTGCATCCTGGTGAGTAGGTTTGGGGTGCACAATAAGTTGAGAGGTGATGCAACCAGGGTAGCTGTCCCTAACTGACTAAAAAAGGGTATTCCATGTCATGTAATATTATGCTCAGGAATTTCTAAGTAATTAAATACAGCAGGGGGAAATTGGGATGGTAGGTATCATTTGGAGACTGGCTGGGCATCAGTCTACTTGTGGGAGGTGAGAAATTATTGCATTTGCATCACCTGTTTTTGTTTCCTTTCTTCTTCTTTGTTTACTAAACTATCTTCATCTCAACCCGCGAGTTTTCTTAGTTTTGCTTTTCCTATTCTTTCCCCTGTCTTGCTGGGGGAGGAGAAAGGGAGTAAGTGGTTGAGTGGTGCTTAGTTGCCTACTAGAGTTAATCCAGAACAGATCATTAAAAGGTTTACACTGTCTGACTTCAGCTGCCAATGGATATGGTTCAGATAGTGAGGCTCATCTAAGCTTTTCTTCTCAGCTTCCCCTATAATCAATTGAGAGGCGCAGGTAAGGACTCGGCTCACTTATTTCAAACAGCTGTTTCAAGGGCTGATGTGCTCTCTTTGTCAGTCCCTCTCCTCTCACTGACTGAAGAGGGAACCTAAGGAGTACCGCAGGTGCTGACAGTAGTGAAGCCAGAGGACCAGCACGGAGTTGGCATAGGTAAATGATTCAGTATTCACTTCAGTACTTGGGCAGGTTTTTGTTCCCCATCTTTGGATTGCTCAGCCAGAAACACGCATGCGGTAATACATATGTGTGTTAACGCATGTGTACTGTGTTTCTTGGACAAGAAGTTCAAAGTCAGAAGTTTGAGGCCAGAACTCCAAAGAGAACTGTCCCACCTTTCCTGTAAGGTTCTTGTACCAAAGCTACCAAAGGGGCTTTCAGTCTCTAGAAGGAAAGAGGAAATCTTTTAAAAAAGAAAACATTTCAGTCTGCTGAGTGAAACAGATTGAAATCAAATGTTTGAAAACAGAGCCTTCCTCTAACCCAGCATATTTTCGCAGCATGAGTCCTTCTCTCCAGCTTTGCTCTTCAGTCCAGCCACTTTCCATAGCTTCTTCCATTGCCACAACTCTTGCAGAAGGTCCCCTGGGGCTTTGGGTGACCTCCCTGATGCAAGCTGGCACGCAGCTGCCCGGAGGAAGCCTGCGGGCTCTGGCGGTGCTGCAGTCTCACTGCGTGCTGAGGCAGCCTCTGCAGCCTGGAGTCTGGATGCCCTTCTCAGCTCTGCTGTCAGAAAAGAGGCAATTGCTCCCTTTGCTTAGTGAATTGAGCCTGAACCTCTGTCATAAGCGTATAGTCTTCTATGTTCATCCAAGGCCATGTCACTTCAGCAAAGTGTAATATCCTGCACACAGTAAAATGCGAACAGGCAAATGAAACAGCCCATCCATGAGGCTCAGACCTGCTATGCATTTTTTCTGAGCCCAGGCAGTAAATCTGACATGCACAGGAGGCACTAAACTTCTGCTGCATGTGCAGAACACATGAGAAGAGGATGTTCAAGGGGTTTAGCCAACACTTCCTGGAACCTGTGCAGTCACACAGCGCCGGGCTGGCTTCACATGGCAATCCACTACGGCGTGCAGGAACAGCGCTTCCAACCAAGGCACGCAGCAGCCTGAAAACTTGGACATATGACTGAGAGAATGCCTAGTGTCTGCAGATGAACAGCAGCCGATAAAATCATGCAAAGGCTACCAGTCAGCCTAGGCACGTATTACATATCCACTTTAAAAGAGATTCAAGGTGAAAACCAAATATGCCCAGGAAAACCTGGACACTGGGTAGGCACGCCCAAGCTGGGTTCTGTGATATCACAGCTCTCTTGCTAGCAGTACCCACGATAGCTCATTGAAATCTTAGAAAGGCTTGTCTACACGAGGTTCAGTCACAGGAGTGACTGTGGTGTAGACAGTCATCTGATTAACGTTATGAAAGGAACAATAGAAAGAGCTGTGTTGCCAAGCACAGTTCTGAGTTGCAAAGGGAAGTAATGGAAACATGAAGTAAAAAATACTATTTTCAAATACTGGAAAGTGCATAGTATGGAATATTTTGGAATTCATTTGTATTTGTTTGGCAGCTTGTTCAATTAGGACAGATAGTATTTGGATTTTGGTTTGTATTTTTTCTTCTTACCACATATTTGGCTTTTAGACATGAAACATCATGAAAGTAAAATTAGAGGAAAAAATTATTTCCATATTCCAAGAACTGTTCTTTGCCTTTTATGTCTCTTTCTTTCCTCTTAAGATTTTGCAACACACCTATGTTAAGATCTCCGTGCTGATTGTGAAGATAAAACTGTCTCCTCGGACTACAAGAGAATATCTCTCTGATATAACTCCTGACTTTTTGGATTGAAAGTGCATACTTAGGAAGAAAATGGGGGACATGCTGAACTTCAAAAGAAAAACTTGGAGAAAAATTACATGAGTAGAAAGAAGTTAAAAAAAACTGTTTACCCTGGGGGTTTCTGGGGTGGCTCTGGTGCTTATTGGTAACCTTCCAGAATGAGAATCTCAAAACCACCCATACAAGGGGCCCAACAAAGCAGTAAATTGAGTACTACAAATTAGTAGTGACAGCTGCCTATCAGTTCCTAAACTTTGAGCTCAGGTTCTAAAATGAATCATCATGATGCATGTGCAAAAGGATCTTTTTCCCTGGAAAATAAAAATCAGGTTGTAAGTATGAGTAAATAATATTCTCTGAAAATGTCATGCTTTTTCAGCTCATTTTTCTGACTCAGATCCCCAAGAGAGTGATGCCATGAGCAGCTCTCTACTTTGTTCTTATACATGGCATTCTGAGCCTTTCAGATATTTTTATTATCAGAGATAATGCTGGTAAAACATGTGAAATCACGGTAAAATTACTGCTCTCAGAATTACTCTATCTGGTACTGTAAAAGAAAATAATTTGCTTTTTTTCTCTTAGAACATAGTTTGTCACCATACGCAGTGCAACTCTTTTAATTGTTCCTGCTTTGATTTCTGTCCTTTAGACAGTTCCCATACTGGAGAGATCCTGGAAATAATTTTGGAGTCAGAAATTCTTTCTGTGTAAAAAATTTGAGACTTCCTGCAGCTGTGGGATATAAGCCAGCAGACAGGAGATTTGGACTTTCTTGCCAACTCCTGCACAGTGCATGGCAGCAGAAAGACCCATAATATCATCAAAGTTTGATGTGGAGGTTTTCCACTTAAGAAACAAGGCAGCAATGAGTGTTAAACACTAGAACAGAAAGAGAAATAAAAATATCATCTGGTTATTCAGGACAGCTATGTACATAGCTTTTTCACACTAATTTCCATGAAGTGGAAACAGTATCAGCCATGGCACCTGGCCCACTTACCCCTCTGGCATGTCTCTTCCTGTTATGCACCCCACAGCCAGGACCTGGACTATACATAAGGGCTTCATCACACTGATGGTACCACCTCAGCATCATGAGCCTTCATGCCAGACAGAAGGGAAAGATGCTCCCAGAACATCTCCTGCCAGAACAACCTCAGGGGAACACAATCCTCTAGAGAAGGGAAAATATACCAACTGGGTCATCATTAATGGCTTATCACTTCTGTTAGCAAGGTAGGAAAAAAGCATACTGGTTAGTATGAGTGAAATTTGAGTTTGGGAAAGTCAAGAAGAGGTTGATGTTAGCTTCAGTGGTGACAGGATTTAACTCCATGTCTTCATTGTCAAATGTAAAAGTTTTTTCAGGCAAATACACTAAAAGCATTGCAAAGATAATATGAACCACTTTGATCCAAATAGCCTCATGGAGGTTTCAGTAGATTTACTCGCTAGTTCCTGCAACATTATTTTAATGGCTGGGAAACCTGGATTTCTCTAGTAAAACTCCCATTAGCAGTTAAACATGAACTGGTAAATTGGCACCATGCTTTTCTTCTTCATCTGGAAATTGTAGCTGAGGTTGTTATTATTTCAGGATTCTCTTCACTACCTGTTACTTTACACATTCTTTCTTTCCCTAAGACATTTATTTTAAATAATAGTATTATTTATTAATAATAAATATTTTAAATAAATTTTAAATTTCAAACATAAATCCAAACTGGACAAAGCCAAGGTCAAGGGTAGTGACATCCCAGCCAGACATATGCGGCAAGCAGTGTATGAGAAGAAGAGTGTTCGTAATTGACAGGTGCAAAAATATATGTGTAAAAGTTAAAAAAAAATATCATCAGTTATTGAACTAGAGTAGTCATCTAACCTTCAGCAGTCATTGCAGTTTCATCATGGACTTTCGACTATGTACCTCAAACTTACGGCTATGGTAAAGTAAATGAGGACCAAACCTCAGTGGCTGTTTCAGTAGGACAGGCACCTTTCCTTTCCGTTAGTGGGACCTGCTCCAGCCACACTGCACCACAGCTCATCCCTGTGGCTGCTGTGCCTTATCCTATGCCATCTACCAGATGCCGTGAGAATAAGCAGAAGCAAACACAAATATTTGTTCCTTGCATCCTAACAAATTTACAGTGTTTAGCTAAGCTTAAAATGCTTAGCCATATGTTTGCCACATGTTTGTTGCTGTGGTTTTGATTTGTCCTAAATAATGTTTTTATCCATCTTGAAGTTCAGAAGTCGATTTAAGGGAGGGGAGGAGACAGAGGTCCAAGGTACCTCATAAGGGACAGATTTCTCACTTCCTCGAGGAAGGAGAAAATGCAGTGAAACAAAAAAATATTCTTGCACTATGGTACAGAAGCTAAACTACTCACAAGATGGGTCTGCTGGGCCTCAGAAGCACTGGTGAATCTTAGCATTTAATGGTTAGTTTTTACCTAAGCACTTTCCTAACACATGCTATTCAGTGCGATACCTTCTGAAGCAAGACAGAGGCTAACTGAACCATGCAGCATCCAAAGACACAGTACCAGAATACTTTGGTCAATAGCTGTCTAGTGTCTGCTACATCTACTTAACAGCATCTACTGCTCCTTGCTGGCACTTAGGTATTATAGTCAACAGTGGTCTAGTCGATACAGTCCATAAGGTTTTACTCCACTGCCCAAACACAGGCTTCTTCATTAGAAATGTGCTGGGGTGTCCAGGGACATACACAGGCTTGGCAAATATGTTACAGGACCCTTGCTGAGGGTCAGACAGAATGCTTTGGGGTATTAAAAAGCCCATGTACAAGCAGCTGTATGGATGTTGATGAAGTCTGGAAACTTATTCAGCTGACTATTGCCAAGTGTCTGCTATAGGGTCACGTTAATTACTCCATATGGGTTCCATTGGTTTTTATTGACTGGAGTGCCAGTGAGCATTGAGACATTAGTTTATATACAGAAATCTGAATAAAGCTGGAGCTGAATCCCACTCTCACTGAACGTAGTCCAGAATTATTTACTTAGATCTTTCTTGATCTTAACTCCGCTATATTGCCATGGATGGGGATCCTCTCATATACTTAGAAAATAGAGGCTAGATTTCAGTTTTACAGTCCTGAGCTTTTGGTCCCTTAGATATGGAGTATCTAAGTATTTGTTTACACCTTACATTGACTAAAAGCAGAGCTAGCCTTGGTTCCAAACACCATATTCAACCTCTTTCATTTGGGAAAAATCAGATCTCTAAATAGCCACATCTGCTTTGAGCACATGTCCACAAATGGGTTTCAGCCTCCATGCCCGCATGCCACAGGCTGGATTCCTCTGGCCAGGACGTGTGCCCAGGCTCTGCGTGCAAGCTCAGCACTTCCCTGCTGAGGGAACGCTGGCTGCCATGATCAAACCTCTGCTCCATTCCCCTTGCTGTCTGAGCTATACCCTGACATCTCCTTCTATGTAATTAACTTTCCCAACTAAAGTGTTAGCCAGCTGCAGAATTTTTACCCAATGACACATTTACCACACTGCCAAAAATGTTTTGTTTTTTCCTTCTTTGTTTTGTTTTGCTTTCTGTTGTTTCTGTGTAACAAAGACAGCCAAACACGTTAGCCTTTCTTTAGGGATTCCCGTATTCTGGGCAACTGTACCATATGCAAATCTTTCTCAGAAGGAATTCTCAAGACCAAGCAACCTCAATTACACATGTTTTTACTTGATGGCTGTGCAAGACCAACTTTCCAGCTTTTGGTGTTCCTGGCCCATGGCCATGGTCCATATTCCTCCAAAACTGCTCTCCTCAGCTGTGGGTTATACAGCTAGTTTAGACAGTCTTACACTCCCCTGCCACAGGCAATTTTTGCAGCATTGTTTAAAAATCTCCCTAGCACAGACATTGATAACACAAACAGTTGGGAATCAGATGCGTAGATTTACAGAGAAGCATCAAGGCAGATGATTCTATCAGCAGAGCTCTGCAGCTGTCTTTTTATTTAGTTTCCAGGCTTCAGTTGCCTTAGATGAACTAACTGCTTCTAAATCCCCCAAAGTGACATGCATGCATGAACAAAGCAGTCTAAGGTACTTTCTTTTATTCTAGATCTTTGGGAGGTGTTGGTAAACACATAGGTGAACAAGCAGGCAGGCAGTGACCTGAAGGCTGTGGCAAAACCAGATCTGAATGACAAGGGATTCATACCCATCATCCCCTCCATGGCATCTTTCACATGGAACAGAACCCACAAATACAATTTGTCTAAAGGTTCTGACTTCAAATTTGTGAAATGCATGATTACCTGAAGTGTAACATATTTAAGGGCAATGTATGGGTAGGTATTGCACTTACTACACAAATACTTGGTATAAACAACATTTTCCAACAAACATTTTTAAAAGAGAAATGAACACTTCATTTGAGAAGATACATATTCACACTTGTGTTCTTTGCCAACTACAAGATAAACTTAGACAATATGAGTAACATCTGTAAGTACCTGGTACGCTTTAGTCATTGCCAGTGGCTTACATATATATAACAATGCAAGACAGAGAAAAAGCTACAGTGCACAAGACAGAATTTTTACAGTGTTTTACAGGACATAATTTTTATCACAAACAGCAATTTTTAAACCTGCAACAAGCATTTGAAAAAACATGCAATGAATCTTTGCATGCATCTTACACAGGAATTAGAAACAGCAAAAGGAACTACGTAGCAAATTACAGTGCAACTTCGAATGTGGAAAATCCTGCCTTGAGTCAGAAGGGGGTTAGGTTCAGACACAGATTTTCTTAGTTCTTGCACATGGCTGAAAATCATGAAATTATTTCTTGACCAATCATGAAATCTTTCTTTATGGCTGAAATCATAAGAAGTTTTTAGCTGTGAGCATTCCACACACATCAGGGCAGAAATTTTTTTTTAGAGTTAGGGTAGGCATTTTTCAAACTGTTTTTAAGGGCTGATGCAGAGATTTGGAAACAGCAAGTAATTTTGCACTTTACAAGATCAAGTCTGATTTATTCCTTAGAGTCAGGAAATTTCCCCCCTATGAAACAGAAGCTGGCATCACAGACCAGGGAACACTTAGGGGCAATGATTGTGCCCTGGGCAATTTAGCACACAGCATAATTGAATGCATTGCTGGGCACTGTGACACTCTTTCTGTTTATGCAGACTTGGCTGGGAAAACATTTAAAATTTGTCTCTCAATTCATCTTTCACTCTCAGTGAAGTTCAGCTATGTAAAAATGGCTTTGTTCTAGTTAAGATACCTGCTCCTTCCCTCTAATTGGCATCTGCTCTTCTAACCTCAATGCTTAAAAATAAAAATTTCTCTTCTCTATTCCAGGCCACGCTGTACAATCTCTTCAGGACAATTTTACAGAAATTGTGATTCCAGAATCTTTATTGCTAACCCTGGAGCCAGAAATGGCTCAGACAGTCTTTTACATTTTGTGATGAGTTTTGCAAAGTTCTTAGCTAGTTAAAAGAGAAAAACTTCCAGTTGTGATCTGAGCAGACTTTATGTGAACTCATGAAAGACAATAAACATATCCACAGTTTAAAGACAGTCTCAGACAGAATATTCAAACCATTGTAAACTCCTGCTGCCATAAAATTCTTAAGCTTTTTGAAAGGACACTTCTGGTCTTTTATCATTAATGTCCACACAGAACCTTTTTTCAGAACTTAAATAACAGTATTTTTTGCCAAATGAATATAAAATAGGCTGAAACCTGCAATGCACTTATCCTTCTCTTACTTGAAATGTCACTTGTTATGTCAAGAGGCTACAGAATGCTTGTAGTAATCATGCAACCACCTCTGTGATGTTAGCAGCAGTCCAGAGAAAAAGACAGATGGCAAAACGCTCCTCTTAGTAGTGTTTGTACAAATCTGGTCATCCAGATTATAGTCTAGTAGAGCTAATTCAGTTTACTTAAGTATTTCCAAAATTGCCTGTAAATCTTTATTAAGACCTCCCCAGGTTTGTCTCTCTTCCAACCTTGCAGCTAGTTCTAACTTCCAAGCCCAAGCTACTTCTAAAAGACTCTCAGTGGAACCTGATTTTCTTTTCATTACTCAGAAGGCCTCATTTACATGGCATCCCTGCTAACGAATTGATAATCTCCATTTTAATGAAGTGCAGAAGTGCTTCTTACTGAGGAGATAATATTCTGTTGATAGATTTATAGTCACTGAAGAAAACCATACACTGTCCACTGCAAAGCCACCCACAAAATTCCAGATGCTTAATCATTTCTTTAAAACAACAAAGGAAAGCCAGGTGACTTGTTTTTTCTTGAGCAGCAAATTTACTTCTTAAGGTTCCTAAGGTGAAATCCACCCTGGTATAATGGGATATACATCAGGCATATATGCTAGTCCTGCTTAAGTCCCACTTGTATATGAGAACATATGTGACTTTTATTTGTTGCACAACCCTTAAGCAGTCCACCAAAAGTAAGCAATGAGTAGGGATTATAGATTATGATCTCTGTCCTAATTTGGGCAAAAATTCCGAGAGTAGGTACTGAGGGTTTTTTCCCTCTCTTGAAATCTGTGGCTACTCCTTATGCCTGATCCCAGTACATTATTTCAGGCTTCAGTCAAATTCTTTCTTCTTCCTAACCTTCCCCACATCTACCTGGTTTGTAAATTGGCCTCACTCTATATACATGCAGCAGGGCAGTCACTGCTAGTAAAATTCATTTGGTTAGTTGCAACCTTGAAAGCTGCAAGCCTACTTTGAAATTAATAACATTGAAGTTTTCTCATAGCTGATCTGATTTGACCACGTAGCTTAGAAGCACAGTCTGAATAACCAAGGTACAATATATCTCTAACAGATTCCCACACTGGGTTACTCACTCCACAAATTAAGTGTGCTCCAGTAAAGATATAAATTAGTTTATTTTTATCAGATTTAAAAAAGTGAAAATAGCATAGGTGTTTTTCTAGGCTTGTCCTAAGTGTAAACAAAAATCTTTCTGGCACATTAAATATTGAGGAGTGCACCTAAGATATGTCACAGGGATAAGGTTCAATGGAAAACCAGAGCACAAGCACACATGAGAGAAAGAAAAAAATTCAGAAAAAAATGCATTTGTTTAATACTTACCTGTTGAGCCCTGCTCCCACAGTTAGGACCAAATGCTTTTGGCACAATAGGCTAAAGCTAAAATCCATGCTGTAGTTACTATTGTTTTGTTTGGGGTTTGGGGTTTTTTTACAAAATCTTTCTATGCACATTAAAGAAATCATGCAACTCCTTTACTAAATTGCATATCTATAGTGAAGTAGATTAAAGTATAGACTCATAGAGAACAGAGATGATAACTAATACAATTTTTGTTTGTTTTTCATGTTTTTCAAAACTTGCCTGAATTGTTTTGATGCTACCTTGTACAACAGAGCGAGCTTTTTTCCCAAGAGGTCATTTGTAAGTTTTAGTGTAAAAAAGAAAGACAATGTCATTGCAGTAACCAAGACAGTAGGGGGTGTCTGGGGGTGGGGGGTGTGTGTGTAAGTGCAAAATCCTGTCTCTATAGAGGTTTTCAGTGGAGAATAATTTAGGTTTTCTTTAGTAAATTTCATGTCAGCTAGAATTTTGAACTTTATTCCAGTGATGACTAACTCACTCTTTAAAGTTTATTTAAGATTTTATTTGTTTTGAAGGATGGACTTGGAAACTGGCAAGACACTTTTCAATCTAATGTTGCAGCTAAACTAGAAGGATGATGATGGGCACTATTTTATCATCTCTGCAGTTTTCCGTATTTTTACTTTCACTTTCTCTAAGTATCAAACACTTACATTGACTTGGTGTGAAGCACGGATACTCTTTAGCTGGTAGTAATAAAACAGTAAGAATGGACACTACACTCATCTGGGCACATCTGACTCCCTGATCCAAAACCCCAGGTGACTAGGTGGTAGCTGACAGCATGAAACCAGAACAAGATTTGAGCTCAGCCTCAGTGGGTCTTCAGAGAAACACCACCTCTGTTTGGAAGTTTAAAGGAAGACAAAAAAGTGGAAGAAGGACAGACAGGTCTGCCACTTCAGGGAGGAACACATGGCTCTACTGGTTTCAAGGACAGCAGACAGGACATGCTGGTTTTTGTCTGTCCTGTGGACTGAAATCTCACTGGGGCTTGCTTCTGGAGTGCATGTACTGCCTTGGTTTCATCCAAAAAGCACCAGGTTCCCACACTCCAGGACAAATCTGCAGCAAGAACCACAACATGGATAGTGGGAGCGATTAGGAGATTCTCCAGAAAAGCACACTCCTGATCTCGCCTAAGACACTAACATAGGCCAGTCTGAGTTCATTTCCTAGTGCTTTGACTTACACCTTGGAAAGTTCAGCAGATGGAGTTCCAGCAGCACTACAGGCAGAAGGAAATAAAATGATCTTCTAAACCAATTGTCCTTCTCTCCTTCACTCACTGAAGCTGTGCAGGGAAGGTTAAGAGGGGAAATAGGCATTATTCCACTCCTCTCTGTCAGTTACATATTAGAGAGAAAAAACTATTGTAGCTGGACCGAGGGTTGGTTCCAGCAGTAAACAGTTTCTCAAGGGATCTTCAGGAATTGATACAGTTATAAAACTATGGTCTCTACCTAGTTAACTTGTTCCTTCTATCTGACCAGAGAGACAGTTCCTTCAGTTCACCTTCACCACCCTCTTACTTTCATCTCTCTGCATTTGCGTTATGTAATACCGTTTTTTTCTCTTACCCACCACTGCTCTAGCTCACATTTGATATACTGTCAAAGATACAGCAAATAATCTCTAGCCCATACAACTATAATACACAGGTGGATAAAAATGGCAATAATAATAATAATAATAATAATAATAAAAGTGATTTTGAAACAACAGATTTTTAAATCTTCATGTGTGTTATACATTTCTCCCCTTTCCTGACCCTGCTTGTTTCTGTTGCAGAACCTTTGAAGAGAAGGCTGTCTTTTGTCCTGTGCTTACAGAGTGGACCCTAATGATCACTGGAACCTCCAAGGAATACTGCATTGCAATCAACAAACAAAACAATAATGCACAAAAAGAGAAGAATGTGTCTATCAGATAGAAGGAAGTAGTTCTTTTATCACTATTGCATAAATGTAATCAGATTTGACCAAAATTTTTCAAGTTTTCATTGCCAAGGAAGCTTGGGTAGATCATTTTGACCCAGACAAAACAATTACAGAATTGTCTGAACTATAAATATTCCTGTTTCCTTCTTCAACCTTGGCTTGCATTTCTTTCTCCTCTACTTAAGCAATACTATTTCATTTTGAAAGGTTCAAGGGAAGTGAATCAAAAAATTAGTAGATAAAACAAATACAAGACAGATACATAACAGAACTCCACTATGGTTGGTCTAACCCTCACTAGTCATGAGAAAAGAGTTCTGGGGTCTTACAGGGGTTATACCCCTTGGGTAGATTTCCAAAGATTATGAAGATTGGGACTATAGCCTTGACATGAATTAATGGACACTGTTGTGCAATCCTCTCACAGTGCAATGTGTTTGTATGCTTATGAAGCAACTTGGGAGGTTAATGAGTACAAGTGCATAATACACATTCTCCACATAATTTTAATCCCTTTGACACAAGAAGATGATGCAAAAAAAAAGCTAGCATATCCTGATAAATGGCAGCAGAGAATTTTAGAAGGCAAGAACATACTGTTCCAGAGTCCCCCAGCAACCCAGAGGTGCCATTCTTCTCTTTACACCCAGTGCTGAAGACTGGTTAAGTTACAAGGTATATCTATCTGCACAGGGAAACCATTCCTCCCCTTTCCAGAAAGTTTATTAAAGCACATATGAAGTGCTTGCTCCATCTGTCAGATCCTCAGGGCATCCTCTTGCAAAAACTCTCAATCTAGATGATAACTATCCAAATCCCACTGTTCTTGGAAATAAATCTTATTTTATGATCAAGTTCTCCAAGTGTCAACCTCTGTTCTAGTACAGATATATATAGATATATAGAGATATATATATATATACAGAATATCCGAGGTTGAACACTGTGGAATCAGCAAGGTAATCTTTGTAATCCCTTTTATTTATTTATTTATTTGTTTGTTTGTTTGTTTGATAAGCAAATGAGACCTAGGCTAAAGAGCGTGGTAAATTTGACAAAGGAACTCTGGCAAACAGAAACATTTCCCTGTCGGCATAGTAAAAAGTGCAACTGAAACTGGGTTTGTGACCTCAGAAGTCACTAAAAAAATCTTTTATTTGTTCCACATCTGTTGCGCGTGTGTTTTTACGTGCTTTTTCAGAAACCAAATTAACCCATGGAGAATGCTGAGCAAACTATACTAATTTCAATACTTATATTTCAGCTATAGTTCAGTCTGAAAAAAAGCTGGATTAAATTCCTCAGAATGAGCAATAGGTAATCTCTGAAAGAAATAATCAAGGTGACAAATACCAGATTGAGAGAAACAATTAAAGGATGTGGTGGGACTAATGGTAACCAGCTGAATCTGTCAGCACTGTTACCCAGCTGCAAAAAAAAAACAACCCAAAAAAAAACAACCCAAAACAAATCATGACTGCATACTATATAGGAATTCAGCCTGCAAAATAAACAAAGTTGTTCTGCTTTCTGCTGCACTGTGTAGACATTGTAGACATTGCTCAACTGAGTGCTATGTAATGGGTAGGGCTCTGCACTTCAAGAAAGATGTGAACTAGGTGTAGACAGATGAAAACTGATCAAGTGCCTTGAAAATGGGAATTAAACTGAGATTGGCAGAAAATAGGGAAGACATAACTGTCCTAAATGGCTTGTACAAAGAGTCATTAAAAGAAAGTCTTTTTCCCAAGGTCCACAGTGGGAATCACCTAACAGAACTGATATGAATGCAGTTAGTCCTGCCTTGGATGTGACAACACATTTTTCTACCCAAACATGGACTAGAAATGACCACTGAATTCTTTTCCATTCATTCAATTATGATTTATGTGCCTATACAATAATGAGCAAACCTATATAATGTTTCATTCCAATTGTAAATTCTTCTGTCCCTTTTCTTCTTTTTCAATGCCCTAACTTCCATCCATATTGTCTTCATATAAATATTATAAAATTACACTATTTTAAAATGAAATTTAATATAATAATATGGGCACATCTATATCTACTTCATGTAAAGCTCACAAATGTGTGAAATACCTGAAAATACATCTATTGACCTGAAAAACAAAGCCATGTGTGGTTGTGCATTTCTGAGTTTTGCAAGCATGTGTAGTTGATTCCACTTTTCATTTAAACTAGTTCTACATGAAAAAAAAAGTGCCTTTTGTCTGCATCCTTGACTTTGGGCATCTAGTAGGTGATGTAAAATATTTCCTAACTACTGTTATCCACTTATTTCTCAATATAATCAAAAGCAGGTATTTGATGACACTTTTCCCTAGCAGGTGTCTCTGAGTCTTCCCACCATCCCACCCCTACCTGCAGAGCTCTTTGGTTACAGGCTCATAATCTGAGGCCATATTGTTTATCTGCCAATTCTTATATTAAGCATTTTTCGTGCCATTTCAAAAGAACGCTATAAATTATGCTGAAACTTCATGTTAAACTGTAAGTATCACTTATAGGTAGGGACTATTTCACAGAAAGTAGACACAGCAAAAGTGTCCTAGGCCACATGTTGTGTGATCATTTATTTAATACGCACTAACATAGCAATGTAAATACATATGCCTTCAAAATTAACCATATTTTGCACTGGGAATAGGTTATTGCAAAGACTTTTTGCACTCTTGAGAACACAGTGTGATCACTGATCTGCAACTGTACCTGATTGCTGTGGAGTCCTTGTTTCATGCACAACTCTTTCCAAAGGTGTGCAGGGGTGCTCAGTGGTCCTTCCATCCATGCAAACAGAGCTGCTGTGCTGAGGTTTCTGAGTCTGCATCAGTAAGAGTAGAGGTGAGTGGTGTGAAAGTGGTGGTGGTAATTTATTAATTATAAAATAAAACTCTGGTGTTTCTCTATGACAGAACTTCTTGAAAGAAAAGGATGAAGCCTCCACCAGATTGGCCTGCATCATTGTCATAACTCATCTGAAAAAGCCAAAGGTTGTTTCTAGTGGGATGCCAGCAAAGCTGAAGCTTCATTTTGATGCAGCCTGTCCCAGTTAATCCCCTAGTGAAGAAGAAGCAGAAATTCATGAAGTGGATAGACTGCTGTGTCCTGCTGGAAGGCAAAGCTTGGTATTGAAACAGCACAGGGGAAAAACAGCCCTAGAGAACAGATACAGCTTCTGGCTCTAAGTCATATGCGGGATTACTCATCCGAATTTCTGGTTTCTGATAAAGTGAATGTGAATGGATTTGTAACTGATCTCTATGGTTTGCAAAAACCTTTCAACACAGTCTTTTCAGCTCTGAACGACCTGGTTTGGCAGGCAGGACTGCTTTTGTGTTTCACTGAAAGACCACCAAACTTCATAACCTGGTGTGAACCACAAAAGATGTAAAATTTTGCAAAACAGTTAGCCCTGCCAAGACTTCTGGATTGGAGAAGTTCAGAATAATGGTGGGGTGCATCTGACTAACAAGTTTCTCAGGGCCTTGTGTGGCCCCCCTCCTTCCCTACCAGGGGTTCAGACGGCGGCAGGCAGGGCATTCACCAGCAGCAGGAGCTGCTGTGGTGAGGGAACAGCTGCAAAACACCCCAGCCAGGGCTGGACCCCTTTTCCTTGGAAGCTGGCTCAGATGAGGCTCCCATCCTCAGCCTTGCCATGTTTTCCTGCAGCCATACCTGACGCTGCTTCCTCTCACCAGGCCCAAATCCTGACACCAACACACAGGCCCATGGTCCTGCCCAGACTCGACCCACCCCTGTCCCCACGGAGGTGCTCGATGCCTGGGCCTGGGACTGCCCCAGTGTCCCCCTGGCTGCCCAGCTCCTGTTTGGGGCCAGGGTGGGCAGTGGCCACTGAGCCCTGACCCAGGGGGTCACCATGGGCAGCCCCCCATGCACCCAGGGAGCCCCAGGTCTGTGAGCCCTGGCACTGGGCACAGCACCCAGCCTCCTGCTCCCCAGCCCAGCTCAGGGTAGGACAGGGGCAGTGGTTATTGCTGAGGTATTAGAGGCAGGAGTAAGGACCGACAAACAGCAGCGGTCATGGAGAAACTGGAGGCTGACCACCTAAATCCTCCATGCTAAATGTCAGCACTTCTTTCTCTTGTCTCAATGCAGAGACTTCTTCAAATCACTGTGCACACAAAATAAAACCCACAAACATTACAAGTCAAGGAAAAGCCACTGGGTGATTGCAGGTAACATCTAAGTTTACTGGTGATTAGAGAACCAGATGGCCCCTTTCAATAACACTCCTTTTTACTGATGTCTCTGTTAAGTGACATGTAAATTTTGTTTGCTTAACTTTACAGTACCCTTTAAAATCACCATACTATCACAAAAACAGAAGTCAAAGATTTGGACCAGAAGCATTAGGACTGCAATACAACCATTACTTTCACAACATGGAACTTAGCTTTCAAACAGTCTCACTTTTCTGAACAAATCTAGCTCAAAAGATTTTGAGGACAGTACCATTAAAAAATACATCCCTTTCATCACATTGCACAACAGCTTAGCTACCAGTAAAAATGAAAATAAGATACTGAACACATTGGCATTGTTTATGGGACTTAAGACACTGAAAGTAAACTCATTATCATAGTCTTGGCCTTAATAAACATTTGTTGTGTATTAAAAATAAAAACCCCAAACAACTAATATCAGTATACATCCAGAAGGAAGAATCACATTAAAGCATTCTTATAGGTAAATTTGTCTCATTATTTGTTTTACAAGCTTTAGGGACAGGATTTTTGAAGCTCTTCCTTAGTATGCTTTTAAAGTGAGACTATAGCTCATCCTTCCTGCAGGGCTCCCCTGCTTTTCAAGACCTCATCATCTTCTGCTTGTACATAATGGAGCTATTTAACTGTGGCAGTAGGGGATCTAATGAAACGTTGCCACAGTATTTCTTCAAGGATTCTTTTGGCTTCTTGTGTCATTTATCCCTTTAAAAATCGTAGTGTTTACTTTGGACTGTTTGGCTGGAATTGCTCCTTGGTGTTTGATTGATTTAATGAAAAGAAGGACAGGCCGCCAGTGCCCCTTGGCCCCATTCAAAACCAGAAATGTTTCTCTGAGGATGGTAGCCTACACTCACTCTAGGCGCTGCTCCAGGTTTCCTCTGAGGAGCAGCTCTTTGATAACACATAATCCATGTGGAGAAGTCCTGTTAACATCACCACAATTGGCTTCCCTTGGCATGCTGATAGTAGGAGATGCAAATCAAGGAGACATGAAAGGCACAGGAGGATGCATGAAGGAATGTTCTTCTGCAAGCTGCAGGTCAAATGTCTTGTTTCTCCTTCAGAGTGAGAAATGGAGTTCTTCAAAGCTGAGCTAGAGAACTGAGGTAGACAGCCCTGTAGAGGAATGCAGGCAGTGGGTTGATCAGCATTGATAACATGCAGCTGTGGCCTTGCCTCAGAGGCAGTGGGTTGATTGACATGGGCAATGTGCAGCTGTAGCTGTTCCGGCTAAGTGGTTAAATAGCCCTGAGGATTGCTAAAGAGGGGGTTTAATGGAGGTGGAGTAGTGTGGTCTTATCTCTGGAGGCAGGAGAAACAGCACAAACAGTAGAATCTGATGGTAAAAGCCTTGTTGCAGCCTGCTGGTTTGGTTGTGCTGCAACAATTGGTGCCCCATATGAGGCTGAGTTGGACTCTGACTACAATGCAGCCTCAAAGCAGCTGGCACTCCAGCTGAACTGCTGTTATTTGTTTGGTGACAACAAATTGTTCTCAGCTAAGATCTTCAGAAAACAGTATGTATTTGGAGAGGTAGGACAGTGTTGCTGCTACTGCTGCAAAATACCAAGAATTCTCATCTCCCCACTCTGCAGTGGGAGCTGAGAGCTCTCAGCACTTTGTTGGCAGTGATCATCACCTCATGACTGGGTCTATAGACAATTAAGTCTTTCAGATATTTCCACACAGAAGTAGCGAAGAGTTGCAAACATGAGGTTCTGATTCTTACTACTGGCATGAAGTACGACTTCTGAAACATTTATTTCCACTTCAAGTATTTGTATGTATGTGTACTCCATTGATATGTGGACACAGTGTGGGGTTGAAATTTGAAGTCTTTGGCCAGCAGTATCTGCTGGGGACAGTCCTTCTTGCATGTCTACCTGCTCTGATGCCAAAAGTGTAAGGGGCAGTTCTGCTATAACAGCACAGTGTCTTCTCAGCATTAGAGAACTGCACAACCACAGAACGGTCAGAGTTGGAAGGGACCTCTCGAGATCATCTAGTCCAACTTGGAGCAGGTTGCACAGAATTGCATCCAGGCAGGTTTTGATTGTCTCCAGAGAAGTAGACTCCACAACCTCTCTGGGAAGCCTGTTCCGGTGCTCCCAAAGTTTTTCTTTGTATTCAGATGCATTACTGAAGAGCCTAGCCCCTTCCTCTTGACACTTGCCCCAGAGATATTTGTGTATGTTGATGAGACCCCCTCTCAGCTGTCTTTTCTCCAGGCTAAACAGGCCCAGCTCTCTCAGCCTTTCCTCATAAGGGAGATGCTCCAGTCTGCTGATCATCTTCACAGCCCTCCACTGGACCATCTCTAGCTCTCCATTAATTCCCTGTCTCTCTTGAACTAAGGACCCCAGGCAAGTCAACCCCTAGCCTGTACTGGTGCATGGGGTTATTCCTTCCTAGGTGCAGGACCCTACACTTGCCTTTGCATCGCAAACATCACAAGGTTCCTCTCTGTCCAACTTTCTAGCCTGTCCAGGTCTTGCTAAATGGTAATGCAGCCTTCTGGTGAGTTGGCCACTCCTCTCAGCTTGGTATAATCAGCAAACTTTCTGAGGACACACTCTGTCCCTTCAACCAGGTCACTGACAAATAAGTTGAACAGGATTAAACCCAGCTATCACCCATGGGGAACACCGCTAGCTACAGGCCTCCAGCCAGGCTCTGTGCCACTGATCACAACCCTCTGACCTCTGCCATGCAGCCAGTTCTCAGTCTATCTCACTGCCCACTCATCTACCCCACACTTCATGAGCTCACCTATGAGGATGTTACAGGACACAGTGTAAAAATCCTTGCTGAAGTCAAGGTGTACAACATCCACTGCTCTCCCCTCATCTACCCAGCCAGTCATTCCATCATAGAAGGCTACAGGGTTGGTCAGGTGTGATTTCCCCTTGGCGAATCCATGTTGACTACATCTGATGACCTTCTTTTCTCTACATGCTTGAAGACCTCCAGGATGAGCTGTTCCATCACCTTTGTAGGGATATAGGTGAGGCACAAACTTCATTCTTCTGTTTGAGCTTTGCCAGAAGGTCCTTCCTCATCCATGCAGGTCTCCTGCCCCCTTTACATCTTTTCTTACTCATAGGGATGCACCTATCTTGAGCTTGGAGAAAGGGGTGCCTAAATATTAGCTAGCTCTCTTGGACCCCCATACCTTCTAGTCCCCTGACCTGTGGAATTCCTCCAAATAGGTCCTTGAAGAGGCCAAACTTAGCTCTCCTGAAGTCCAGGACTGCAACCTTACTTATTGCCCTGCTTCCTCCATGCAGTATCCTGAACTCCACCATCTCATGTTCACTGCAGCCAAGGCTGCCCCCAGCGTTCACATCCCCAACCAGTCCTTCCTTATTTGTGAGTACAAGGTTCAGGACCACACCTCACCTTCTTGGCTCCTCTACCACTTGCCTCAAAATGTTATCATCAATGCTCTGCAGGAGCCTCCTAGGCTGTGTGTGCCGAGCTGTGTTGTCTTTGCAGCAGCTATCAGGGTGGTTGGAGTCCCCCATAAGAACCAGGACTGTGATCATGAGGCTGCATCCAATTGTCTGTAGCCAGAAGCTGATGCGCATTATACATCCCTTTCT
>JAVJGJ010000059.1:37230782-37303355 GCA_035590215.1 Microhierax caerulescens | reverse complement strand
CACAGCTCTGAAACCACCATCTACCTCCGCCTCGGACCTCTGATACCGGCAGCCTTTTCCTGCAGCTCAGCCACCTGTTGTACAAGACCGCCAGCCCACGCACACCTGGGCCAGGCACTTACTTTCCCCAGGAGAAGGGTCGGGGCGCTCACATTAGACCCACCACCTGGCCTGTCTCCTTCCTCACCAGCTCTGTCTGGGTGGAAGCACCACACACCACGGGGGCTTTAACTCTGAGGTGAGCGCCCACCACCCTGCAGGGACTTCAGTCGCTTCCCTGGGCTGAGGACCTACCAGCAGGTCGGAGGCCCTCTCACACAAGCGCCACCCTGGCTGCCGTGCCATGCCCTGTTGGTAGTGCCTCTGTTGGTCACAGTGCTCCCCAGAGTCATGGAAATATCCTGCAGTTGCTCCTGGCAGCACTCAAGCCACGTCATCCTCACTCACGAGAGCTGCCAGCTCCTGACAGGGTTCTGAGCTCTTGCTTGGGTTTCCCCAGCTCTGAACCCCCCATCCACTTCAACCTAGCCCTCAGCCACAGGCCTCACCATCACCAGCACTGCATGCCTTGCTGACATCCATATTCTCCAAGTGTAATGATTTGTACTATGCTCAATAGATGCAGCAGTGTTAGCTTAACAGTGCTAATTGGGTAGCTGTTCCCTGAAAGTTCTTTAATCAGATTTAGTTTGGAGTCAGAAAGCAAATGAACTCCCTTTGTGATAGGGTGTTCTACACAGGGATTACTGGATTAAAATACTGCTCATCTTTTAAGAAAGAATTACTTCTTACTTAAAGAAAATACTTCTTTAGAAAGAAAGATTTCAGAAACAGCAAGAAGCAATTAAAGATGTTGTTTTCCTTTTTCATTTTTCCTATGCCCTTCCATATTCCAGACAGTTACCCCCATCTGAAATCCCACAGTTTAAAGCAGAAGTTCCTCTAGAGTTCTTTGTTCTCAGGATTCATCCTCACTCCTCCTGGTTCAGCGAGCTCTGCTCACCCTCACCACTGAAGGGAATATCATTCTCAAAGGGTGTGGTTTGAGGACAGCAGTAACTGAACATGCAATCTAGGTGAAGCAGGTAACTTTAATCAACTTTTGTTAAAGAAATCTAATTGGTTTATTCAATCTCGTACCAAAGGAACTCTGCAAACAGAAGCATGGACTTCAGGACATGAAAGAGGCTTCTTCAGGATCTGTAGCAATGTCCTTACCTAATTATCCCTGTGGAGACTGCAGTGACTGCTAACATTGCTTACGGAGCCCAGTGGCTTTGTTAAGTTCAGTAATATGAAGGGCATCAACAGTGTTTATATTTACTTCATGAACTCCATCCTGGTCCAGAACGGAGTTCACAGCACTGAGTAGGATCATAGTGGCAAAGGACATCCAGGTTTTGTAAGAGCCAGTCATTCCTGCCCTCAAATGAGCTGACTGCTCCTCCAGTACACCTCCAACAGGGACAACCTGATACAGACAAGTGGAAAAGAAACCAACTGTTCAAACAGAAAACAGGTGGCAGAAAAATTGAGAAGCACTCTATAGAAAAGCACCTGTACGTCAGAGGTGAGCACAAACTAAACTTTTTAAAAATAAAAATGTCATGATGGATGTTTATAAACTGGAGCATACTTTTGCAAGACAGGATGCAATCCTGCTCTGCTCATAATCAGATTTGAGTCCCATGATGTAAAAAACACAGGACACTTGAAAACAGTCCAGTGGAAAACAAGAAGACTATTTTTGGCCCTTTAATGTGTTACTTATGAGAAAAGATTGATATTGGCTTGCCTGGGAGGAAGGGATTTAGAAAATAATTAGGTCTTCAAATACGTAAGAAGTTGCCACAGAGTTTGACAATGAAGTGTTTTCTGTGTTCACTGTGGATAAGACAAGAAGTAATAGGCTCAAAAAGCAGCAAGACATACTTTATGAATTAGAGAAATTCCTCTGTAAGTGTAGTTAAGCAGAATATCTAGGACAGATTTTGCTGAGATTTTTATTCTGAAGAACAAAGCAAGAACATCATCTGTCAGGAGTAGGTTAGGTAGAGGTTGCTCTGCCTTGAGGAGAAATCATGGATCAGGACCATGGATCTTTCCTATTCTGTAGCAATGATTTAATATAGTATAAAAAGAGCTGAGGCCCACACCTTAGAGAGGTCTTCACACATGCAAAAAAAAAATTTAAAAATCTATTATTCATTTTTTCATCTTCAATTTTTATTTTACTATTCTAAATTTCAGATTAAGCCACTTTTTCTTTGGTTTTCTCACAGTTTGCAAGATTTTTGTCCTCACTTATATGAGCCTGTTCTGTCTAATTCCCCTCACTCTCCACCTTGCTCAGAGCTACTTTTTCTCCATGTGGTTTGGTGTGTATCACGTAGCACATTGCCACCAGGACAGTCTTTTCCCTGCTTGACTTCTGTGCTTTGTGTGTGTTCCTCAACATCTGAGATCTCATCGTCAAAACTCTCTACCATGTTTATGTCTTCTCCAGTATTAAAACTATTTTTCAAAATAAATGTAGTTCATTATCCTGTCAGTGGCTAAGTTTCATAAGCCATATCTCTGAATCACCTTTCCTTATAGTAGGAAAAATCCCAGACAGTATATTAGGAGTCACAAAGCATGGGTGTTACGTCTGAACAGTCCTTGAACAGTGGAGTCTTCAGATCCAGGGCATTATTTCAGTCCCAACTACAATTACAGTAAAAGACCAGTCAGGGGAATAGTAACAGAAGTATATAAAAAGAGAAAATAGGAAACAAGCTCAGCTTCTTTGTGCTTATTTCCTTTATATAGAATGAGACGAATGAAGGGAAGAGTCATTGCATACTTTAGGAATTCATGTACCATTCAGGCATAATAAGTGCTAATCTGGGATAATAAAGCCTCTTACCCAATAAAGTTATCTAAGGTTAAATGGATTTGAATATTAGAATAGATACAGACACAGAGTTACACAGTATAGTTCCCTAAGTTCTGGATTAAAACATTTAGTCAACCAGTGGATCAATGTTGAGTTGATTTATTAATCTGAAAGTTCTGAGAATGCAAAAATCAGTTAATAATTATGCAATTCTGTAAATTTTTGGTTAGTTGATTGGTTGGTTGGAGGGAGGGGCAAGTTTTCTTCAGGACATCAAGAAGGAAGATAAAATACCGTGGTTGTCTAAGAGGCTATAAAGAGAAGAAATGGAATGAAAGAACTTATAAAAGTCTGCCAAGGAACTACCAGACTGTTTGACTTTCAAAATAGTTTCTATTGAAATATAAAGAATAACAGATCCTTGAATGGCATGATTTTTTTTCTCTAAATGTTTTCTTACCTTTTTCCCTGGATGCATACTTCCTTCTATCCATATTACCATAGACAGCAAAGTTTGTGTCCAACACAAAAGAAGGTAATTAATCTAAAAGATCTTACATGCTAGTGGACAAACTAAACTCATTCTTTTTGCCTTCTCAAACCAGTCTAAGACTTTATGTTAGATGCTAATGAGAAAGAACAAAAAGTGACAAATGGAAAAATTGTGTTTTATTCTCAGTTCCTCACTGAACGTCTGTGGAAATTTGGGGAAACCCCCTTACCTGTCTATCATACCATTCTCCATCTGCCCTTCCCTCCACTCATGACTTTTCCACACATGCTTATACACGTGTATCTTTAATCTATCTTGACCATTTCACCGATTTTCCAGGATAACAAACTGCATCTTGAACTGTGCTTGTGCAGTGCCTAGCAATTAATCCCTGAAGCTTGGCTAGAGTTTCCATACTAATACAGAACAAAGAAATGACGACGATGACTTGATTTTGTTGGTTTGTTTTGACTTCACTTATATGAGGTCTCTCCCAGTATTGCCAGTGACACAAGTAACTCCATGGGCACTGGAACTATGGACTGGCTTCCAAAACATTTGTGTCTTTTTGCCAATTTTCACTGCTTGTTGCTTCATGAACTTTACCCTTATTAGACATCAAAAAGAAAGAGATTAGAGATCCACTAATTATGTGAAAAAAAAAACCAAAAAAAAATCAGTCTTTTTGTGACTTACTAGTAAAAAGAGAATCTACATGGAAGAGAAATCTTAATCGAACCTATCTGCACAAAAATCACATATACTTAATAATCTTTGAAATGCCTGTCAAATTCTGAGCTGTCAAGTGAATTAAAACAGGCCAACGAGCTTAAAAGTTCTGTTTAATGATTTACTAGCAGATGATAGACAGATGGACAGCATGATTATGCCAGCTTCATTTCTTTGAAAAAACAGGATTATAAAAAGCCTACTTCATTTTCTAGTTAATTTTTCACTGTAAATTGGTCTAGTAGATACAAACCATGTTCTGTGTTATTAACAGTTTACTTCTTTGGAGAGGAGATATTTTTCTATTTTCTATTTTTCTTATTTAGACTACAATAATCAAGGTAAATTTTTTTTAGTCAGAGGAATAAAGAGGTGGAAGCCCTTGAGAAGAAGCATCATCACGATGCTCTGCAATTGCCTGATTTTCTGATGGAGAGCAGTATCTTGGGATCAACCAGGTGGTTCTGGTAATGGTTAAATCCAGTGCCACCTCTAGATGTCTGCTAGGATAAGCAGGACTACACCACCTTCCTGCGTCTGTCTAAAGGAGTAGTCAGGACCCTGTCTTCCCTCAGGATCTATGTAATTTGGTGTTCTGCATGTGGTACTAAACACAAGTTAAATATAAGATAACCATACAGTCTCAATCTTACCACTATCCCTTTTTCTTAAAGTGAGATTTAAGCTCACCACTGAGATCACAGCCTGCTTACAAATGTTCTTGCCCAGTCTACTTTGCTGTTGAATCTCTGTCACTAATGATGCAGCACCAGAATCCTGTGCTTCTAGCAGGCTGTGCAAGAGTTCCTTTAGTTTTCCACCATCTTTTATAAAGTCACAGAGCGGTAAAGGTGGGAAGGGACCTCTGGAAATTGTATAGCCCACCCGCCCTGCTCCAAACAGAGCCAGCTGAAGCAGTTGCTCAGAACTGATTTTTGATTTAGTGATGAGGTTTCTTATATCCCAGCAATGGCCTACAGTATCACAGCGGTGTTGCTGAATTTTTATGAGAAGACATAGCTATTCCAATATTGTTACTATCTCTAGAATTAGCAATGGCAAGTGAATGCAGCTCCTAGGATCCAGAATTACAGCCATTTGGGTCCTGTAGTCTGGTCAGAGTCTTTTTGCTTAAGCTCAGAAATGTCATTAATGAGTCATTCTATTCAAATGCCTCAGTGTAGGGGGGCGTGTAAAGCAAAGGTCAGTTTGGATGAAGTCGGTTACAGGGAACACATGTAATGAATCCTTCTGAATCAGCATAGTCAGAAACAAGAACTTGCTCTATTTACCTGGATAAAATCAATTGCACCTTGAAAAACCTTTCTGGAATGATTTTTTTTATACCCCACTAAGACTGCGTAAGACAAATGTTCCAACTACAAGACCATACCAGAAAAATACAGGACATCTATAGTGTTATAGTCACTTATGAGTGGAGCACAACAGAGGAGAGGCTTTCCTTCTGCATTCTGAAGGATAGTTTTATACAAAACTATTCTTCAAAGTGCATACCTTTTTGGCTTGGATTTGAGAAGATTTATTTGTCCTATTTTATACACCTACATTAAAATAAAAACTAGGAAAGCCTGTTTTTCTTCACTAACTGAAAAGGAAGTACAAAGACTTAGGCCAGGTATAGACATATATTTCTCAGATGGTTAAATCCCATTTCTGGTTTGGGTCGTTTTTTTCCATTTATTTACCAGAATATCATTTGTCTCACACATCTGGAAACAGAGCATTTCTCACAGCTATAGCTGCAAACAGGGCATTCTGATACACAGACCAAATGGCCAATTCTTTATGACCAGTATTCCACTGGGAAATATGATTTAACAGTTGCCCTCAGCTTACCATTAACAATCTCAAATAATTTCTGTTTCCATCTTTAAAAAGGCTCGGTATTCTTAGGAATGGACATGGATCAATGGCCTTCATTCTTTTCTGAAAGGATTAAGAAAACAGAAAAATCTCCCAAAGAGTATGTCAGTGAAAAACGTCACCTCTGTAAGCTCACTCTGAGAAACACTACTTCTGTATTTTATGTATATGTCTAGTTCTTCGGCCTGCCTTTGCACAAGTGAAGCAAGAATTTGGCTCTGTTTTTATAATAAATTTAATAATAAATACACAGCAACGAAGTAAAACTAGCAGCTGTCTTCTGATACACACAGCACAGCAGTTCCCCAGGGGATTCTGCCAGGCATCTTAGGTGGTTCAGACACTGGCTGATGATCTCTGCAGACCAGATCCTACATTTCTGCGAGTACTGATTATGACTTTGAAGACAGTATTTTTCTTCCCCTGCCCACCCTTTTGTGTGGTTTGTCAGTCCCTATAAAATTTTGTGCAATTTTATTGCTGCTGCTTTCCCCACGCTCAGTCCTCCAAGCCACATCTGGTATGTTACATGTCTCCATCTGAGAGATTTCTGCTGGCTTTCCCATAGCTTCAGTAAAGTGATACTGGCATAGGTACTTTAAGAAAGCAGAGGCCCCTTTGCAGCACAAATCATCGCAATATGTCTCCATTTACCACTGAACAAATAAGTTTAGTACTGATATTTTTGCCTATCACTATTTTGAATTAGAAGCTATGCTTTTGTTAGGAATTGTGCAAGATATTAATTTTTCATTGTGATTTGTATGCAAACCCCTGTGCATATGAGCACTTTATATATGTCTATATAAAGGTTTGTCTATATGCAAATGTACTTAAAACTAGATATAGGCACAACTGCTTTGTGACTGAGCCAGGGTGAGCAAAATTAATATCCTTGATACAGCAATCGACAGGAAGCCTGTATTAATAGACTTTATTAATAGAGTTTCCCAATGTTTTGTGGTTGAATCGCACAAATTCAGATGCCCTCTGCCCTCCTCACCCCACAATATTTGTCTCATCACAAGGGCCGATTTTTTCCCTTCCTCCCACAGCAGCACCTCTGGCACTCGTAAGGCTCTCTAGTGCTTTCTGAAAAAGTCAAAAAACTCTCTTTGATGATTAAACAAATCTCTTCATAGTATACAAAATTAGTGACACGGTTTAACCCCAGATAGCAACTAAACCCCTCACAGTCATTTGTTCACTCCCCACCCTGGTGGGGTGGGGGAAAGAAACAGAAGGATAAAAGTGAGAAAACTCATAGCTTGAGATAAAGACAGTTTAATAAGTAAAGCAAAAGCTGCACATGAGAGCAAAGCAAAGCAAAACAAGGAATTCATTCACCCCTTCCCACCGGCAGGCAGGTGTTCAGCCATCTCCAGGAAAGGAGGGCTCCATCACACATAATGGTGACTTAGGAAGACAAGTGCCATCACTCCAAATGTGTGTGTGTGTGTGTGTGTCCCTTCCTTCTTCTCCCCCCAGCTTCACAGGATGAGCCAGACATCATTTGGTACAGGATATCCCTTGGGTCTGTTGGGGTGGGCTGTCCTGGCTGTGTCCCCCTACAACTTCTTGTGCCCCCCCAAGCCCACTCACTGGTGGGGTGAGGTGAGAAGCAGAAAAGTCCTCGGCTCTGTCTGAGCCCTGCTCAGCAATAATAAAAACGTCCCTGAATTATCAACACTGTTTCCAGCACAAATCCAAAACACAGCTCCATACTAGCCATTACAAAAAAACCCTAACCTCGCTCCAGCCAAAATCAGGACAATGTGTTTTATTCAGTACAAAAACAAGGAGGATTTTATTATTTTTTTTTTTTACAATGTACTCCCTGAAGTTTCACCAATATCAAAGTGAAGTATCATTGATGAAAGAAAAAAAGCTAACCTTAGATAGATCAGGTAACAAACACATTTGGCATTCACAGTTTCTTATTAGACAAGTTCTAAAAAAAATCCCCTTGGCTTAATGAACTTCAGGAAATTAATATTTAATCTGAAGAAAATTCAGAAACACCTTAAAGACCCCATCAGTAGCTGCTGTTTGCTGTTATGGGACCTGAAAAATATCTGTACAGACTCCTCCTATCAGTCTTTTTGCCTTCATCTTTCTGCAGTTCTCAGCACCTGCTGGTCTGTGATGCTGGGGGACTCTTCCTCCCACCACCCTGGCATTGCTGTGCACCTCTGAGAGCTGTGGCAGGTAAAAAAGGGAAGATTTTCTACCTTTCCTATAGGTTATCCCCAGGAGAAACAGAACAACTTCACATGTGATAGGGACATCACTGTGCAAAGCATAAACATGTCAAAGCCTCAGATGATGAGATAAAAAAATATGGGTATAGCAGGAAATTAAAATGCTCTGAGATTGTTTCCTTTTGAATTAATAACTCTTTCCATGGCTTCATTTTTATTTTACATTTCTAATACAAAGCACTTGCAACATAAGAAGTGTTGGGCTCTTTGCTGAAAGACGATGTATATCCCTCAAAATTATGAACAAGTGTATGAAAAACTGGTAGTCCTAGTAAGGTAAGTTGACAACATCAGCTTATCTCACGTGGACATGTCTAGGCAGAGCAATGACTGAGCAATAGAAAAGGTAAAGATAATTGCCATTTCTTAATTTACTTATTCATCACCTAACAGTGAAATGTTTACAGTCTCTTGTAAAAATTGATCTTTCTTCTTGAGAAATATGACCTCTGCATCTTGAATTATTTAGACATCACAGCCCAAAGGTTTTCCAAGCCACTTTTCAGTGTTAAAACCTTTCTAGAATATGGCAAGAAAGGGCACAAATATGTACATTGATAAAATCTTTTCCATATCCACCTGGAAGTGTCAACATTATAAGAATCATATTAATATTTAATCAAAACTGGACAGAAAAGTAAACTTCCTGTTTATACGAAGGTCATATGTGCAAACAGAGCATTAATTTCTTTTGAAGCTATGGAAATGAAAGTGGTAGTTTTCCAAGTAATCTTTTATTTCTGAAAGTACTGCAAAAAATACAGTCGCTCCGCTCTGTTTTGGGAACTGGGCATCATCTAAGTAGCTGAAATGAAATAACAGCTGATGCGAAATAGCTTGTGATTTACCAATTGCATTGTTAAATAACAATATTACATGATTTATTGGGAGAAACAATACAGGGAAGAAAGTATGGACATAATTATGGAGATAAACGATGCACGCTTTTTGAGAAAGGGCAGCCACCTCATTATGAACTCATCCTGGATAGGGATGAAGAGGCACAAGCAATGATCCTTCACAGTGCTACACCACCCCATTGCTTTGCACTGGAGTATTTTTAAGAACTCGTTCAAAACATTATTTCATCCTCTGGGACATATAGGAGCATTAGGAGCATTATGAAACCCCAGTGCACAGAAGAAACAAACAACACCAGCATTAATATTTCAGAAATGAGCAAGTAAAACTGTTCAGTTTTAGTCTATATACATCATTAAAAAAACCCCAAACAACAAAACCCAAAAAACCAAAACACCAAATCTTAAGCGCAGCATTCAGGTGTTAAATCTGGAACTAGACTGTACACAGATGTACTGGCATGGGGATAGGGGAAAGTATTTTTAGTACAGGCAACACAGCAGCCACGGAGCTGATGTGCAGAACTCGGCGTTTGAAGTAACTCTCCGTGGGCTTCGCACATTTCCCCCCTCTCCTCCGCGGGGGACTATGCACGGGACAGCTGCATGCAGGATTTCTCACCTTGGCTATTTCTTTGGCTGTCACAATGGGACAAGTGGAATCACAGCACAGGTGCCAGCTCCTGCTTTCAGTAGCTCCGCTGTACTGTTTCTCTTACCAGAAGGCAGTCAGTGCCCATGGAGGAGAGCAGTTCTTCCTCTCTGCAGAAGAGAGAAATGGATCTGGCTAAAGCTTTCCTTCCTGAGACACATGATTCCAGTAAAAACTTAACCAGGCATCAGGTCTTCCAGGCAGTTCAGAATGATTGCTAATAACAAAAATCAGCTTCTCGTTTTTATTCACAGAAAATTATCAAAGATGGAAACAGAACAAAAACCCCTTAGGAGATGAAAAGATTTGACGTGGAAGACCCTCCAATCATTGCAGAAAAGTGGATATTATGCACTCATTTTCAAATGTAATTCAGTATATTGTTCCCCCGCTTTTGAAAATAATTCAGAAATATTAATGTTCTTATTAATAAATTGAGATAACATATTAAATACCTGGGTCATTTGTTAAAGTACCCACTAGTTCTGAAACATTTTTTCTGTACTCAAAACTGGACGTATGTTTGAAAGTCTGGGTTTTCCAGTGTGTAAATCTCAACCTGCCAAATAAATTACCAGGAAAAAACATTCTTCTGATCTACCCCTCCAGCGCAGTGCCCCATGGCTGGATGAATAATGAGAATATTCAGATGTAGAGAAGGGGATATGGAAGCATTCAAATAAGGTTATTTTGTGATTGCCTGTCTTAATTTCTTTTAAAGGGAGGTTAAATCATTGTTCGAGGAAAGCCTGAACAGGAAATAACAGGAGAGGATGTTTTCATATTGCTGTCGTAATGATTTGTGCCTGTTTGTTTTGAAATGCATGGTCTTGTGATAAAGACATTGGCCTAGTGCTCAGAAGCCCTCTGCTTCATTTCTGTTCAGCCACAGCTTTCCTCTCCCTCCTGTTTAAGCGGGGGAGGATATTATCTTCTCACACCACAGGGAAGGATATGCTGGGCATGAAGGGACAATAGTTTTCTTGATTGTCCAGATACAATTCCTACTCAGGGCTGGGCAATCTCCCTATCTATGACCATGAATGGATTAATTTCTTTCCATTTAATGAATAATACTCATTTAAGGTCTATTTCAAGCTCTAGACACCAGGCTTCAAAGGCGACATTGTGTAAGGTGATCCAAGGGAGTGATTTATTATCTTTGACCATTTTTTTTATTGTTCAATAAACCAAGGGAACTATAAAGTGTTCAAATGAAAGCAAGGAATTATATGCTATGGAAGGATTTGGGGCTACCTAAATATTAGTCCTCTTTGTTCCCTTTGTGTACAATAGAGGGTGCTTCCTTCTCAAAGAATGGAAGCATTTTATTGATGTATTAATGAAAAGACTGAATGCAGAGTGACTTCTTGATTTCTGTCTTTTTTTCTGCACTGAATTAAAAAGAATTCCCTCTAAGAAAAAAATAGGCATGCAGTCTCTTCCCATTCTACTGCTCATGGATGCTCCATTTCTCTGAAAATTGTGCAGATCTTAACCCGAGCATTTAGCAATGTATTGGCTTTCTCCTTGCTCCTGATCTCCTTTATAAACATTGGAACTTCTCTCTTTAAATAAAGAAGTGCTGGTCTTTAAAGCAGTGACTGTTGATATCTTTGTAGCTGAATGACACTTGAGAGAGCTACTGATCTTCCACGTCACAGGCTTCAGCTCTAAGCACTGTCCCCGTGTCTTCAGCATCGAGGCTGAGCTATTGCATATAGTTAAACCCACCAGATTACATCCACAGCCAGCTGGGTGGTCCTTTACTTCTGACTGCAAAAATCCTAGAGCAGAGCCGCAGCTGAATCTTCAGAAATCAGGACAGAATAATTTGCTTGGGCTCCACACTCCAACTCTCAGTACTATAAAGTACTTGAGTCTCACCAGCAAGGAATGTCTTAACAATTGGTAGCTGTTGCTCCTGGATATCTGTTAAAGCAAGCCAAAATAGTTGTTTTGCCATATCTTGAATCCTCTTATCTTTATGATAGGCAGATCCATCCCTAAAATTTCTGTGGGTGTTGTTGATACTTTCAAGAAGGCAGCAGCAGCAACTCCTGGAAGAAAACTGGATTGAATGAGCATCAGAAGACTGAGAGAAACCTGTCTCATGAAACTGTAAACTCTGGGTTCCACTTTCTTGACATCTATAAAAAGGAGTTGGTCAAAAATTATCCATTGCAGCAGCTGACAGTGCCTGCTGGTTTCCACCCTCTCCGGTTTTCTTTTGTGTCAGCATGATTTAAAGAGAGGAAATGAGCTCACAAAGGGAGAGTCAAGACTGTATCTCCTAAAAGTTACTCAATTACAATGTAATCTCAATGACTAAAACCAATTTCTAAATTACAAGTTATCTTATACAGCTGTTGCTAAGATTTGAAGTGTGATTTGCAATGCATGCCTCCAGCATCCAGAGACTGGTGCATTCAGCAGTGCTGAAAAGAGTCCAGAAATGTCAGCAGGTGGTGTCTGAAAAGAAATTCACATGCTCCTAAAGGAACACCACCAAACATGTTCTCATCTAGCTCTATAAATACCAAGATGAAGGGGTAATGATAATGATCATGGACAGGATACAAGATCTAACTCATTTGCCTGATTCCAACTGTGGCCAGTAGCAGATGGCTAGGGAAAGCACGAAAAACAAGACAAGCACAGAATGACACATCCTTTACAAAATATGTAGACCTTTTAGTTTGTGTGTGCGTGCACACGTGCACATATATAAGACATGTCTGTGCATGAGCTGCACAGAGAGACTTGGAAAAGGCCATAACCATGGGTAGCATCCTGACCCAAACAGAACTGCAATATGACAGCTGACCTTTTCAGCAAGCAGAGGAAATTCTTCTACCTTGGATGTGCTGCATGAACCCATTACACACACGCACACAAGCAGTAAAAGCAAAGCAGAATATTTTTTTTCTAACATGCAGCTTTATGATGATATATACTATCCACTCCTTTCATAAGTCTGTGACAAATAAAGCCTGTCAATGAAATTAAACAGTAACAGACCTGAAATTGGTAAAAGGAAATTTATACCGTATACCATGTACAATTAACATCCAGAACTCTCAACAGGTTGAGAAGTGTAATTAAAACCCCTAGACATTTATATGAATAACAAGAATATTTGCAGTTATCGCAAAATAAGGCATGCAGGCACTCAGGGAGAAACCAGCCATTAACTGCCTGGGCTAGCAATCTCTTCTAGGCGTGCTAATGTATGATTTTTAATGATAAAGATTTTACACCTTCCTATGATGCTTTTGGTACTGGCAGCTTTCAAGACGTGGGATAACAGATTAGAAGAACCTTTTGTGTAATCAGTCCCAGGCTTCTTTTTCCTTCAAAGTTCTCCTTCCTGATCTACAGGGGTGGTCTTATACACATTGGGAACAACACTGTGCCAAGTTATTACATAGTTATTTATTTTTCAAATGGCTTTAGAGAGCAGATGTTCCCATATGAGCGTTAGAGATCTTCTTCTATGAACGTTTGCAGCACAAGCCGAACCCTGAATCTCATCCAGATATCACTCAACTCCATAGCAAGACTCCCACTGAGCTGACCAAGATGAGGATTTGGCCCACTGACTGATAGTCTGTTCAGCTTTTGCCCCCATTGTGTAGCTAGCTAGGAGTAGACACAGATGTCAGTATTAATATTTGGGCTACCTGATGTGTCAAATCACAGGTATAATCGTTGGCTGGATTTTTCCCCTTCCTTACTGGAAGAAACCATAGTAAATATGTTACTCTTACAATGGACAAATTGTTACATGCTGTAATTTCATGTAGTTTCAGCTTAACTTTTCAGAATTCAGAGGCTTATCCAAAGTTTATCTGAAAACCCCATGTTTTAAAAGTGGTCACGAAGTCTCTCATCAGTACTTGATTTCAGGGAGGTTTCAGGATTTCAGTATTTCCTAGGGTTTCGGCTGGCTCAGAAACTGTAAGAGACATAGAACTTATCAAAAAGATTTTAAAGGGAAGGAAATTTGTCTTTTAGTAGATGGGAGCCTGATGCTCAGGGAAACAAACAAAAAAAAATCTGCCTAGTATTACACAGGAGTCAGTGGCAGAATCGGCGCCTGGTCTACCCTGCTTCCCCCTGTGAGAAACAGCCTCTCTGCAGGGATTTCAGGCTGCCTTCTTCCATACCCCTATCTCTCTGGGAATCAGAGATGCAGAAGCTGCAAAGTTGTTAAATACGTATTTTTCCCAAATTACCCAAATATTCCTGAATGTCTTCAAAAGCCTGTAGTTAGAACAATGGACAGAGATCAGAGGACGTCACTGCTCTGTGTGAACCTGCTCATTCACAGCGTAATATTTGCATTTTCAGTCCTTCACTCTCTGTTTTACTCAGTATTTACTAGTACTGAAGTGCTGTTGTTACGGTTTCATAAGTTTCCAGATGTTTTATTTCCCTGGATCTGTTTTGCGGGGTATTGTTTGGTTGCCATGAACAGATTTATGTTTTTCCCCCTCTAATCGTCACTAAGCATTCATGCTCAAAACTCTTGCATATCCGTACCAGAGACTTAAATAGGACTCGTGATGATGTGGGTAACAAGTTCTTGATTACTCTATCACCTGAACAACGTCAATCACTGATGTCCTTGTAGCATAAATAGAAGAAAGCCACCTCTCTACAAGAGCAAACAGTTGTACTAGTTTAAAGGACTGTTCAAAAGATTATGTGAAGACTATATAGCTTTCTTGTGTAATGTTCCCAGTACTTGTACTGGAACAAAAAGCCAAGGAAACCAAACAGCTGGGATATTTATAAGGACAAAGAAAGTTAATATAGTCAGGATATTTATAAGAGAATATGACTTGAGTTCACACATCAAAACTGGCATTTTGGCATGCTGAGAATTCTTACTTTTCCTAATTCAATTCAGATTCCCCTCCCAGGAGCAGTTCATATTCATGGCAAAGATCTCTCATTCTAAGAGGTTTTCCTTGCATTTTATTCTGTTTGGTTACTGATGATTCACTGGTTCCTGAAATTCTCCAGCAGGAAGGAGATCCTCACTCACACCAACAAATCCCAGGGACTCAGGTGGGCTCTCAGCAGCAGCACTCACAGAACAGGGTTGTATGTTTGTTCAAACACATTGGCCAAGACACAATACAGAGAAGTGGAACCAAAATTTCTCAGCTGCAACGCCATAAATAAAACTTGGGATACTTTGCCCCATAAAGTCTTCACGGGGAATGATGTCTTGTTAGTAAGACTAAGAAACCTGCCGTGTACAACCTTAGAAGATAGTCAGTGATTTGAAACCAAGCAACAGATTTGCTAGTTTGATTGAACTGGTTTATAAGTTCAAGAGGCAAGAGGCTTATTTAACTGAGGGCTTTGGGGAATGGAGTATTTTCTTTAAAGAAACATTTAAACTATAAAAAAGGTAAAGAGAATTTTGTTTATAAAACCTTTTTACAGTTTATTTCCTATCATTAATTTCTTAATATATATATATATATAAATGAGGATCTGACTAAATGAATCAGGACGTTAAATGATAAAGTTCCGTCCATGTAAACAAATAAATAATTATTTACAATCTTTGGCAAAACAAAATTAAATTTCATTGATCTCACTCTCTCACACAAACACTTGCAAGAAAAAAAAAAAGAAAAAGAAATTAAAAAACCATCATAAATAATTTACATAGAATAGGAAAATTATAATACAGTCCAAATATTAACATCTACAACCCCGCACTGATGTCTCTCTCTGACAAAACAAAAAACCCTACACAGCCAATACAATCATTACATTTAATGAAGTAGCCCTCCCTTCTGCTTGGGACTTGGGGATACAATTTGAAACACCAAAAGTAGGAAATTGAAACATTTAGAAACCTCATAAAGAGGATTTCAAAGAAAAGAAAAAACCCAACAACCAAAGAAAAACAAGCAACAAACCAAAATCGAAATAAAAACAAAAAAAGGTTTGATAATATGAACACTATAAAATGTGCAATAAAGCCCGCAACTGTGGATTCCTTTCTAATGAGTATAGCAACAAAATCTATTTCAAGGGAGAAAAAGTTGATTCAATATTTAGCTCACTGTGCCCTATAAAGCGGCAGAGGTACTGTATTATTCCATTAATTAACCCATCTATGAATAAAATTACACCAGCATGTGTTCTTTTTGTGAACAAAGCTCATACAACTTAAAACAAAACAAAAAATGTTAAACATGTTTATACTACTGTATATCTGAGTAACTGATGTATCTGTTTAGAATAAACACTGGTATCCCTTCAGCATTATTTAAGAAGTTCTATACACAGCAGACATAGGTAACAATACAAAATATTAAAATTATGGTAACTGGATATATATTAAGGTTCCATTTATAAATTCCTTATTATTATTCATTTAACTTTAAAGCATACATGAATATAACCCATGAAACTATACTTATGTGTATACCATGCTTTGACAATATCTACATATTGTGATACGCTTTTAAAAATAGATTTAAAATATCACTATTTTTGAAAGTATTACTGATGCATTATATGACATGCTTTAAAATAAATTATCAGAGAAGGTAGCTTGGTGTGATAATCATAATAAATACTAACAAAATATTTATAAATGGAACCTTAAATTCATATGTTATCAAATTAAGTAATAGTGGCCTTGCCACCTTTTCAAAAACCCACATCAGGATTCAGGATGTCAAAGTGCTTTTTGCAGCAGAGGTGGAAAAGTGGTTCAGGTTCTTGTGCTCCACATGGTCATGGTGTATTCTTTATTACAAGGGAACGCAAAATATGATGGAAACAGAACTGGAATTAACTTTTTGACAATAGTGATAGCTTTTGATGTTTAAATTAATCACTTTTCCCTCTCACATGGAAGTTTCTGGTTCAGTTCTGTCTGGCCTGAATTAAGCCTCTACTGGACAATGCTTTAGGTTGCAAGTTTGACATTTCTACCAACTGTAATTTTAAGGGGTGTTATTAAGAGCATCCTCATCAGCCAAAGAACATCTTTGTAGATCAGTAAATGTTCATAATTGATCTTTACTTTATTATCCAAAGGCATTTGCATTGTTATTATAGACACTGTTGGTGTGGTACTCCTTTACTTTCCTAAAACTAGACCCAAAGGCTTTGTGTTACTGAAGTCCAGTCCGGACCAGAGCAAGGAAGTGTCAACCATACACCTAAAAGTTATTCAAACACATTTTTCCTCACTTAGAGACATTGACTGATAATTATCACCCCCCTCTTTTTCTCCATATATATATAAATACATTAAGTAATTACATTTTTATATGTAAACGTCATTCTTTAAAAAAAGGCAAATAAACAAAGATGTTTTGCTAAGTTCTCACTCTACAAAAGTGTTCTAATGTATCAATCTGCTTTTGCTTCAGCGGTGGGTCGGACGCTCACGTTCAGGTTTCATTAGTCCTGGCTGTGAGAAGGCACTTGGGTGGAGGGATGGCTGAGGCACTCCTGGCAGCAGGGAGGTACCTGGTGAGTGGAGCACGAGGACAGAGGACAAGAGGTACACAAAAATAGAAACTGGGAGTACCAGGATGTACTGAGGTGTCTAGGTTGCATAGCATTTACAGTACTTTGCTGGTAATGCAGCAACCATTGCTCAAGCATCTGAAAGAAATAGGAAAAAAAGATATTAATTGTGGTTGTTTTATTTGGTTAGGAAGCCAATCACACAAGAACAGAGCTCCATCGTGATACAGCATCGGGATGCAGCACAATGTTTCCTGTTCTGCATTTTCCTACAAATGTGAGGACACTTACATAAAAATAGGTGTCTGCCTGTATAGGCAGAGACCCACACATACATCTAAGTGTATATAAAAAGTCGTATATAAGAAAATCTGGGAAAACATTTTCTGTATTTCAAAACATTTTGGACAAGGCACTAAAGACAGACATACTTATTAAAAATATCTGCTCTCTCCTTCGTGCCTCTTGAAAGAGGGGTGATCCGGAAGCAGCTCTCTGCCCGCAGGATACACTGAAATAGCTTACAAAGGAAAGTGGATACACAGAGAGAATTCTAAGCGTGTATGTCACTCAGAGATTTCTATCTCATTTTTTCCATATGGGTAGTATTAAACATCTGGGGTTTATTATTCAAATTGAGATTACAATAGAGGCAAAGGGCATTCATGGTATTTCAACAAATCAAGATCTACGCCATGCTATGATATTACAGATTACTTTTAGTAACTAGAGGATAACTTTCTTTTCCATATTTTGTGCAAAGGTTTGGCACTTCCAGACATTTTCTGTAACTAACCTCTGCATTCATATTTGAGGTCAGAGAAATAGACCATCTCTTGAGAAAAGACAAAAAGACCTAATCGTCCACCAGCAAAGGTTGTATCATAGATTGGTCCAGAATCCACCATGACTTGTTTCCCTTCATACACTAAAACTCTGTAAAGACAAACATAATTTAAATTAGACGAGGAGGATAACACAGTGTTCAGTGCTATGGGCTGGTAACAGTTCCCAGGAACTGAAACAGAATTAATTTTAACAAGGCACCAGAAAACCCAGCTTCACTGTAAGGATCACTTATCTCTATCTCACGCCCACCTGGCTGGTAGCCATAACACATTAATCAGAAGCAGTGGAGCTGTTCCATAAGTAATTTTATGCACACCATCTGCAAAAGATTTCCCAATTCTTTATTTAGAACAGTCATGTCTCCTGGAATGAACTATGTCATGTACTAGCATTCATTGATAAGCCCCTGTCCCTGTGAACTCAAAGGTTAGCACAATACCTCACCACATCACTTAGCAAAGTCATCGCTACAGCTGTGTGAACAGCTGATTTATTTATCATGAGGTGCAAGGGCCAACATAAAAAATTGTAAGAACTATCCCTTCAGAGTCAAACAAAACATTAATTGGAGACATGCTGCATCTCAGTTTCAGGCATTTTAAGAGCTTAATGAAAGCTGGAAGGATTTGGACGCAAACAACTAGACTAATAATAAATTTGAAAAGAAGAACTTGGTATATTTTTTTTCTTTTGATTGGTTTTGTTGGGATTTTTTGGTAGTGTTTCAGGCATCAACCCTGGAGCCAAAAGACCTCTACAGGCATCTCTTAATTTTTCTTCTCTATCAGATAGACTGCAGTTCCTTGAACTTGGATTCTCCACTTCTCATGGGAGACCTTGAGATAGTCAAGGTTCTTAGGATTTCAGTCTCCTAAAATAGCTTTTGGACCAAAGGAGAAATTATTCTAGTCTGTTAATCAGACAAGTCTGTGGAGGAAGGGATTATGGTCCTGCTTCCATTGACAATACATTAGTTATACAAAGCAGGACGGCTTCACATGAGGATGTGAACTTCCTACAACTCAAGGGTTAGGGACCAATTTCTACTTCATCAGAAATGCATCAGGTAGAGCAGTACTTGCTCTACCTTGAAGTGTTTTATTTTCTGAAAGGTGCCAAAAGACAAGTATGAAACTGTTCCCTGAAAATAGTATTTAATGGATGGTAAAAAGAATAGTAAAAATAATGACAGGTTTTCATGTTCATGTAACCCTGTTTAACATAATTCTCAAAATTTCAAGAAACAAAACATATGGGAAGTGTTTAATAAATTATTCATCCCACCAAAAAAAAAATTATGCAGCTCTAGTCATGTTAATACTAAATTGTTATTTCTGTACAAATAAAATGGTTTCATAACTCTATTAGTGAAATAATTGATTTCATTTATTTATTTGCAATAAAACCACCCTAATTAATAAGAATGTCATGCCGTGGATCATAGAATTTGTCATTCTACATTAATCTAATGGGATATCAATTGAAACATGCTTTGTCTAAACTAAGTAGATTCTGCAATACAGGTAACAGCAACAAATGAAAAACTCAAGTTTCCTTATAACCTGTATCAGTCGATGCTTTGAACTGCAATACTTTGACGCATAAAGAAACTTTTCTTTCCGTTAAATGGATAATTTAGTAACTCAGTCTACCCAAATTTGTCCACCTGTTGTCCTTCACAGCCAAATGAAACTCCCCTGCTCATAAGCACAAATAAGGCCTTAAGAGGTAAGGTCAGACTCTGCCCCATGAAAAATATCCTTCACAGTTACAGTAGTCAGTAGAAGATAAAATTGACATGGACAGTTAATGCTGTAAGGAAAGTCATATGCCATAGCTCCTTCTTGTGTGCATTACAGATGTGCTCATGGCTACTTCTCGTATAAGCCGCTATGGCATGCACAGGATGCTGAAGGAGACAGGCCACTGGCTTACTTCCCCGTGGCAATTCTGATGTTTCTAATTAATTTCATTCATTCAAATTCTAGCAGCTGGGGAGGAATCTCACATTCTAATCTTGCTTTGAGCTTTGCTCAGGAATTTTTGGTCCCTTTAGTGAAGGGCTATTGAGAAAGATTTTTATTTTTTTTTTAATTTAAGAAAATTTAGCTGATGTAAATATTGAACCATCCAGTCTAAATTAAATACATCTGAAAAGGAAAACTTACTCTAAAGATAACAGAATGTCCCCAAAATATTGGAACAAACTGTCACACGTATTATCATTATTAGAACTAACAAAGAAACTGAGAACATACTCTTAAATCAACAGAGACATAAGTTTTGCTACTAGGAAATACAGAGGTGCAGAAACATTTCTTACTTTATTAATCCTGTTTTAGGCCTATGAATCAAATGCCACCGGTAAGCAGTATAATCTTTCCAGCCAATGTTCTTGGGATCATGCCACAAAGTACGCACCTACAGTAGGAATACAAATGCCTTATTAGAAACAGACTGTGCTCCAGTAACTTTTTGTCCACTGTAGTAACTGTACATGCAGCTAAAGCTTATTTGCTGCTGAGCATGAAACTGAAAACAGTGTTTAACATTTGATGGTATGATCAGCAGACCTGTTTTACAGGGTGACAGTAATGAAAATTTCCGTCTCAAATTATTGATCAGTTACTCACATGCAGTTTCATAGCTGGAGTCACTGAAGACCATTACAGCACTGAGCCTGACTTCCCTTAGGAGGTCCTGCCTCTGTTTGCACATACACACCCACACTGCCAGAATCAGTGTTACTGTTCCTGTCTGTACAAGTGCCTCCACCAAAGGAGCAGGACTGCAGCTTGCACAGATGTTACTGCCTGTGCCCTGCTCCTTAATCTCTTGTGCTCAAAGTCCTTTCCCTGCAACGAGCTCCAAAGTGCTAAATTCCAATCCACATGCATGCCCCACTAACAATTTCCAAAAGGTACAAGTTTCTTCCATGGCTGGGCCCTACTTGGAACAGCAGCAGTTTTTCTCTCTGTTTTCATTTCTTTTCTCTTTGGCTGTCACTGGTTACTGAACTCTAAACCACGTATAACTCAAACAAGCTGGAATGCCAAAGCAGCAAGTGCCAATACAGAGGTCACAAAGGATTTGTGGATAACTGAGACCTCTCGCTCCTTTTTATTTGGACCACACCACATCTTCCCTTTTATACATGCAACTTTTTCCATTCATAGTTTTTTATACGTGTAATGTTTTCTTTGAAACACAATGCAAATGTTATTATGGACACTAGTAATACAGAAGAAAAGCTGGTAAACGTCTACAAAAAGTTGAGCTGTGAAAGGAAATTCTTTTTGAGACACCTCCCTTTCTAAAATATTAGTCATGCATCATCGGCCAGAAGTTTTAAAGCACTCACCTGCCCAGGGGTGTTTCCTGTATGCCAGAGAGCATTCCTCAAGTGTTCACCAGTACCGGTTGTTGAATTCACCACTTTGAGTGACACACCAGAATAGCCGTAAGCCCTGGTGGGCTTGTCCTCCCAGTAGGTTTGAGTGACCTGCTTCCACATCAGAACATAAAATCGACTGCTGGACTGGTAGCCAAACACAAAGCCAGCATAGTCATCATCGCGGTCTGTGTTAACATAGAACGTCCCACTGAAGTCAACGGAGCTGAACTCATCGTAGCCTGGGAGAGGATGAAAGAGATAAACCATTGAGTTACAATGCTGGGTCTGGCCACCCACACCTACAATTCCCAGCTCTATCCTGAGTTTTGCCAGGAGTCAGAAACTATTTTTCAGTTTCCTTGCCTGTAGGACAGGAGGTAATTACACTAGCCTACCTATCACATGGAGCCTTGTGGAGAGAAATAAGTTGTTTACAGGGAGTGTTGAAGACAGCAGGCACCATACTTACCCCAAGTTCTTCAAGTGGGTATTTTATGTGTGTTACAGTTGGTGACAATGAATGGTCAAAGCACTGAGCTGTTTTAAAATTAGGCATATACACTGTCCCCATGTGTCAGTCCAAAGCTTGCAGTACCAAAAAGGTGTCTATCTAGTTGGTTTTGGTTTTTTTTTTCCTTATCACCAGATCACTGGTTACTTTTCCAAAGATGATAACTGTCATCTAATACTCACCTACAGCTATTCCAGGATCAGAGTTGGCAGTCTGCACTAGCTCCTTGCCTTGGTGACGAATAACCCAGTTGGGATCAATCTGAGCTGTTCCCTTGGGGTCCAGTGGGACCATCTGGAACTTTCTGAAATCAGTTTCACTGATGGCATTGTTTTCAGGGCATACATCATAAATATCCGGGACGTTGTCATTGTCAAAGTCATCTTTGCAAATATCACCTCTGCCATCACCTATAAGCAATGTGAATAAACAAATGCAATTGTTAGCAATTTATCCAGCCTTCCTAACAGCTCTCTCACTGATAGAAGAAATTTATGATACACGAGTATGTTATTCTCTTGGTTCTTAAAAGAACACTCCAAACGACTCCAAAGAAAGCTTCACTGTCTGAAATTCCATTTGAAACGTTGCTGGTAATGACTGGAAGAATTTAGATCAAGGCCAAAACTGTTGTTAATAAAACTGTCCTATCATTTGTTTATGACGGTAATCAATCTGGACCCGGTCTATACATTGCTTTGGAATCAGGGTGGGAAAAGTTGGAAGTCTCCTATGTCAATGCAATTCACTAATGCTTGTATTACATCTTCAGTTTGATTTGTCCCAGATGTGGATACAACACCACATTTTAATATGTGCAGTGCAAATGAGTTCCAACAATAGCATTAAAACCTTAATCTTCCTGCACATTACTAAATCCTTCTCTACTATTGAAGATATTAAACCCTTTTTCCAGACTCTTTTATCTCTGTCTCAAGACTCCTTCAGCAACAATGCATCTAAGGTGTTTCAGATTGCAGTGTGTCACCTCTGTGTTGAAAGAAACTAGGGACAGTATTGCAGTAAAATACACTTATTTGTCACTCTTTCATATATATACATACACATAGTCAGACTTTCACTTGTGGGTAGAACAATTTGTCTTATATAAAATGTAAAGCTTCAGGAAAACATGAAAAAAGAAAGAAGCACTGTATCCAACAGGACTGGTTTTGGAGGAATGGAAATATTAGGTCCAGTTATATGATTTCAGAAAGTTTTTTAGAGAACCTACAAATATATCCATACATGTCAGCTACAGTTGTGCTTCTGCTCAACACCTTTACTATACCAAATACTTTTCTAAAAAAATCAAAAATTATTTCCTTTTATTTTTACCCATATTGGTGGAAACCAGATGTGACTTGCCTTGAACAGCTGGTGGTGAAAGGTGACATCTAGAAAAAATATCTCATTGCCAATGCCACTGTTATTCAGTGGCACACAGCAGCACAAACACTTGAAAATAAAGTAGAAAAATGTGGCTAGACAAGTATAGAAACATATTTGGAAATGGCTCCAACTTTTAAAACAGAAACTACTGGATGCTATAGTGGGAACCAATGTAAAATCAGAACTGCCAGCTTACTTGTTTCTATCCTTATGTATGATAGAAAAAAAAAAAAAAAAAAAGGATATTTATATCCTAAGTGTTTGTGACTGTTCTAACAACATGGGAATTAACACCATGGGAAATAGCAATGATCCAGCTCATTCAATATTGACCTACTACTAGATGCTTCACAGGCAAATGGAAAGCTATGTTACTATGTGTATCCAAGTATGAAATTTTTAGAGAGAAAGCAGAATAAGTTTTAGGCAGCAGCCAAAAAAAAAAAAAAAAAAAAAAGTTAGAGAAAGCTGAAGCATCTAATATCTGAAAGAGCTTTCTGCAGTTCAGATACGTGGTAAAATGGTCCCACTTCCCACCCTGGCATTCAGCCACAGAAAACTCCAAATCCTGACCAGCTGTGTGCTCCTGCACCTGTTTGTCTTAGTATTTATTGGAGAAAAGAGAAAGAATTTCCAATTTTATTCCCTTTGCAAATATCAAAGAGGTAATTCTTGAGTCACAGGAGAATCTAATTATTCACTGAAAGTCCTGCTGGCAGTTCCTTTGGTACTGAGCTGGTGCTGACAACATTGATTCCCTGTCAAGGAAAGTTACAAAGCATTTGTTTACCCAGCCACATCCAACAGCTCTCTCCAGGGCCTCATCCTTATAGGCTACAGCTCTCATCTTCAAGAGTGTGGGAGCATCTTTTGGCTTTATTTATGGCTTTTCCAAGATTTCTGTTGGACCTGTCACTAATGACAGTGATGAGCTGGTTAAACTGTTTAAATTTACGCTTTTTGTGAATCCTTACTCCGTACATAAACTGAGTGTCCCTTGCAAGGTCCAGGTGACAGACGACTATAACAAACTATCCCAGTTTGCGAGCATTCCTTATTCTGGAATAATTCTGAAATTAAGGGGCTATTCCAGAGACTGGCAAGTACAAAGATACTCCAAATACATAATTGGACTGAAGAGTTAAGAAATTTAAGAACTGCTATTGACTAGCAATCAGAAACTTCCCAGTGTCAGCCACTGTCTTACCAGGAAATCAGTCAAGGCTCAAGACTTTATGTTTCTAAATGCACGTAAAAATACATTGTTCAGGTGCACAATTCTGCTTTCAATTTCACCAGCCTAACTATGGAATGACTCCAGCAAGTTGCGTAACTCAGAACAGAAGTTGTTCACCTGTATTTACTGCAAGAGCCATTACTTGTAGGCATATTTTGGTGGTCTTCAAAGGGTTGTAAATGTCTTTTAAAGTACATTCACGGTTGTGAGACTATCACTAATTCATTATTGAAATACCTACAAGCATAGAGAAGGACTGTTTGAGAATGACAAACATTTTACCACAGAACTGGAGAAAAGAGCAATTATGTACCCATTTTTAAAACTGTGACATGTACATCATCAAGACGTGTTTAATGCTACCTATATAGCAAATTTGAGAAAATCTGGTCTGAAATATTTTCTACAAAAATATTAAAAATTAACAAAAATTTTAGACTTTAAAAACCTGAAGAAACAACAGAGCAATAAACTACTTTTTTTTTACTTTTTTACATTTTAGTTTTCAGAAGAGAATTTTATTCGAAAGCAATGGAGCTCATTTTTTCATTTTTTTATGACATATGAAATTCAAGCTATTTGATATATTCTCAGATTTTTAATGTTTAAATTCACATTGAAAATCAGAAGTATAAAAAAAAATAATCTGGTATTTCCTTTTAAAAATTGTTAAAGTTGTTCTATAAATAAGTATGTGTGTGTTTGAGCCCCTGTCAAAGAGGCTTCCTAACGCTCTAACCCTGGACCAAACTAGCCAGTTCAGTTCCACTGAAGTCCATGGTGCCTCAAATGTCAAAACCAGCTCAGTTTGATCTGGTCTTTCTCTTCATCAGATATTAATACTCCAAGATCAGAACTGTATACTAAGAGCTAAATGAAATTCATATGACATTGTTCTTACCATCAGAGTCCTCCTGCTCAGGGTTGTATCTGAGGCGACAATTGTCCCTGTCATCTGGGACACCATCATTGTCATCATCAGGATCACAGGCATCTCCTTTACCATCTTTATCGTGGTCCGCCTGGTTAGCATTGGGGATGTAAGGGCAGTTATCCTGGTTGTTCTGGTGGCCATCTTCATCTATGTCCTCATTGTTGTCACACTGGTCACCAACAAGGTCATTATCTGCATCAGTCTACCCCAAAAAAATTAAAAAGCATATTTATTATTGTTACTAGACACAAAAGTACAGATCACCCGGTACTTAAGTTCTCAGTGCTTCAAGGACTTCTCTGGAGACAAGTGATAGCATGATGCCAACGATGCTTAAAGCAGAAACATAACTTCAAACAAGTATGGCTATTTTTTCTGCTATCAGTGCGTAAGATCTGGTCCCCAAAACATTTCCAGGGCAGATCTTTGGCCACAATCTTCATTGCTGTCGTTCTAGAGATCACGGGGAAGTGTCAGTCTGGGCAGCACATTTTCTGATTGCTTCTGTATACTTGATGCTGCTTCCCTGCACATGGACCCACAAGCTCAGGCATATCAAATGCAGCCCTGAGGCTGTACTCACTTGCCATGGGGGAAGAAAGGAGTTCAACAAAGCCTTGAAGTCACTCTATTTTCCTGTCATCTGATAGATCTGACGCCTGAGATGTGAAAATGAGTAATACACATCTAGCTTTTCAGCTCTACAGTAAAGAGGAACTGATAGCAATTCCCATGTTCTTGTCTCTGCCCTTGTTCTGATGTTGCCATTAAGGAAACTAAAATTTACCTGGTCTGGATTATGCATCAATGGACAATTATCACACTGATCACCAACTCCATCGCCATCTGTGTCACTCTGGTCTGTGTTATAGACGTAAGGGCAATTATCTCGTTCATTAAAAATGTCTGTGAGGGGAGAAAAAACATACCAAAAGAAAAAATCAGAGAAATCAGAGTGATACAGCATCCAGCACAGCCAGCCATAGACTGTAGGATTCACCAGTAAAGAAGTAAGGTTTTTACAGGGTTCGTAGGCTTTCTGATTGCTACAACATGAAACAGTGAAAAGACTAATAGTGAAAGAAAAATCGTGGTATCAATTCCACTTTTGCTTGCTATGATAAAATCTTTCATATGTACTTTCCTAAGGAATTTTGCTATAGTAAGGGCTGATTATACCTTAAGAATTTAGCACTTTTTCACAGAGTAACCGATAAAGGGGTGGGGTGTTTTCAGATAATTTTGTTTGGATCTTTTTCCCCACACTGTAAGAAATGGCATAGAATGCACAGCTATATCATGGTGGAATTTCTGAAGAGTTTTCTATAAGAAAAACTGTATTAATATTCAGCTGCCTCAGCAATAAATAATTTAATTTTACCAGAACATAATTTTTTTGTACAGCCTGCCAAATTTTCACAAGACACTGTTCGTCCTCAGGAAAATTTATTACATAACCAACAATCTCCTTCAGAATTATAATATGTTGAAAAGAAACAAAATCAAGAATGTTGGCATATCTGTCTGGAAAGGACACAAGGACCCTTTCCTACACTATAGGGCCCCTAGATATCTGCATAATCTTTCAACCAATAACATATGATTACATTTTTCTTCAAATGCAGAACTAACATGAGTAATACTAAGAACATGATGATCATCAGGATGGGAGGACTTCAAGATGTTCAGAAGTTCAAGATAAGCATCCAACAGTTTAAAATGTTACCCAAAACTAGATTTCTTCAACTTCAAGTACTTCTGGATTCTCACAATTTTGAAATACTGCAGGGATATGATTTCTGAAAGACATTTAAGTGTTTTTCCCCCTCCTTAATTCTGATCAAATCTGTGTCATGCAGGAATGTACTAGTAGATGAAATAAACATCTTTAATAATATTTTAAGACACACAAAAATGTGTATTTGGATTACTGTGGGCTTTGCATTGCATTCATAGAAAAGCAAATTAATTTCCTACAGATATTGTCTTAACTGCACAGATGTTCTGATGTTCTTTTCCCTCCCTAAAAAGAAAAAAAGTCAACTTAGACCCTGATTACTTTGGAACACAGACAAAGGAAAGAAAATTTTTAAAGGTACACTGATAAAAAGGCTTGCTGTGATTTATTCTTCAATAATATCCGTTGTAGTAATTTACGGACTTTATGGGCAACTATACTACACAGGGCAGATAAACTTCAGTCTTCTTTTCTTCTCCTGCATTTTTGAGCTGCTAGACCCAATTTTATTCCACGTTCAAAAATGCAGGTAACCCATCTAACTGGACATAAAGCAAAGAGTACTTGTGGAACAGCAATTAAGTCTCAAAACTGAAAGCATACCATCTCCATCAATATCCACAGCACATGAGTCACCCTCCCCATTATTATCTGTGTCAATCTGGGCAGGGTTGTGTACGTAGGGGCAATTATCACAGCGGTCACCAACTTCATCCTTGTCATAATCAAACTGACGAGGGTTGAACAGAAGAGGGCAATTGTCCTAGTAGGAAGAAAGATTTCAGGATATAAATCACAACTCAATAGATTATCCTGTGAAGCAGTAAGTCTTCCTGTTCACCTTTGACAGAAACCAAAAATCAAAATATCAATCCATTATTTTGTCAATGAGCAAGCTGTACCTACACTGAAGGTCTTGGCAGTAATGGGACGGCACCTGGACAGCCTGGCTCACTGTCCGCTTTTGTACAAGGCATGTGAATAGCGTTCCGTATCTCACTAGGAGAGCAACAGGCATTTTAAATTGGCTTTGTACTCAGATATTTCAACAAAAGTGTACCACTGGCACATGCATTTTTAAAAAAAATCAGAATGTGTTGCAACATCAGGCCAATGTCAGCTGCATTTTATATTTTTTTGAAAAAAAAAATAGAATTGTTACACTGACTTTTTGGAACAAACTAGTATCAATATTCTCACTTTTAAACCACATGTTTTGATTTTTCAGTCTAAACAAGGATTGACTTTTTTTGTGGGTTGTTGCATTACATGTGATAACAAAATATAAAATATTTTAAAAAGGAAAGTTAAAATTAAATACTCCTATTGACCAAAAATATTTTTTCTCTGAGACCATTCCTTTTAGTGGAATTTTGAAAACTTCATTTCAGTTTAGTCCCTAATTTGAAAGTCCGCCAGAACAAGGATTCTTATGTTTCATACATCCCCAAATTACACATGGACTTTTGCACAGGCACAAGGAAGTACTCAGTGTGGAAAGCAAAGAACAAAACCAAACCAAAGCAGTGGGAGTGAGGACTATGTCAGCATCATGGAATCTGAAGGGAAGTCATATGGAAAAAATCTTTAACATACTTTCCTCTGCTAAAGCAAAAACCATTTCCTAGGACATTTTTTTTTTTTAGCACAACATTTTAAATTCCTCAGAAATACATTTTATATACTCACGGACAAGATATAGAGGCAAGTTAATTTTATACAGCTCATAAAACAACTTCTGGCTACAATTCTTCAAATCTATGTACTAAATTATACTATTTTATCAAATAATTCCTTGGGGGGTTTAATATTCCAAATAGAGGTTCCATGCACACAGTTCTAACCCAGGTTTAACCTCTGAAGGGAACAAAGAGGATTAGTAAATTCCTAAAACCAATTCACTCTTCCTAAACATGTTCAGAAAAGGCAGAGTGAAGCCCACTCTAGAGTTACCTCTGCCACTTTTGCTGAATGTACATGGAGAACAGGTTTAAACTAACTGTCTGTCTTTTAGGCTCTGCAGGTAACTGAATTTCAGTCTTGCAGGCAGATCTAAAGGAGGGAAATATGAACCAGGCTAGGTGTTTCCCTCCCGTCACTTCCCCTTGATGTTGGCTGCGTTTATAATTATCATTATTCAAGCATAACTTGTTTCCAGCATAACTCAGATATTTTATTTACCAGCTTTTCAAATACAATGAACCTATCGTTCTCCTGTTGCAAAATAAATAAAATCCAACACCACTTTCCATTAAACTGTTTTCATGCACACAATTGAACCCAGAACTCATATGGAGAATAAAATTCAGCCCCAGGTTCCCCAAGCTGCTTTGCTCTGCACAGTGTTACTCTCCTTTGAACCAACACAGCTTTAGTCTGCACCAGATATCATTTAGGGAAGGCAGTACAGAATAATTCAGCTGAAGCTCTGAACAACAAAGCTCTCATCTCTTGTAATGGCTTTCCTTAACACCAGATGTTTAGGTCAAATGTACTGACAACACAGAAATGCATCTTACTTTGTCATCTTCGACACCATCATTGTCATCATCCTCATCACAGGCATCTCCTTTGCCATCTTTATCAAAGTCTTCTTGGCCAGAGTTAGGCAGAAGGGGGCAGTTATCCTGGCCAAAAGAAATAATCAACACATTACGTTTATATTACGTCAGAATTACTTGCCTGGGCAGAACAGTAGATATGGTACACCAGAGACTATAAAGCAAGAACAATCAATCACAAATACTTTTTTACATGCCTATTTGCTGCCAAAGATAGTAGTTCATCTGCTGCTTTCACACTATAAAGTGAAATGCATCTGCAAATCATTCTGTTTCCCAGCTTTCCCTCTGTTAAAGGGATATTTCCAGTAAATTCCAGATTAAACTATCTAGCAGAGAACAAACACCACACACACACACACACACACACTCTTACATCAAGTTTTTATAGACAACCCACAAACTATGTCTGAAGATTACATATAAAATGACCATGTTTGGTTTCCAGAAAAATAAAGATACAAGCCAGAAGATGGTCTTCAGAAATAGCTGTTCATGCAAAGTTACTGGGATGAAGTAGCACACAGCAATGAAGTGGAACACTAAGAAAGGGTTTTGAAAAATGTGCTCTTTATGCTGTTCTGCAAAACAGCACCTTTGCACTCCCAATGCTCTCAATTTATTATTTGAAAATATCTCTTTTGTATCACAGCTTTGTAAAGAATGGGTATTTAAAATGAGCAAGTCTTAGGTTATGCTCAAAAAGTAAGTGGTGAAACAGCTTGCCAAACTTTTAACATGTATTCCTTTTTAAAATACTATAATCAGCTACAAATGGATTTCAATTCTACCACTAGCTAAGAATAAATACAACTATAAAAAACCTACTCTATTATTCTCACTTTTTCCTTACATTCCGTATCTACCTCAGACCAAAACTGAATCTTCCAATAGAGTACAGAAGTCTCTTTTTTGTAACACATACCCTAAGGAAATGAGTATTATAGTAAGATTCCTAGTCCTATTTTCAATCTCAGTGGTTCTAATAGTATAGATAATTTAAGAAAAAGAGAACTGGGAAATTTGTGGTAAATATCAAAACCTCAATGCAACTTCAATTTTTTTTAGCACTTTTTTACCAAATACCTGTGAACAGACTTGACTGTGCAACTCTACACTGGTTACCAGTGATACAAAAAAAAAAATAATAAAATTTTTGTAACAACGATATAAATTAGTTGAAGCTTGCTCAGTCACTTTGTTTGCATCTATATGTTTTTCTGTCTATCTGTATTCTCTGTAGATTTCAGTCCAATTTCACACAAATCAAGTAGTAATATGGAAACCTCTCAGGTAGCAAGTTCCTATAAATTTTGCATAAAGAGGTAACAGGGTAGAGGAGAGAGTTCCTACCAGTGCACTCTAATAAGAAACTTCCAGATATTAGAAAGAGAATTTATTAGACATTGCACCTTCCACCTGGGAACTCAACCTTGAGGCACAAACCTAAGCTTCTTTGGTTCTTCTACTGACAACATTGCGTGTTGGTATGATAATTCTTATGGGGAAAAAATGCTATTTTCATGTGAATGAAAAAGAAATTTACATTAAAAATATTGCTAAGGTTTTATTTTTATTATTATTTACAACTACTTGCTTTATTGATGTAGCGCTGCTTAGATAGTAAGTTAATTTTCATTTTTCATTATCAGCTCAAGGTAAAAAGCTTTGGTTTGCTTTTTTTACATCAAATTACTCAACTAGGATATTTCATAATGAATATAAGGACTTGGTATTTTTAAGAGGGTTTTTTTGGAGTAGTGGGGGTCCCCTTAAAGTACTTGTGTTTATTAGATCAACACATATTATAGAAACCATTAATCAACCTTTGGAAACAGGTTTTTCTGAATGGGTTCAGCATGTTGGGTTTTTAATGAAAATTAATAATTTGCGCTACATCTTGAGTCAACGTGCTGCAGATTCTGATGACAGGAACCAAAAAGGAACATATGAACTGCAATTACTAAATCGGATGGATCTATTATGAACAGACATCAGCTACAGTGAGGAAGACCAACATGCGAGGCTCAAACTTCCATCAATGTCTGCAATACTTCCACTGGTAAAGCCTAGATTCAAAAGTCAAGTGGATTACACCTGAGTGTCTTCTGATTCTCTCAGCCTCATTTCAAACTTTCCTAGCCTTTTTATCTGTATTTGGGTAGGGTTTTTTTTAACCACTGTAGTGGTCTAGAATTCAGTCATTTTTGCATTTATTTCCTAATTTCTTAGCAGAAGTTATTGTGCTAGAACTTCATGAGAGTTTAGAGGTAGATCACTTTAACATGGAGAAGGAGAAAATGAAATCTTTTGGGTCTTGGGGAAAAAAATAATCTATAGAAACCTCAGGACAGAAAGCATTGCCCTTGTAGCCATGACTGATTCAGCAAAATACTTGAGCACCTGCCCTAGTGAACACACGTAGGTAACTCAGTGTTGCCAGTGGTCCCACAAGTAGGCACTTGCTTATGCCTTCTGCTCAGATAAAGCTCACTTCATCCCAGTTGCTGTTGCAAACTGCGTATGCCCCTCTATTGTGCCTGTTATTCAACCATCAGTGAGGCCACCACTCAGAACTGGGATCCAAAGAATTACCTGTTGGGGGTGCCTTCACCCCTCAGCTATTTGGGTCATTGCTAAACTGCTGAACGTGGAACAACTTTCAGCCTGGTTTTGCAGAGCAGTGTAACTGCCTCAGGATGAGACATCCAAGCAGGTTCACCATTTTTCAGCAATTTCTACTGGGAGGAACCTCAGGCCATGGAGCCAAGGAGGACTTACAGTGTGTTTCAGATGAAAACAGAAGCAGGTCCCAGGGAACATACCATGGTGGGCACCCACTGCTAAATCTACAGACCACCATTTTTCAGCTCCCTGAAGCTTATTTTCTCCTTGGTGTTTCATTTTGGTTTTCACTACAGTGGCACAGCTGCAGCAGCAAGAGTGGAGAACAGTCTCCTGCCAGGTCTAGAGCCAAGCGTGGCAGGAAGGTCATTCCCCTTGGGAAGACGAGAACTGGGACTCCACATCTCTAAAAGGTAAGAGGCTGAATCTCCCATCCTCTCCCACTGAGCTTTTGCAATAAGAACTCCTCTGTCTTAATTACTTGTATTTGTTCCTCTGTTAGGCTCCTATTGCCAAAAATTATCTCAGGCTCTGAATTCAGTCTTCAGAGAGTGTGAACTGCTGAACTCTTTCAAAGGAGCGGGTGGTTCAATAAAGGATTTAGATCTGTAGACCTTATGTGGCTGTCGGTGTCTTCTTACAAGCCTTGCAGGTAGGATTTCATACTCGCCTGCACCCAGAGATTCCTGTTTAGTTCTCAGTGTGTGCTCCACACCCATGCTTTAGGCAGCTCCTGCTTGGTGTGCTACCTTTACTCACAAGCATCCCAACCTTCTGTGTATTCTGAATAGGGAGAACAGAAGACTGGATTTCATTTTGAGAATCCCTTACTGGATCTATTATTCAGTGAACACACATTTCACAACATCTCCTAAAAAATGAGTGTGGTGTAGCAGTCAAAGCTTACTGAAAGCAACCACCTGCTTGATCCTGAGAAGTGTTATTCACAACTATTTAGGAAAAAAAGAAAGAAAATTTGCTTATGATGTGGCACTTTTATCAACCTTTTTTACTTACCTTTACACAGTGGTATGTTGCATTAGCAGCACAGACCAAGTTATTATTAGGCCAGCCATCCAAATCCGAATCCTCACCACAGATGCGTCCATCGCCAGCATAACCTGTCCTACATTCACATTTATACATAGGATCACTGAAATGGCCCAGATAGATGCACTCTGCAGACTTATGGCAGCTGTGTGTTTTGTCCTTGCAAGGATTCTCAGGTTCGCAGACCTGTAACAGATAGAACATACTCACTGAAACCTGGTGACACTTGCAGCCAGCTGTGTACACCTCAACTTTGTCAAGACCAGGCCAGTTATTTAGATGCCTAAAAACAGGAACCTTGTTTTAAGCGTGGTTAGTAAGCCATACTGCTCTGTCAGTTCACAACTCCAGACAGTGCATACAATGAAAACAGTTAAAACAAACCACAGGAAAAATCGGACATTATTCAAAAAGCAATTAAAGTGATTAATATTTTGAAAACTATCTGCTTTCTTCCAGATGTCAGAAATCCCCAGAAATTAACTGCAACAGAAAGTAGACCACACTTACCTTTTTCCTTTAATATTTGACCTGTCAGTATGCAATGACTATCTTTTTTTTTCCTAAATCAGAGATCCTAATGAATTCTCACGTTCCAATCAAGTAAATTTTTGTTACTTCTCTCTTATTGCTTTGCTTATTTTCATTGACAGTATCTGAGAATCTTACACAGATGTTTTACATTTAGACTTCACATGTTGAACTAAACACAGTTTCAACAGCAACAAAGAGAAGGCATCCCATGAGAGCCATTTTAAAATTTACTTCTTCAGTATTATTTCCACTTCCTTCTGCCCTTCACCACTGATAGGTGTTGGCCCAATGGAATTTAGGGAGTGAGAAACTCAGACATATGTCTGATGACACTCAGATAAACAGCATTATATTTATGGAGAGAATGATCCTGATTCTTCAGTTTCCAATCCCCAGAGTAAGTATGTATAGCTGAGAGAAAGGAGTGCAAAGCAGGGGAATGCCTGCTCCCGGCATTTTACATTCATTTGATGCAACTGTGCAGATGCCTAGAGAAAACAAAATCCCTAAAAAAACCAACCCCAAATTCAGTATTTTGTTACTCAAACCAAAAATACCTTGGAACAGCAGTTATCTATTTCAGGTTATCTTTGATACACAAGTTTATCACATGCTTTCATTCACAGATATTTTCAGGCGAGAATTACTCAGTTTCAAAGCCACTAAATTCCCTTTGGCATCACTTACTTGCTTCTCTGTCTTGGCAACTTCCAGCCCTACCCCATAGGGCTGACTTCCTTTATAGCGTGGAGGACACGGCAAGCAGTGGAAACCTGGATTTGTGTTCACACAGCGATGGACCTGATTCACCTTAAAGCAAACATCTGACACAGCTATACACTGCAGGAAAAGAAAGAAAGAAAGAAAAAAGCAATCAGATGGCTGTGTAACTCCCAGATAATGAAAATTTCACAGTGATTTCCTGGTGTTAATGGAAACAAAGTCAATACCTCATCAAGATCCTCACAGACAGTACCATTGCCAAGGTAACCTGCTGGGCATGGCCCACATGACCAAGACCCATCAGGGTAACTGTTGCATTCTGCTCCAGGAAAGCAAGGATTTGACAAACACCCATCTGGCAAAGACACATACAAGTGTAAAATAAGTTAGGAGCACAAAAGGCATGTAAAACAATTTAAGAAACAGGTATTCTCTGTTCATTATCTTAAATCACATGTGATGCAACAGACTCCTATAAACCCCCTAAGAATTAGGGTTATTAAATGCATTTCATATACTATTGATTTAATGTAAAAATAGTACAGATTGCTACATCCAGTTGAATACACTACAGCATACTGAAGTTTAAGAAACAGATCCTTGTTCAGGAGAAGTCAGTTATTAAGAATATATATAAAATCCCACTGATCTAAACAGCAACCAAAACAGTTAAATATGCTTTCCTGCTACAAAGATATAATTAGTGTATTTCTGTAGTGTCAATTTATAATTATCCATTAAAGAAATAACAGCAACAATAATTAGTCAGACTGAATAAAGAATGACTAAACACCAACCAATTGGGCAATCCTTCTTATTGCACATATCGTGTTGCTTGGTATCTCCCACACATGGCTTTCCTCCATACTGTGGCTCCGGACTGTTACAGAGGCGAGACCTCTCACGAATTCCTCCTCCACAGGTAACAGTGCAGGCAGACCACGGAGACCAAGGACCCCACTGGCCATTCACTGGGTATGCAGAAAAGAAGAGAAAAGCATCACTGGGGACAACATCCAGTGTCAGTGACAACAACCCTTTCTTCAGATCCCTGACTGGAGGCAGTGTCTCACTATGCACATAAGAAGAAAGATGCTGGCAAAGCCTTACACTGAGATAGCAAAATTTCAGAAACAAACACGTAAAAAATACCCAAATGTTTAACAGGCATTTCTGGCCAACAATTCAAAACATGTCATTCCCAGTGGCATGGTGTACTTCCATTTAAGTTGATCAGAACAAATATGGTGCCCTCAAAGCTCCCTGCTAAGCTTTAATTTTGTACAGAAAGCAGGGTGTGACCACAGGATACAAACAACTTCTGAGTCCAATGGCAAATGAGCTCAATGGCTTTTTTTATGACAACAGCATGCTCGGTAAGATTGCAGCTATTATTCTTGTTTTGTAATCCATTCATCAGTGTGTCTTCAATGGTATTGCTTGACACAGTATAAATAACTTATTTCAATGATTCTTCTGAACATTTTACATTAGTACAATTCTACTGATCCTGTTCTCAACAATCCCAAATTTTTTTGAAATACAAACATCTTTGAAACAAACTCTGTGTTTGTTCTTGGTACTGAAAAAGAACCCATAAGGGCAATGGTGTATGTTCTTAAATACATAACCTTTTCACTAATTTTACATGCATGGGTAGATAAAAAAATAGGTTAAGTGTGCACAGCTATTTAAGTACTACTACGTTAGAAGCCTGACATCAGTTTCAGGTTCATATCCTGTAAGTAGAAAAAAAAAGCTAAACAGAGGAGGGAATGAAGAAATATATACAAAGGGAAAAAAAATAAAGAAAAATTATATTAAAGGGAAGTGTGAGTGGAATGAATTGTTTCTAAAAAGGTTAAAAAGTGTAGATGAGGAAGAAAATTGTAATAACAATTAAATGTGTTTAGTATCTGTAAAATATGTATGCAACATGGCTGTCAAGGGACTGTATGTCTATTCCTAACATGTACACCATCAGCTTCCTTTTAGACAGAAAGTGTTTATATTTTTGATACGCAGAAACAAATCATTACACTATGAAATGAAAACTTCAAAAACTCTTAATGTTTAAAACTAAATCATAGCTTGGGAGGTTTACAAAACCTCCAACTGCACTGTTGTCTTCGTTTTAAAAGCACCCTTGTGTGTTATTTCACCCCTAAGCTACAAATTGTATTTTCTGTCATAGAAATTCACTGCATTTTAGAGCTGAATAAAGAGAAGATACTCAGATGGAATATTGTTGCATCGCCTTGGATTCAAGAACACAGACATACCTGGACATGGAACCTTCTCACACTTCTCTGTTTCACGCCCATTTCCCACACAGTTTTTCCCACCCATCTGGGGGATAGGGGAATTGCAGAGGCGGATGCGGGTGATATTTCCTACTCCACAGGTAACTGAGCAGGAAGACCAGGGAGACCAGTGACTCCAGCCACCATCTTGACGTACTGTCAGAGAAAAGAGCAAACCTCAAGGAAATAGCCCACTTGCAGCAGTAATACAAACTCACTTGTGAAGTTAACCTTCTAATAAGCCTCTCACTATGCCTGATGAATGTCCCATCTCTTTCCCACCACTGCCACTTACAAAGGCCAGCGTGTCAGCTCAGGCATTCAAGTACAGCTTTCTTAAGATTTTCAGTGACCAACATATGACTAGCATGGATGATAGCTATTTTACTTAAATATCTAAACTTGTTCCAAAGAAACAAATGCTTGTTTAACATGAACATGTGGACACCTAGCAGCTTCAGCAATAGCCTTAAGTACTATAATAGCATGGATATAGCAGTCACCTGCAATACTGTTACCTACAGTTCTGCAAAGTATGATCTTCCTAAGTGCCTTACATAAAAGCAGTTTGATATTTCACAAGTCTTCTATGATTATTGTATTCTTAAACACTACTAAGTTAATGGAATGAGCCAATAACCATGAATGACAGATCAAAATGCGGCCCCATGTATCATGACTATGAATTGAGTGTTGTCTCCAAACTGACTTCAAACAAGAGACTTCAGTTCATAATACTAAAGATCACCCATTATCTTTTTGTTTAACAGAGATGAAGCCAAAATACACATACCTATTAAATTGTTGAGAAAGGGAGAAATATTTGAAAGGGGGAAGATGACAAAGAATCTAATGACAGCTACTTTAACTATGCATATATATATGTGTTCAAATACATACTGCCTGAATGTAAGTGTAAGCATTCATAGGAAATCCAGACTAAGCTTTTTTTTTTATTATTAGAGATGTCTGTGGAGCTTTAAAGAGGGAGAAATTTTATTACTTACTGCGATGGTCGCATTTCTTAAAGCTGCACATCCTTGTCTGGATGTGTGGGCCTGTACAAGCACTCCTGGTGACATCACATGACCTTCCTCGCATCTGAGTCCCAGAGCCACAGGTAACTGAGCACTTGGTCCAGTCTGACCATGGTGACCAGCCTTCCTCGCTGTCATCAGCTGCAGAGCAAATGGTAAGAAAGTGCTTAGTATTAAAAGTCGCTCCATTATCCTATTCAGAAGATTTTCACTTTTCTTTTTCTGTAGAACATATACTTTGTCCTTTAGATGTCTCTTTTTCTAATTTTGCTTTCCCAAGCTGCCACTGATGTTAGGGAATTATAGTTTAATGTAATGAGAGGTTAGTGCAGAAAAGAATCCTGAATCTTCACAAACTGCACAGTGTTTGCATGAAGCACTGACCTTTGGAGGAAGAACAACATCTTATCTCCAGAATGAACTGAGCCACAAACTCATATTCTGAAGTCAAAGGCAGTTGGGATTTATGTCTGTATGATGAGATGTAGCCCCACCTCTGAACACAACGTAACAGTGAACATGATCAAGAGCACACCGTAAGAATATGCCCTATGCTCTGAATAGGCAAAATAACCTCTAAATATATTCCAATGCATTTTCATTTAGAACATCTAAGCAATCATTTTTTTTCCTGTAACAGATCTGTCCAGTACATAGTGAAATGTACTGAACCCACATGAAGTAATTTAATCAGTGAAATTATTAAAACTACTCTCACTTCAAAGTCTAGTTCACAGCCTGCAATATTGTCTTAGATGTGGAACAGATTAAGGTTCATAAGTAAAGCTTTACACCAAAAAAAAGGATATATGCCAGAGAAGAAATAAAACAGAGTAATAGAATGATGATAAGAGAGAGGAAAAATACTGTGAACTCATAATAAATATTGCATGAAACTATGTGAAACTTTTGATCTGGAACTTAAACATCCTCTGCAAGGAGACAGGAAAACATCCTAACCTATGTTAGTCTGTTTTAACCAGGCAGTATGGAAAAGAGACAATAGTGCACAGTACTATTGCAAACCAACAAAAATCAGAATGGCCAGGCTTGGAAAACACAACGGGGGAAGAGCATGCTTATAACCTTTCTCTGTACTTAGCTAGGCAAGTTATCAGCTTACTTCTAAACAATCAATAGAAGCACTGAAGAGAAACCAACTCCTCCCACAGGTAACTTCAAGCAGCCAAGTGACTTCATACGATCTTTGTATACATCTAAGTTTTGTATTTGATCTTACCTGCCTCGACCTCTTACTTGTTTTGATGTTTTCTACACACTAGTGGTGATTTTAAATATTGCCAAAGAGTATCTTTGTCTTTGGCTAAATACTCACTGTGAGAGCAGACTGGACAGCATTCGCCTTCAACGAAGGATGGATCAGCACAGGAGACTGCTGGGCAGGTGATTTGATGGCACACAATTTTAGAATCCTACGGGCAAAGAAATCAACTTACTGACATGCTCACATACAGAGAGAGGCAAATCAAGGTGAGCATCTGGGGAAGTTTCATGTGTGGAAATTCTTTCATTTATTCTAACTTCCATGGACATGGAGACTACTTTTTAAAAATATCGGTAATTCTATACCAAGTTCTGAGTAAATGTGACCGGACCTGGACAGTTGGGCTGGATTAAACCCACTATCCATTCCTGCAGAGAAGAAGAATGTTTCCAAAGCCTTACCTGGCAGGTGCACTTGGTGCAGCTATCTACAATCCAGCTTTCATTATCTGCAAAGACACGGCCATCCTGCCAGCAAACTGACTGGTTCTTCAGGGTTTTGTTAGGCCCAATCAATTCCCACATAATTTGGTTCTCTTCAGACTAGATGAAGGAAATGAAAACAAAATGTGTACTCTGTAAGAAAACTGTTTTAAATAAACAAAACTAAGACACTATTGGATTTAACTATTCCACTAAACCAGTGCATTTTTACATATTAATGTACATAAAGAAGACTCTCTCAGGTACCACAGTTCTTCAGAAAATAGTACAAACAGTCATGCAATACTAAGGGAAATCTGTTCTTAGTGGTTTTGCTTTCCCCTAGTACAGCTCATCTTTGGATGGGAAGATTTGAGTCCTGTGACATATCACTTAGTAATAAACTTCCTTCAGAAATAACTAACTGATTCAGAATAAGAAGAGGGGCAGACCAGTAAAACATCACCATCATACTTCAAGTATGAAAATCCCATACATTTATTTACAGTTTAGGCACTCTGTGATGTATTCATAAATGGTATAAGCATGGTAACAACACTTTAACAGTACACAGGCGAGGTTGGGTTCATTAGCTTCCAATTCCCAAACCTCCAGTAACCTTCAAGAGGATTGATTTCTCTTGTGTATGAGGTATATGAGTACATGTGTGCGTGCTCTTTTACACCTAGTCTGTGAAAACCAAGCCTTCATTAAAGTGTTAAACACAAGAACTATCTACCTTGTCTCACTTTGAAAACATAGGTCATCTCTATGTTATGTAGCTATACCAACAGGTATACACACGTGTAATTGTGTAATGCAGAAACCTCTATCAATTGCCATTGTTGTAAAAAAAACCAAAAAAAAACCCCAACAAAACCAAAACCAACCAACCAACAAAACCCAACAAGTAAAGAGCACTGCACAGCAGACTTCTTTCACTTCTTCAGACTTACAGGTACCTACCACTTTTTGAAGGTTATCAGCTAAGTTGTTCACCACAATGCGAAGGCCGGTAAGCTCTGTGAACATCGATCCCAGCTCCTCACAGGAGCGGTCACAGAACTCGGCCTTCTCTGGTTTCTCACCCACATACTCCGTTGTGACAGCAGGGCTCAGGTGAAGGATTTCAGTGCTCTCATTGATGGTGTTCACTTCAGCTGGTAGCAAAAGAGGGAAACAGAAAAGCGGCATATACAAAATTCTTCCACAGATTACAGGTTCCTGCTGAAATCACAGGCTGGCACGCATGGGTAGGGTTTAAACACATCTATTTTGGCACAGCTTCATGTTAGATTATACCCATGAATAAAAGAGAGGGGTTAGATGTCAGCTGGTTCCAATTATAGTCTTTCCCTTTTCAAAATTAAGAGCCAAGCTGTGCCTCGCATGGCCCTCACTTTAAAATACTGTTGGCACTGCAACACATTAATTTATGAAGAAGGCATAACAAAAGGACACAGTATCAAAAAAGCAAACCAATTTTATGCACTCAGAGCCATGAAAGGTTTCAGAATTTTTATGACCTATCACATTTTTGTGATGCAGAGAAAAAGGCAGAAGAAAGTTTCCTTGCAGAAAGTCACTGTCCTTGTTCTGCCCATAAATTCCATGGTTACTTGGATCAAATTTGGACCATTATGCAATTTATACCAGACTCTGGGCTGCTCTATGTTGCACTACCTCGTGTTAAACTAAGAGGAGCTGCTATAATGACAATTTAATTCCAAGTGAAATGGAGGTCAAGCTAATATCAGGCTGAATATTTGATTTGTCAGGCCAAACGCTCCTACATCAGGTAGCTCATAATTAAAATAGATCTTTGCATGAATTATACAAGGAGAACTGGCCATGTTCTAATATCAGTTTAAAAGATCTCACTGTCTATAGCAAATTCTTGAAAAATAATAGAACAGAAAGCATCAACAGTAATTAACAAAAAAGATAACATAGGTAACTAAAGCAGTCTCTGTTCTCTTAGGCATTTAAATCTCCACCAGTTAAATATCTTATGGATTCCTTTAAATATATAAGATTTATCTTATGGAAGCTCTCTCTAAGGACTCCACGTTACACTGAAATTTGGTATCAGCTATACAGAAATCCATGCTACACTCTCTCAATAAAGACTTGCTTACCAGATTTATAACCTTGTAATAACTCAAGGTTACCAAACAGAAAAAAGAAGCAAAGCATATAGCAATTTAAAAAGAAGAAATCAGCACCAGAACGTGTGCCATAAAACATATGCTCCAAAATATCCCAATACCATTAAATGTTGACAAGTCACAGATGGTAGCAATGCTTCAAAATTTTTGAAGGCTTGATTTGATGCTTGACTTTACAATGTAGAGTGTTATATTTAAATGTACAAGCAATGAAGATGGGAGCAAAATATTATTCATTCATTTAGAAGGCTAAAAATAAAAGAACAAAGAACCAACACATAAGATGACATTAAGTGATTACTTCTCAACCATACTTAAAATAATTGGCTTGATGTGCTTCTACATGAGCTATGAAGTATCTGCCACTAGCCAAGGTCTATAAAAACCTGTTCACAGTATTCCAGAGTTGAAGTAATTGTCCAGCTTCACTTACAGGACGGGAGAAAACCGATATACCACATAGCAGATCAGAACTCTACGTGTCATAACTGTTTACTTCAGCTACTTTTTGATTCCCTGGAAAGAATGCAATTTTCCTACCACACTGAAACACTAGGTTTCTCAGATTTCCTCATAGCACTTCACAGGTCATTAATTTCGTATTTTTCAAGCCAACATGGAGTATGTCTTGACCGGAACATTCTGAGGACATTAATAAAGCTGCAATCTCAGCAGGAAACATAAACCAAAACTATGTTAGAAGAACTAAATCCACACTTCCTACTGGTACTTGGCAGTGACTGAAAGAAGATGCCTGGGGATCACTGGGAAATCAGTTCTCTGCCGTTGGCTTCCTGCTAATTTCCTAAGGACCACATGATTATCTTTAAAATGAGAAACCAGAAGAGCAGAAAGTGCATCCTTTCACATATGTAAATGTCATTCTGTTGATCTTGCTGAAGAGATTTTATAGATGTGCCTATTTAGGCATGTTTTTCTCATCTCTCCTACCCAACGCTGTGTTTAAGTCCTGTCTAAAGTATTTGCAGCCAACACACTACAGAGATACTTTCCTACCCTCAACCCAACAGCAATCCCAAGCTACCATTTCACAACACCTCACGTTCTCATACCAGGATTAAGGATGCAGTAGGAAAACACAGCCCTGCCTCTAAAAAAGAGGCAGGCCTTTTGTGTCCTCAGAGCTGAGGGCACTTCAGTGGTAACTGAAGTTATGGGACGCTCACCTGTAAATACAGCGTCTTGGTGCCTGTACCTCAGCTCAATGAGTAGGCCATCAAAATGGGAAAATATATACCTTGTGGTCAGTAACATATTGCCCATGGTTTTTCAACTGTAATAATTAAGCTGGATAGGCAATGCCAGAAAATCAGCCATGCACATAAGTCTTTCAAGTAGTTTCAATGAACTCAAGCCACAGTGTTCTATTAGCCCTCTTCTGTCATTGCATGAGTAATTTCCATCTTTTAGTGTTCTTGGTGTTGCAAAGTAAAAATGCCATAAATTGAACTATTTGCTAAATACTTTGCAGGAAGGATAAAACAAAAAAACCCAAACCCATATCTGTATAATTTATTAGACCTGAAAATTTAACAGTTGACATATGTGATAAAAAAATGTATTAAGAAAATATCATCTATTGGTTATAGCTGCAATAGCTGAAGAGTATAAGAATTTCTCCTAAGGTAAGTCTCAGCTTGCAGAACTTTAGGCTCCCATTGGCTTCCTCTTCATAGTAGAAGTACAGTAACATCTCATTTCTACTTGAGAAATATTTCAAAACATTTAGTCACACTGTTGCCCTTTGTGGTAATCAGCCAATAACAATATAAAAGACTTGCAGACACTGTCTTTTGATGGTTTTGTTGGTTCAGTCTGTCTACACCTACGGATCACATCCTCTTGACTGAGACTGTCCTGCCTCTGACTGCTGAACCTCAAGGTTCTACCTCAGCTTCTGGGAATTTTGTTTCCACTGGTAAATGAAGGAGGATAGCTGAACTGCAGCCTTTATGAAACCATCCTTCTCTTTTATTCAGCTTACAATTAGACCTAAATACATGTCCTATTTTCCCACAGCAGATTGGCTCTTCAATTCAAGAGAATTGAAGAAGAGAATTCAAGAAAATCAAGAATTTTCTTCCAGTAACAAAGTTGAAAACTAGTAATTAGTAGTTCTGAGTACTTTCTCAGTAGTTTGAATACTGAACACAGCTTGGCTGGGAGAGATGACAACTAACAAATGAGCGCATGCCTTCTTGCCCATGCCATCTAAGGCCACTTCCATTCTAGCTCACCTGACTTGTCACACTTGTGTCTGACATCCTGCACCAGGGGCACACCTTTAGCATGTAAGAAATCACCAACCAATATCCTTTATCAAGATTTAAAAACAGACTAATGAGAACAGTTAATTTTTTCTGTGCGTATACACATATACACACACCCCTGTATAGATATATACATATGTATATACACATAAATTTGTATGTCTTATAGAGACTTTTCATTCAAATATCTCAATACTCTGGCTGCCTTTGAATAAGTCAAGACCTGCTACTGCTTATTTTCTGGGTTTTGCATAAACAAGGAAAAAAGTTGAGTACAGCCTGCTTAACTGATTTGCTCTGTCATGTGTTTTACTGAAGTGACAGAAATAATGACATTTCAGAGGGCAGAAGTTTCAATTAAACCACGAACTCCTGACTGCCTTGAGCACCCACATTCCTCTGATGGGCTCAGTTGTCTGGTTCTTGACTGAGCTCTTGCCAGTTACAAACACTGGAAAGTAAAATAGCCAGCACCCCTGTGAGCTCGAGTACAAAACCTTAGTGCATACTTGACAAATTTTCATAATTCTTTCATGATGAATCCAATATACTCCCACACACAGAGGGCTCCCCTCCTGGTGAAGTCAGCATGAACTGGACTAACACGAACATGTCAGCCTGTCATATACATGCCTTCCCTACCTCTCCATTTTTTTCTTATTTTGCTTAAATTGTTTTGATTAACAATGCTTTGGGATTCAGCCCCAAAGTCTCTTTCAGTCAACAAACTTATTGCAAAGGAATTCAGTATCTTCAAGACTTGCAGACTTCTTCATGGACCCATTGAGAGTCGAAAGCAGAATTCAGAAGCAACATTACCAGTCTTGTGTTCGAAGAATCATGGACATCTCATGGGATAATGTAGCTATTTTCGTACATATGCGTTTTCCCTTCTATTTCTATTAATTTCTTGCTTGGCAGGTTTTCTCCCAACTTAAAAACAGAGGCTCAGAGTTATAAACCTAAGCAATAACAACTAAAATGGTAAGCTAGAGAGTAGAAATGGTATCTCACGATAGCTAAAAAAGTATGTTCTTATTACCAGCAAAAAGCAACTCATTCTCTTTTTCATTTCAAAGGGATCTGTTGCATGGTTTTAGGACAACATGTCACCATTGACAGTTCTCATTTTCAGAGTCAACTGAATAATATTTATGAGGTAAAAAAGCCTTACTTGACTGGCTTCTCTGGCATCCTTTTCTACGCAGAACATCCTCTATTGAAGTATCAAATATTAACTGAATATTTTGCAAAAGGCCCTGTAATATTAATAAAAAAATAATTAAAAAAAAAACAGTAAGATCACTTTCAGAGTAACTAATAACTGATCTGTCCCAACCTCATGCTACTGACTGGATTCAGCCATAAGTAAATATGTAAAAAACAATCTATAAGGCATTAAACCTGACACACAATGAAAAAAAATGTGTTTATAGTTGTGTTATATACTATAAGCAACAAAATTCGGTATGTTCTGAAATAAGTCATAACAGAAGTTATTAAACAGCTATGGAGATTTGAGTTCATTTCCATAGTGCACATTTTAGACTGTAGTTCTACGAGATATTTGTCGTGAGGTCAAAGCCAGCTTTTGAAGTTCCTGCCCCATTGCACCAGCATCCTCAGCCAGTCATTCCCACGCACCATACTTGGCTGCCTCACATGTGCTGACACTACCCTGAGACAACACTATAAAACCAGACCGTTCTCTGTTCCAATTAAAAAAAAACCACAAAAAAAAAAACCAACCTAAAAGAAGTAGTAGATTATTTTAAAACCTGATTATTTCAGTGACCCGCTTAACAGCACAGCTCCAGAAACAGTACAACTGATGGAGAAACTCAGTCATGGAGGAAGGAATGGAGAGGCTGTGGGCAAGAACTGGCTTCCCTGCCAAAACTGGTCACCCCGTGGAACCACGCTCCAGCATGTCACACCCTGGCTGACGACTAGATGGCACAACAGGATGAGAAAGAACGGGCCTTCTGGAATTTTTGAAGCCATGAGTTCCAGTTTGATTTCAGCTGTGAGTGGAAAAAAAGCCACCCTTAAAGCATTTGAGAGAGATCACATCACTGTATGAGGCAGGAGGTTATTTTCACTTTACAGGAAAACCAGAAAGTCTGTAATTGATCCATTTTAAAACAAAAGAAAAAAAAAATCAATGTTTTCCACAAAAACAAAAAAGATCTCATTTACAGGACTAAATGATCTAAACATATTGTTCTGATTTCTTGTTGGTTTTTTTATTATTATTTATTAGAAACAAAAGTTTATTCAGAATTGCAAACTAAGATATTTTGTTAGGGAATGGACCAACACCATATGCTTCAGCTCCATTAAAAAATATTTTTTTCCTTCCACTTTCAAATAAAATTTAAAAACATTGACAGTCTCAATGACTTGAATAGATATTTCAATGAAAAAATAGTTCTTCAAGAAATTTCCACAGAATTCTACAAATCACCACAAAAACGCAACATGTTTAGAAGTCTTACATGTGGAAAAGGAAGTAGATGCTTGTGTAGGAAAGACCATAAACTGGATTAGTGCACTTTTCCTGGACCTAGACTTTTGTTTACAAGTCATTTGCTTTCAGGAACCCCAAATTCACTCAACGCAGATCCAGCAATGAATAAAAACACACTGGAGAAATTCTGCTTAGGAACACTTGTGACCCCATCAAATCCAAGAGACATCAGGAGAACAAAACTGCACCTATTGCATCTTCTTAAACTACTTGCCGTTACTTTCTTACCTCACCAGAGACCCAAGCTTCTCCAGGTTACCTACCCTGAAATGATTCTCCCGAATGGACCCTTTCGCCACATACATTCTGCTGTTCTCTGCTTTCAGTTGCTCATAGAAAGGCTCCTCCAGGATGAAGCTGTCAATGAGGTCACAGCCAACATAGAGGTTGTAGTTCTCCCCTGTTATTTGCACAGTGAGGTTCTTCCACTGTGAGTCGGCAAGGTCCACGTCTTCCAGGGAAATCACGTTCTGGAAGCCATCCGCCCAATAGATGAGGTCCAGGGTGTTGGCCCGGCCATTGGAAATGATCTCAAACTGCCTCTCACTGATGCCAGGACCCTCTAAAGCAAGGATAGTGCCTCTAGATTGCCTGTCCTGTCTCAGGGTGGCTGAAAGGATAAAGCCCTCATTCTGCCGTATGAGTCTGACAATCTTTTTTAATTTCTCTGGTTTACATGGAGGTATATGGTCAAACCGAATGAAACGATATGCTGGGATAGTGGGGTCTGGACCTCGAAATAATTTTGCTCCAACTGTCTTTCGGTTTATGTTACTGATTTGAAGTAAATCAAAGGTAGTCTCCTCTTCCTTGTCACCATCTGAAAAAGTTAACAATGTGTGACAATGTGTCTATAAAAAGTCTTATAAGAAACAACTCTGCATACTAAGTAACAGCAATTATATGACAGATGTAAGGATCAGCAGAGAAAACCCAGTTCTTTCCTACTTCCACAAACAGAACTGATCCTATGAGCATGCAAGTGAATCATATTTTCCACTTGTCATTTTCATTTACTTGTATATATATATGCTGTGCGTCATGTGTGCCTATACATGGATGCATGTAACAATGTATTCATTAGATATTTTTTATATATATAAAAATAGATAAGGAAGTTGAGCCCATTTCTCTATTTTGACTATCAGCTAATAAAAATTAATTTATGAGAAAGCATGTGGCCACATGACAACAGGAAGCAACAGATTTACTTTTTACAGATTCAAGCCAAGAAGTCAGATGTAAATGAGGGTCTGGCACTATGCCAATTTACATTCTACTTATAGTTGATCTGTAAAAGTCTCTCTTTACCTCTGTCTTTTTTTAAATGTTCGCCCCATTCAGTGATTCTGTTTATACTACTATCACCATACATTTCCACTGCAGATGAAAGTATAATAGCAATTATTTCTGAGGTTATATATATTTCGATCAATAATTTTTAAAGAAAGCAATTTTGGCATATTTTTGGGGAAACTTCATTTAGCAGTAGTAAGATGTATCTACCAAAAATACGCCCAGCAACTACTATTCCAGGCAATTCTAAAAAATCATACATGCTTACTTTGCCCACTGTAGCTCAGGTAAGCCAGTGTTTTATACCAGCTTTTAGGAGTTATGATATATATATAGTTAAGAGGTGTCAGAACTTACCCTGAGCATTTGAGAAAACCCACAGGGTTATCAAAACAGCAATCCAGAACAGCCCACTCCTCTGCAGCATAACTCCTATGAATAAACCAAAAAGTAGTAAATATTAGGGAAATAATATTTATCAACTACAAGTACCTCACAAAATGCCATAGGCAGAACTCTCATTATAAGCAACTATACATACAAAAGTCAGAATTTATATCTTGTCTGATTCTTGTAATACTTATTCTGGGGTCGTTCTTGATGTCAGAAGTGAAACATGAAATCGAGTGAAGAGGAATTCTGGAGGAAAAAGCTCCTTTTTATGCAAGTGTCTTTAGTAATAAATAAGGAAAGACTTACAGAAAACACTATGATTTTCTCCCCACTATTTCGGTAGCTGCCATAGGGACCACATGACACTACACACAATACAACAGCTCATTAGCAGCTGCATCTTTGCTTTGGAGCACAAGGTCTGGCTGAAACCCCTCGCAGGGTGATGGGATCTGGCTAGATTTTGGTTCTGAGCGCCAGCTGTACTCTTCCGTACCTTTTCCACTGCCATCACACAAACACCTCTCTGTCTCTCCTGTAAATATATATACCGTTTATCTGTTTTTACAATCCTCTGTACCAACCACAGCTAGATAATAAAACGACTTTTAGCGTCGTGCCGGCTTTGCCCCTATGCACTATGCAGTTACAAGCGGTGTAAGCGCTCCTCCATCCGTGCTTGCGCTCACAATGCATGGAGCAGACGGCATTCCCTGGAACCTGCATCCATCCCCCCACCCACCCATCCATCCACCCCCCCACACGCTGCCGTACCCCTTCAGCGCCACTAACTCCGCACGTTCTCCTAAGGATGCCGCCTTTTCCTGGCTGAACTTTCTTCTCCCCATAGGGAACTTACTGCCTGTCACCCCGAGGTACCGCGGCTACAGCCAGGGACCGGCAAACGCCTGGGAGCCCCTGTCACCTCACACAGCCCGTGCCCGCCCGGCGGCATCCATCCAGCTGCGGGCGTTGGGCTGGCGTGTAGGACTGAGCAGCTAATGCCTCAGCCAGCCCAAGGAATGCTGCGTGCGCGGTTGGCTTCAACCTGAAATTCAGCATTAATGGTATCCGTATTCAACGGGCTGTACGGCTTACGCACGGCTGGCAGAAGGGCTTTGCGTTACAAAGCAAGTTCTAAGCGATGCAGAGCACAGGGGTGAGAGGCAGAAGGATCCGCCATACATAGGCACGAGGCCTAGCGTGGCCTTAGATGGGCCCTAGTGAATCTCCAATAGCCTGTGCTCCCTGCGAAGGCAGTCCGATGCCCATCAGGTTTCAACTCTTGATAATACAATTCCCTGAGAAGTCCGTTTTCATCTGAGAAAGCACCTGAATACAATTAAAATTAATTGTGGTTGCTAAAATCAAAAGTGAAGCCGGGTATGTGACAGCTAAAATGTACCACTGAATGAAACCACTGTCTGTCTTGACCTGCTTTGCTACGATGCCGTTTAGGTACATTGATGACAAATGCATCTGATGACAAATAACCTGTCACAAATTCCTTCATCTTTTTCTCCAATGGGTTCAATATAAATTCAGCACGTACAAGATAATATTGCTCTAATTTTATAACTGACACAAGAGATACAGATGCTCTGCAGTTACTGAAAGTCTCTCTCCATCCTTCTTGTCATGATTGCCCTTATAGAATTTGAGGTTGAGAAATCCTGATCTAATGTACAAAATAACTTCTAATAGCTGGAAAACGTTTTAAAATCACCTCAATTGTAGGTATAGAAATGACCGCCTTGAAGAGGTGTGTCATGTAATCAAGGCTTCAAAATGAAACATCTCTTGTAATTCTGAAGCTTTTTTGGCAGATGAGGAAAAGTCTTTTAAAACTTTGGTTATATACTCTTCAGGATATGATTTTGATTTATCTATAGTGTAACTCTGAAATGAGTTTTGGAATTATCTGGCAGAAAATAATACCATTTACTGTTAAAGACAGAACAATGTTTCCACAAATTAAGATGAAGTTAGCAACTTCAAAGGATGGTACATTGTCAAAATTTAAGCCACTTGGTTTTCTATAGCTTTCACATTTTTAAGTAATCCTAGTGTGATTTCACTTCAGCCTCAAAAAACAGCAAGACAACAGTTAACTACTGAGTTGTCTTTCTAAACGCAATACCTGTTTTGCAATATAAACGGTGTCACAAAATCACTTTCTTGAGAATTTTTAAAATCTGTATTAACCAGCCTCTGTGAAAATTGGAATTGTTTTTGTCTGTGCTGATACAGACTAAAACCATAATGAAGATGTGGGCAAAGCCACTGGAAAACAGAGCTGTGGTCTTCTCATCAAATGGACTCAAAAGCTTCTCTTGACGGTGGAGAAACTGATGACATAACCAATAGATCAAATTCTCTGAAAACTGTTCATACATACATTTAAGACGAATATGAATCCCAGACTTACCCAACAACTCTGCCTAATCTTGTGCATAAGAAAACTGCAAGACTGCTTGGGAGAACATGAAATGCACTTAGGTAAATCTATGGTTGTTTTACCAATGCAAGACAACAGAACCAGTATACACCTAACTTGGTTTTTGAACACTCTGCCTAAATAAAGAAAAGTTAGTGGATAAACCATGATAAATAGAAACTCACTGAGATCAATAAGTTTAAAGTATAAGCTGGTTTTGCTAAGAGCAGGTGGTTTGGAACATTTGGATTTTTGCCTCCCTAAACTTTTGTTTATATGGTAAAGAGCCTCTACAGGTGTGCAGGGAAGAAAGGATTTGCCTCTTAGGAGAGGTTAATTTTAACACTGGTAACACAGATGACACTGCTGAATTTCTTGGGTGCTTCGCATTTCCCTTTTATCAAAGGTATTATTTTCATATTTTCCAGTTAAATTCAAAGCTGGAATAACTAGAAGTAGGCTAGGAGTCAAAGATGCCCTGGTTTTACATGGCCCTTTAGTATCCAGAACATCTTCTTCCCCATTCAGTTAAAAATGTTGGGCATGCCGGCAATCAGAAACCTCAGCACCTATAAGAAAATTGGGGTCTCGGTGTGGACCCTTGCCAGAAGCCTACGCTGAGGACGAGATGGCTGTGGTGTCCTGGCCCCGAGGGCACCACCCAGCCCCCCTGCCCTTTCCTGCCACCCCCCTCCCCCTCCCCGGGAGTCCCGAGGGAGCCCCAGCCTTTGCAGGACCCTGACACATCAGATCATTTTTTGTTGGGTCATCGCTGTGAAAATGGACATGGACAATTTAATTTGAGTAGCCAATCTTGCCTTAAATATTTTTCTTCATCTTCTGTATTGGAGCCAGCGTGGAATGAATGCCTCTGAGTCCCAAACCACAGAAACTTTGAGAGGGAAAATTATCAATACCAGGTTTGGCTGCGGAGTGATTCCCTAAAACAGGGCATGCGATCTAGAGTATATTTACAGAAAAAAAAGCTTTTTGCTGTTTCCTACCATCGAGAAGTTTTATGTGCCAACTGCTTCCCACTGAATTCAGCGCTAGCATTTAAAAACTGGCCTCCCCTAGTTTTGTGTTTTGGCTATGATGGGGGAGGGGTAGGCGGGGAAGGGGGTTACGTCCTAATGGCAGAGCCATGGAAGAGCCTTTGCTGCTCTGTGTATGGGACTAGTCTTTATATGTTAATTCAGCAAAGGCACAGGGATACATATGGAACATTTATATGACTAGTAGTCAGAAAATTAAGTTACCAGAAGGAAAAGGTCTCCCTAGGGCTTAAGGGCTTAGTTACAATTAGAGATTCACTTCCATAGGAATTTGTAGCAAAACTTCTGGACAATTTAGAAGACACATTTTTGGTAGATTTTCAGATCTTGTTCTTTCTGGACCTTTATATTGCATGCACTTCTGTTTTCAGGGATCAAAGCTTTTGCATTTAATGTTTCATCCAATTAAGATTTATTCGCAGTGAAAATTTCATATTGTTAAAACAGCAGACCTTTAATCTTCTTAACAAAGATTGTTTTTCTTCACTGCAGAATACTCAGTAGGTCTATAAACTATCTGCAGGGGATTCAGCGTAATGAGCTTCTTTGTATGGATGTCAGAGGAGAGCAAAAGGAATGTTAAACTGTAAACTAAGAAAACATGGTTATTAAGTGTTTTCTAGACATACTGACTTTGTGGAATTCATAGTAATTTTTTTAACCAAAAAAACCCTATATTGAAGTTATTGTAACCCCTGTATCTTAAAGTTCAGAAGCACTCATTGAGAAGAGGTATAATACAATTGAAACACTAACAATAACAGTAACCAATAACAGTTATTTGGGGGGAATTCACACAGAGAATTATAGTGTCGAAGTATGTTTTACAAGATGACAGAGAAAACCAGCACAGAACAGGAGAGACTAGTATGGGGTAGTGTGATGTTTCATTCAGATTCCTTCTGTTCATAGTACTAATTTTTCTCAATAGCACTGCTGTGTTTTCCCACCTGCCATTATGTGCTTTCAAGGGTAAATTCAAGTAGAGCAGTGAGCGGATCATGTAAAGCCACATTGGTAATACATGAAGTTAGAAAGGGATAAGGTTTCTTAATGAAGCTTTCCTAAACTTCAAAAATTATCTGGTTTAATTTTTAATAGTTTATCTCTTCCTAGTATTTATGCACTCAGATGGGTCAGTTTGGATGGACTGTTACCCATAATGCTCAGAAGATTGATAGCACTTAAAGGCGTGAGTTTAAAGTAAATATGGTCATTAAGTTGGGAATGCACATGTAGTATTAGAATCTGTTACTATCACAGTTTACATTTGCAGCCATTCTTGTCTGTTACCCAAAAAACAAAGTTTCTGTACCAAGTTTTTTCGACAGCAAAAGCTGGTAGTCATTGCATTTATGATGCCTCATCCATCCTAGTCAGTTAACCAGCAAAATTCAGCAGTCTTTCTAACGAAAACATCAGAGACTATCGAAAAACGTGTTCAGCAGATCTAAGTTAAAGAAATTCTTGACTCTTTGTAAATTAAAATACCATGGCTTGTGTTTATAATTAGCTGACTCAGATGTGTTAGGGTTTCTTAGAGTATGCACTCCACGACTCCTTCAATTACGTATCTACTGTCAGTAATTTGTTTTGGAGTAAATAGAGCTGGTGTCACCATGGTGGTGATGTTGTCTCACTATCAGATGACACCATCTGCGTGTCCAATATTGATGGACAGAGCTACATTATTCTTTAATAGCCCATAAAAATTTCATCTCTAAGGAGAATCCAATAGGTGATTTTCCTTTGAAATTGTTAAGGCACACAGGAGAGAAAATCCTTACCAATGGAATAACTGAGAATAAGTGCAGAGAAAAACAGTTCACTCACTTCTCTCAGCAGTGAGGAAATTTAACTTTTAGGTTTCTGAGTTTGCCCACGGTTACTTAACACTACACCATTAGCCACACTTTTTCCTTTTGTTTTGTGGATGTTCCTCTCTCTTTCTTTCCCCAACAGAGTTTCACATCTCCCCCTTTCTGCAATGCATTTTAGGGGGAGGAGGACAAGTCTTTGTGGGCTCCATTGTGGGAGCCAGTCTTCGTGGTTGTCAAAGTGCCCCGCCAGCACCCCAAAGGCATGAGCAGAGTTCTAAACCCAAAGCTCCTGTGGCAGGAGGCTGTTCTCCCAGCAGGCAGGTAAAAATGTCAGTGAGGTGGAAACTCCCATTTTAACCTAACAGATAGGATGTTAGAATGGAACAAGGAAACTGTTCAGGAGTATTCTTATTGCCACGGTATTTTGTCTTACCTGCGCCGTGAGAGCAACCTCTGGAACCAGTGAGTTAGAGCAACGACTGGGTGGCACAAATGTAAAAAAAAGCCACATCCAGGTCCCAACTTGCATCTAAAATGTGCAAAACTGAATCTAACCAGCAGTTAGTACGCTTATGCCAAGGATTTACATTTGATCTTCTCTTCCAGGAACGTCTTGCAAGAACACTAGCTGAGGAAGAGTCACTAGATATACAGAAGAAATACACCTTTGGGATTGGTACTTATTTACCAATTCCTTTAAAATGGAATTGTCAACCTGCTTCAAGGAGGAGAAGGACAGCACTAGTTTGGCATTAGTAAGAGGGGAGTGCCCCTGGAAGAAATTCTGTCTCTTGATTTTTTTTTCCTTCCCTTGTTGGGAGTCTCCTAGGGGGAAATTCAAAACTTTATTTCAGTTTGAGTTGCTGTAATCACACCTGGCATACCTGTGTCTTTGGGGAAAATCATCTCAGCACCTTTTTGCTTGCAGAAATTGAAGCCTGCATGGGCCTTGCGAGGAAAATCTGAAAAGGCGTTAGTTCTTGCTAAATGGAATTTACTGTACAGCAGGAGAAGTTCTTGTATCCTCTGATAGATAGAATAAAATCTGCCATTTAGGGGAATAGATCTGAGTCATCTTGGCTCTGAAAATTCTCAACTGGAGATAAATGCACTTTTCCTTCGTTCTGCATAGAACATTTGTTTTCCATGCACTCAAATCTTCGAGGAGAAACTGCCAGTTTTGTCTGAAAATCACCATAATGTCACAGGAAGTTTTTTCCATCTATGCGGGTACTTGACACCCTATCAGGCAGGCTGGAGGACTGGAGAAGCATGTTTCCCGAGGCTTTCATGCCCAGCCTTCACAGCTCTGCTGTATGGACTGACCTGAAACTGGGGCTTTCTGGTTTCACTGCAACTCACAAGGTGAGAACTAAAGATTCCAGGAAACATCATAGTTTTTATAGAAACATCAAAACATTCTTCTCTGAGAATCCACCCATTTCATGGGATTCTTTAAACAAAACAGTATAAAAGTTCAGCCCCAGAAACAACTGGGAAGAAGAGCTGCCATGATTGTCATTGTGGAGCTTTCTGAATGTTAAAAATATTTCAGAGAATAATTCCTGCTCCTGAGCTGCACTTTGCAAAGGTATCTGTGTGCTAAGAGACAAAGAAATGAATAAAAAATTCTGAGTCCAAATATACCCTTTGTAATGAATTATCAGCCATTTTCCTCTCCGAAAAAGAAGATGACATTTTAGGGAAGCACAAGTGCATTTTCTGATTGCCTCCGCTCCCAGATCTTGGCCGTGGGGTTGAGAGAAAAGCCTCTGTTCCAATAGCAGCTCTGCTCTCTGAGGATGCAGTGATACATCACTTTGTTCCTCTGCATTGATCAGTCTCCTTTTCACCCCATTATGATATTTCCTTGTATCTCATGCACCAAATACTAGGAGTTTTATAACTCAGTATCATGGCAGGTGCTTTTCTAAAATCAATAACCATTATGTGCACTAGAATGCCTTATGTAATACACATGCAATTACAGTGGGTTTGGGTATCAGGTTTATCTGACCTGATATGTTTTATTAACCTGTGGTTCTTACTGTTCATTGGGCTTTTTCACTCTATAGATTTACAAAGGAATTAGTGGGTTTTTTAGCCTCAACTTGAGCCCATGGAAAGTTTAAACTAATGATTGTAGTTTCTCCCATTTCTCTGATGAAAGCACTTTTCTGCATTTATTCAACCAATAAGCTTTTATTGTTCCCATTTTCATATATTTATTCTGTTTATTTATTACTGATTTGGAAGTGAACAGTAAAGAATCTGAACTGGTTTACATAGCACAAATTAAACATCACCTTTAACCTTTTTGCGACATCTTGAACTTCAAATATACTTTTGCACCTTTACCAGTGCTGCTTTTTGCCAGATTCTGAAGTGCCTCTTCACTGTAGAGTAAACATCAAGATGTATTTTACTTGATTTTCTCTAACAGTTTGCAAGCTGTAGCTTGTAGACTGGTCTAGATGAGAAAACAGGCAAAACCAGTGGTTATGTCTATGTTCAGTGACTTAACAAATTAGCCCTTAAGCATATTCAAGCAAATGAAGTTCTGCAAGGAGAAAAAAAGAACCATTAAAGGAAGTTTGTGTCTCTTTGCTAACACAAGAAACCTTTGTTGGAGTTACAATAGCATTAGGTTTTGGTTAGAATAAGCTTTTCTGGTAGATATTGTATAGCCGTTCTTGGATCATGATCCTGGTTTCCAGTTCCTCTTAACAGTGGGGAGTCACATCAGGATGCATGTGTGGTTGCTCAGATCCATGCCTGTAGTGGGGCTCAAGACCAATGCCAAATAGGAATCCCACAACATTTCCACTTGTCTTTATATACATAGTCCAAGGGAGAAGTAAATGCATCATATTATCAATGCATATCCATGCATCTGATCCTGGTAAAAGCAGTAGGCCTCAGTTCGGGCTTGAAGGCCTGTTGCCAACAGCTGGTGGCTTTTCCAGTAGCACCATCTGGCAAAATATCCTAGGTCTCTATACAGAGCCTTCTCAAAGAAGCCTGGAAAATAATTTAGCAAGAGAAACAAACAAATATTTTTTCAACTGCTCTATCCACTAAACATAAATATGGAGCTTGTTTTGCAAATTATTCTGATGATCAGTGGGAAAGCATAGCCTGAGAGCTTCATGGGTGGGGAGAAAACTTTTGCTTCGGTGTTTGCTTGTAGATGTGTGCTTTGAGATAACAGGAGTAATAAAATCACATTCTTCATGAGAAAATTGATTATATGCAGAGACCTGACTACCTGAAAGTCTTACTTTCTCTGCATTGCACCATCACTCAGGTCTACACGTTTATTGAAGGATGGATTAGCTTTGAAAGATTAGATATGGGTATGGATGTAAACATGGATAAGAATGGAATTACTGATGGTCCAAAGTCATCTTTACACTTCACTAAGCAACTGAATAGTTGAGGGTGTCACACGCAAATGATTAACAGCATTTCCACATTCATGTAGTTTTAATGCTTTTCTTCTCAGCTGAAGCCAGCCATGGTGTGTGATGGACACACAGAAAAGCAGAATGAAGAGCACAGACCATTTTTATCATGAATGTTGCTGAATGCTTCCCTGTAGAAGCCATTTTCAGTTGTGTTCAGCAGATGTTCACCAACCCTTAACCCCTTGACCAGTATTGACTTCTGGTAGTTTGATGTTATATATGCATAATTAATAAGATACCAATATAAGATGACTTTTCTAAGTGAGGGGAAAGGAAAAAAACCAGTTCATTAGGTGCACTCATGCATGAAGCTACAGCATAAGCAGGCCTAGATATCTACAACCTATAGCTCAAAGTGACCATGCCTTGTTTGTGCTACAGCTGTTACCCTTGGAGGAGCACAACTATTGAATTTAACATTTCCAGAAAAGAAACTGCAACAGAATATTCTGTGGTTCTTACCACAGAACATTAACAAAAAAATTTCACCTGAAAATTCAAATACTGCAGGAAGTGTCCAGAGAGCCTGGGGTTGGCCAATCCCCTGTCATAAAGCAGCGCTGGAAGGAGTTGCTCTCAGAAATTGTCCTTTCCTTGATACTTTCACCTCACTGTGAGGGTGACATAGGGGAACTAGTGCCACTCCTCACTATCTGTTTTTAAGGTATTTAAGCGAAAGCTGGAGTCCAGTTCTGTTAATATGAAAAATTAACTTTCTGAGCCAGGCACAGTGAAAGGAAGGATAACAATATTAGGTGTAAGGCTGAATTCTTGAGGTGTTTTGCATTTGTCTCCTGACTCGCTGGTTATAATGGTATAATATTCACCAGCTTGTTTGTTACAGTTAGACCTATTGCATAATTTTTCACCTGTTAAGATCAGACTTTGGTTATTTTATTGTAGTTTGTATTTTTCCATGAAAAATGTTTTCATTTCTATTCAGTAAGAGCTGAACAATTAATGCCATAAGAATATTAATATTGTTGCTTCCAGATGAATGCCTTACTATACAAGTGAAACTGAGCCCCTTTACTTCTCGGACTTGTTATAAGGGACACAAACTGATTATGTGACTACTATGTGTGCAAAGGGTTTCAGATGTGCTGCAGTAATGGTCAGCAGGGTATTAGATTCTGACTGTAGAAACATTAGGCAGTGCACACCATTTCTAAGATATTTCCCTGTCCTCTTCATTCAGACTACATCTCCCTTCCAAATCACATCTCACATGTATTCATGTGTATTCATAAGTATCATAGTTGCAATTCTGATCTTACAGGTTTGGGTTCACTAAGTTATCAGAAAACCTAAACGTAAAATGTTTCTCTTCTACAGTGTCATTTAGTGGCGTCCTTCAAAATAATTTTATTTGTGAAAATAAATTAAGTATTTAAGTTGTTATGACTATTGCCAACATTGCCAGCAGGTCAAGGGAGGTGATGCTTCCCCTCTCCTCAGCACTGGTGTGGCCACACCTGAAGTTCTGTGTCCAGCTCTGGGCTCCCAAGTACAAGAGAGACATGGATATACTGGAGGGAGTCCAATGAAGGGCCACAAAGATGATGAAGGGGTTGGAGCATCTCTCTATAAGGAAAGTCTGAGAGAGCTGAGAGTGTTCAGCCTGGAGAAGGGAGGGTACAAAGAGGATGGAGCCAGGCTCTTTTCAGTGGTGTCCGGTGACAGGACTAGAGGCAAGTGGCAAACTGAAACACAGGAGGGTTCCTCTGAACACCAGGAAACACTTTTTCACTATAAGGGTGACTGAGCTCTGGCACAGGGAGGTTGTGGAGTCTCCATCCCTGGAGATATTTAAAGATGTCTGGACATAGTCTTGGGCAATCAGCTTTAAGTGGTCCCACTTGAGCAGGGGGGTTGTATCAGAGAACCTCCAGAGGTATGTTCCAACCTCAACCAGTCTATCTATAATCCTGTGATTATAGAACAGGAATTATGAAGTAAATTTTCATATTTATTGTTACTCGGCATTAGCAGCGAGATTTTTTTTGTAAATATTTCCATATTTTTTTATTGACTCAGCCCATTCCCTCCACCAGCGAATTTGTTTAAAGTTAATGTATTTCTTTCAACTTCTCAATGTTTGACAAATACTGCTTATTAAAATGTTTTGCCAAATAGTCTCGTGGCTATATATACTAATATCGCAGAGGCTTGTTTTTCTTTCTAGTAAAATACAGACATTCCACTCAATCTTTATGATTTGATGTAGGTTCACATAGACACAAAGACAAATGTGAGGCATGTCTGTATAAGCACATATGCTTGCAGAATGTCTGCACTTAAAACATCAGCTCAGTACAGCACACTATTCTGCCTTGCCACACTGAACAAACCAAAGGGAACTCCTAAAAGTAATATTCATGGTATATAAAAATAGCTTAAGACATCTCTCAGTAAACAATGTAGAGGAAGGTAGGAAGCTCTGAGAAAGAATCTGCATCCTGAGCCCAGCTGAAAGTCACTCAGCTGCCTTGCTAACGTTCAGGCTTACAAATCAAAGGGCACCCAGCAGTTAGTGGCTCTAGATAAGCCAGCCCTGAGCCATCCTGGAGTGCTGTCTGCAAATGGCTGGACTTTGCAGTGCCACTGACTTTTGAGCCTCTTGGTCTAACAAGTGAAAGGTACAGCACGGTGGCTGTGGCAGCAAGGGGCTGTCCCACCTCCCTCCCCCAGGTATGCCTCCTTGCCCCACTGAGGGCACAAACCCATCCTGAGCTGAGGGAGTTAATCTGCAGAAGCAGAGAAGTGCTCCTACTTCCCCGATTCTCTCCAGAACTGTGAAGAGAAGAGGTCGCAGATGCTCTCCAGAGCTGCAAAGGAACCAGGGTTAATAGTAGAGCCGCTCCTCTTAGTGTAAGATTTGTTCAGCCATGTTGTAGTGTCTCATCTTTAAGCACAGCCTGGCTGTAACTATAGCAGTAGCGTTCTGTTTCTCTGATGCAGAAGTCGGGTTCATTGAAAACAACAAACTGTAAAACATATTTAGGAATGTGAAGCCAGTTGCTGCTTTCAAAGGACGGTCAGGGTGACTTTAACTGAAAATAGCATGTTCTCTCCTGCTAGCTACCACGTAAGTTGCCTTGAGAAGATTACATGTCTTACAATAAATCCTATCGAGAGACACTACAAGGCCGCAACACCACCAGTTCTGTACCCATCAAGATTTTCTCTGAACTGATCAGAAAACTTTTATTGCCCAGTAGGAAAATCAAGACAAGTACACATCCATTTTAAAAACAAACAAAACCAAACAACCTTTGTAATATTATGATTGTAAACACTTGTTTTATTGAGTAACTTACAGCTCTTCCTAGGAGCAAAGCAGCTATTGCATTGAAGAGTAAGAAAGGCAAACATTGGCTTTTCCAGGAGAAAGAAGAGCTTTATAACTTTCAAGCAACATAATATAACTGCACCCCCTGCTACCTTTCCAACTGGCAGTGCAACAGAAGTAGATTTTAGCCACTGTTCTGTGGTACTGCAGTGGGAGCATCCAGTTGCAATGGAGCTCAGACCAGTGTTACTTCATAAGATGACTACTGTGATTATACCAAACAAGTGAGAGGACTAATTTTTCATATCTGGAGGACTCGGCTCAAAAGCAGCTCGAGTGGCCCAGCTTTGGTGCTGGCAGAGGCAGGACCAATCATGCCACCAGAGCAGACATACTGCAAGCTCCACTGCTAAAGGAGGCACTTAAAACCAGCTACAATGGTCTTGTTTTGCTTTAATCATTAATCAAAGGCAAATAAAATGCAGTGAAGGAAAGCAAACATACACACCATCACACAAATGCAAGCAGGTGTTTGAAACATAGAGCAGGTTAACTGTGGGTCATTTGGGGGAATGGAATCATAGGAGAAGGAGGACATGAGCTGGGAAGGAAAAAGTTTGCTTTCATTGAGGAATTGCATTCACAGCAGAGATTCCTGACTTCTTCATGTGAGCAAAGAACATCATAGTCTCTGCTGAAGGAGGCTTGACATCTTACAGTATGGGGCTAGGTTGTTTGAGCAGTGCAGTTTTAGACATGTGGATGGCCGCCTGTGCTGGAAACATTCCTGAAACTATTTCCACAAACCTTTTCCCTTCAGTAGGCATTAATTCTCCTGTGTCACTGCAGTCTAGCTTACTCAGCAACATACTGCTGCAAGCTTGTTTTGTTTGCAAGGAATACATCAGCACCAAAGGCAAACCTCTCTGGCAAGGCTGACAGTGCAGTCCTCTGAAAAAAAGGATTTGACGAGGAAGGAAGGAGTCCAGGCTGGCCTCCCAGTCACATTCTGACTTTGCAAGTATTTTTGTAACCATCAATCCTGAAAACTGAAACTGAGATCCAAAGAATTAGGAAGGGAGAGAAAAAACAAGTTGGTTCATTAATGATTAGATTTGTAGATTATGGCTATTAGTTAAAATGACAGCACCTGTAGCCGATGGAATACCGGCTCAAAGGCTGTTAATGCGCTGCAAGTAACATGATTTGGGGATGTGAAAAAATGAAAATCACAGTGTGAGATTGAAATCCTAGTTTTACTTTGAAAGCTGACTTTTCAAGAGGGTGAAATTCAATACTCGCCATTCACATGCAAATTCCCTTGTTTCAACAAACTGGCATTTTCCTTCACCTATTCACATTAGCATAAAACAAGGAGCTTGAATCTGCATTTTTCATAGAGCTTCAGAAGACAGCCAGGTTTCAAAATTTCCAAAATGCAGCTACTCGGGGATGGTTCATACATGCTAAATGCCAAAGCATTGTGAATGCAATACCCATTTGCCTCCTGCATCCAGAATGTAATTTCCATTTTTATTTTAATCACTAGTGATCCATTGTTCCAAATTTCTTTAAATACATGTCCCCCACTGCTGCTCATAGCTTCTACAGAAACAATTTTGAATATTTTGCAGGCAAAAATAGCAGAAGTGTTGGAATTCATGCCATTTCTCTCCAGAGTAGATGACTGATGAAATGCATATTTCCAAGCCTGTGAAAATATGAGCCAGAAATAAATATCAAATGAGATTATCCTTATATTGATTTCTCTGCAGTACATTCTGATTAACCATCAAATCAAAGAGGTTTTTTTCCAGCTGCCCCGCCAAGATCACATTCTTCGTTCTCCGTATGTGTGGCTTCTGATAAGTAAGTGCTTTTTTACTTACCAGATATGCGGGTGCATTTCTGCTCTGCTATCCAAAAAGCATGGTCTTCTTCCTGAACATCTGAACTTTCAAAAGGTGGATTCTAATATTCTCTTTGTTTTCTTCAAAAGACTCCACCACCAAACTTGTTGTTCAGATCTTTTACAGCCTATTTCAAAACCAGCATATCTTTCTGAAAACATGCTGGTGCACTTGGTCCTTCTTAAGGTGTTAAAGCAACCACCGGGACAATCTGTCTGAGCCTGTGGGACATTTTCTATCACTACAAGATTTTTTCAGAAATCAAACCCAGTGTGTTTATCTGAAGGACTTTCTGTGACATAACCAATGATTAGTTCAAGGACTCTCTTGCTGTGTTATGATGAGCAGTCTAGCCCGAACTTCGTGACAATACCAAAATATTCAAAGAGCTAGTAGTCTAATCTTCCCTAATATTAATTAAAAAATACCCAATGTTAATGATCAGTGTAACACCAGTCTAGGTGTCATGACAGAGAGCAATAGTATGTCTTTACCTTTGTTGTGGTGTAAATGTGCAGCTAACTCTTAAATGCTAAACGGTAGCCCAGATGTTCAGCTGCCTGTGACCCAAGGCTTGCTCTTGTGGTAGCACAGCTGTGACACCTTGGCTGAGTTTTGCTTAGGAAGGTGTCCAGCTGCAAGGAGTGTAAGCTAAAGCCACGTGAAAGTAAGTGCACAGGCAGAAGTGAAATTGTAGAGGCAGTAACAGTTAGCTGAAAAGTACTGGGGAGGGGGGAAATACGCAGTACCCTGGGAAAGAAGGCAGAGGCTCAGCAGACAGCACGTGGGCTGGGTGAGGGAATCCAGTCCTCTTCAAAGAGTCATAGAAATGAAACCCCCCTCCTGACCAACAGCTGCCTGCCTGCCTGGTAAAACTTGTAATACTTAGCTGAGTAGCCTGTATTTCAGTACTTAAGTAATAGTTAGTGCTTGAGTAATACTTAGCTGAGTACCCTGGTAGTTGTACTTATGTACTGTATGTGTTAGTTGATACAAATAGTTGCCGTATGCTTTTAAACCTTGCAGTCTTTTGGCATTGTAGAAGGTGCCCAAGGAAAAATGAGCCATTGAGAAAAGGTTGCAGGTGCAAGCGCTGGTCCTGGCTCTCTTCCTCCTCTCCCTCTGCCCCTGCTTCATTTCTTCTTGCCACACAGTAAGACTTCAAGACCTGAAGTTACCAGATACCACCAGCTAAAATGGAGATGGATAACATGCATCACTAGAGAGTATTGCTAACAGAAGGTGTTGCCGTGGAGAATTTTTTCCCACTAGTAAGTGGTATCAGCAGGCTCTCTCTAGACGTATTTAAAGGGAGAATAAACTGGGGCATAAAATTCTGACAGTGCCTCTTTAACCAGAAGAAGGAAGGAATAGGCTTTCACTAGAGGGCAGATTGAGCTTGGATTTTATACATCCTATTCCAAACCAGAACTGTAAGGTGAAAAACAGCAAGGTTGAAAACAGCTACCCTGTATGACTGAATCCTCCTAGATGGCAAATTGCATCATGCCTTTAAAATGCTCCAACCCCTAGGCACCACAGACCATGGGGTAGGACAGTGGGGTTTGTTACTTCTCTGTATGAAATAGAATTTTACCTGTGGCAGGTACAATGCTCATCAATGCTGCAGAAGAAGAAATCCCTGGGACAGTCATGACTAGTACTTCATACAGGGTCAAGGAGAAAGGAGGAGAAAAGAATACGGCATGATAGACCCGTTCCCACTAATTGATGGCAAAATTCTCTGAAAGCTTTAATTTGAAGGAAACTACATGCAGTATAAAGATGGCTGATGGACATACTCAAGGACTGCTCTCATATGAAGGCTGAGGGGTCCTCGTAAGACTTGTTCTCTAGACCTTTCTCCAGCTTCATTGCTGTTCTTTGGTCACACCCCAGCAGAATTTATTAGGAAAAATTTCTTCACCAGAAGGGGTGTTGAGCATTGGAACAGGCTGCCCAGGGAGGTGGTTGAGTCCCCATCCCTGGAGGTATTTAAAAGACATGTAGATGTGGCACTTAGGGACATGGTTTAGTGGTGGACTTGGCAGTGTTGTGTTTACAGTTGGACTCCAATCTTAAAGGTCTTTTCCAACCTAAATGAGTCCATGAATTTATGAAATTTCACATCAAGCATCAGGAACAGTATCTCCACGTGCATTTGGCAGGTGGTGTGGCACAATAGGTATATCTGTAAAGTGCAATGGTTTGTTTAGAGGACTTGATATCTCCATTATTCACATTTTGGCCTAGCTCCAGCCTGGTCCTGTGGGCTGGAAGCCTGCTGGCAGCTGAGTGCTAGGTGCACTCCTGGAGCACATCTCTCCCTTGACCTTCCCCCAGAAGGCATCCCACCGGAGTGCTGAGAGCTCAGCCCCCTGGGCAGCCCAAGGCATCATCAAGAAACACGATTAGGAGATTTGCTTCACAAATGCTAATCCAATTTAAGATGTTATTGTAGACCAACCCAGTCTGGCAAGCTGTAAAAACGCATCCCTCAGGAGTTGTTTGCTTTGTGCCAGGCAAGGGGTCGGCTTCAACACAAGCTGGAGAACCAGCCCAAGGTCCCCACATCAGTGCCTCCACTTGGAGGGCAGAATTCAAGAGCTGTATGTGTATATAGCTTCACTTCCCATAAACAGCCTTGTGTTGGCAAGGCTGAGTCAGAGCAAAAGGTGCAATAGGAGCAACTTCACTGAATTTGTGATTTTTGCAACACAAAGATGTACTGTATGGTATAGGAGATGTAGTGCCCACCTGGCAGGACTAATACAGTAGGATCCAAGCAAGCACAACTGAAATGGCCACCCATCAGCTGGTTTGATATGCATTTTTCCTCTACAGAGATGGTTAGAAGGTAAACCGGTTTTGATTCTTACTGCTTATGCTTTTGGTAGCAGTGATACCAATAGTAAGTTCTACTAAATATTTTTGGGACTCTAAGTAAAATGTTGGAAGGGATACAAATATTCTGTAAAAATTGTTCTTTCAAATCAGCACCTGGGAGAGGCCGCAGCGTACATTATTTCCCCACAAATAAACCACAGATCCCTCTAACCTTCCAGCTGTGTGACTGCTGCTGGGGTGACAAGCCAGGTTTCTCAGCACTTTTTGCAGACATTCCTCAAAGCAGCCGACACGAGCTGGCCTCCTCCAAAATGAAAGACGGCAAGACTACTTCAACGGAAGGCAAAGAAATCTAGCTTTGCATGGTAATAATAAACGGGAAGCTGCAATACCAAATTGCAATATACACAGAGCGAGACTGCACACCGAAGATTGCCTTGCCCCCCGCGGGAGAGCCGTCCGCAGAGCCCGGCCCCGCACAGCACGGCGGGGAGGTGCGGTGCGCAGTTTAAGCGTGCCATCTAGTGACTGCCGGTGCGCGGCTGCCTGCGGGGAAGTAACGCCTCGCAGCGCCTACCTCCCAAGAATTCCTCACGTTTCTGGTTTTGAGAACATCTGGCTATCCCAGATGGTACCCTGAAGGCTTCCAGCTGCGGTTGCTGGTCATCCGGTTGGTGGAGAAGGCAGGAGGGAGTGGGTTCAGCCTTTGGATGCTGCTGCTTCTGAGGTGGAGTCGCTGAGCATTCAACAGGGACAGTGTGTTTCTGTGAAACAGCTGCCTCCTCACCCTGTGGGCGCTATTTTCAATTCCTCAGCTCTGAAAAAATGTGGCAAGGGGAGGGGGGGTGACATGCAATTATTTTCTCATATTCCTTTTTATTTTTTCCCCTTCCTTTCTAACCAGAGTGGGGGATTAGCTCAAATACAATTATTTTGACTTCATGAGCAGAATGAGGTTTTGCCTCAAGGTATAGTACTAAAGCCCCTGGAGAGACTGTAGAATAAAAATAAATTAAATTGTGGGTGAACTGTATTTCCCATCAAGGCACAAATATAAGCTCCAGCCTCTTTTGCTATCCCAGTGATGGTACGCTGGAACCCCTGAGACTGAGGCTGTTGGGGAATTACAGTTGTTACCCTTGGTGACTGGTCCTCCTTCACTGACACTTCTCCGGTAGCTCCCCTTCCCTTGCTCTGTTAGCCACTTCTGCATAGGCACACTGAAAAACTAAACATGCTAGCTGCAAAAAGTAATCCAGTTAACCTGATTTAGCTCTTACTGATGTAAAGAACCACCAAAGACTAGACCAGACAGGCTTTTCTTGGGGACATGCACAATGCAGATGTTGTGCATCAGGAAAAGAAATGAGGCGTTTTGCTCATTGAGAGCACCGTGGGGGACACTAAACAATTTTTTCCATGAGACAATTATTTTCACAATTTAAAAAATTCATATCTGTCATAACATGTCCTTTGATGTGTCCTAGAAAAGCAAAAGGTGTATCAGCTCTCTGCTACAAAATATTTGAAAGACAGAACAGTGTAGAATACGAACCCAGGTGTCCTTCTAACCGCAATACAGGACAAACGGGAGGAGATGCAAGAGGCAGGGGGTACGCCACGTTGTGCAGGCTTGCCATTTTCAACTTTTACCAACAGCTGGAAAAGAGAGAAAACAGTGAGTGGCTCGAGGATAGGGATAGCTGTTGCACATTGCTGGGCAGTGGACCTGTAGCTTCCCGGGAATACCAGAATTCAGGTGGGGGTAAGATGGTAGGTCAAATTTTAGTAATCATCTCTCACTGCAAATTTTTCCGTGTGACACAATTACAGGGGTTCTTCACCCAGCTTTGGGTGGCAGAGAATACAGGGAGAAGATAAGAAAAGTTGGAAGTAATTAATCACATGATTTTAAAGAAAGACCAAACAGCCAGCCGGTGCTTAGACACACTTGTCTCACCTCTCCTTAGGAAAGGGTTTCAGCAGAGATTACTTCCTTGTGTGGAGGAAAAGCACCAGTAGCAAATCTTATCTCAGACAGCTACAACTGTTTACAGAAAGGATTTGCCTTAGTGTCAGGGAAATCTGTTTAGACTCTTGGTGGAAATCCAGCTTGAGGATGGGATAAGGTCAATAATATTAGCCAAATCCTATTAAACTAATAAAGGATTTAGATTGCTTCCTCAAAAAGAGCCATTCAAAGGGTGTGTTCTAGTCTAGAAAATTAAGAATGATAAATCCAAATTAAATCCTTTTAATCTCTCTCCATTTATCAGCGTTCTTTTCCTTGAAGGAGAGACAGGCTAAAAAGGATGGCAGGGGTGTTGGTATGATCCTAGCATTGTCTCTTCTTTCACATTACAAAAGCAATTCAAAATCCCATTATAATCGTGACAAGAGAAATTTTAATTCATTCCTTTGCAAGGAACTGGTGAACACAGTTTTACTGAAGAAGCTGTAGCTGAGGGCACCACATGGCAGAAGCCAGGCTAACCTGAGAGCTGGTTTCTTATGCCACCCAGCTGCTGCCGGTTGCTGCCTTGTAACTGGTGAGCAGTGGGGGCTGCTCAGGAGCTGCAGAATCCGATCAAAGCACGCGCCTGCCTGTTCCCTTCGGAGGGATGCTGTCTGCTGGGCCAACGCTTAACAACAGGTCACTTTACATTCAAAACAGAGAATGGCTCGATAATCCTGATGGTGATTTGTAAATATTGGTGTAAAAATTATAGTCAAATAGGTTTTATGCTGTATTGGACATAAATAGCTCCCAAAAAACTTCCATTTGATATGCTCAGCATAGTGTACATATGTTACTTCATATGGCTTTTACACCAGTTTTGTATGTCACTCAGCTGAATCTGTGCAAGTGGTCAAAAACTGAGAAATTATAGGAGGGATTTGTGCGTGTGTGTGTGCACACACTGGGAGAATCACCAAGAAATAATAATTTTTCAAATTTTTTTTCAAAGTAAATTCCTTTGCTGGGTAGCAAAGTAATTTACATTTGGCATCCACAGTTTGCTGGTAAGAGCCCAACTACCATGTAACTCATTATTATTAAGAGGCTACTGTTAGCTTCCAGAAGGTAGCTGATTTTCTGACACAGAAGTATTCTGACAGCAAAGCCATCGCACCCTCACAGCCACTTACCTGAGGGCTCAGAACTGCTTTGGGTCCTCAGCAGGCAGCCAAACAAGGTAGCACCTCACCAGGGGACTTTGTCAGACGTCTCCCATTTTGATGGTAAGGGCTGTTTTCCCCAGACGGTCTGTGCGCAGGAGACTGAGATCTTTAGGCCTCCAAGAAGAGAATTTCAAAAGGAGGAGGGAGCATGACAGAAGAGGTTGCTTAGTAGAAAGCAGCATGTTACCAAAAGGATAAGAGAGGAAAAAAGAAATGGTTGAGCTTTATCTCTTTAATGTTATACACAGGCAGACGACAGGCAGGACTTGGTCTGGCAGATGACCTAACAGGTTTGATCTCCCTTGCTTGTGCAGTGTAGATTCTTCAGCAACTCCCAAGGCAGCTGGTACTGTAAAAAAAAAAATCATCCCTAAGTTGCCAGCTCTGTCTTTTGTAACTGAACAGTAACTGCTCAGTAAGAATTGGACTGAAATGGCCAATGTATTTCTTGTTAAATAAGGGTTACTTGACCAAAGCCTGAAATCCAGTCCTTTTTGGAAGTAAAAAATAAGGTACGTGGGGAAAATAAATAGCTTCAGAAAAAATGAGCAATCATCTCCAATCAAAAACATGAATTTTAATATGTTAGCCTCTCAGACTCACTTGCTCATGCTCTCTTTTTCACATTACACATGAGCAGCAAGAGGGGTTGCTCCATACAAGAAAGAGAAAAGAAGATGCCCTCACAGCTCTAGGGATCCGACACAGGAAATATTACCTATAACCAAAGCAACCAATTCAGGTGTAAACAATTTCTCCTGAAGCACAAAAGCAGCAGCAGCTGGTGTCATGAACAAAAGTAGGCGGGTGAACAGAAACAGAGCAACAGAAAAACAGATATGGGAATCACAGTCCAGAATTTCAGAAGCAACATTAACTCATATGCAATGAGCTATAAAAAGCAAAACTGACCGAGAAGGGAAGTCATCGTCAGCTTGAATGAAAATGCAAATCCTTACCACCTGTATGTAGCATTTCTGGCAGCATAAATGCTACTTGACGGGCATGGACACAAATCACAAATGCTTCCTCTGTGAAAGAAGAAATGCAAGCTCTATTCTATTTACGTTCATCCAAACATGCATTGAGAATTGAAAGCCCCGAACAATTAAAATACTGGAAGTGCTCAGAACAGGTTACCTAAGTCAGAGATATTAATCCAATAAAAGAATTCCAGAGTGCTGATTCACATGTACCTGAAACACAGTTCCTATCTCAGTGCAAACAATTGCCATAGCTATCTGCGGACATGTGAGAAGACAGGGCTGCACAGAAAGAGCCACGTGTCCCTCCCAGGGCTTCGTGGGGCAACCTCCTGCCTAAAGGATGCTCCTTGATGAACCCTTAGTAGATCAGAAGCCATTTAAAGCTACCCTACCCTTGTTGGCTTGCTTTTTTGTGGGAGGGTCTGCTTGGAGGTCCTAGGGTTTAAAGACAATGCAGTGACAAAAGGCAATGAAAAGCCCCACTTGTTAGTTGTGGGCAAGCAGAGCTCCCGTACCACACTTCACACCACTGTGCTTGTGGCCAAAACTGGGCTGCTTCTAGACTGGATGTGAGTCCAGATAACATACCTGTGCTCACCTGCACGGTGCCTGCTCATGTGGAGCAGGCTCTTCTCAGTCTGTAGCTGTCAAATCACACCCTTCTTGTCAATAAGCCACAGTATACTCACACCAGCAAGACTAACACCCTTCGGTGGAGTTGACTCAGCTATCAGAGATTAAATCACTCCTCTCCCTTGCAGACTTTGTGGTGCGAGGTTGCTAATGCACTCAGTTGTACTAGTGCCATGCTCTAAGCTATAAGGGTAGTTTCATTTACCAGAAATAATATCTGGTTTAGACCACTTAATAATTTCTGATAATACGCAGAAGTGGTGATGATCAGGGTTATATCAATAGCTGAAACTTCAAGGTAGAAAATTTGCTTGCGTTTTCCAACTACATTTGTTTCTCTCATGTACACATTTGCTTTCCTGATCAACTGTCCTATCTGGACATCCTTTCTTTCTAAATGCTACAGGGCATTCACATTCCTAGGAATGCCTGTAAGGATCAGAACGTGGCTCTCCTGGGAACATGTTTGTTATCTTCTTTTAGAGATAGCAGGAACAAGTAATTCTGGGAAAGCATGTATTGACAGAGAGAAGAAAAAGAAGAAATTCATGCAGTACCTTTCAAAAAAAATTACTCATAGTCTTTGAAAATAATGATTCAATTTTTCAAAATTAAGATAAGAAAGCATAACTGCAGAAAATTGGTCAAAATAAATACTAGAAAACCCTACACAGCAGATATTGATACTGAAAGGATAGTAATAGAGCTCTAGGGAAACAGCATACACCATTTTCATGCCAAGGAAATTAGTCCTTCTACCATTAGCCTTTACATAGGTTTTGATGTTATACTTTGTGTTAATTATTTCCAAAACACAAGTGCAAACACTCACCCTGATTGGAAAATTAGCAGATTTCAAACTCAGGTAATTTCCCCCTAATGAGGAACTTGTTGAACTGAATTTAACAATTAGCTCACACCCTTTGCTAACGGGGTATGGCAAGGTTACAAGGAGACACGGAAACTCACCTTTTTCAGTAATTTGCAATAAAGGACGAGTATAACTTTGGAAGTTGTTTTCATGCTATTTCTAACTCTCCTTGGGTTCTTAAGGCAGTGATTTTGAAGACTGATAGAGGTAGTGCTACCCATAGTGAATAGTTCTCCCTTGTTTCGTAACCTTTCCCCCTCTGGGTCAGTTCATTCAGGCACCTTTTGCTACATACCAAGCCCCTGCAAAAAAAGATTTAACAGCTTAAAAGAGTAAAATGTGATTTATTCGTCAATATACAGGATACATAGGTAGAGCTAACAGGCTAATACACTTGCTACCCCTGATATGGCAGCCAAGGAATAGGCAGCCCTTCAGGCAGGAGGGGAAAGGCTGGCTTCTGCTGCCCCTTGGGAAGGGCTGATCATTGACATTGCCGAGGTACCATCCTCAGGCTACTTGGCTTTGTTTCTTTTTTGGTTTTTTTCATGCTGGTTTTTCTGTTCAAGAACCTTTGAACTGTTAATTATCCCTATGTCAACACTCTCTCCTTTGCCAGCAATCTTACCTTCCTTCTCATGGCTCTGTGCTGCAGAATGTCTTGCAGCGCTTTCTCACAGCTTAGCAGTTTGCTAAGATGTCTGAACTGATTTCAGGCTGTATCAAAACTAAGCCTTAGATCCAAGAAGGCATCTGTGATCTGATGCCTGAATCTCTGGAGGGAAAACTGACGCCTTTCAGCTGCTAAATTGCACTAAAGGAAACAAAAGTAATTTTATCCTACCAGTTTTCTACGCAGGCTGTGACCCTGTCTGCATAATGGATGCTGGGGCAGTCAGGGCTTAGAGAAGGTGGCCTCTTTGTAGTTTTGAAAGGAAGAGACATCCACAGATGAAAGGGAAATTGCTTTTGGATAATGTTTCTCTCTCCTGAGAAGTGACCAAAAGTGTCCGAAATATTTCCAAAATTGGTCTGATTTCTCCCACAAAACCATAAAAATTATTGAATAAACTCTCCTAATTTTCAGTGCACTTTCTGCAGTAGGGTTTACTTTTCCTTGTTTGAAGAACAATAAAGAATACTCTGAAACTTCAAGCTGCCTTAGGCATGTTGCAAAGCACCTGTGTCTTCAAGTGCGACACTGGCACACCAACTGCTTGATTATTTGGCAGTAAGTGTCATTGGTGTAGGTGTAACAAGCTTTTTTTTTGAATGTAAAAAAAGGGTAACAAATTGAGAAATAGCAAAAAGAGAACATTCTGGAAAAATAAAGCTCTTTAAATGTGGTGCCTTGGTTGTCTTTATGTAGAGACATTTTGATAGGAACTTGGATTTTGAGAAGAATGAAGAGTTTGTTGTTTGAAGAGGGTCCCAAATCGGAGAGTCAGCCAAGTAACAACAATCACACCAATATGGCTACATGTCGTCCTACTTTATTCAGCAACTTTGTCATATTTATACTTCTAA
>JAVJGJ010000059.1:37190204-37230682 GCA_035590215.1 Microhierax caerulescens | reverse complement strand
ACCCGGCCCGGCCGGCCCGGCCCGGGGCTTCGCGTAACCAGGCGGCTGGGAGCTCGGTGCTCCTGCCGCCGCTGCGGCAAAACTGGGCCTGCCCCGCGGCTGAGTCTTCGCGTTTCTATCCGTAATTTTAAATGGCACGGCGCCCCAAAGGCGAGACTTGCCCCGGTCGGCCCCCACCCCGTTTGTACAGTGCTTACTGGAGGGCAGTCGGCAGCTTCTCGCGTGCGTCCGGCACCTCGGTCCCTCTCTCCGTCGGGAGCACCGTCCCCTTTGATCCCCTGGAAGGGACACCGGGCTTGCCTAGGCCTGCTCCTCCCCACGGAGGGAGCCTTGCCTCCCTCTAAGGAAAGATACGCCACAAATCTCACGCTTAGGCTGCTCCTAATCTCGCTGGGAGAACTGGAAAGTATCTCCACAAGCAAAGACTACAGTCCCAACCCTTGGACTGGGGGAGCACCCAGCACGCCCTGCCGGTGCCGTGCTTCATGTGGAGCAGGAGAATGGATCCTGCAGTGGGTGCACAGAACCTGCCGTGACACGCGGAAATGTTTCAGAAGTCAAACAAGACCAGGATCCCTGACACTGAGGCCTGAACTGGGGTCGCAGGATATCTGTGGAAGGATTCTGCAGCTGATGCAAAGAACCATGGATTTGGCTGAGTTGCCTACACAATCCAAGAAATGGAGCCCTGTCAGATGTATGGGTGGATAAACACCACAAATGTTAAAAAAAAAAAAAAAAGGAAAAAGAACAGCATAGGAAACCATCAACTTTGCTCATCACATTCTGAAATTCCAGTAGAAAAGGTGTTGATGTTGCAGAACTCAGAAGACTTCAAAAGGCTCAATCTGTCACTAGAGCAGAACACGCCAACGCAAGCATCACTGCCTTTCCTTTTGCCATGGACGCTCCTTCCAACTTGGCTGGCCTTGGCCTTGCAGGGTAGCAGGAGCCAAGGAGCCTTCCCCTTTCTCACAGGGTCCAGGGAACAGAGCCAAGCTAGGAGAGAGAGGGCTTTTTTGTCATCCTAAGACATTTGGTTTTCAGTTTTGTGAAACCTCAAGAATTTAAAAAAATAGCTAATGAAGTTCACAAAACCTCAAATTCTACTGAGTTTACTCATTCCCCCCACTATATTAAGACCTAGTCTTTATAACTATGTATGTAGACATATGGTGTGCTTTCCACAAGGCTTTGAACAGCACTGGTGCAATCCTTGTCAGAAAGCTGTTCTGGGCTATCAGTTGGAAAAGAGAGGGCAGCAACATATTTAAGAGACCTGGAAGGTATCTCTGAGATAGTGCAATTCACTATTTGTACATTCATATGTAAACACTTTTTACAGTGGAAATTTTTAAGTCAGTAAAAGGACAGTGCAAAATAAAGAGAAAAAATGTATCATGGTTGCTTTTAACCAGCTACCTCATAAAAAAAATCTTCTTTCCATCTCTGTGGGTGTTGCAGGAATGAAGAATTGATAACATATTGTTTCAAGCTGAGTGATTTATATATAGGATAATGACCTTTGTGAAGACAGATTTGGTTCTGTTCTTTCCACGACTGTGAAAATGCTCACTGCTCACTCTCCCCTGGCCACCTTGGAAGAGGTAAACATCCTCTTCTTTCCAAGATTCCTGACAGAAAGGCTCAACAGGAACGAATGCACCCTCTGCTTTCCCCAGCTAGCCAAAGTACACATGCAAATCCTAGAATTACGTTCACGTTTCTCAGTCTACCTGCTTTTTGAGTAGAAGGTGAAAGTGAGAAACGGCAATTGGAGAGATAATAAAGTCAGATTTACTAACATTTAGGAATCCTAGTAAGGTAACAGTAGTTCTCTTACTAATGGTTTTCTGTAGTGTTTCACCTTTCATTGCTTTGTGCCTCAGACTGGCACCTCAGGCATGACCAGAGATCCTTCTCATTTCTTTAGGTGCCTCCCTTTGCCTTTTTCAGTATACTGTTTGGGGTTTTTTCCCTTCTGCACCAACCGTAGGAGACTTCCATTTTGGATTATGTGAGCACAGTGCAAGGAAACATACATTACTGAAAATCACTGGGGAATGGCAGGACTGTGGTGCAGCAGTATCTCAGAAGGAACTGTGATTTGATGGATATCTACCAAATAATCTATGGTTTTGGCTAGGAGTTTATCACTGACATTTTGATTTAGCTTAACTTGGGGCAAGACCTGAACTCTCCTACATGAGGAAAAGTCGCACTGAAGAAGTGGAATATGCTATAAACACTAGAATTTTTTTTAGCCTGCTTTTCTGATAAAATGGAAGCTGCTGTGCCATGATGCCAGAAGAGAAATTCCATAAGTTTTGCTAGGTGAAACCCTGACTGACTTTTTTTGCTTTTCTCACAAAAGCATCCCTGATAATTGAAACGGATCTAATCGCATTAATATGATGAAGGAATCCTTCAGGTCTTATCCTGCAGTTCTGGATGTTCACCTGATGCTGATAAACATTCTCTCTGAAATGCTGCAGGCATGAAGAATTTTTCAGTATTTTCATCCTGTCGTGAGTGATTTTCATAATTCACTATATTGGGGTCCCAAAACTGAAACAGGCGACTTCAGATTAGCATGTGACCCAGCCATTCAGATATTTGAATGAGCTTGTAGCGATAGGGAGAGACACCTGGGTTGTTCTTCAGACAGCCTGTTCTAAGGACTCTGGCTAAATGCAGATTTTGAATACTGTAATAGATTACACAAAGGACAGTGAATTCATCTATGATGAGGGAGAAAGTTATTTTTGACAAAGATTTATGTATGCTTTAATTTCTGGTGCATAAGTAGTCAGAAAAAGTGGGCATTGTAATCAGGTACTTACATTTCCATTCATTGATTCAGAGGGAAAAATGTTTTATTTCCAACCTTTCCTAAATAATTTCCAAGTATAAAGTGTATGCAGAGACAAATGCTAACACATTCTGTCAGAAGAGATGGCCATGGGCTGTGCAAGTACTGGCTGATATACTTCTACAAGAACTTTTTCAAACACGGAAATCTTGGTACCACCCTTTTATAAATTTTGTCTTTACTCTACAAAGTGCTTATACACAACAGCTTGTTCAGTGATGTCAGCTGGAGGACTTTAATTTAAAGCTAAGCACATGTTTAAGTGTTTTGCTAAATTGGTTGCTACATGATTTAACTGGTGTCACACAATGACTTATGGAAAGAGCCACAAGTGGAGCCCTAGGCTTCTAACTCATGGTCGGAAACTTTAATCTGGAAACTGTTTTTTCCCTGTCCTTGCAGTACATATGACAAAACAAATATCCATCTATGAACAGTTAAATGTGTCCTTAACCATTTTACAGAAATTTTGTATTCTTTCCCCACATGTGAGCTGCTGAACATGTTAGGGCTGCCAACTATTTTCAGCCTCCAAAAAGAAACATTCCCCTACCAAGTGCAAATGAGCACTGAAAATGCTCAGTAAATCCCACGTTGTTGCTCTGGGTTCCAAAAAAACCCTTTTAATAGATTCAGAACAGATTTATTACCCAAAGACCTGCTTTTATTGTAACTTGATTACATAGTTTCACATTCTGTCACAAAGGTATTGATGTTTTCACTTATAACAGGAAAAGAATACATCACGACAGTACTGACTTCTAAACAGCTAAGACTATCATTATCCAGGCTGTGATATTAGAATTTTTATTTTATTTGCAATACTGTGCTTTCTGTTCATCAAATGAAATTTGCTCTGTTGTATTTATGTATGTTCAAAGACAGCCCAAATCTCAAAACTTCTAGATGGTTTGGATTCAATCCTTATTTAGAAGTAAAACACACTGAAGCTGATAGTAGTTTTAGCTGAAGAACAAGTGAATACAACTGAAATGATAATTTCAGTGGTTCAGCTGGATTATAAAAATTGTTCAGGGGACCAGATGCCATTCATTTCAGGAGCTAGAACCACACTACCTTTGAAGGCTTGGGCCTAGCTTCTTGTCACTTATTTAGGTGAAATAAAATAGCAAACGCTTAGTGAGGGCTTTAGAAGGTATAGCAAATGTTTGAATGATCTCAGGCTAAAACCAATGTTGGTTTGTTTGTTTTTTTTTAATGAGGCTCCCACTTGTGTTTCACCAGAATCATGCCGGGTCCTTGCCTTAACCACACAACTGTGCCATGAAATGTGGGTTATTCCCATGGCCGTATGCACTGACTGCTTGGGGGCCCGTCCTGAAGGAACTTTAGGTTCAAACACAGGACAGGAACCCCTCTCCTGGGTAGACGTGCAGTTCCATGACCAAAGGTGCTGCCTCTGCCACACTTTCTCCCTCCTCCCAGCAAGGGACTGGGCATCTGCACCCTCCCCATTGCCCTCCATTTTTCTGTAGGTGTGGCAGGGTGGCTGGCTGACGGCAAAGTATGGTCTCACCAGGTATGGTGCATCCCTGAAACACAGGATTCACAGAGTCTGAAGAGATCAAGAGTCACAACTAGGAAGAGAAACCAAATGGGTAAAGGCCCCAACAGGGCAAGTAAATAAGTACTCAAAAGAATTGAAATTGATTTAAAAAAAAAAAAAATTAAAAGCCACAGAGAACAGTCTGGGGGTTTGATATCTCTCCATATGTTCAAAACTCCCACAGATGGAGTCATGGGTCCCACAGGATGAAGTGAAGGATGAAAGAAAGCAATTCATGAAACTACTACAGCTGGCTGTGGGTCTCTAACTGGAAGAAAGAGCGTCATTCAGCTGTGGCCTGATAATGATTATGATGATTAAAGCTGAACAAATAATTCCCATATTTTATTTTTTTTTTACTCTGATATGTGTTTTGCCTCTTTTTCCCTTCATAAGAACATCCACACACAGACCACAGCTTCCCCTAGAACATTAATTACTTGGGTGTGCTCATACAGCTGTTATTTGCATTGTTGATTAATATTAAAATCCAAGTCATCTTGCTTAGCTGTGAATGGTCAGAGCAATCAGATGGCAGCGTTTTATCTCCCTAGTCAGCACACCATCACTTCCCAAAGAAATACTTGTGCAAACGTATTAAAAGTGGGGCCTTTTATAATACTTGTGCTTATAAGCATCCATTTTGCTCTGAAATGGCTCTGAAAGCCATCAGCCGCATAGAATTAAATCATTTCAAAAACCCCTCTGAAATAGTGCAAAGGTGAAGAAAACCAGTTTTGCTGTTACGTTCTTGTTCCACTGTGGCTGTCTCTGGTACTCTTCAAAAGTGAACAGGGAGAAATTTGCTCGGATGACAACCATGGACTACTCAGTCATATAATGAAATGCTGGGGAAACTAGAGCAATGGGGAAAATACCTATTACACCATGCACTAGAAACAAAACAATGTAATTCCACACAAATTTGTTGAAGACTTGCCAGTTCTTGCAAGTTATTAGCTTTTTAGTTAGTTAGTTAGTTAGTTAGTTTAGTTCTATGTTTCGCTCAAACCTCTAAGGAAACTGCAATATGTTCCCCTTTCTACAAAACATACCTTCCCTATTTCAATTGTTGTTCTATGACAATAAAAATTATAAGCTAATCAATAGTGATATAATTCAATCTATGCATGGTTTACTGATATTAATATTCTCACTTGTTTACTTACCTTTGGCAATTACCTGCATTTCTCCCTAGTGATATTTTCTTAGCATTGCTTCATTTTCTTTTCCATGAATGCTCACAGTGATGAGCTGGAAATGGGGCACAGGAACAGACTGATATTCATCAGATGAAGAGGGACAGTAATATCTATTACTGTCTTGCATTTATTTAGCTATTTATTTTATGTTTTGAGAACATTTGCTTCTAGGAAACCACACAAGAATAAAGCTGGTACTACTTCAAGAAAAGCTCTGCTGACTGGAAATTGTCTCATTTTTCTCTCTGCTAACCACATAATGCATCTTAAACTTGCATGGTAATTTGCATGGTTCACAACGTTACAGAAAAGAGAAGTAAAGTTGGTGGTTGTGGCATTTTTGCATTTTGGTGAATGTTTTTGCAGAGGTGGGGGTGAGCCTGTGTTCATGTCACTGCTGGTGGATGCCTACCTGTTGGTGAGGTCTGCATGGTGTTTGTTTTATTAATGCATTTCTGTAAGCATAAGTATGTGACTGTTCACATGTTCACATGAAGGACACATGATGTGTCCTTCACTACAGTATCCCTGGAAGCTACCTGTGTTAGGCTAGATTGAAGACAATGAAGTTCAGACCCAGCTAGTGTGAAAGTGTATAGCTTTGCTTCTGCTTGTGTTGTTGATTGTATACTACATGTTAATCCTGTCATCAGACACTCCTTGTTCAAATACAGCAAAATGCATTTAATTTGTCTTTTCATTTGGCTTTAATACATTTTTCTCAAAACTAAAAAAGCAGACAAGCAATTCTTCACTTCATTTGTATTGTCCTTACTGTTGTTCATTCTTGTTCCCCCGAATCCTTAATGAAGGTCACATTTAACAGCCTCTAAAAAATTACAGAAAATCTGGATTCAAGTCTAGATATCCACTTACAGGTCTAATCTCTTGCATATTTATCAAACGCCATCCAGAAACCATCCAGAAACCAGCTCAATAGTAACCTTCAGACAATATCATACCAAGGCAGCTTGCTCGTGACTTATCTGCCAACCTGGATGACTCTTCATTCAGGAGTCCAGCTCCTGTAGCACTCTTCATTTCCTGCAGTTTAACTAATAATTCTCCATTTGCCACTGGGCTTAATGTTTTATTAACAACTACAGAATTGTATATTTTGCATTTTCCTTCTCTACAAGGTCTAGCTTGGCAGAAAAGGTACCATGAGCTTCCTTTGGTACATCCATTGTGCTTTTATCCAGTTTTTCTCCCTATATTCACTTATTCTTTGTTTCAGTATTTACTCTAAATTCTTAGTGCATTACTGAGATCTTATTTACACTCTCTTTTATGAAATATATTTATACTAATTTTCCCCATTTCCTGTGACACTACCCCAGATGAGACAGATGCACTCAAATTACTTGCTACTGGGTTTAGAACCTCCCGTGCCAGTTCCTTCAGAGTCCTGGCAAAGAGATTATTTAGTGATGTAAATTTTGAGCATGTATGAGTCGGGGAATCCAGGCTTTTCTTCCACCTCAGATGTTATAATTCTTCTTCAGCACCCTTTATTTCCTTTTCCTTTTCCTTTTCTTTCATTTTCTTTTTAAATTTTTTTCCTTGTGTTCAAAATCAATGTATATTTTTGAAATATGAATACCAGAAATGGAAATGGCTTTCCAGTCAAATAAGTGATAAACATATCTTCCTCTTCTACATTGTATTTGCCATTTATGTCTGTCCGAGGTTTACATGCTTTTTCACAATCCTAACATAGCGGTGGATGTGTTGTTCAGTTAATTATCGTATCATGACCCTTTACATATCTTTATTAGAGTCACTACTTTCTACTTTCTCACATTTCATTGAATTAAAATTGTTCTCAAGGGAGATAACCTTAAATTGTGTAATCTGAAAACTGCAGAAGTTTTAGTATATTGTTTCAGGTACATACAACTGTTGAACATAGCTTCAGTGAGAGGAGCCCCTTGTAGGGTCTCTGCATTAACTCTTCAGCCACACTCGGTGAAGATCTTTCACTTAGGATTATCACTACAACTACAACAGTTGCTATGCTCTATTTACAATTGCCTTGTATCTATGATGGATCTATGTTGAAAAGATTCTAGGAAAAATAGTTGACATGCTTCTAATATACATGTATGCAGAAGTTTCAATTTTCCTCAGAAAAACATTTCATTATTTTCTTGGTCCTGCTCTCAAGGAAAATTAAATTTGCTTGAGCTAATGAAAAAAAAAAACCCAACCAAAAAACCACAGCCAACATTGCTGAATTTGTATGTTATAATCTGAAAGAAAATAGGAAAAAACAAAACCATTTTTTGTTAAAAATTTCCTAGTGTTTAGCAAGATCTACTCCTTTCTACCATGCCTGTAATATTTTTTACTTCCCTCATGGAACTATTTATTTCAGATTGGTCATGCTTGAAGGTTCTTGTATGTTTTGATGTGGAAGATGCGCTGAAAATCCAATCATTTCCATTGTGTACTGTTACTCCTGTTACGCTTACCAGGAGGAGGTCTGTGTACACATAGGTATTCTTGTCTCTGACTGAAATGGAACTTGCTGTATAAGTAAGGCTGTGGGCTTGAGTAAGAATTGTCCATATTGAAAATAAGAGAACATATTTTCATATTAGCTTTCCTACTAAATTTCTTAATAAGTGCTTTCTTAGTACTGAGCTAGAAAAAGTCAACCATATTTTTCTTCCAAAGTAAATAGTGTAACTTTGATAAATACTTTTGTTAAATTATACGAATGCTCTCTTTAGATTAGCTGTTGCTCAGCCTCATCCTTCATTTGGGCCTCAGATTTACTGTGTCAGTTTGATGTACTAAGGGACGCAGAGGGAGGTGCCCAACTACTGCCCTGTGCATCCCAGAAGGATTGAAGTCCTTTTTATATGAAGCTGGCTATATATATTTTTCTTTATTCTTTCAGACATCCAAAATATACTAAAATGCCAATGGCCATCACATTCAAAAGCAACAAGTAATTGGGGCTCTTTTTTAATCAACTCAACACACCTTCAGGGTGACTAGTTCCTAGAAAATAAATCTATAGAGAAGTAATTCTATGACTTTTTAAAAAATAGGTTTCTATGTGGGGTTATTTTTCAATTTGTTTGTAGATCTTGGGAGGGAAAGTGGTATTCCTGCCACTGAATTTTGGTTGTTAGGTGAGAAATGAGATGGCTTTTTGGAGTAGCTGTTTTAAAGACTATTAGACTTAGTTTAAAATTTCAGTTTTCTGTATGGCTTCCGTAATACTACCGTGATAAGAAGATGTTAGTAGATGGTCTGTAGTCCTGTTCAGGTTTGTTCTTGAAGAAACATTATTTTCTTTTCAGACAGAAAGCAGGTGGTAAGACTTACTCCCTGTCAACCTCTTTGAATAAATCTGAAACTATGACTTTCAATAAGTTACAACCATGTGAGTCCCCTTTAGGCCACATTCTTATGTGTAATGAGGAGCCCTTTTCAATATAATAAACACAGGCTGGGTTTTCAAATTCAGTGAAACGTTATTAGACATTTTAAAGAGTTGATTATTTTTTGCACCACCACAGAGAGTTAACACCACAGTTAAGTCCTGATTTGTGACTTTTATTAATTCCTCAGTGCTCTCTTGCTACATTTCCAGTATGTGTAAATTAGTGGAATATTTTGAGCATTAAGCGTTGCGTGTACATTTTGTGTGCCAAAATTAGGTTGAGGTTCTTTGTTGGAAATCAAGTTTTTAGTAATTAATAAAAACCTAATGGCCTGACCTTTGTTTAGCATTACTGTTTCAGCCTCTTGGAATGTAGAGTAAAGCTAGACACCACCTCTGAAAGGGTGGATTTCACTCTGTAAATGGAAAAGGTGCAGTGGCTTTAGTCAGCCTGGGGTTCCTTGCAGGGATATGCAAGGACTATGGAGTAGGATACGTTCAGTGAAAATACTGCTTCCACTCTCTTAAACCACCTTTTGAAGGGAGCTGATGAGTGACACATAACCAGAGGATGAAGTTAGTTGCACCACATGGCCCAAGTGGCCCTTACAGACGTGTTTTTTGATGCTGATGTCTAAGCTTGCCTTTTCACCCTGCTTTCTCCTCCCGCATGTGAAACAGCCCAATGTGAACAGAATGCAAATTTGGATTATGTGTGTCTCTATCGTTGTGTGTCACTTAAAAGACTGCTGTGAGATGATCAGCAGATTGACAACTTTAATGAGTCATAGAGAAACAGTAACAATTAAGCTCACAGGGGCTGTAGTTCAAACAAGCTTGAAAGGTGTCATTGGTGTAGCCAGAGGTATACAAGTTATTCATTGACCATTGCTACTATCTCAGTTAAAAAGTGTCTATCATCTTTCTTTTAAAATTAAATAATGACGCCTGCTCCTGGTAGGACACAGTCTGACCTTATCATATAAATCTGCAGTGATTAGTTCTGCCAGAAAAATCAGTAGCTTCCAACTGACTTAGACATATGGCCTCCAAAAGTCAGATCTATGGAAGAATGGCTGCGGTGCCGCAAAAGAAAATGATCTCAGATTATTGTTGGAAAAAAGACAATGAAAGCTCTTTTCTGAGGTTTGGCCTGGTTAGAATGCTGATCTTCTTAGAAATTCAGTCCCAGATATAATTAAAACGTCATCAGACTTCTGCATCATAGAATTCTGTGTAAGGTTGAACACACAGCCAAAAGGAAATGTGTTTTAAGAGCTTTCATAACACAAAGCCAGCCCAACATATTCTTTGATCTTTACTGGTTTGTTTTATAGACAACCTATTTCACAACTGCATTTAGTCATCTGCCTTCATGATAGAAAGCAGATTTGGTGTATGCCTGTGCATTGTGAAAGTGGTAAGCAGGTCGTGGCACAGGATCATGGAACAGTGTTGTCTTCATGACAACTTACAAAGATGTTGAAGAGCATCTTTTTACAGGTAAATAATATTTAAAAAAAAAACAACTTTGGGTTTTTTCTTATTTCCATGAGGAAAAGGAGAAGGCTCATAAGGAGAATTTTAAAACTAATGGGATTATACTTGCTAAGGAAGAAAAAATGTCAAGTAGGAAAGTGAGATTTTGGAAAATTCCAATTGTGATGGGTCGAGAGCTACCCTAACTATAAAACTATATTTTTTTTCTCACTTAGAAGCTGTTATACAAGTCTTAGCTAGTCTTCAAATGATTCTTTCTATGGTCAACACAGAAGCACAGGGATTTCCAGAGGATGACTCCTCCCTTCCCAAAAACAAGTCTAAAATGAACAAGATTCGCAGGTAGTTACCAAAGACCAAAATGAACAAAACATGGCTTTACAGTTTACAATGACAGTAAATGACTGAGGTGCCGGACTTCACACATTGTTCTAAATAAGCCTGAACAGATTTTATTTTTTTTTCTCCTTAAGTATTACCATCTATCTAATCATTCCAAGGTCCCTTTGGCCTTTCCTGCTTAAAGTCTGTATGAGTTCATAATTTTCTCTTTGACTAGCAAGTTGTTACCTGGTCTCACAATTCAATGTGTAGCTAAAAAAACAAATATGGAAAATGCAGATAGTGAAAAGTAACAATGAAGACAAAGAAGAATAAGTACTCAAAATCCCAGAGTAAATGAGTGAGGACATTAAGCCCATTACACAGAAACATGTGAAGGTAGAATGTGCTAAATTCAGGTATAGATCTGGTTTTTAAAGTCGATGCTGGACTCATAATCTGAAGGGAAGTTAATTTCTCAACGATCTTCCAAGATCTGTAACAGCAAAGCAAACCTGTGAGACAGACAGGCTGGTAGGACAAAAAGAATAAATTATTTCAGCTCTTGTACCCCACCTCATTATTTAGAGGTTCAAAAAGTGATATGACCCATTGAAAACACCCAGAAGTTCTTTCATGTCAAGGCACATCTACCCACAGGTTGGACCACCAGTATAGACTTCTGCCAGGCATTGCAGAGACAGTGGAAAAGCAGCAGCTGAGTAATAACTTAGCCATTAGCTAAGGCTTTGGGCAAGGATAGTCCTACGCCTCCCTACAGGTTTCACACATACCTCATGAGAGGCATGGACTGGGACGTTTACAAGTCCAGTTCTTCAGTGAGGGTGCTAAAACTATCTATAGATATTTTCTAACAAGCCATCTTCTCTCTTGGACATCATTTCTTCTTCTCTTGCTACTATACTCCTTTGCCTTTTTCTTACCTAATCCACTCCCCTCTTCTGTCCCTATATGTGACACCAATCACAAGATGTCCTTCATGCCTCCACCTCTCTTCTCTAGTCCCCAGATCTGCTGTCCTTCTGCTACCTCCTGATCAACACTACTTCCCACAATCCTGACTCCCTGATCTGCTCTTCAAAGTAACTTCCAAACTGCGTTCTTGACATTTCTATTTCATGCTACTTCCTCTTTTAATTGAACTTTGAAATTTTATTAAAAATATGAGGGCACAAAGCTTTCTCTAAATACTATTATGTATGAGTTGGGAATATCAGTTGTAAGATGGGCTCATTCCAACTTTAGAAACAACCTTCCCAACTATTTTTTTTCTGAATATTCCTAAAAAATGAGCTCTGAGACCACCTCAAAACCTGAAAATCTTAGTTTAGAGTATTAGCATGGGAAAAACTTAAAAGCTAATTAGAAGAGAATCAGATAGCCTTGGTGTAGCAATGTCATTATCTGCACTGCCTGTAACATTCGTATCATGTATATAGCAGTTGTTACTGGATGCTTCAAGAAAATTCACAAGTATCAGATTAACTACACTACCAAATATTAGGCAAACAGAAGAGATTTATGTCAGTAGGAAATAGAAGTTGACCCTCACCACGTAGGAATGTTCTTAGGAAGGGGAAGATCAAGGAACTTTTCCTAGGCAGACTATGATCTGTTGATTGATTATTCTAAAAAGAAATTTCTCTCTAAATATCTGACAAGTCCAAAGGATTGAAGTTAAGTATGGTTGAACAAAGGAAAAAAATCCTTTAATTCTGTACTGATTAAAAAGTTAATTTGGACACACTTTATGGACAGATACAAACTGAAATTACATCAGTACAGTTTTCTGAAGCTTAAAGCATGAAAGAAAAGCCTCAGTAAATATACAGTTCATGTTTCAAGCATGCAACATGAAGATAAAATGTGATGGTCATTGTATAAACCTCTGAAAGTAGGAAGGAGTTTTGCAGGAAACAGATCTCTCAGAGAACTGGTATGTATAATAAAAAAAAAAATCTCACAAAATGTATCAGATCCATTTATATTTTTCAGGAAAATTCTGCATGTCTGACATATTTTCATGTCAGTTCCATCTATCCAATTCATGTAATAATGCTCAGCTAAGAGTAAAATCTATTGGGGAGATGCCTGATGCTTCTTGCACCACAAACTTTACAGAATTTTAGTTAATTCTTTCACCCGTTAGACCTGAGGAATCTCAAATGACAACCACTAAAAGTATCCTAGAGACAGGCATGAAAAGAACTTCTCAGCTTAAATGGATGGCCATAAGTGACTCCTCATTACAGCTGCATTTGGAAGGGAGTGTGAAGAGGTCACTAAACTATACATCAAACGGAACCCTTGCCAGGAAAACATGCATTTCTGGAGTTGACATTGCAGCATGCAGTGTCTCAGCAATATAGTATATGGAAGAAATTCTGATGTCCATACTCAGTTTTTAATCATTATTTACTCAAAAATGTCACAGAACTAAACGGGAACAGTGCCAGCATAAAGACTGAGTTATAGTTGGGATTGACAGTGGTTTACTGTTTCAAAGATGACTATTCCAAGTACTCCAAAATTCACATATAAGCTTGACTGTTTGGAAAATTGTTGGTCTCCTGAGGCTGCAAGGCAGGGTTAGCATCCCAAGTTCAAGGTTACTTAAGCAGTCAGTTCCAAAGTGCCCCCCTCCTCTACCCATGCAACAGCACACAAAGCCACATGACCCTTCATTTTATATGGACAACTACGACTCAAACCTTGGCTCAACCTTTCCAAAAAGGAACTATTACTTTCTGTATATGTCTCAAACACATAACAGCCATGGCCTTTTAGGCAAACAGGTAGTGGGAAGGGGTTCATATACAAAATTTCTCAATGTTTAAGTTAGAAGCTCAAAGCCAGCCAGGAAAATGAGCTGAAAGACACATCATGTGCATGTTGAGGCTTAGCATCTGTTGAGGAGCAAAGGAGGTCCACACATGCACTGACTTAGTGCCTGGGAGGCTCAAAGTGATATGCTACTCCCAGTGACAGTAAATAAATTTTATGTCTGGGGCCTCTGGAGAACCTGTGCTATGCCTGCCTCCTGCCTGATGGAGGTCCTCTGGGAAGTTTCACGTGGGCATGTATAACTGCACAGAAAGTGTGTACATCAGCATCTTGAGCCATGGGTTATCCAGAGTGGGTGATGACTGAAGTGTGTTATGCCTAATTCTGGCCTGCAAACTGGATTTCTTTTCCAGGAAATGAGAAAATGAGAATACAGGAGGTCACCTTATGACCTACGGCCTAGAATTTGCATGGATCTCATCCTGATGCAGTGTTGAGACATGAATCATATGTGCATGCGGAGCTGAAAGCTTGAAGGATACAAAGATCTCATAGTGCAGCTATAACCCAATACATACGACATCAATATTTTTGCATGCAAAAGACTGTTTCAAGGTGCTTGAAAAATCTATATACAGATTCCAGGGTTTTTTTAGGAATGCTTTCCAAGGAAATTAACACTGATGTAGTCGCTAGGATTATACTGGCATACTTCCTGACCAGAGCTGAGTATAAAAAAGCACAGCAAGTCACAACATTATGTGGACAAGGGATCTCTCATACAGATCCTGTAGAATGAACTCTGCATAACACTTCCAGATGCGTTTCAGATGCTTTCTTGGGTCAGAGTGAATGTATAGGGGATGTCAGCAGAAGAGAGCAGGGGGCTGAGGAACAGGGGCAGAGAAGGTGTGCAGTGCAAGAGGGTGCTCCAGAGGCAGAAAGAAAAAGGGTAGGTAGATTAATTGCATTTTCTTGTTTTCAGAAAGTAATGTTTGTATTACACTGAGTAGTTGCTTTTAAGTTCTCCTAAACTCTGTATTTAAAAGTTCAGAGAAATTTCATTAAAATGTAGTTAAGACTGTAAAAATTTAACCCTGTATCTGCACCAAGGTTTTTCAGCAGTCTCTTGGAGGAAGTTCGATATTCCAAGACATTTAAAGAAAGTGTATCATTTGTTTCTGAGTTCTAACCAGTCACACAGTCACTGAAGAACTCCCATGGCTCTTTCAAACCCATCTAATTGAAAAATTACAAACAATGGAAAGTTACAAGTCTGCAAATGGTAAGAATACAGCAGTCCCCTGGGTGTTATGCATATTTGAATTGGGGAAAAAATGGTATTGATATTTATCATAACTGTATGTTTATATGTTGTGATTCACCAACTGTGAAAAATATCTCCATCAGCTATTTAATTTCTCTGTCATGGTTTGTAAAAAGCCTTCTGGAGTATTTTAGACAAGAAATATGAAACTACTCTTTCACATATTCCATTAGAACTATTTCCTCAGTCCAGGAAAGTGGTGGAAAATAAGTTGAATGAGGAGTCATCTTAGCTGATCAAATGCTGGTTGGCTTGTGTCAGATATCTTGGACAAAATCTTGACAACGTTTCAGAAAAAAAAATGCAAGTATGAAAAAAATAGACTGGTGGAGGAATTAAAGATACAAAACATTCTCCATCGTATATAGGAGTTCTGTTACGGGTGGTGCAGCCATCTTTGGCTGATGAAGCAGAAAGTGCATACCGCAAACAGATTTTTTTCATTGACTAGCTGTTTGGATTTGGCACAAAGAACAGGCTTTACTGACATGCGGTGATTGATACTGTACATGATGGCAATAAATCTCCCTTCACTTTCTCCTCTCTCTCTGCATGAGTGATGACTGTAATGACTCTCTGTTCTTTTGCTCACTGCCTGAACTGGTATTTGCAGTTGCCAAGTTGCTTTGCACCTGTATTATTAAAAGAAAATTTCCTTTACCACTCAAATCTAGCAAAGGAAATCATCTGAAGTTGTTTACAGGGGAACACAGAGTCTTCCAAGGTTGTGTATTTCCTTGTCCTGTTCCCTTACCTGTTAGATTTTTCTGATTTCTCCTGATCCCTTTTCCTCTGTCAGTTCTACATGTCATGATGGTGATCTAATTAAATGGCTGGAATGGAGAGGTGTGCGTGCCATAAAATAAAAGCTATTTTTGGACCTGTGTATCTGCAACATAGCATTTATTTTATGACTTATTAAACATGTCGGAGTCTATAAAGTGAATTGTTTGACTTTGAGAGGACTCCCCTGCTGGGAAAGTGACAATATGCAGAAAAGACACTTGCAGCTTCTCAGCTCTCCCCAGGCAAGATCCTTCTCACAGTAATGTGAGAGGCAGGGTTTCCAGATGTCACCGTCTCCAAAGGAAATAAAAGCTTCCGCTTTACATGACCCACACAATGTGTTTCACTTCAGTGCACACTGCTATGCCGGGAGTGCAGTATCACATCAGTACTGCATCCCACAGCCTTAGGGATGACAAGATACAGGACTATAAAGAAAATCAGTAGTGGGTGAAGTACAGTTCAGTGGTTCAATTCATGTTATGTGGAATCTCAACATTTGAAATCAATTAAGGAGTGACTGATTATATCTAAACCCTGGATACCCTTTCCAAGAAAAAAGAAAGTAGTTCATAAGAAAAATATACCTGTGTTCTCTAAAGCTGGCAACTGAAGAAATGTTCCCTGCTACAGCAAATGCAAGATATGTGACTGTCATCTACTAGAAGACCTGAAGAGTATTGAGAAACAGCACAATTTGCACTCAGGATGAGCTCAGCTAAAACTGTCCACACTAAGTCACCCGTCAAACATGGCATTTGCACATTCAAGTTTGTTGTAAATTTGGTTGTAAAATTACAGTAAATGCATGCAAGCATTTTTTTGTTCAAGTCACTGAATTTGCAAACATCTAGGAGAAAGTGAATCTTCCTCTTTCAGACCTTCAGTATAACTTCATTTGGCTTTTCTCTTGTGAATGTGTCAAAGATGTGTTGGTTTACTGCAACTAAGGAATGGACCTAATGTGCATTTCAGGAAAAAAAACACAGAATTGTTTCTTACAAAGCAGTATGCAGTTTCAATTAAGGCATTATTGTATCTCCATATTTGACTTAGAATGATCTAAATATTTGCTCAGCACATCCCTCTGAGCATATTTCGAGAGTTAGCCCACAAACATGGTCTTCAGAGGGCAATTTTTCTCAGTTCCCTGCTCAGACTCAAGGGTAGTTTGGTCACTTAAAAGGTTTCCTGGCTTTTGAAAAGGCTGAAGGTTTAAGATGTTCAAAACCCATTTTGCTCTACTTTTGGATCAGGCACTGAAATAACATCGAACCCATAATGTTGGCATGCACCTAGGTAGTGAATACTGAGACACGACACGAACAGGAACTAGTGGTTACTGATATATGAACCAGCATGCTGTAGGTGCAGGGCCTAGTGTAACTGTAGTACCTTTCTCTGATGCTGGATACAGTTACCTCTCTATTTCCAGCTGTTTACTCTGTCCAAGTTTTGTGTGTAGAACAATATTAAAGGATATCCAGAGCTGTGGAAAGTACATTAAGAAACTAGCAGCCCCTTAAGTACCTCCCCTGCCTATGCACTAGTGAAAAGATCATTGCAATAGTTTCCTCCATTTTTCTTCCTTCATTTGCTCTGGGTTCTTCTATCTATAGTTACCACATTGCCCTGCATGTGATTTACACCCAAATCCTATCTTTTCCAAACGTAACGAAGGAAAACATTATGGATTGGGGCTGTTATTTGAGGAGGAATTTATAAATAAAGACATGGAGAAATTAGAACAGTTTTCAGAAAATTGCAAAGGGAGAAGAATGTGCAGGAGAGAAGGAAGGATCAAAATAACCAGAAGGCGAGGAAGGTGCAGAGACAAAAGAGGAACTGTTTTCACAAACAGGACAAAATATGTCATTCTTTACTAGAAACAGAAATTTCCTTTTTGCTTTCTTGAAGAAGCTGTTCTGGTTGCTGCAGTCCTGTGATTCATCTGGTTGTGACCTAGAAGTTTCCTTCCCAACCATCCGGAAAGGCTGGGACTGGGATTCCTCAGTAGTGATGATGGTGACTGAGAGGGAAGGTGATTTTATAGAAACTTCCCTCTTTATATAATTGCAAGATTTGCAGCACAAAAACCATGGAGCACTCTGTGCAGATTTAATTTAGCACAAAGAGCTTGTGATGTTTCCTAAAGTCATGATCTACACCAGAAATCCAAAAAGATGAGTGGAAAAGGAAAGGCTGAGAAGCTGGAGAAAGAAAAGTGAAGAGAGGAGAGAAAAAGCAAGCCACTAGAAGTGGAGGGAAAAAAAAATTCAATAAAATAACTGCTATAGAGACATTTCTTTTGCTGCGCATTACTCAAGAAACATATTTTTCTGGCCTACTGGAAAAGCAATGTCATTTTTGGATGGCAGTGATGTTCTACCTGAGTCAAACTGGTATGCACTATAACCCCATAGTATGAGAAATGCCATGTGAGCTAGTGAAGACTTCATTTATGTAGACTTGGAAAGGAAGTAATAAACCCTATTCTTTCCACTCAGATTTTTGTTGAATGAAATAAGGCTGCCTGTCTCTTACTGGCTCAGTCAGATAAGCACTTAGCTGAAATCATGCTATTTCAGAGACCTGACTTTCCACAGAAGCCAATCTCCTCAGTGGCCATTTACCATATGGTCTGACCATATAATCCAAATAAGACACAAGCACCAAACACTGATAAAATAAAGAAAGAGCATTCAATGGAACACAGTGAAATAAATAACCATATCTTTTTTAGGAATTTTCAGCAATTAAGGGTTCCTCAGCATGGTGCTAGCAACATTACTATGCTACAGAAGATACAACCTACTTGGTGAAGAGCCTAGCCTGGTATTTCAGTAATTACATGGTAGCAGCAGTTTTTATAAATTACAGTGGAAAAGAACAAAAAAACCCCATGGATCCATTTTCCCACATAGATGTAGAAGTGTGGACTTGCAGAGGTCCTCCCATTCCAGGTATGACAGACAGACGGACAAAGTCTTTACTGTCACAATAGGAGATGTTTCTAGAACCAAGGGTCTTTCAAGCAAAAGAAATGGTCATTATATGCCAACTTCAGTTTCTTTACAGATGTATATAACTTATTAGTTTGTTTTTTCCTTTGCTGAATTAAGAGATCCAGTTCCTGGGACTTTGGGGAAGAGAGGAGATAGACTTTTATCTTCCTTCTGTTTCTCTTCTTCAACAGTTCATGAGGGAATAAAAAGTAGCTGCTTCAGTGGGAAGCAGGGGGCAGTAGCTCTTTCTGAGGACGTCTGGGTTTTATATGGATCAAGACATAAAACAACTCAATAGAATAAATAAAAACACTTAAAAGGGATGCAGGACTCTCCCCTACAACTATGCTAGATTATACCGGGTCGCAGCTATGCAGAGGGTAAGGGAATGTTTTTATAAAGTGCTTAGTTTTTTATAAAATATTTTTCTTTAAAATGTTAGCCTAGCCTGAAAATGAGGCGGAGTGGGAGGGGGAGAGGTTTTGTGTATGGATGGTTGTATGTATAGTAAAAGTTAAAATAAATACAAATTAATTGGGGTGCACGGAATTTGTTATTGTTTTTAAAAAAATAAAAATAAAGTCCTTATGCTTGAGGGGAAATGAGTAATTAAATGCAGCTTTTCACAGCAATAGCCACACAGATCAAATACCCATATAGATCAGGGCCACTACATGCTGCTAGAATGGCCAAGTCAGCAGTACAGTGCCTGTGGCTTCCGTCATGTGTCTACCAAGAAATCAGGGGAACATGAATGGTGTCATAAAGTGAGTAAAGTGAAGAAATAAAAAACAAGTATTTCCAGTTTTGAGAACTAAATTTTACAGAGACAAAATAAAGATTTCTTGCACAACTGTAATATGTCTTGGGGAAAAAATCCTCTTGAAACCACAGTTTTTTTCCCCTCAGAAACCTTTTACTAAAAATAATAATAATAAAAAAGAACATTCCTAAGTCTGGAAAAAAACATTTAACCTTTCTAAACATAAATCATCATCTCCCCCCACCTCGTTCCTCCAGCACAGAGCACCTGCTTTTGCTTTGTCCAACTCTGGCTGCATATTAAAGCTACTGAGTTTTCCTAGAGAAGGAATGTGTCCTCTCTGCAAGCTGCCCTGCAGTCAGCACAGGGTTTGGAAGAGAAAACTAATCTCTGAGAATCTCCAGAGGGCAAACCGATTTCCTAAATCGCATACATCTAAGTAGTGGAATTGATTTAAAATACAAGTTGATTTTTGTGTTTGGTTTTGTTATTTTTTTTTTTTTACTCTGCTGTAAGCTACATTCAGGAATCTCCTCATCCCCTCACTGTGAGTTTTCAGAAGGGAGTCACCACTGGAAATGGAACAGCAATGGTGAGGCCAGTTGGGTGAGCAGTGCTGTGATAAAATTTCACACTGCCACATAGCTGCCTTTCTTCCCATGTAAGCCTAGCACAGTGACAGATGAGAAAGGCAAAGGTACAAAACAGAGAAGCATCTCAGAGTGGTGACTGAGAACTCCCCATTCCTCTCTCAAGCATTAACACTTCGTATGGAGCCTGCATCATCCATAGCAGTGCTCTCCCAGCCCTGCTTTTAAATAAAATATAAAATGGGAACATGCTACCATCACCAATAACACACTTCTGCTCCCTATAAAACCAGGTGAGATCTTGATGAATTTTGTTATTCCTATAGCTCTATGCTGCTTATAAAATCTGCATCCAGGTTAAAGGCATTTTTTTTGTGTAACTATTCCAGAATACCTATGGTGCTTGAATGCCACTGGTTTTTCACCTCCTATACCCTACAGACAAGCCTGAGATCCCACACCTTTCCAGTCCACCTGTCTTCCAGAGAAGAAGATATGGCAGCAAACAGAGAACCCAGAAAGTAGAGTCTATTCTTTCTTTCTTGCTGAAGATCTGCTCATAAATTTCTGTAGTACTTTTCATTTTGTAGTATTTAATTACAGAAAGGAGAAACACTAGCTGGTTTTCACTTTGCTGTACTGTGCAGTACTGTGTGCCCTTGTGTATGTATAATTTTGTTATTCAGAGCAGAGCTCTGGAGAACCACTCTCTCCGTCCTTTTTCAGCTTTGTAGTGGACCTTTTTCCTTTTTTTCCCCTCCTCAAATATGTCAAGCTCCACCCCAGAGTTGCATGCTAGCAATACGTGTAGTACAGATGCCCCAGGATGAACAATATTTCATGCTCTTGGCTATGAAGTTCGTATTTAAGTGACATGATAGACTACAGTAACTTTGAGTGATGAATTTCTGTTAGTTTAATTACACTAGATCTCCTTTTTTTTTTTTTTTTTTTTTTTCTCCCATCTTATATTCCACTTCAGGACAGCACATAAGCCAATAAATAACAACCTGACCAAATTTATTGTTTTCAACAGGGCTACACATGTGCATGAAATTTAACATGTGCCCAAGCACTTAGCTAAAGCAGCTTTAACAGCAAAATCATAATTACTGTCAAAACCCTGTGGTTCACTTAGAAGTGTATATTTTTGACTGTGATCCTTTTACTTGAGGGTTAACATTTTATAGGGAAAAGGACAAATAGCTGTGTAATTTCTAAACACTTTTCATGTCTTCCCACAAATAAAAAGCAGAGTTTGACTGCAGAAAATTCTTTTTAAGTAGGTATTTCCTCACCTCCAACCTCTCAAGTTGTTGCTGTACAAGGTAGGCAGAGACCTGACAGCTCTATACGTTCATGCATCCATCGTTGTCCCATCAGCTGTGCACCTGCTGAGTCAGTTACAGCCTCCCAATGTCAATTGAGATTGTGGTCAAGGACTACAAAAAATGCAGACTGACAAAACATACGAAATACATATAAAGACAGATACATTTGGGCAGGTACAGGAGCACACACAGCCATAGGTCACTACCGTTTACTTAAAGGAAAAGTTAAGGTTCTAAGAAAATCCCTTGGTCTATGTGTCTTTTTCTTTGTGACACTATTCAGTGTGTTGGTGCTTAAGTTTCCTTATATGTATAAAATAAATAAAAGAGGGGAGAAACCGGCCCAGCTAAAGTTAATAGAAGAACTGCCAAACTGCCATGCATTTTAGTACAGCTAGGAATGCAGGCAATGTTTATAACATGAATGCCAAATAATTTCCAAAGTTGATAGTGCTATTCTACTGTTACAAGTTAAAAGACATGAGCTACATCATGGGCTCTTCACTGCTTTTAAGCAGTAGTGTTAAAAAAGAGAATTGGTAAAACCAAAAAGAAGATTAAAGGCATCTGACTGAAGATTTTTTGTTTACTTTCAGTAATGCATATGCTTTATCAAGCCTCAAGGTGAAGTGTGTTCATGCTGTACTGTGTATTACATTTATAGTACCTGAACTTTAATTTTCATATTCTGCAAGCTAACAGCAATGATGTCATTACACGTCCCTTGTCTTTTTATGTACAAATTGAAATAAGGGTTCTGCTGTATTCTTCTGTTTCAGTCAGTGACATAATTATCTCATCCCCTAGTCTCTTTATATACTTAGTAATTGAAATAGCAGATTAAAATTCCTCATGCTTAAGGTCTTCTGAGTCTTATTTATGATGAGCATTTTCAAGAAAAGAAAGAAAAGAAAAACAAACTCTCGTTTGATCCTTTCCCCAGACGTGTTTTTTCCCAACCAGACTCCAAATGTTTTATAGCTATTGTGTCAGCCCATCACTTTGCTTTGTGGGTAATTAAGTCATTACAATAACACGTTATGTTACCATACACCAAGGCAAAAATGCCTGCCTTCTATCAGAAAACTGTAAAAGGACAGATGTTTCTGAAAGTTCAAGCAGAATCATGGAGCTATCACTAATCACTGGGTTCGTTTGTGTAGGAGACAGCGAACACATGAAGTCAATGTGAAACGTCCTATATAGTTAATCCAACTCCATAAACTAAACTACAGTTTATCTTTCAAACCTAAAGTGACAGTTTTCTGAAACAAAACAACAACAACAAAAAAGCAGCTAGCCAGCCATCAAAAGTATCTGTGGCTTTCAAGTCGCTCCAGATCTGTGTACTGTCAGATCACTAAGACATATATATTCAATGAAAAATCAATCCAGGGCACACTATTTCAGCTCGAGCACTCAGGTCACGGGATATAGATTGCATGCCAGCTTTATGTTCTTAAGCCAAAACCGTGCCAGCTGCGGGAGACAAATGATATTTGTTTTGGCATAAAACTTCAACGATTTAGACTGGCAATGGTTGATTCAATGTTAAACTTGGAAGGACAAAGTTAACAGACTGCAAGTTTTTTGATTCACTTGAATCAGAAAAATGAACCCATACCACGTTATTACTTTGCATCCTGTGGTCTCAGTATTTATTAAATACAAACCCTAGAGGCAGCTTATCAGTGGCCAGAAAGCTCATGAATTCTAAAGGGAATGTGGAGTGACACAGTTAAGCTTTGGAGCACCGATTGCTTACCACCTAGGAGGTAGAGCTTAGGAAGGCTTTTTGGAAACTCATAAGAAATGAAATCTCACTCATTTCCACTGTACTTTAGGATTAATATTACAACACAGGCTCCAACATTGAACTACCATTTGTGTTCTTGTTTAATTAATTTATGTTTTAAATGGTACATTATGATATTGGGCAAAGAACATCAAGGTTATAGTAGCATGAATTCTAAGTATCATAGCAAAATATCAAAAAGAAGTGGTGTCTACATTGCTGTTAACAGATATGTGTATTTACACTAGGAAAACTTTACTCTAGATCCTCAAGAACTTTGGATTAAGTACTGCAGAACTTCACAACACTAACAAGCTACATGTTGATGTAAATTTCTTAATTTTATATAATATTTATATATATAATATATATAAAAATAAATAATATATATATATAATAAATGAAGTAAATATCTTAAATATACACATCAATACAGAGAAGAGAAGAAAGGGAAAGGGATGCTCTGACATTGGCTGCTTATGAAAAAGGTACAAGATAGTTCCCAGGCCAGACCTCCAAAATAGTTGCTTAGAAGCCATTTCTCTTCATACATGTGTATCTAGTTACTAATGCATGACATTTTCCTATGACTAAAAAATATTTATTCCTTTATTTTATGCAGTAAATAATTCCATGTGGACCAAAATATTAAATTTCCAAATGTACAGTTGAGTTAATTTACTGTAATTAATTCAAGAATACAGGATGTTAGTTATAACATTCTAATTTTTCCCAAATACGTTTTTTGTTGATTAGTGAAAGGAAGAGATGTTTTGCTTTCACTCAGATAATGTGAAAATGACAGTAACATCTAGATTGCACTATCTCCTCTGATACCAGGTAGAATAGTATTTTTCAGTCTATCAGTTGCTGCTTTTCTCAGTCACAAAGTAAGTTTTGATGATAGGCAAGATGACAGCTGCCTTTGGCTGTGAATGTAGTCAGTGCTACCCATGGGAAAAATCTTTTCCCCAGCAGCTGGATTGGTGTTTCTGATTTCTGGCCAAATCAAAGACTCCTGTGATCTAGTAGCAGGTAACACTGGGAGAGCTCAGATTTTTTTCTTCTTGTGTGGTAGGATGTCCCAGTTTCACAGATATTAGACAGAAGCAGGAAATGTGAATTCTGAGCCCAGCTCCTGGTGAGCTCAGCAGCATACCTTCACTTTTTTCCTCTCATATTATACACTGGACGCAACAATACCACTGGTGGAATCATAACGCTCAAGCAAAGCAGCGAGGTTTGCTTTGTATGCAAATGATTTCATTGGTGAGATGTCCCTCTTGTTCCTGCTTCACCTGTGTTGTCATCTTCCCCTTAATACCTGAAACCTTGTTCAAATGGGTGGTCAATGCTGCAAGGCAGCAATGGCTGGAGTAGGAAGCAAAGGACCAAGCAGCAACGAAGTCCTGCACTACACAGGGGCCAGAAACCTTGGGCAGCACCTAAGGAGAAAACTGAAAGGCACATGGAAGTTGTTACCTCCAGTCTTCGTCCATCTGAATGACATGTTCCCAAGTTTTCCTGCATGCCCACATACCCTGGCTCTCCAGCTAGCATCTAAAGAGTAGGCAGACGGTAAGTCAGCAAATCAGTATCAGATTCAGATAAGCCAACAGCACAGGAACCTCCTAAGTCTTGATCTTAAGTGGCCAGTGGCCTTTTCCTTTCCATGCTCATTTGGTGGCTACTGTGGCGTGTGCTGCTTGGCTGTGCCTTGGGAATGGAGCCTGTCCACAGGAGGAGCCCTGCCTGCAAGGGTCAGCTGTGAGAAACCACCTGCCTTGCACACTGTACCTAAATTTATCTCGCCGTTTGCCCATACAATGCCTCACATACCTAAGGCATTGTAGAAGCAGTAGTGCTATGTATGTTCCTATCGACAGAAACGTTGCTAGTAGCTGTTCAAGGCATTCTTGTTGGGGCTTGCCTTGAGCACACCCCTACCAGGGGTTCAGACGGCGGCAGGCAGGGCCCACAGCCGGAGCTGCTGCTGTGAGGGAAGAGCTGCAAAACACCCAGGCCAGGGCTGGACCCCCTCCCTTTGGGGGCTGCCAGGGAGGCCCCCAGGGAGGTGCCCGATGCCGGGGGCTGGGGCCGCCCCGCTTCCCTGGCTGCCTGCTCCTGGCTGGGGTGTGAGGTGGGCCCTGGCTGTGGGCCCTGCCCTGACAGAGCCCCCTAAGCAGCCCCCAGCCCCTGGGAGGCCCTGGGCCCAGCAGGGCCCTGCCAGTCCTCTCTCACTCAGCCGCGACTCTGCTTCAGCTCTGGCTGTTGCCTAGTCCCTTACGGGCAATTTGAGGCCATTTTTCACTGGCACCCATTATAATTCTACCAGGCAGTATCACGTAGCGCATATTTGCCCCATTCTCCCAAAGGAAACAATAGCATTATATATTCATCTTTTTTATAGAGATATGTTTAAGGAAAGAAACACAAACCCCCAAAAGATCACAAGTGAAATACTTGGCAGTGACACAGATAACTCCGTACTTATCAGAGAGAACTTTCAAGATGTGATTTACAAAGCAGAGACAGCCAGCAGAGCTCAGGAAGGGGAATGCCATGTTTCTCAGCAGATAAATGATGAGTGGACCTGGACTGGGCTCAGAAAACGAGAGGTGTTGACTGCTTACAAAGCACACTTTGTTCACTGTGACTGATTGCACAGTGTCATCATTTGGATTAGGTGAGCAGGAATGCAAGGCTGGCCGAAAAGCTTTTTAGTCATGTTGGAAAAAATGCATATAATGATGAATATTAACCACACATCTCTGGAAACTTTTTTCAACGTCCTCAGATTACTTGAATTGCAGGCTTTTGAGCAACTTGTGGTCCTCCCATGATGCTTCTAAAACATTCCAGGCAATGCTTGTGTTTGTAATTTATTGTTAGATAAAAAGGCAGCTATGGATACAGATCAACTGTCTTGAAATCCTGTAACAGTAGGGAAGAAGGACTTAAAAAAGCAGAATTGGTGTCACAGGTCTCATTAAATGCTAGCAGTATCCACACTTACTATGTGTTCTGCTGTTGTTCAAGGACTTTGTGGCCTAAAATGGGACATAAATCCCAAACTGTGATCCCAAAAACCTCTGCTCCAGCTGCTACCCAACATTGTAGGCAGGCAAACTACAGAAACTGAATCTAAAACTAGAAAAAAAAACCACCTTAAGGTCAAAAATCTTAAGGGCTCAGGTCCGTTAGTTTGCTATAGCACATATACACATACCTAGAGGCTCCTTAACATATAAAACAGTGGCTGCTACTTTCTTTTAAAACCAATCTCTTTTATATAATGCCTTGGGTATTTCAACAAAACAACAGTGTGTGGAAGATCTGGTTTTAGTCTCTTCCACTACATATAAAGATTGAAATACTACAGTGAGGATCCTAACCACTGACCTAGGACAGTAGGTGTGCAACAGGTGGAGAGCAGCGGCTAAGGAGGGGAGAGGAATCCTCCACTACCCATCATGTCCCACCCTTTCCTTCAGAACCTGTTCCCCCAACAATGTGTATCTTAATGCCAAAACCAAAGTGTACAAAAGAGACATAGTTCTGCACCCCAGTGAACAGGCAACTGATCAGTGCAAAAGGACCTCTGGACTGGTTGTTATTGCAATAACTGTTTATTAGGCATCTGAGAAGACAATTATTCGATGACATGAACAAATAGCTTGCAGCACAGGGGGACAAAGCACTTGCACTTCAGGATCTAGAAGGAGCCTGTGGATTCCACTGTGACATTTTGTCGCAATTTTTGGGTGAGAGTCTCTTTTTAAGGCTGGTTAGAGATCTACCTTGTAAGCAAGAGCTGCCATAATGCTCCAGGCAAAAGAATATCAAAGGTTCTAGCAATCTGACAAATGCCCAGGACCTCAACCCCTCTTGTGGTACAGTATTGTTGGTATAGTAGGATCTGAGAGGATACCACACTGACTTGTTCTGGGGATGATATCAAGTAATAAAACACTGACAAATCTATGAGAGGTAAAAGTGAGCCTGCTTCATCTATTTTCATTGTCCAAACTATTAAAATTCCACAGAGTGAACAACTAGAATTAATGGAGCAATTATAAGTGATAAATGGAACAATAAGGCTGACGTCAATGCTCTTACCACAGTTTATATATTCCACTTCATAAGCAATGCCGTGGTACTGTTCTTTTGTAGTGGGAAAAATAAATAATACTAATACTATTAATAATAAATTTTTTAAAAATAAAATGAAATAGCAAAAAGCATAGAGAAACAAGCAAGGGAACCATATGTCCTTTCTCATAGAGCATGCCAACATGAAAGGTGAAATGTGTCATGCAGCACCTAACAGAGAGTATTTTAGAGTTCAAGAAAAAAGGGGAAATGCTTTCCTTAAAACAAGATTCTTGCAGTGAATGTATATGAATAAGAAAATTATAAAACTAAATCGTTAGCCTAGTTGTTCAATTTGTTCTTTCTAATGAAGTTTGTGGCTTGCTGAGTAATTTCCCAACATTGCTTTTTATTGCTGTTACTGAACAATCCATAAAAGAAAAGTTTAAAACATCATGTTTTCTCTGTGACTGTAACAAATCCTTAACAGATACTGACAAACCCACAAATCTTTCTCTTAAGGGAAGATGAGTGTTATAAGGTCTGTTAATGTAGAAGGAGGGAGTGGAATTTATCTCCTGACTCAACAGTCTCAAAGTGAATGCTTAGACTACCCATGTGCAGGAGATAAACTTCCAAAGGATAACTGATCTTACTTATCTTAGATATCAAAATCAGGACAGGTTGAACTAACTTCCAGAGATATTTGTCTATTGCACTGAGAGTATGGAGAGCCTATATAAGTAGTTTGGGCCAGGTGTTTAATTTTTAAGTGGCTGCAGTCATATTCAATTAATCCTATACAGAATGTCTATTGATTCTATTTGGTATCAGATGAGGGTCATGCTAGTGTATCTGTGAAAAAAATATCCATATAATGTTCTAATATATCTAGCACACAAAAGTCTTTTCTTTATCAAAAGTAAAGTGAAGTACTTCTCAAAATAGTTTAAGTACTTCCAATCTTAACTCTTTTTTTGCTACCTCTACCGTGACTTCCACTATGAACTAAACCTAAAGAACACAAGTCAGGAGAGGTCTTTGTTTTCAATAACAATTTTAGTCAAAGGTCACCTCAAGTTTTTAGCCTCGTTTTCGTTTTCTTTTTCTTTTTTTTTTTTTTGCCTTGAAACTTATTTTTCTCAGATCTACCCTATCTGAGCACATTCGTTTCATGTGTTCCATTATCTGTGCTGTCCTCTCTTGTTGAATCATAATTGAATAGTCTACCCCATCTTCAGCTTTTCCTTTCTTCAAGGATCTTAAATCATGGTTGAAGTCAGTGCAGTAGCTTCTTACTCAACAGTTTTGATCCCTATGTGTGTCCCAAATTATATTTGCTTACTCTCCTGAAAAATACATGTTTTACCACTCTGGGAAAGATTACTTAAAGATTTTATAGGTCTGTAAGAGTAAGGAACAAATTTTCCAGTAGTAATCCATGGAGTTACTATAAAACACACCACAAAATGAGTTCTAAGATTTTTCTTTCCCCCCCTCCCCAAAACTATGAAACAGAAATTAAGAGAAGCCAAGGAGGAAAAACAAAAAGTAAAGTAGCAGTTTGAAATACAATTTTTGTCTCAGGAACAGCAAATGGAAAGGACCAAACAAGGGTTCTTCAATGTTGTTCATATGTTTTGTCTTATTTGGACCTCTGTTCAAGTTTGCATGTCTTTAAGAACCTATATACTCTCCTTGAGGTCAATAAAACTACTTATGTTCTTTCACTTAAATACATACTGTGGACTGGATGCTTTTGTTCTGTTTTTATTAATGCCCAGCACAAGCTGCTCTGATCTCTTAAAGGATTGTCATGTGGTGAGATAATGAATGTATCATTCACAAATATTTTTTGGTTAGAAGTGAAAGAAATTTTGATCTAAAATAACTGCTTGATAGATTTGATTTGCATATTTGACTTGTGGTGGTTATAATTTTGGAAAATATCACAAACATATGAAGGCTCTTGGTAGCAGCTACATACTTGGAAAGCTAAAGGTACAAGACAGCTATTGTCACAAAGCAGTGAAAAGACATTTCAAATGGTACCAGTCACAGATAACCAAATTTGTTTCTTGTAACTTTTCAATCCACTAATCCATGACAGATGTCAGCTACACTGCTTAATTTTACTGTCAGCCAAGATAAATATTTTTGGGATGAGCTTCGCAGAACAGAGGAACAGAAATTTTTTTTGGAAATGTTATGAAACTAGAAAATAAAAGATGATTAAACAAATCTCAGGCCTTTGTAATGTGTTTGGATAAAGTTAAAAAAAAAAAAGAAAAAAAGCATTTAAGCATACAAATTATCATTGATGTTCTTAACTCCAGAATAAAGAAACAAACACCCTCTCTAGCTTCATGAGGTGCCGAAAGGTCACATATGCCTACATTTTTTTTCACAGACCTTCCTTAAGTACTTCAAGTGGTGCTGCTTTCCTTGTGCAGAAGGGCTGCCCTCTTTGCCTGGGCTGAGCATGGAGGCAGCTTTCCTGCTGTAGGGACTACGGCACACTGGCAAAGGGTCCTACCCTCTACCTCCTCAAGAGCTACTTCATACAACACACAATGACAGAACCAAATCCAGAGAAACACATGGGACATGGTGGTGTAGCCACGGTTAATTTGACTATAAAGCACGGCTGGAAGAGGAAGGATGTATATTCTTACAGTTAGGATACTTCCCAAGGTATGGGAAGGTCTGTTCCAAGTTTCCTCCCCAGGGATTCAGATTAATATCTCCTGCTGCTAAGGGGAGTGCTCTAACTAGCTGGGCACACAATCCTCGTGATGTTTGAGAGAACACTTCCCAGAACTGCTGTTGAAACCTGTGAGCATGAAAGGTACAGGAGGAGAATGAGAGCAACCAGAAGGTAGCCCTACCCCAAAGCCGTAGCATGGCCACAGTACCCAGCTGGGATGAGGAGACCGAGTGGAAATATGCGTTGATGAGTTCTGAAAGAGGAGGTAAGGAGAACAGAAAAAATTCTACCTTTAGCTTGACTGTTGTAAAGGCAGCTTGTTACTGGTGTGTCTAAGATTCTTTTTTCCCACTTCACTTAGTCCAGACGATCATTTTCAAAGAGGAAGGACACATATAAGTAAAATTAATGGAGTCATAAAGTGACATCACAAGATTGCGGGTAAAAAATGGGAGGAAGTTGATAATGTGTGGGTCTACATTTAATGTGTGCAGTGATGTGGAATGAATACTTAGGTGACATGCTACAAATAATGAATGCATTTTGCATTACCGGTCTGGCTTCGAAGGATTTTTCCTAAATATATTTTGGCCTAAGATTATCAGCTGATATGTCTTCTATTTTCTTTGGCTCTCTAATGATGCTGTTGATTACATCGTGGTGGAATTTGGACCATATTACATAGTATGAAGTTGAATGTTATGGCACTCGGGTGCATTGACTTAGTATTTGATCTGCCTATGCATACAACTGTTCTTTGGGGGAATGGTTATAAGATGTAACTGAAGTTACAGCAGTAAATAAAAATAATGGTGACTTACCTGGCTCCTTTAGTGATAAGGAACACAGGAAAAGAAAACCATATGGTTAAAATGAGGGCTTACTCATACCTATATAGAACTATTATTCTGTTCTGATTATTAGTTCTTAGTATTTCTCCTGCTTCCATCCTATAAGATCTGGCACAGTCTGCACTTGCAAAAGCAAATAACTTAAATCATAGCTTCACAAACCCATTTCAAGTCTGCAAAGCTGGTATTTCTGGGTGCGTTCTCCACATTGAAATTTCTCAGGCCCCGTTCAAAACCCAGCTTCTAAGGCTTGGAGAAATGCTGACAAATTTCTATGTGGACAAGAGAATGTGTGTGTTTCAGTATTTCATTCATATTGGTTTATAATTTCCTTGCTTACTTCTGTCTGTTTTTGAAATGATAAGCAGTCTTGATCATAGCCAGTTAACCAAAACCAGAACAAGGCAAATCCTATGCCAAAGAAAGATATGTAATATTTAATATTGCAATGAAAGATAAGATAGATATAGGAGAGCTTAAGGAAGAACAGGATGATATTAATCACACTGTTGGCTGAGGCACTGTCAGGTTTTCTGCAGGTATTATCACAAAGGAGAATCCCAAGGAGACACTTAAAGAAAGCAATGATTTGGCTTTTAGGGAGGTCCTCCCAAGGAAAGGCACTAGCATGAAAGAAAGGAAGAATTATGATCCTATTTGAAATAAACCTAACAGGTGATGAGGCCAGGGCTCATTAGAAGCAGGAATAGGACTTTCCCACAATGAAGAAAAAATTACAATGGGAACAAAGGTTGGCCATGAGGGCCTGGAAAAGGGAAGATACATAGGCTACATTTGATAGACTATGGAAACAGAAGCCAGTAATGGGATGTAAAGGGAGAGATAACTTACACTGGTCCAAGAAAATGGGAATTTGCAATAGTTGTCCTGGAGTAGTATTACTAAGGAAGAATTCAATTTGTCTAGGACAGAAATAAAAGATATTTTATTAACTTAAGTGGGAATCATATTTTAATTTTAGGGGAGGGGAACTTATAAAAGAGCTGTATAACTTAGAAAACATAAGCAGAAAGAAACCTTAAGGCTTAGACATGGTCCGGGTACAAGGAACCAAACGTGGAATAACGCCAATGTTGTGGCTGCATACCCCAGTAACCAGCAGTGTCGTGGTGCTGTCCACAGGTTACGGAAGAGGCAGAGAGAGAGCTTAGAGTGTATGACTGACTCCCTGGTCTTGTAACAGTTTCATTCTGTCATTCTGTCCATTCTTCTATGATAAGAACTAGATAGAGTTTAGCAGATTAAAATCTGATGTTTGGGAGACAGCAGGAAAGGTACAGCTTTGACATGAAACATTCCAGTTAAATGGTTCTATTTCTCATATCTGAAAGCTCACAGGTATGTGTTTAGTAGAAGTTAGAAAATATATTGCCCTGGAAATACTTTTCTACTAAAACAATAAATGGCAAGAGGATGTTTTATGACAATATTAATCAAAATCAAATGTTACATAATTTTGTTTTATAGTCTGATCATTCCAAACTCATTAATCGCCTGTTCTGTTGTTAAATACAATTGCTATCTGAAGAGAAGTAATTTGAACAAAATGTCCTGATAGATGTCTACTAATCATGTCCAGAAATCCCACAATGTTCCAAAAGGGAGTTTTGTCTGTACACTAGTGAAAATTTCATGTTTCTTCGGTGTTCTTATTCTTTTGTTTCACAGTTACCTTCTCCAGACATGGCCTGCAGGTGAATTCTTTTGTGCCTGATCTCACCTGCATTTCTGTACAGGTGTTTTTTAACCTAGTAAGCACACTGCCAATATTTGGGTCATGAACATAAAATTTTATGCTTAAACCTTAAATTTCATCTTGTGCTACAGGACATTTCAGTACATGTGTTAAGCCTAATTATAAACCTGAATCTCCAAACTCCTCCAATGTCTTTTGAGATCAGTGCCAGTATTTTGCCTCACTTTCTAAACTGGTGCAAGCAAAACAGTGCACATTTTTGCTTTCCTCTTCCAGTAGTATCTCTTTAATAAGATATTGAGGTAAAACATAACAAATTACTATTTGTCAGCCTTCATACTGGTGTGCTTGGCATGAAAATTATTTTCACCAAAGCTACTTCAGACTGCCAGATAAATACAACCTAAGTTGTTGCCTCAAGTGTTGGCCAGGAGGAAGAAGTGCTGACCTCCTGAATTAGCCTAAGTCTGAGACATACTTGTGACAGGACAATCAATATAATATGCTTTACAATGCTCAGACTCAGTGCTTTGTGTACTACCTGCCACATTTCTCACATAAGAAAAAAAAAAAAAAAAGAAAAGAAAAGAAAATGTGGCAAAAATTGCACCTCAGGGAAACCCTCTAATCCATGTACTGAATATTCAAAGACATTCATGTTAGATAATGTCACAGACATTAGTTCAGCCAAACTAAAACTGTAGGTAAGCATGAGGAATGCCCCTAGATAACTTAAAACTTAAGAAAGCCACAGTTTTTCTTATACTGAACTGTGAATTTGTATGTAAACAAACTATTCTGAGACTGCTATTACTTTAGAAGGAGTCTCACAAAACTTATACGGTTTTACTCATTAAGAGTCAATCTGAATGATTCTAAAACAGGATAAAAATTAAGTGGTAGAGTTATTTGAGTTAAATATGTATTACATACTTTTGAATTAAATATATATTATATATTACAGATATTTTTTTTTTTTAGTATATATACCCTGAAATATAAAAGCTTACAATGGATTTACCTTTTGAATTCCCTAAGAGATAATTAATCCAATGAATAACAAACATTTCAGTGCTGATGCCATTTGTTATAAAATTGCCAGTTTGCCAGGAAGGGCTAAAAAGCAAGGACTCCATAATCTTGGTCTGAAATAATGTAAGAATAAGAACGTTGCTTCAAACCATGGGTACTTCAGCCCACAATTGTCTCTCCAACAGTGACCATCAGCAAGCAAACATAAGAAGAAGCATATATGACAATCCCCCTAATACTTTCCAGGTCTCTAGTGAGGGTCAGATCATTGACTTCTTTAACCAAACATAATTATGTACATTTAGTAGCTGTAAGTGGATGTATGTCACAGAAATGTGTTCTGTCTCTCCCTAAGCTGAGGTAAAATTTTAACATTCATAGCACAATTTAGCAAAGAGTTCTGCAGGTCTGTTATCTGCTTCATGAAGCATTGTTTCCTTCTGTTCATTTTAGAGATGGCTGCATGCACTTCATCTAAGACCCCTCCCTGTGAGAGTGGAAAAGACAGTGAAACAGTTGACCCTCCATCCATCCTCTCCAAGCTATTCATGATTCTTACAGTATCTCCCAAACTTGTCTCTTTTATAAATTGAAGAGACAATCTACCTTGTTGGTCCTCATATGGATGCTATTCCTTACCTTTCATCATAGAATACTTAAAGTTGCAGGGTACCTTCAGATGTCTGGGGGTCCAACCTCCTGCTCAAAGCAGGGCCACCACCAGTGTTAGATATGGTTAACATGAGTATCTCCAACAGTGGAGTTTCCACGGCTTCACTGTGCAACCTTGTTAGCCCTTTTCAACCTTCCCCATTCTAACATCCCCGCTTTGATGAGGGCACCAGAACCTCACACCATGTTCAGGACGCAAATGAACTGTAAATTTACAGAGTAGCATGATGACATTCTCTACTTTGTCATCCTTCCCACTCCTGAGTACTCGCAACATCTGATGTGCTTCTTTCTTTGTTTCTATTACTACGGAGTGCTGATTTGATGTTTCCATGGGAATGTCTGTCACAATCCCAAGACTATATACATGAGAAGGAAGTCCAGGTCTGTCACAGCCCATCTGTGCCTGACCCAAGGTGCGGATTCTGACCTGATACCTAATGTGTGGGACTGGTCTAAACACTAGTCTGCCCAAAAATGTGTTGACTTCTCAGAGGTGGTTCTCAAGCATTACCCTGCGGTCAGGAGAGAGATTAGCGCTTCAGGCAGTGATTTATCCTACATCGAGTGATCTCTTGTCACACGTGCTGAATTGTCCTCTGCCTCCCTGTTGATTTCTAGGAGAAGCTTAGAATTTTTCAAAAGAAAGGGTCAGGTGAAAAAAATCCCAACAAAAATCCTCAGCTAGGAACACCTACTTAGTTGGGAATAAATTGAAGACAGTGTACAACTACTGAAAAATCCACAACAGCCTTTTCTTCAGAAATTTTATTACCACCACATTCAGTGTGAACCCACTGCCAAAGATGTATGTGCACTTTGAAAGGATGCTGTGAAAAAACGGTGTAATGATGTGATATGTCTAGCATGAGGTAGGGAAAAATATGGCATAGGAAAATTATAGAAGCCAGGGTCTTCGAGCATCTGGCCAATTTGCTATTCTGCATTCCCTGAGAATGAGCTGATTATTTTCCATTTTTAAAATGTTAAGTCTACAAGTTAATTGAGTAAGTAACTTTCAAGTTCTATAAAACAAAATTAATAATTCCACTTTCATGTTCCAAGTCCCAGTAGAGATTGGGTTGTTAAGTATCCATGTAAGCTGAAAGTGTCATTCAACTACTAAAAGTTTCAACCAGCTTGCTTCCACTTACTTCACAAAAATGTACAGTTAATAATAACACGGTATATAGATTTATGATGTGATAAATTATCTAGATCCCAACTACTAAATAATTAGCATCTATCATAACCTGTGCACAAAGGAAAAATCCCCAAATATTTGTAGTGTAATTCTGCAGCCTGAATCATCTATTTTAAAACCACAGCTCTCTATAGCTGCAAAATCTCTTCCACAATCATCTTTTCTTCATTATATTTCAGTTATTTAAAATGCTGAATCTCATATCATTGGAAGTCCACTCAGATGTGTATGCTTAGTGGGAAAACAATGAGTAGCTCTGAATTTGATCTCAGACTTTCCTCATTAAGTACAGCTTGTTCTAGCTCTTAACAATGATTTTGCTCACACTGCACACACAAGCTGAATCTGTCACACAGAGTCTTAGGACAACAGTATTTTTTATCTGCAATGCTTTTAGAAGCTTCACCAACCAAACAGAGCATATCTTGCAACCCCCAGTTTCACTACTCATTTTCTGCTATAAAGCCACTAGGTGTGTGCCATAACGAGTGCTTCAACAAACTGCTGCTTTAACAGAGCAGTGACAAATCGAAGGTCCAAGTTTCTGAGTTAAAAGTAGAATTAAAAAAAAGTAAATGACAAATTTTACTAAAACCACCAAGCTGGAGTCTCTGGGAGGGAATACTGCAAGTGTTTTTACTTTGCTGTGTTAATTACTGACAAATCTTTATGTAGAATTGCTAACCTTGCTTAGAAATTGGTTATTTCTCAGTTTCAAAGTCTTTGGGATGCCAGATGGTGCCTTCATTAAATGGCTATAGACCCCATGGTATTTTTTCTGAGTTTTGGAGGGTTTTGGCTATTTTTTTGTGAATAGTTATTTAACTTCTTGAGGTACAGGTGATAAACATTCGTGAGCTGGAGCAGTGCCACCCATAGAAAATCAGGAAAATTTCAGAAAAAGGCTACAGTGACTAACGGGAGGCACATCTGTACTTAGATTTGTGCAAAGAAAAAGAAAACAAAGACCTAGTCTCTTCCAGGGGAAAAAAAAAAACCAAACAAAAAACAAAATCAAAAACAAAAGAAAGTGGTGGGGGGGAATGGAACACACCAAAAGAAACCCAACCCCAAAACACCCAATCGGTATTATGTACGGGCTATGCTTTTGACAACGCCACCTGAATGCTCCCTCTGAGCCTTAGTGACTAGACTGGCTGGATCTGTGCATGAGTCAGCAAGAGAGTTATGAATTCTGCATGTTTCCTACATCACTCCAAAGAAAATCAACTTCCTCTAGAATTACTTTTATTTTAACCTGGGTTTCAGTTAGTTACTGAACGTTATGAAAAACATTCCTTTAGCAAGCTAAGAAAATGAAGAGTGTACACGCGCTGCAGATCAGTGGTGTCAGGTTATATGCACATGAGACCTAGAAGTCAAACACACAGAAATGAGCATGAGCTCTCATAACATTAAGATCTGGCATGCTCAGTCTGCTTTTGTTTTTAAAAACAGAGCTCAACTAATAAATGCCATGGGAAGCTTGTTTTCTTTACAGTCACTTACTACATATTGGGGACTGAGTTTTCATCTTGCAGAGAAGACAGCATTGCTTTGAAAAACTAAGGAACACCTAATCCTTAGTGGTCTAGACAACAGTATCTTTATATATATGCTCTGCTTTATTTGCAGCATTCCCTGGTATTCTTCCAAAAATGTAATTTCATGAAGATTCATCTCAGAAAACTAGCTACTCCCTCCTCCCCATCCATTCCATATAGTGTTTTCTGGGCTGCCTGGGATATGTTAGTGCTTAAATACTGAAACAAAATACAAAAATAAACCTCTGTGTGGCCTCCAGTAACATTTTTTGACTGTTGGTTGAAACTGCTGATAGTTACAGCTAGTTGACCTAATTGTCTCACATGATGTACTTTTACTCTGATGGAATGGTAGTGAAATTGTTGCAGAAGTTAATTAACTGAGCTTGAAATTTAGAAGCTTTTCAAAGGAAAGTAGCTAAAAATCTCCCCAGCTTCAAATACACTCATAAAAAGAAGGTTGGAAGGGACCTCTGGAGGTTGTGCTGTCCAACCTTCCCTGCTCAAGCAGGGGCGCTGGGCGCCAGTTGCCCAGGACCATGTCCAGATGACTTTTGAATAGCTCCAAGGATGAAGACTTGTCAGCTTCTCTGGGCAACCTGTGCCAGCACTCAGTCACCCTTACGGTGCAAAAATCTTTTCTGACATTTTCCTTTTTGTTATTCTCCTTTTTCTTATTATTTTTTTAAAAGAGGCTTTTAATGACGTTTAGCTGTGTGGGCAAAAAATCATGGACAATCAAAGTTTTTCCAATAGATTGAATGTAAAACGACTCATGAATTTCTGAAGGATCTGTGATCAGTAAGTGCCACAAGTTAAATATATCCTGTGCATCTTGGACTCATATTACCTCTGACAGGGCAATTGATCATTTTTCCTTTGCAGTATTACTACACTGAAGTAGAATCTGTTACTTTATTTGCATAAATACTGGAGAAAACCAACTAACAAAGTGACTGAAAGCAGTAACAGAGCAGCCCTTCCTGGATCCACTGATGACATTAAGAAACAGTCTTCATATTGCATGTTGGTGTGTTTGAATTTATGTGAAGTAAATCAATTATACTGGCAGGTTTTCTAACCTCAATAAATTTATCTCCAAAGAGAATATTAATTTTGTGACATTAATAGGTGAGTTAGAGACACAGAGTCCTAGAAACACGTGGAAGTCAAGGCAGAAGAAAAAGCCACAGAGTATACTGTACACCTGCAAGAAGGTTATTGCTTGAGAAGACTTTTCTTTATTAATAAAATGTGTTAGGTGTGTGGACCTTGAACAGATGTATGCTTTCAAAACTTAATAAATCATATAGACTATGAGTTTCTATAAAAGCTGTTCCACCCACTTTCCAGAGAGGACTGCAACAAATGACAGACCTTTCCTTTAAGGTTCCCTGATGCATGGTCTGTCAAAACAACAGGTAAAATTCCACAGCAGAGAATCTTTCTTTGTCTGTTCAGGTCCCTCTGATTTTTCTTTAGAAGACTCAGATGTAGTAATGCAGGAAGAAAAAGGTGCACATTCAGTAAAGAGTAGGTTTTATAGGGCAACACCAACTACTTGAGCTGGGCGCAGAAATAAATGAAAGGTCATACAAGCTAGTAAGGCAATTGACTAAAAATTAACTAGAAGTCTTTTGAAGCACTTTTTCTTTATGGAAGCTGAATGCATTGAATGTTTTCCTCATCAAATGAAAAGATGATGCTTTTACTTTAGCAAATGTGCTATTTGTAGATGTGAAATTTATGAGTGTGTATAGGAACTGTGGCAGGAGGATGTGGTATAACAGATCCTCTAGGACTATTCATACCATATGAGGACTGTGTGCAATAGTGCAATTAATTTTAACACAATATTAATGAAATACTAATTAACATATGACCATAATGCAGTACAGAACATAAGAAGCAAATGTTTCACCAAAGCTTTGACCACCTTAGACTGAAAAAGACTGAATAACTAGATAAGGGTTTACCTGTGGGCCAAAGAGGGTTATGTTATAAGCCTTCAAAGCCAATGGATTCAGTTTATTATGCATGTGTCTGTATCACTTGGTGGGGAAAATACTGCTGCTGCCTGTCTCAAGCAACACTCCAACTATGCCCTGCCCTGAATCATTTTGGGGTCTTTGTTCCAGCCTTTCTAGATGTGTTAGCAGAAAATAGTACTGGTGCTGGGGATGAACCCTGAATTCTGCAGGATTTCTGCTTCACAGTCATTTGTAAATGCTGTCTGGCAAGCAAGGGAAAAATCAGTGCTAAAGGACAAAACCAGCATTTGGGAAAGTATGGTATTATGTGGCATCCTAAAATGATTTGCATTAGCTTTTTTATTTTTGCCATGAAGGGTTTTTACTAGTATTGCTGCTAACAACAGCAACAAAGCCTTAGTCTTTTAAATCTGCTCTGCCCCCATAGTGTTTTTTAATTTGTGGAACAGAATCTCCCTCAGCTTTTGTGAACCACCTTGATATGCAAACCAATTATGTCAATTGTATTGATATCAATGTAATTCACACCAGAATGTGGCACATAACATAAATACTCAACCCCTCCCAAACCAAGACATCCCTAAATAGTCCTGCTGGCCTTGCATATAAATACCAAAAAATAATAATAAAAAAATTTGGAAAAAAATGCAGTTCAAAACTCATCTCAAGTGTCATTCCTTGCAGAAAATGTTACCGTGAAAGAGCAAAGCCAGAAGATCTGTGCACCGTGCATGGTCCTAAGGTGTCCTAATGTAAGCACAGAGAGCACGCTGGGTCACACTCCATGTGGTAACTCCAAAAGCAAGCATCCTTCAAACAGTTACTCAGCCTTATTATGAAGGATGAGTATTTCCAGGTCTTGCTACCTAAACTTGTTTAAAAGAGAAAAGCCTGGTGAAGCAGATAATGAATGACAGACTGGTTCAGGAGCAGGTAAGACCTATTACCACAGGGAATTAAAGATCCCCTTGTAAGTGATGGGCCAGCAAGAAAAACTCTGCTTAAATCCAAAGTTCAGCAGAGGACCTGGTTCACGTACCAGAAGTTCTCGGTATGCAGGACTTGTTGTTACTAGGATCAGGGTCTCTGTACTATTCCAATTTGGCTGCCTCAACACCGTCTTTAATTTCTTCTCAGAAAGGCAGTTTCCCTCCAAACATTTTTCTCTCCAGCTGTAAGCTAAAGTTGCTGATTTAATTTTTCCAGAGGTGGCATATCTTCTTAGTCACTCATATGAACTGCAATTTCAACAGACATTTTTGGGGACAAAAGGCACCCAGTACTGCCTGGTACTGCCTTTCCATGTCAAAAAACCATGGAAAAATTAAAATAAAATCTTAGAGCTTCGAAGAACACAGTCCAAAGAGTCATACTGTTGGGGGGCTGGGTACTGAATCCACAGAATTT
>JAVJGJ010000059.1:37124703-37190104 GCA_035590215.1 Microhierax caerulescens | reverse complement strand
TCCACAGAATTTTTGGGTCTGCTCAGCTACAAAAGCAGAAATCATGAAAAGGAGCTTTATCATGCTGCACAAAATGGATACTTCTTGAAGCAGTGTGAGATGAGAACAAAGGTAGCAGCAGCCTCATAGCCCAACACTTCAGGCAGAAGTGCAAGGAAGTTTGGCAGGAAACTGGGGCACTTTCCACTTAATGCCTAACAGAAGCAATCTCTGGCTACTTCCAGAAAGCCTTCAGCTTCTGAGGGACTCTCCTTTCAGTGGCTTCATGAAACGCATCAACAGTTTTCAGTGTTGGACTGCATTGCAAGTCCAGTTTATTTTTAGCTAGCACTTAGTTTCTTTGCCTTATATTTCTTTTATGAAGTAAGTTATATGGAGGTACAGTCATTGGCATCCTTCAAAGTGTTAAAGTAAAAGTTACTAAGAAAAGCAGGCTATATATTTCTAATCACACAACTGCTCTACATTAAAAGGATGTGTATCAGGGACTACTTGGCATTTTTCAACATCAGACTTTCATAACATCTAGAAGAATATCATTTAATGGTGACTAGCAAAATAGAATAAAAAAACTTCCTTGATTTATTGTTTTCTTGTTATAATTATTCTCAAAAGAATGAGACTTGAACAAAACTAAATTGCACCATGTGCAAAAATAGTTGTGTGTAGACTTGATCTAGATGTATTAATGCACAGGCAGGTATAGACAGAACTGTACACTTTTGTTTATAGTAACATCTATCTGCCTTGCAAACATGTGCAACTGCTAATGTACATATAAGCAAGTGACTACATATTTCTCCATCTCCATTTCTCCCAGCAAAATGAGTTTCTGCTAATTGCACATGTTGTGCTAGCCTCACAACTTCTATACAGCTTTTATTTCCCTCATTTACACATAGTACACATAATTATATATTGTGTCAACACATTTGTCAAGTATATATTATGCATCCACCTGCAATTTCTCAGAAGGAAAAATTTCTTTAAAATATCTTGAGTCTAAAATCAAAACAGAAGAAAAGCTGGATACACAAAAATACATAACTGTTGCTGTTTAGCAAATTTGAGGCAGTAATCCTTTTAAAAATAAGAACAATCCTGTGATACCAAAATGGCATATGCATAACCCGTTAGGCGCTGATGGAGACAGCTGACACAATACTTATAGTGTTTTCTTTTTTCTTTCCTGTAGACTACACCATTATGGAGATATTAAATTTCAAAAATATTTGCTGTCATGTGAATGTCTCTTTGGCAAACTAGAAGTGGCAGAAAGAAAATAGATTGCTGGCAGTATAAGTGCAGTCTTCATTTACAGAAAAATAATTTGGAACATTTGTCATCTAAAAATCTGTAAGAGGCAACACTTAAAGGCAAACTGATGATGAGCTGAATTATGTTCTCAGTTGCACTGATGCAGGTCAGGAGGATTTCTGTTTGCTGTAAGGAAGTTACTCGCTATTTACATGAGTGTAGTCGGTTGCTGAAGTGGGTATTTCGGTTGCAAAGTGTAGGTAGAGTGGCAGCCAGCACTCTGCATCAGCCTGTTATTTCTGTTTGGGCTGTGGTGCATGCAAAGCTGGCTGGTTTTGATTATAAGGCTTCATCAACCTAAGTAATGACAAACCATTAGAACATGGCTGTACTGCCTGGCATCAGGAAAAAAAAAATAAAAAGAAAAGAAAAAAAAATAAAAAAGAGAAATCATGCCAAAGTAAAGTGTAGTTAGTCTGGTTTTAATTTCTAGTGCAAGGCTCTTAGCCTTTGCAATTGTCTCATATTGTCAGAAAATCTGAATAAGCAAGTGAGAGTAGCAGATTTTTATCAGTTTCTACCATTTTAATACACATGTGCTTTTAAAAAAAATGGTCAGCTAGTGTGACAACGATCTTAGGCACATGAAGAGGAAGAAGCTTATAAAACACATCTGAAAAGGGCCTCAGGTGGTCTATTCCCTTGCCCTAAGGCAAGATGAACATTAGCAACAAACCACATAGACAGTTAGCACCAACCTTCACACACAAGGCTGGATACATCAAAAGCATATGCAGAGATCTGGGTTTCTACTGTCATTTTTCTCCAGCCTAGGGCTAGGAACCCAGGTGAGCAGTTTTTAAGAAGGTGTTTTGCTCTAAATACAATCCATCTTAAAACACAGCTCACAGGTGCAGAAAGCTGGCACCCCAAGTTTCCCGAGGCTTGGTGGCCGTACCATCCAAAAGGAGCTAAAGGACAGAAATCAAAGCAATACTGTGGTCAGTGCTGAGAAGAGTCTGTTCAGATAAGTCACCAAAAAAAAAAAAATAATCTTAAGGGGTAGAAAAAGTGATTTGTTGTGACAGATGAGAAACATTTGTCTTGCAAAAAGAAACTTGGCAGGTGCCTTGTTTGTAGGAGGTATAAAGGCCATGTGAGGAGAAAATGCAAAGTACAAGAATATAACATAGGAGAGAAAGCAATGACAGAAAAACAATGTCTGATGACTGAGGTCAGCCAAGTGCAATTGAGAAAGAAGCTGTAGCTGCTCTGCTTTTAGCAACTGGAATAAAGCACCAAGGAATTCTCGACTCTTCATGCTTCCAGCCTCAAACTTTCCATCTTTCTAAAAGCTGCTTTCACCAAACATTAGACTCAGTTCAAGGCCAGCAGAAAGTGATACCGTGAAATTTGATATACCATGATCTTATGCTTAAAACCTAATTGCTCAGCTTCCATTAAATTCTGTGGCTCCCGAACAGAACATAAGGAATGGATAGCATTTAGTTTGAATGCCTCCAAAGGAAACCAGATGCCATAGACAATATTGCTAGTAATCCTTTCTGGTGCTAAAACAACTCCTACTGCACACCCTGGTCTCCCAGGATGTGCTATCCTTAAGACTGGAATTTTATAAAATAGAACTTTGATCTATGTTGTATCTGACATTGTTCCAATTATCTTGCCAAAATCCAAGTGTGAGTAAACACAGTCTTCACCTTTACCCTCACAGCTTCTGCTGGAAAAGATTTCCTCACTCCTTGTCCTATTCAGCATTCTGTGAGGAAATGCATATGTAAAACAGTGCAAAATGCAGTAGAAACGGTAAGTTTTATGTATAGCACAGGTCTATTCTGAGTAGGAGAGATATCATTCTGACCTTAAACTATTTTTCAAATACAGATATGCCCTCTAAATGGATAGTCAAATGTTTAACTAAAAACAGTGGAAAGATTTCCCCTTAACTTTCCTGAGCACAGGATCAAACTTCAATAAAAGCCAGGTAGCCAATGAAGTGCTATATATGCTATGTATGCAAAGGCAGATATTTAGATTTTAGCTTTCTATTCAACTATTAACATTACCTGGAGATTTCCTTCACAACTGACTCATACTGATAAAAAGCTTTCTACAGGATTTAAGGGTAGCTGTCCCTTGCTGTTTATGCACACTGCTTTAACCCTAAATGGACTTTGTATGGATTACAGAGATACAAATAACACCTGATTAAATGAATTAAAAAAATGTGGAGTCTCAATGGATAAAGACAAAGTTGCAATCATATGTGAGCTCAGCTGAGAAGGAGTATGACAGTGAGAATCAGAAACCCAGTGACTGCAACAGGTCTAGGGTGAGGATCAATTTTGAGACCACTTGGAAATAAACTTCTTTTCCACTCCAAACCAGTACTCCCTAGGGAGATGGAGAAGCTAATATGGCAGTATATTTCAAACACCACCACCATGACCACCATGCCACCAGAGTGTTGCTACTCAGTACCAAGAAAAATGGGAGACCAACAGCGAGAAATTTATCACAACTCCTAGGTCTCACACAGTAGTATCTTAATAGTGTTCTTGATTGTTAATAACCCTTTTGCTAACTTTCAACTCCCTGGTCTCACCCTACCACCATTGCTGTTATGAACGCATTAAGGCAGCTGAATGGAAATAGGAAAGGTTAAAGCTGGAGCTGCAAGCAGGTGACAGTAGCCAGGAGTGTGTGCCTTTGGGGACAGTGGTGGAATCAACATAACTTTTGGTTGCTTAGAAGTTTCAAGTACTGTAATGCTAATTGTGTGATAACAAGATATCCTAACTCCCTACTCCCCTGCAGCTGTTAATATACTGGAGACATTTTTCTCCACAATGAAACTACTGGGAGTTCTGCTGGGCACCAGGATCCAGAGCCAGGAACTATTCTTATCACTGCTGTAGTTAGAGGCAGGTGCTACAGACCTGCCCCCAGCAAGATGTTAACTGGGTTTGGATTTTTGGGATTCCTTTTTTGTTAGTACACAGGTTAGTCTCCTACCCTGAGCCTCAGCCCAGGGAGGAAATAATTGGCATACTCTTGTCCATGGCAGATGATTTTCAAAAACATGAGTGAAGGAGAGAAAGTGTTTTGAAGCTGTCTTTAATCATGATGCTTGATCCAGTTGCTACTGTTCAAAGAATTGTAAAAAGCATAAGATTCTCCAGAATTTTCCCAAGCTAGACATTGCAATACAAGGCAATTCCACAGGTAACAGAAATCCCTACAAGGGAATTTCAGAGCTGCAGTACTCAGATTCCCCCCCTTTCTGTTTAGCTGCATAGAATAAACCTTTTTTTCTCTTGAAGCTCAGGGTTGAAGTATGAAAATGTTCATAACCACTGGTAGGTAACATTGTTTTACAGATCTGCTTATATATTTTAAAAACAGAGAGAAAGTGATTCAACAAACTCATTGGAGAACAGCTTTGAATATTGTCTTCTGCAGATCTCAGGGCCAGTTGAACTTAGGAGCTATTCTTTCGTGTCTTCAAACACACTAGTGAAACTCTTTGCCTAAGGGGGAAAAAAAGTTTTCACTTTGTACAGTAGGGATTTAGAGGTGTTCCTGATGTGATGAAACTGCCAAGTTTAGGCAGAAGTGCCCCTAATCTGGCAAGAATCATCCAAAATTTCTCTGTATGCAGCAGAGCCCTAACACCTCTCTGTTGACCCCTACAACATCCCTCTGAACCTGTTCCCAAGGCGTTCCTAAGGTGACAGCCAACCATGATGTATTATGTGTGTTTGCAAAGGACCAGATTGATGTGACCACCAAAGGAATGTTTCCTTTACTGGAAGAACTGTCTTTCACAAGAGATTTTCTGTTCCTTTTCAAGTTGTTTTCAAGCATTATTATTATCATTAGCATGTAATGAATGTTCAGCATGTTCAAATATGCATCATGTTTATTACTTTCTGGCTAAGGTTATCTTGAATTCTTTGAATTTCCTGTTACGTTTCATCTATTCATTATAAAAAGACAGATGCAGGTTTTTTATGTCTAGTATGCACAGGAAAATCCTAAAGTTATTTCCCCAGAGCAAAGGATTCTTCACTGATGGGATAAAGCACAGGTAGAAAAGTGGAACTTTTTGTTCAGACTGTCTCAAAAAATTGTAAAATTAGGTCACTAGAAACTATATTATCCTTATATTAAGATTTAAGCCATTACCATTAATCTGGAGAAACTGAGTCATGAGACCTACACTGTTCCATCCCTCCACATAAACATCCAAAGATATGGTCACAAGTAATTAAAAATATTTCAAATGTATATTTAAAAAAAATGTTCAAGGTTTCTTTATACAAAATAAAATACCAAAAAAGAACACAAATGCAATTTTCATCTGCATGTACATTAAAGATTAGCACATGGTATACTCCACCCTCATCTGGCTTACAGACAAGTCCTGTTACTAGTCCCTCAATTCTCAGTTTACATTAGGTGTAGCTAAAAGGCAAGGTGGGGCTGCAAATCTGGCCCTAGCTGCACAGATCTTTCTTCTTGCTGTGGGTTTCCTACTTTGAAAATTAAGCAACTGTATATATATTTCCTTTAATTTAAAATATATTTAATGTTGTGCTTAAATGAACAAAAGGGGGTTGTGCAATTAAGGTGTGTTTGAGGGGAGCTTGATATATCATCAGTACCAAAGATCAGGCTCATAAATACCACAGCAAAGAGGCATCCTCCAGCCAATTAGCAAGTCATTGCAGCTGGTTTGATTTAGAGTTGTTCAGGGGAAGAGGTCCTGGCTCCTTGTAAAAGGGGGTATGAACAAAGTGAAGGAATTGGAGTCCACTGACCGCCACGAACACATTTCTATGCAACAACCACAACAAAAAAGAAATTATGAAGTCATTCTCTGAAGCCACCATTTGAGCATTTAAAAACAATTAATTACTGATTTATTTTTTTTTCCACGAAGGCATCGTACATCTCAAAGAGGAAGGGAAACGCACAAGTATGAAAAGATGTTGGAAGAGCAACCTTTCCAAAATTGCCCTTCACTGGAGGAAAAAAATGCAAACTTAAAAGTTCAGCTAGAAAGAAAAGGAATAAAAGGAATTCTGAAGGGAATACTAGGAGCCTGGGGTTTCATCCACTTAAATTTTTTCATATCATTTTTTTAATTCTTTATGCCTACAGTGCAATCTGTCAGGTTGAGCATATGCATGTTAGCATTATATTTTCATGCACTCCCTAAGATTTCTAGGTGCCATATAGACAACTAACAGGCATGCATCCTTTCACTTTTCCCTGTTGCAACTTTTTCCCCTACTCAACCAAAGAAGTCACTAGCAGCAGGTCATAAATAGAAAGTGATGGAATATGAATATTTCACGGAAAGCTGATTGGAAAAGGACGTTTTCCTTCTAACAATATTCATACCTCTGGGTAATTTGGAACAACACTCTTTTTTTGGCATACCACATTAGACATTTTGTTTTTTATTATATTTTTCACTGAAACTAGAAACAGCTGCTGTCTGATGTCGGTTGGTATATGTGGTAGTACTGTGGGTGGAGGAAGAGATTTTTTTTCCCTCACAAGAAAGACACAACTATGGAAAGTATGAGGTTATGGAAAAGTGCTAGCAGGTGATATAAAACATTTCTATGGTTTACATAGGTTAGAGAACATAGATCCAAATTGCCTCTGAATGATTGCAGTTGTTGCATCTTTAAAGTACAGAGGTTCGATAACCACAACAGCAAAAGAATCTATTTTCTTTGAAATGTTAATCCCCAAAGAAGGCTGCTTGGCAAACTTTTTTGGGGGCTGCAACAGCAAACACTTGCCCCTCTGACATATTCCAAAGCCACCCTGTGGAATAAGAGAATAAAAGCAGCAAGGGCCTAGCTGTCCATCACTCCCTTGTAATTATACCTCTGTTTTTTTCATTTCTCTTCTCAAAGCAGGAATATTTTTGGAAGTGCCACTTAGTTATTTTGAAGTATTTTTGAGCACCGTACCGCAACACAAGCTTCCCTGAGTTAGTTAGTCCTCTGTAATGTTCCTTCATAGCTCCCTAAAAATCATAAAAGGGAAGGAAGTTTACCAATCTAAGTGGAAACAGGTGATGTGCCTTCCAAACACCGACTTGTCAGTTCCTATGTCCACACACTCAGGTACACAGCGATTCAGGCTGAGACTTCACGGTAACTGTGCAGCCACATGCCAGCCAGCTGCAGGGACACAAGCCACAGCGGTCAGTAAAGCCATGGCATGGAGCAGTGAGCACAGAGCAACTGCTCGTTCTTCCTTCCACCACAAGGATTTATAAGTGACAGGTCCAGTAAAACCAAAGAAAGGTTTGTTGTTTTTTTTTTTCACACAATGTGTAATCATACTGTGGAACTGCTGGTTGTTGCAAGGTTCAAAGCTGCCCAAATTAATGAAAAAAAAAAAAAAAGCTATCAAGGGTCACTGAATACAAAGACTCGCTCTGTAGCTGAGGAAGTTCGTAAGTCACAAGCTATCCAGGGCTAGGAGAGATTTAGGGGAAGTATGGCTACATTTATTTTTTATACTCTTCACTGTACATCTGCTATAAGCTACTGTCAGAGACAGGATGCAGGATACTGATGGGACTGTACATACAACCTCATGGTCTGAAGTCATTTAACACAGACAAAGGACGAGGAAAGGTCTTTGTAGACCAAGATAGGAATGAGCCACTGGGACAGCTGTCCTAACAAGGTCTAAGACCTTGCATTTTGAAATGTCCCTTAAAGAAGGAAGGGTGTTTGGGATGAGAAGGCTGGTTGATACTCTTTCTCTTTCTTTCTTCCTTTGCCTGTGTTATCATCTCCTTGCCACTTCTCCATGTGCCTTGGGCAGGCAACCCTCAGTCTCCCTCTGCAAGGCAGCCTTGCAGGACAGACTGAGATTGTGGCCTTTTCATGCTAATTAGAGCCAAATATTACAAGCATGGAGACACAGGAAATTTAAAGAGCATATTTCTAAGTGTCAGCATGGGTTTCCTTGATGTTTCTTGTCTTTTACCAAGTCTTTGCCCAAGTGTGCAGGTAGCCTAGGTCTAACTCCCAGTCTCAGAGCATCTGGTTTGCAAGTGGATCAAAAGAGGTTCCCTTCAGTTTGACTCCTGGATGTTTTACAAGACACCATAGACATGGGAGTGCTGCTCTCTGGGTTGAATACGAGGACCGGTTCCCTTCATGTGTAGGTAAAGAAAGCAAATTTCCCTGTCTTGAGCAACAGTAGAAGTCTGAGTCCTGCTGAGACTGGTTGTGCAGATCCTGTTTGATCTGATTAATTCCCCTCAGGGACTTAGCCCTTAGGGACTTCTGCTATGGTCCCTCTTCACAGATGTTCACAAAAGCCTTGAAATGTGCTGGCTTTATGCCCCCCGGGGGCAGCTGAGTTCATCTGGGATCACCCCAGGCTTGTGACCTTTCTCTGAAAGAGGGGCCCCTGCTTCAGCTCCAGGAGATAATGTAAGGACACCAGGGACAGACAGGCACCTCCAGGTGGGCTCTGAGATATGGGTGGTAGTCCAGATTGGCCCTGGGCAAACAGCATGGAGGACTGCAGAAACCCAGTCCCTGGGCAGCCTTCCCTCCTGCATTTTTCCAAGAGCTGTGGAAAGCACAAGGCAGGCCGTTCACTTTGTGTAGGGCTACGCCATGTGGCTGTGAGGTCTGTGGGAAGTAAGCAAATGGCACCTCCACGAGCCCTTTAGAAAACCTGGAGGATCGTACAACCTCAGTTCAACAGACGTCTATCTCACAAATACTTGTCTATCTATTTTAGTTAGTTTTCCCTTAAGGAAAATCAATCTTCTTTAACCTGTACCCTATAATTTCTCATGTTGAGCTCTCCTGAAGTGAACATACAACTGTAAGCCAGTGACTAAAGACTAAGTAAAAACTAATTTCAGGGTTTGGCCCATGGTGATTTTAAGAAGTCACACCTGGGCTGGGACTTTGGGTGCCAAGATTTTATTCTGGAGCTAATTTTTACAGCCAAGTTTGAAACCCCTGAAAATGAGAAGAGAGGGGAATGTAATAATGGAAAGGCTGGCATAACTTCAACTACCGTAGAGCAGCCCAAGAAGCTGATGAGGCTGAGAGTTAGAAGCAAATCTGCCAACTTTCACTCTGTTGTTCAAATAAGGTAAATCATGCTAAAACGTTCGACTTTTAAAAAAATAAAATAAAGTCGCCTTCACCTCTTCAGAAAGCTACTAATTATAAAAAAATAAACAGTAAAAACATAATGCAAATACACTTTCAATCAAACTCTGCTTTGTTTTCTTTGTGCCACGTGATTTTTCTGCTCAGTAAAATGGGATGTGGGAAACTACCTTTAAAATGAATTTGACTATTCCTGGCCTGAAATTCAGGCTCTACCTATCCAGAAAAAGGCAGTATAGTCTGGGCCATTCCCCAACAATAGAGTGGCGGCAGGCTAAATATAACCACACTTACAGTCCCAGAACTGGCATCTAACACCAGGGGCTTACAATAACACTGGAGCTGCTGCTGCTCCAGCGACAGCTGAGGCAAGGGGAGGGAAAGCTGTTTGTTTTTCAGCCGGGACCTCATTCTTCGCTCAGCTGTTTGCTATTAGGGCTGGAGCAGTAGCAGTGAGAAATTCATTGCTGCTTGCTCTCTGAATTCTGACACAGTAACAGTACAGCTCCAACTAGCCAAATCCACAAAGGATCAAGGGAAGGGGAAAAAGAGAGCAACAAAATTTTGAGTGCTTGCCGTCTTGCTTTTATAGCACCTTTCATCCCCAAGGAACCCATTTACTGAGGGTCAGACTCTGCCCCATTCCTGCAGAGGTGCGTATTAGTGAGTGCTGGAAGCGGTACAAGGAATTTCCTCTCACCCTGCTCCTCCACCTTGCCCATGCAACCTGTGTGATTGGGAAGTATTCCCATGGCACCAGGGCTCTGGTGTCCCCCCCAGCTGTCACCTGCACTGCACCTCATGCCAGATCCCCTCCCCTGCCTGGCTGGGAGCAGAGATGAGGGACAAAGCTGAGTGAAATGGTGAGGAAACAGGAGTGTTCCTAGCCTGGTGTTGCAGCGCTTTGCTCCTTAGAAGAGCATAAAATCAAGCACCAACTCAGTTAAATTCATCCTGATGCTCTGACAGCTATTGGACCTAATTCGGCTAAAACCGACACAGGTGTAAACTGAGACAAATTACATTGTAAATATTTTTTTAATCTTGTTTTGGAGAAAAAGGATAATTGGACTCATCTTACCAGCACATTTCTATTTAGGTAGAGTCATTAACATGCCCCAGTGCTGGGAACGAGGGCTCAGCCCCACTGGTGTTTAGTGCAGAACACAGACTCCATAAGGGTGATACAGGCTGGGTGAAAAGCAGAGACTCCTTTCCCAGACAAGTGCTCCAGAGCATCTGCTACTTGGGAAAATTAAAATCGATATCTGGGACTCTAATTTTGTGCAGGAGGTAAGTGCTACCAAAGCAAATTGCTGCATTTCAGAGCAGGCTTCCCTGCATCTGTGCAGAGCGGAGCTTTCAGCTTCTTACAGAGGAGAGCTCTGGAGGAGGAGCCTTGGCTTGGGGTCCCTGGGTACAAAGGGTGATTTCTGCTAGCCCTGCTCTAAGGCACTGCAGCTGAGTGACGGCTTCTGGATGCAGCCAGCGTGGGTGAGAGCTCGTTGTAGAAGCTGGTCGCAGCAGCGGAGTTGATTTGCTGTCATTCTTCTGCAGCCTATTTGTGTTTGAAAATAAAAATGGTATGTAAGAACACAGGCACTTTTCTGCCAGTATAGCTGCTTCCCCTTCTGGGGACTCCGGGCTGTCTGGCTTGTGAGCGAAGCGATAAGATTCCCAGGACTGGGAATTTTGTTTTGCATTTCATTGCCTCCTCGTCCTGTTGACATAATGATCTCATATGCAAAAACAAATCACCCCCTGACCTCAGCATAACAAATTGAATGTGATACTCGACACATGGGCTCTGAGACTGCCTGCTTTCTCCTGCTGCCTTAGAGTAAAAGGGTCTGGTTCCTGCTATCTGCAGCCTGTGAGCTCAGTACAGTTGGGGCTATTGCCAGCTGTCACCTGTGAGCCTATCCCTCCTAGCCACACTTTCTGATTACAGTGAATGAGTCAAGTATGTCCCCATAGGCTGACAAACTAGACACAAAGGAATTCTTGAGTACATTTTTAAAAAAATAAAATAAAAAATAAGACAGCAAATAATTGCTTTTATACAGAGAAAATCTGCACTACTCACTAAGAAGCAAATCCATCACTAGGTCTGTGTCGGTACACGTAGCCAAGGCTGGCTGTAAAAAGCACATGTGCAGCGTAAGCAATATGAAAAGAAATATCTTGATATTCAACACACTTGGGAGACAACCCTGTGTGCTCTGCCCCACCACTTTAAATCAGGCCTTGTGCTTACACCAAAACCCGAACTCCCTGCTAGGTCAAACTGTACATATTGGCTGGCATCCTAGCCCAGATCTGGATGGATCTAGCTGGCTTAGCTGGTGAGGAAAATCAGGTGGGGACAAGCTTCAGCTTGAGCCTTTCCCTCACAGGCAGGAGGGCCAGTGCTTCTTTCAGTGATATGAAAAAGGCAGCAAAAAAAGGAAAGATTCACAGCTGTGGAAGCACCAGTCTGTCACCCCACAGGAGCTTGCCCCCTTTGTTTCTAACCCATTACACACCATGTTTACTAGTCCTTTATAAGTATCTGGTGAACACGTAGCTGCTCATAGCTACACGTTCTCAGAAGCACACCCAGTATGTACAGGATAACTAGTACATCCCACTGTACCAACTGAAACCATGAGGTTTTGTTCAGATTTTGTATGATGTCTGCAGACCATTTGCAATGGGTACATGAAAAATAATTAAGAACTGCATAGTTATTCACAGGCTTACACTACATTGCAGTGGCAGAGAGTCTACTTACACCAGAAAACTTCAGTAGCACATATCCTGAAGAACCAGGAACCACTGCTGTACAGGGCTCCGCTCCTAAACTGTAGACATACAAGTCTTGAGCTGTGCCCAATTGCTGTAGCTACTTCATTGAACATATTAGTGTCAGCCTGGGCTGTCATTAAAGAAAGAAGCAACTTGACCAGTGAGAAAGAGCAGAAGAGAGGTCATACCCTATATATAACATTACTACAATAATGTAATGAGTAAGAGCCTAGCTAATCAGTAATTACATCACTATTGGAAGCAGTTACATTTGAATCTTTGTTAACAAGCCCGGTATGCTTCTGCCAGTTATGTGCATTTATGTGGACATATTAGATCACCTGACACACTTTTGATGCTGGCACCTATCCAAAGTCCTGTGTGACTTTTTGACATGAAACCATGAAAACTCCCAGCAACAGACAATGGTCAGCTAACTCAGGGTTTTCTTCCTGCAGAGTTAGCTTTATTTTGCCCTGGACATCTGAACTGCTCAGTACTGAATTAGCCTTTCAATAGGCTTTTATTTCAACAGTTAAAGTATCCATTTCACCCCTGAAAAAAAACTGGATCTTACTGTGCTAAGGCACATCTGGCATAAACCTCATTAATTTTGAAGCAGCCTGGTATATGCCCAGCACCATTTTGGCACTGTGAAAGAAGGAAATAAGAATGTTCCTTCAGAAACTGTGAACACCTGGTATTCTACACAGGGTGGTATAGAAAGCACAGCCCACTTTAGCAGTATACTTACAGATAGAGCATCATAGCAGCTGTCTTGACATAATTTGCAGGGGGAAAAAAAAAAAAAAAGATTTCTCCATCTGCTGGCTGATGTTTCTTCACTAGTCCTCAGCTGGTTCTGCATGGTATCGACAAGTCTCCATCTTCCATGAAGACTCTGCCCGGGTTATGAATTAGTTACCCCATGAAATCAGCTGCAAACACTGAAAATTAATTTCAAATATACGAAGACTTCACAGGGCCTTCGAGAACATGTTCATTGAATTCTCTTTCAGCAGCTTCTGTAACTAACACAGCTATACAACTGTATTCCAGCACTCCTCAGTTGCTCACTCCATGACAAAAATAAAATCTTCTCTTCATCCTTCCACTACTGTATTTGGTGTGGTTAAAAGTAGCTTCCACTTCATTAGAATATGAAAACCAGAGAAAACAAACACTTTGTTAACATTTGTAACTATCACTATCCTCATCAGAAAGAGCAAAATCTGTGCTTTTAAAACACCACTTGAATTTCTTAAAAAACATTCATTAATTAATTCCTTTTCAGGTGTTTATGCTGTAGTCATCACCTCTAGTTTATACCTGAGCAAGCCAAGCTAGAGGTTTGCCCAGTCATACCTGAGCTGATCACTGCAGCTTTGTCCTCTTAACCTCTTTCCTCTCATTCCCTATTTGACTATGCATGAGTTGAATACAGCCCTGAATCACGGTGACAGTGACTTTCTTCAATGTTTTGGAGGTAGGCAACCATCAGGGTTCAGTTGTGCCATCTAATTGTACCTTACAACCTAAGAGTGCCATTTAAGCTTATAGTACTATGTGCGAGTAAAGATAGCACAGCATGATTTAAAGTTTGGGTTAAGGAACATGCTAAATTCTTAACTCCAAGCACATGCTTGTATGAAATAGTCCCTTACTTCTTGAGCTCAGTGGAATGTGTCAAGGATAAAGGTACCATGAGTAAAACTGTCAGTCAAAAAATCAAGCCACATGTAACTAAATTTAAAAGAGATTATTCTGATGACATCACCTATGGTGTTGTTGCACATGCTTATAGGTTCTTAGCACTCAGCTGTTGTTTAGTATTTGAGGAAATACTGCACTGTTAGTTTTGCAATGCAATTTATTCATCCAGTGACCATATGTGTATATCTGAAGCGGTGATGCCTTCAACAAGACAGAGCTATGCTTTGGGAATCGGGCAGCAATGGTTTAGCTCAGGTGCCTGAGCCATGGAAGTTTATCTGTTTGCTCTTTGATTGCCTCCTTTCAGGAATAGGAGCACACAATACGAATAGTACTAGTTATATCAGTTAAAATAGAAGTGCTGCTAGACTGGTTTAGCCCTCAAGGGGAAATCAAGCTAAGCTGCAAACCCTCCAACATGTGCTATTATTTTGTAGGGATAACATTACATTAAATAATGTTAGAAAAACATATGACCTATGGGGAAATAAAAAGTAAAGCTGACAAATTAACCTATATTTTGGATTTCAACAGCAACAAAAAGAAACAACTCCAGAGCAGCCCTATCTGCATTACTCTGAGACTCTCTTTCAATTGTTCCTTGCCTCAGGCACCTACTCTGGCCACAGGATAGCGGGTCAGCAATATTTTTGCTCCCACAACAAACCAGCTGACGTAGCCATAACTTATAGCCATGTCTTAGCATCAGATAATTCACACAGCTTTGGGTATAGGCCTGCTTATTCTGAGTTTGGTGGGCACCAGGAAGCAGAGGGCAACTTTATTGGTCCTGAGGGAAAGCAGCCACATGCTGTTCTTGCTCTGACAAGGCGACTTTACCAATTCTTAGCTGTTTTATTCTGAGTCAAGGAACTTTTCTTGCATTTACACAAATGTTGGTGTTTATTTCAAGCCTTACAGATGAGGATGGTATGAATTTATTTTTCCCCACAAAGCTTCTCACCCTTATAGCTGCAGAAAAAAAGCTGAAGAATTTGACACAGTTAAAATTTAAATACCAAAAGATGAAAGGACAATAAAGCAAATCCAAAGGGATTTATTTGAAGCTCAAGATTTTTGGGACAGTCACATCATTTTTGGGAAGCTTGACCCAAGGAAAGGGAGGACGTTTGTATGTTTGGGATTGGAGGTCACAAAGCAACGGTCTACAGCAGAGCAGCACACACAAGGTACTGCTCCTTTCTGCCCCAGGGCTCCCACAGCAGCACACGGACCACACACAGTCCAGACAGTACTTGTCAGGGGCCAGCAAAGGACAGCCCAACAGCACGGCTTTCCTCTGCCTTCAGCTGCTAGACCAAAGACAGAGGAGCAAGAGGGAACCGCCTTCCTACTGTTCCCTTCCCCTGAAGAAGACAGCTGCAATGCCTACAGAGATGGGGACCAGCCTTGGGGAACCAGCACGTGCACCCCAAGACAGGTAAGCTTCCCAGTAACGCAGCACACGGTACATGGGGAAAGTCTTGACTAGTACAATGTGTTCATTCACAGCTTTTTTAAGCCTAAAGGTTGTATGAAGTCTCTAGCTCCTGGTGCTATGAGAGAAACTAGTGAGACTAGAATTAAAGGGAAAAGGTCTTATTTACCACATAAATCATCTGTCCTTTCCTTTCGGTGGGGTGGGTGGTTGGGGGTGGGGTGGGGTGGGTGGGGGTGGGGAAGCTGCTCTTACCTTTACTGTAGCAATATGCAAAGTTAATTTACTGTCTTCCTTCCTCCAGGGCACTGTCTGCTAGAGAGCACAACTGGGAGGGTCCCTAAGCAGAGCTGCTATGTGAGGAATCCTGATCAGCAGAAAAAAAAAAGAGGACACAGAAAGTGCTTAATTCCAGGGCAATGCTCATCTATTTCCTATTGCTGGTGAAACCACCTCCTTTGCCTAAAACCAGCCAGGCTCACAGGCCATGTTGGTGCAGGTTACTTCATGTGCTGTTAAGCCGTGATATAAACTCACCCAGATCGCCATTAAATGTGGGTTGCTTTATGCAGTGCTGTTATGTGTTCGTGACTGAGAATGGCAATGGGTTCACAGCCATGAAGCCAAATTATGACCATGTCCACGGTAGCAAGAGGTATTATTGAAATGCAGTTCTGCTTAGCAGCTTTGTAGCACACTGACAGATAATGTAAGATGATGAGCCACTAAGGAGGAGCTGATCCTTGTTCCTTGGTCTGCAACAAGGATCAATAAAGAGAAAAAAAATAATCAAGCTGTCTTCACTGTCTTCCTTGTTCCATCATTTAATCCTGCAGAGCATCAAAGTTTTTGTTGCTGGTCAGGATCCAAAGAGATGCTGCAAACCAAGCACCCTTGGTTTTGTGTTTGGAGGGAGAAGTATTTGAGCTTCCATTAGTCCCAAGGGACAGATCTTTCCTATTTGATGGCTCCATTTCATTCTAATCTCTCTAGCTCTCACCCTTCAAAGGTGAATTCATCCTCAGCTCCACAATGAAAATCTGGGAGAAGTCCTTGGCCCCATGGTCACTCACCAGGAGAAAAGAACTGAGAATTGCAAGACATCTAATAAGGGCTTGTAAGAGCCCATACTGTAGTAGCTAGAAAGCAGATTACTATCTGGATGCTCAGCACCTTTCTTTCTTGGCCCCAAACACTCTTTGACGCTTCAGTTTGTCCTCTTTCAGCATTGTCAGATCCCAAAGTTGGAAAACCTTTTGGAAATTTCTCTTTCAGATTTCATTTAGGAATGATAGAAACCCACTCCCTGCTCCCAGACACGTCTCCGTCTGTGCAGAGAAGGTGTTTAAACTGCTCAGACTTCACCCAGACCTTTCCCTGGATTAAAGAGGATGCTGTCCCATCTCACACAAAGCCTCCCTTGATCTTTCTCCCTTGTTAAGCACCTGCTGCCAAATTGTTCTGCAGTGCCATCTAGTGCAACACGCACATTTTCACAGAGCTGCTCACTGAGCCTGGGTGCATCAACCCTTCCTACAACAGTTTTTATTTTTTTCTCCAAGGCTTCTCTTTCCTTCTCATCTAAACTCCCTCCCACGTCTTTTGGTGTTCAGAGTCTAGCTGGACCAGTTCTTTCCTCCTAATACGAGGCCAGAGTCTTGACTCCAGAGTGGTCTACCAGCCTACCGAGAGTAACACCGCTGAAAGTGGATGGCAGCTCTGCAGTCTGCTACAGGTTAGATGTGTGTAGATGGTATCTCCTGGCCTTCAAGAAAACCTGGAAATGTAGAGTTAGGATATGTGTGAACGCAGTCTTCCATGCTAGGGATGGTGTGCAGGTGGGAAGGAGACAGACGTCAGGTGGGTGAGGAGAATGACTAGCTGGGTAAGGGACTTGGGCAGGGAGGTGTGAAGGGGGCAAGGGACCAGCTGAGCAAGGGAAACCTGATGTTCAAAAAGGACAGAGCTGAGGAGCAAGAGGGCCAGAGGTGCAACGTAAGAAGACATGGAGACATAGCAAAACAAGGTGTGAGGACCATGTTATGGGTTTCTGCTCAAGGACACAGGATGAAGAAGAGGGAATGAAATTAGCAGAAAAGAGTAAGACTGGAAACAGTAGTCATATACCATATAGTGAGGCAATGGGAGACAAAAGCAGTGCAGTCACATAAATGCACTACTGCTCACCTAGGAAGTTGTGAAAGAAAATGGGAATGGCCAGGCCTGAGCAGCAGCACTGAGGAGCTGGGAGCAAGCTAGGATTGGTCTGGGAATGGTGTTCATGGGCATTTGCTGAGGATGGGGCCAGTGGCAAGTAAGTGCCAAATGATGACTATGCACGTGTCAATATTCTGGGTTTCAGTTTGATAATTTAAAGACTTAAGAAATTGAATGTATACATGTGAAATGCATGCCTGCGCAAACCTTACATTACATTATTAATATATAATATAAATTAATGTGTAATATAAATCCTATCTTATACTTCAGGGTTAAAGCTCCAGCTCTGAGATCTCCAAAATGAGTAACTGTTGTGTAGGGTTGCCTGTACTTTCTAATTCACCGCATGTCTTTAAATGAATAGATGTTATCCCTAGAGAGAAGTAGAGAGGGTGCAGTAAGAGACTTGTCTGCAAGGCACTGTGCCCGCCTTTTTGTAGGCAGGAGATGGTGGGAGAGGATGAGCTCATGGCTAAGGCAGCTGAATGATGCCACAGAGCCTATCTCTGCCCTTCCCCCAGTGAGCCCAGGGGACACATCTAGTCTTTTAAGCCAGACTTTTCTCAGGTGGTGCTCAATGTGTGCTCTTTGCTTTGGAGGTGCCAGACTGGAGATCTATGAATGTGGTTTGCAGAAAGGCAGAGATATAAAGCTATAAATAACGTCATGAAAAATTCCCACACTGAATCACTGCTCAAGACTATACCATAAAACTAGCTTGGCTGGAGGGCACGAATACGCCAAGAAAACCAACAGCTCACACAATGGCAGTTTCTGGCTTTCTCATGTGTTGCCAACCAATTTCCACATGCCCAAGCACAATTCTACTTTTTCAGAAGGTATATGTCCCTGTGGTCTGACCTGCCCTGATTTTTCATGTAGTTTTATGAGGCTAGGAGTCAAAGTACTAATAAATGTAACAGCATGTAAACTGATCTTTTAATAAAACTGCAGTTATTGGAGGAAAAAAAGTCTTTTTCAGATTTTGGAATAGTCTATGCTGCATTTTCCATTTTGCTTGGACAGAAATGCGAAGTGGTGGCTGCACTGAGGAAGAAGAAAGCAGCCTCTTACAGCCCTTAACTATATCTCCAAGCACCTGAAAGAATACCACAAGCACTCCCTGTTTTCAGTTCAGTAAGGGTAGGAACTTAGTGTACTTCTCAGTAGCAAAAGGGAAAAAAATATGAAAGGGAGAAAAGCCACAATAAACTCATAGGGCATTTTCCATCCTGCGGGGCTGGCTTTTCAGTATTTACATTACATAATATACAGCTACTAGAATTACTGTGTCCTAGTCCAGAGAAGCTTCCGAAAACCAAATTATTTAGTGGCTAGCCATGACTAGCTAACCCCATCATTTGAAACACGAGCTAATAATACAGAAGTTTATTCTACCCACGGATATGTGTATCACTCATACTTGAGACACATTCTTCTGTATGATAGATTCAGCTTGATAGGCATGTTTACAAAGGCTTTGTTCCTAGGATAATCGGATGATTTTGGTTTGGTGGAATAGAGACATTTGAAAAGTATTCTAGCATGGTGTAAAACACTCCAGAAATCTGGCTACAAAGAGTTGAGGCCTGAGGAAATGAGCAAAACTCAGAAAGGAGAAATGAAATCATCAGTCTCAAATGGCCAAGAGGCTTACTTGGGTAGACTGTGGTTGTCACTAAAAAAGCCATGGTTGACATAGCTGCCCCTTCCTGCCTATACCATACAAGGCTCAAGACCACTGATCATTTGTAATGCATGAGCTCACCAGATTTCCCTCTGATTTTCCCAAAAACCCTTTCCTGTGGAGCAATGAAGACCTTTCAGTGAGATCCTAAGGACTTGCAAAGTCTTTATAGCTGGTGTGGCATCCAACGGCTTGAAACACAACATAAAACCCATGGACAGTAGACTTTGCTGTTGCAATAAAACATTTAACTCCTTAGCTCCAAAACACAATTAACCATTAACATACAAGGTCAAGCATAACAGATAGATCTGCACAACAGTGGAGATTCCCTGCCTCCTGCATGTCCCTCTCTCCCTACTGCCTGGAATGACAGCCCGAGTCGGTATCTTTAGCAGTTCCCAAATAGCCCACTGATTTGTCCTGTGAAAGGTTGCTTCCCACAATTTAAAACTATGAATAGATGCATTCATTTACCATCTTTTCCCATGCAGTGTCTCTATTTTTTTTCCTCAGAAATATGCTGAGGGCTTCTATTCATAAACTACCAGTAATCTGTTACTCACAACTAGTCAAAACCAGAGACATTACATGTGCTAGTTTTACCAGAAAGGCAGGGGTCAGGTTGGACTGGGTCACCAAGCTGCCACTTCTTTGCCACTGCTAGACTGAGCCCTTTTACAAATAATAGAATAATAATTAAAAAAAAAGACCAACCCATCTGCCTTATGTCCATTTTCAGAAGAGGAGAGGAGCCCCAGTTTGCAAGAGCTTCCTTTTACACTGTGTCTGGTTCAGACTGACTCGTCATGACAGTACTGGAGTGCTACATCTCCTGCCTGAGGAGCTCAGACTGTCTAAAAAGGGTCTAGCCCCCAAACTAGCCTCAGCACACCTGAGGAATCTAGGTCAATATGTTTCATGTCTGATCTTCTTATGAAAGACCCTTTTTATGTAATTGTAAACCTGAGAGAAAGGCAAACAGTGGTCAGAGCCAAGTCACAAGAACCGAAAGCATCATTACAGTGGGAGAAGACAGGGCAACACAGAGGGGCCTGTAAGGAGCTGCCGCTTGGTTTGGAGGAATAATGCAGGAAGGAATCCAAAAGCGGTATTAGATCTCCTTCTGTGCTGAAATGGCAGGTTTCCTTGTGAGGCTCTGGAATAACAATGCTTCCCAGATATTAACATGTTAAGGCTTTGGGGCTCTGATACCAAAAAGCATGTTTTCCCTTGGTATGAAAACTATCAGTGTCCCTCTGCTTTTTCCTGGAAAGTTCAGGTAAAATTCATGTTTACAAAATTTAAAATAGACAATCTTTACCAACGCATCTGTTTCTACTTAGGAGAAAATGACAGCAGGGAAAGGGAAACCTTCCTTGCATTTTCTTTCAGTCTTACCTCCATTCCTCCTACCCCAAAGCCCATGTTTGCTGGTTTCATCCTTGCAAGGAGACTTCCTATTGCCCTGACCATCACAGGAGCAGGCAGCTACTACAGAACTAGTGGCAAAGTGTGAAACCAGTGTGTTTACCCTGGTTAGGAATAAGTTTTAGGGTTTCATGTTCATGGTGTGAGCACTCCAAAGTACCTCTGAGGCAAAGTCACCTAGTAATACACCCAGGTAATATCTTTCTTGAGGGCTTTGCCCATTTACAGGGAAGAAATGTGAGCTGGCCACTAATTTAGCTTCCAAGAGCATGAAAGTTACGTTCATTTTCCAGCAGAATTGCAGGAGGGTGGCAGTTAAAATCTTTATCCTCCACAAACTGCCCACAAGCAATGTTAGAAGCCATCAAGTGTCAAAACCTACAGCTGAAGAGTAACTTAATTGTCTGCTAGCAGGAACACACTGTTCCTTAGGGCTGACTAACAGCAAACAGAAACAACGATGTGAGGATTTACAAAAGTGTGAAGCTGTTAAAAAGAGGGGCAGTGGCAACCAGTCACATAGCTCAAACTGCACAGTATGGCTCTATAAATGCCCAATAATCCTTAACAGGTGCTGTACTCTTATTTGGAGCACCCAAAATCTGCCATTTAACAGCAGGGAGATTTTGAAAGGAGTTTCTTCCAAGTAGACAGTAGCACTGGACTGAGTTACTAACTCCAGCAGGAGCACAGGTCTAGTTCTTATGGGCCATGTGTATCCCCGAACCTCACAAACACGTTGATACAAATATCCACTCTGAAACTAGCAATGGGTAAAATTGTCAAAGAGGAAACTGAACCTGATGCATCACCAGTGAAAGCATCCTTGGAGCACTGCAGAAACACATGAGGCTCCAGTGCTACTTCAAGGACAAGAATCCCCATGGATTCAGACTTCCAAAAACATTGTTTGGCACTAAGAAGAAAAGCAGTGTTTTTGCAAAGGTAGAACACCTCTAAGGGCTTGTTTTGCAGTGAAAAGTGTGCCGTACCAGCAGAGAGTGAAAGGGGAGACAAGCCTGGTGCAAAACCTCATCATGCATCTTGTCATATTCTGAAGTGTAGATTTTTGAATAAAACAAAGAAGCTGATCAAAGAAGCATGAATTTAGCAAGTAACTTTCACATTGTTAAAAACACTTTTTGGTAAGATTACCAATCACAGGAGGAGTCAAATACCTCAAAGTCTGAGAAAGACAAGGTTAGCAGACAAAAACCACCATCACTTCTAGAATTTCACTGGCTATATCAAAAAGAAAACAACTCCAGACAGACAGTAGTTTTATTAAGTTATGAGTTGTCTCTTAGCATCACATTACTATCTTCTGGATGATTTATGTTGTCCTAGGAAATCTCTAGTGTGAAAAATGTGCAATCAAAAGACATGAGTTCAATCATTTCTCTGAGCCTGGCATAAACAAATGTGTTTTATGCCAAGTGGACATAACCAGGCAAGCTCTTTGACATTCCTACTGCAACAAGTAATTGTTATTATTCCAGCTTTAGATAGTCCTTACATAAAAAAGAGCCATCATTTGCTTTGTTAGACCTGGAAGAGAGTACTTTGTACTTCAAAGAACGACTTAATAGAATTGATTTTAGCACACAATCTTCAGAGTTTGGTCAGCACAACAGTATGTTCACTTTACTTCATGATGTGAATGAATCCTCAATGCAATAAAATTGTTTTGAAGCAAAACTTTCACCCTGTAAAAGCCTCACATTGGTTTTTGTGGCAGTTATTAATAGGCTTTTTGTTAGGGCAAAAGCCAGATGTTCCAAGTGACCCCAGCCCATGTCAGACATCCAAATAAAGAAGGCAACTGAGAAAAGGGGCAGAGAAGACATTCAGACTCATAAGACAAGAGCAATGGCAGCCTGGAACAATAGTGTCACTTGTCCAAAATCGTTTGACAGGTTTCATATATGTTGTTGTACCACTACAGCACAGTCTACTAAAGGCCCATTTCAGTGCATGGGGAAAGAGTCCTTGACCGAACAACTTCCATCACACAGACCCTTGTAACCTTTCCTGAGATGCACCAGCAATTGCATTGCCTAGAGCAGCTCTCTGTAACGTAGCATGTTTGCCTTTAGTTCAATTTTGCCTTCAACATCATTTGTGGACTTTTCACATCCACAAGAAAAGAAATATTAGGAGGGAAGGGACTTTTTTACTCTTTAAGGATATTGGTTGTCTCAAGCTGGACTGCTGGAACAAGGTGGCAGAAGAAGGATTAACAGGCTTAGTGCTGCAGATTTAATTACAGATCTGCAGTCTATTACACAGCCAGACCTGCTCTTGTACAGTTTTTTAGAACATACTTTCTTGGGGAAGGAACATTTACTTGTTTCTTCCATGTGAATTTACATTGTCAGCTGTAAGCATCCAGAATTTCCTTTAATAGTTAATCCTACTCTCAAGGAAGTAAGGGAGGACTCACCTTAACATCTTTGGCAGCAGGAAAGCTATATTCCTGTCCAAGAATGTCTATATGGTTTTTAGCAACAAAAAGATTTACCAGAGTTCAGATTTTGTTTGATGTCCAATAAGACAGTTCAAATTCGTTACGAGGATTAATTAAAATGAACACCACAAAAAACCATAGAAGTTAAACCATAAATGCCTTAGATCTTAGCCAGCCTTGAGCTGCTGTGCATGACTAACCTCCACCTGCCTTCCACAAGCCTGTCCCTTCCTCTGGAGCATAAGCTGCTGGCCATGGGCTGAGACTATTCATAGAGTCACATGGATCTGGGCTGTAGGTCAATTCAGTGACTTCCATGTTTCATTTAGAAACGTCAGTAGTTCCTTCAGCTGTGCAGATACTTGTTAATCAGAGAGGGGAGACTGAAAAAACCGACTGCAATGCCCGTTTTCTTAGACCCATTTTTAACACTCTCCAGATCTGAGAGCAGAGCATGCCAACACTGCTGCTTTGCACCTGGATTCCCCATGCTATTGAAGGAAGAAACATCAGGACACCAAGTTATCTGATAGTCAGTGGCACTGAGAACTGTTCCCCAGAGAGCACCTTTGCTGCCAAACTCTGCCTATGAGAGCAGCTGGTGCTCTGGTCAGGGGCCCCACTGCAAAAGGCATCCACTGACAGCAGCAGATCTTCAGCTTTAATCTGTCCCGTCTTCACGCAATGCAAAGGTTTGACTAGCAGCAAAGTAAAAACCACTGTAGTCTACCAAAAAGTGTCTCTCACAATTACAAAAAATTACAATTTTATTCCTCTTAGGAATAAAATGTTTCCTTTCAACAGATTTGGGCATAACTTTCCAAGTATGTTTTACCTGGAAGGAACATTTTTTTTTTTTTTTCTTTTTAACCATTTCTCATTTCTGTCAGGACAATGCATTTAGTTTCTTTGGCCTCTTGTTTTAAGAAAATTCCATGTCTGTGGAAAGCGTCTCAACAAGCTGGAAAGATAGAATTGGCATCAGACCAATGGCACAGTAAGAAGGTCCGCAATTTGCCTAAGACTTTTCTTTAAAAATAAACAATCTTCACCCTTCAAATGTTGGGTCTGTCACATATCTTGCAAATTCACACTTTTCTTTCTTTTCACCTTTCAGGGGGAAAAAAAAAGCAGACAGAAGCCCAGGTCCAACATCAAAAATATGGCTAAAAGCAGCAGTGATTGAGATCATCCTCTTCCTATTGAGGCGTGAGCACGTGGCTGCTGCATCTGCTCTGAGAGCTCACCCGCAAGGCTCGTCAGTGCTCCTGTTCCTTCCCAGCCGCCAGTGCGTGACCTGGGCCCAGCATCGCTCCAAGATGAAGAGCTGAGGAGCAGCGCTGAAGGAGAGGAGGCCGCTCCTTTCTTGACAGGGCAGAGCGGCTTGTCTGACACCGCTGGAGCCCAGCAGACTCAGTGGACCTGCAGGAAGGTCCCACGTGGTCTTGTGTGCCCAGGGAGGTGCAGGAAAGCCATCGTCCTCCGGCCATGCTGGGGAATACCTGCCTCCTATTTTACAGATCCTGCCGTTGATATGAAGATAGGGTCTGCTTCTTAAGTGCAGGTCTATTCCTGGCTTGTAAAGTTGCATGACATGATTACAATTTCTATACTAGCTATGTATTTAAATAGCTCCTATTGCCATATTAAAATTGTCATTCTGGAGGATCTTCTTCACTTTTCGCTTCCTCACAAATGTGATTACTTGTAACAAGCAATCCTAGGCAAAACTGCAAATGTGTCAGAGGGACTTGTGAGCTAACAAACAGCATAGAAAAGAAAAGCAAAGCCAGAACACTTTGCATCCATCCTCATCTTCCTCTAGGAAAGCACAAAACTTAGCAAATGCACAGCGGCAATTCCAGCACAAAACCTAGCAAATGCACAGCGACATTTCCAGCAGTTCCAAGTCCCTCATACTTAGTACTGCACCGTTACACACCAAAAAACCACACCTAAGTGGGTGCTTTGCAAAGGTCACTTGGGAAGGGAACATCACAAGACAGCCTGCAGAAGGATGTGAGCTGTTTGCTGCTTATCTCCTCACAAGACACTATGCTGTGCAAGTCTGCCCGAGGTTTAGACCCACGCAGGTCCTCTGAGTTTCCCTGGTAATGATCAATTTTGATCTCACTTGTGCAGAGATGTGATTCATAAAGAAGCCACTGCAAGTTGCCTGGTATTAATTTTCTGTGAGATCAGAATCTGACCTGATACAGCCTTTTCTTGTGTGTGTGTGTTTATTTCTGTTTGAATCCTTTCAACAGGCGTTTCTAGCTACACCCGCAAGGGTTGACTGCAAACATTCTTCTCACATGACTGGTGCATTGTAATTTTTTAAGCTCTCTGGTGCTGTGGGTTTTTTTAGGCTTGTAACCCTTCCCCATACTTTTACATCTCATTACAAAGGAGAGTAAAGGTTCACTGGCTGGATTTCCAAAAGGGCAGACAAATTTATTATGGCTAATAATATTTTCATCTACAAAACTAAATCAGCTGAGCAGCCAAAGCTTCTGATTGAATTAGGAGGATCCCATATTTGGGACTCTTCTCTTGCTCTATGTAATGCATCAGCAGTCCCCAATCAGAGCTCAGTCTCCTCTGGCCATGAACTTGAGAAGGGGAGTGTTCTGATGGCTCAGCAGGCTGGCTTCTTGCAGGTGTTTAAGGCTCCCCCGCCACCTGAGAGCCTAGAAGGACATGGGGACAAGGAGAGAAAGGCAAAGGGGAAAGAACAGTGTGAGAGAAACAAATCTCAGTTCCCTGGACACTATGAGCAATTGCTCAGGGAGGATGGAAGTTGGGGGGAGCTTGGACAACCAGCTGTGTTGGCTTGGGCTGCAACTGGCTGATAGTTGGGGCACAAACAATTTCCAGGGTGACGTGCAGCTGCAGTGTCACAGCATGCCATTGCCCTGTTTTATTCTGCATATCCCTGTTTCTTCTGCAACATCAAGTACTGGCAGCTGCTGAGGGATAAGAAAGGTTTCCTGCAATGGCAAAAATGTTTTGCGTCCCCATTTCCCCCTCATCTATCACTCACATGTGTCCCCAGGCTTCAGCTCACCAATCTTCAAGCCTCCTCCCTCCCCATCTCACCCCAAACCAGTTTATTTTCAGTTAGGAGCATGTCAGTGGTAACAGCTAGAACGACTTCCCACAGACAGCTTGAGCAGCACACCTGAAGGGCTGGCAACCTGTGGCACAAGATTAGGAAAGAACCTCCTGTGGTGTGCTCATCTTATGTCTGTGGTGGGCTCATCTTATGTTGTCATCATATCGGAGGGTAATTTAACATGCAACAGCACCTGAGATGGGAAATTCTGGTCTTCTCTACCACACTGTGAGCACAGGAACCATCCACCAGCTTCAGAAATGTTTTCCTTATGTGCATCTTCTACCAAAAGCCATTTCTGGCAAAGCATGCCTTGCCTTGCCGCACCACTGGCTCTGGCAGGATTTTAACCTGGCAGAAAAATCTTTCTTAAATGTCATCCATTAGTATTTTTCTCCTCTCTCAGTTTCACTACATTTTATATTACATTTAAGTATTTTAAAAGTTGTGCTTATTGTATTAGTACATAAGAGTTTTAAACAAAACTTTTTCTATGTTATGCATCATCTGATTGGTCCATTAGAATATACAGAGTATTACTAATATCTGCTAACTAAATGTACCCAGTGACGGTTCATCACTTAAGTAAAAAATAAGCTTTAAGCCAAAGAACTTTTACTGTGAGATTCAGGGTTGTTTTCCTTTCCTTCTTTTCACAGTGTGAAAGTATTTAAAGCCAGCTATAGATCAAGTTTATAATGGGAAGATTATAGTTTTATTGTGCTCCTGGAAGGAGATAGGAGTCAGGCTAAATCCAGAGTATCAGTAGCAATTTTGGATTATTTTCAACTTGTGCACATCTTGAGAGTCTATCTGTTAGGGATGGGTAGCGTTCATGGCTTAATCATAGACATTTGCTATTAATATTAATCTGTTTCTGCTTATGACTCAGAGTGCTTTGCTGCCAGAACACACTGCAAAACCCCAAAAGGCAGTGACAATGTGTGCATTCATTACGTTAGCAGAGAAGGCAAGGAAGGGGGGGGAATGCTAAACTCATTTTGCAAATTGAATTTATGGCTATTTATTATGAGTCATTTTATTGTTTGTCTCACCGCATTACCTCGCTGGAATCTCTGCTGAGCTTCATGCTGAGAGAGCGCCTGTGCCCCCAGGAGCCTTCCCAGCCCAGCCAGACCCCAAGTGCCTGCAAGGCAGACAGGCAGACCCTCAGGGGCTGCTCCCATGGGGCTCAGGCGGGGCAGCAGGGGCTCAGCAGGAGCCCCAGCTCAGCCCAGCAGCTCACAGACAGTGCTCACGTGTCCCACAGGCTGCTTCAAAGGGGTACGTGGCCCCAGGACAGAAGCAGGAGCTGCTTTCATCCAGGCTGGTACCCCTCAGAACCAAAAGAAAGGAAAGAAGATGAAACCTCTTGCTCTACCTGTAAGCCTGGTCACCCTCCCTAGAGGACTTCTCCCTCATTTACTTATTAGAGATAATTCCAGTTCCGTCTCTGCAGTGAGCATGAAGGAAAAATGAAAACTGTTGGCCATCAGCAAGTAACGTCTCCTTCCCTTCTGGCCACACCTCATCCAAAAGAGCAGAAGCTCTCAAGCAAGCTGCAAAACATTACAGACATCAGGAGAAGCAAAGGAAACTCATGTCTACCTTTTAACGGCAGAGTGGATTGACTGCTACTCCATCTCCCACTCTTCTGAGGCAGGATTTGTTTTATTCACTCCAAGGGCCAGGACACAGTGTGGCCATGTGCAGGAAGAGAGCTACCAGATGTCAACCCTGAACAGGATTTCTATGGTGGGTCTGTTTTCCCCATCCCAAACAGCCATTTCTTCCTTCATGTCCTGAGATTTGTTTCTCCCATATAAAAAATCTGCCCCCAAGCCTACACAACAAAACCTGCCCTCTGAGCCTTCTTTCTCATTTACTTTCCACACTGGCCTTTATAGACCTGGCACCTCGATCCCTCCTTCAAGCCTTCTGCAGTGCCAGGAAGTGCCTTGCAGGAATTTCCTCAGCTCAACCAGTTTTCGGAACTTCAGAGATTAAAAATACATATGTAAGAAAGAAAACCAAAGAAGTCCAAATAAATGCCAAAATACAGCATGGAATCATTTGGATATTAACTGAAATACAAGCAAATAAAGCAAATGAATGTGTCCAATTGACCGGAGTGGCTGGCTGGTTACACAACCTTCAAAACAAGGACTAGGCTGAGGATTTCAATGTGTTTGTTTCTCTGAGTCATAAGTGTATCAGGCTCCCTGGGAAAGGCCAGCCAAAGGAGATTGCTCTGTGTCTTCCTTTCTGCTTCATTCTGTTGACCATAAACAATTCCCGTACATGTTCTTAAATGGTACAAAATAACAGGAATTGGATCTGCTTCACAGGGAGAGCACCAGTGTCCCATAATCCTCATTGCTGCCTCCCTCCTGTCATTACCCCAGCACGGCAGTTCTGTTGTGTTCTGTTTCTATTTATATTACTTTTTTCTTCCCTTAAATCACTCTTTGCATTGATCCAGATATTTGGTAAATAGCAATGAGAGACCTCAGACACAGAAATAAACACAAAATAAATTAAGGGTATTTTATTGTTTCTGCAGATTATTAAAAACCAAACCAAAACAAAAAAAATCCTCTTTAAGATAGCATGACATTTGCAAATGCCTTCTGTACCCATCTTTTACCTGACTTATTAGGGTCCCAAGAGGATACCAGGAAAAGTTGAATACTGGAAGTCTGTCATCCTTGGACTTAGGCTTTGCATGTGTCAGATCCTTCTGGCTGCTGGGACAGAGAGCACCTGGTTCCCAAACTGTAGCTCATGGATCACCATGCCTTCACCACAAACTTACTCAAAATTATTTAATCACAAAGATCAGCTGAACCTCTCTTCACTTCCAGCTTCAAGGCCTCACCGAGAGCAACTAGAAACATCATTATTTATTAAATGTCTAAATAATATTGATTTTCTGTAATAGTTACACTTGTGGGTTGTAACAACAGAGAGCCTAAAAATGTTCACACTGCAGTCTGCCTGCAGTTCAAAATTTAGGCATGAAGTGTATGCTGGAAGCACATGAGTGTGGGACATGTCTGTGTGCATGTATAGGTGAAAAAATAAAGGATGATAGTTAAGAGATAAGCAGTTAAGAACATACTCTGCACAGGTTTTTATGTTTTTAACTAGACCTGACACCAGTTCTTAGGCTGTAAATTACTTCATGCTACAAAATGCGCATGTACATGAGATATTTGCTTAGTCCTCAGCCTTTTTTTTTTTTTTTTTTTTTAATTGGAGTCATACAACATGAAGTTAGGGAGGCTAAAAAAAAATCTCATAGCAATTTTGGTGAAAGAATCTGTCCTTCCTAATTAAAAACCTTGCCTATTGAAACTTTTCTCACTGGTCTTAGCCACTGACTAAACTTGGTCTGAACTGTCTGCCTGATGTGCCTTAAATGTTGGTAGAGGCTAAAAAGAAACCAAAAGAGCTGCTTTCTCCATTTCTGCTGCGAAAAGGTAAGTAGCATGTAAGTGCTTACACTGTATGAGGCCAACAAAACGTTTCCCTGGTTAGCCCCTCTCCAAAAAGCACAGCAAGCTTCATTTAGTGCAAATGCTGCCATCAAGAGCAGAGCATGTCTGGCTGTGCCCATGCCTCCTGCCAGGCTCACAGTGACGCTCTCCTTTTGGTCCTGTCTTCCTGTGTGCTGGAACTCGCACCCGGGCAGTGCATTGACTGCAGAAAACAAAACACGTATTTCCCAGGCACAGCTACAAAGCCAACAAGAGTCAGCTCTCAGTCCAGCCTTGGGAACGATACTCTATCTGTTCTTAGCGGCAGTGCCTAGTTAAGGTAGGAGATGACACTCTTGGCTGTATCTTCCAATCTAAAATAGATGCCACCTCCCACTTTTAGGATCAGTGCTCCTTCATGACGTGACACTGGAACTGCAAGGGCAATTGCATTCATTTCACTCCTTCCTTGTGGGCATCACATGGGTGAGGTGTCTGTGGCTCTTGTGATCCGGTGCAATAATTCCTTAAGCTGGTGTTGAGAGTGAAGGTCGTTCACTGTATTTCTATGCAGCAAGTAATGCAGCCTGTCAACAGCACTGTTCAGTGAACTGAAGATTTCTTTACGCTACTTGGTTTGTATCAACTCTCCCTGAGCTGCAGCAGCAACATCTGCTGCACTTATAACACACTCTTTCACTTCCTACTGTGACTTTTAAAAATAATCATTTGCAGGGGCAGAAATCGCACCCCAAGGACACACACATCCATCTGCCCCATATAAATAACACCCAAATTCAGATACAGCTACTGACTGCAGGGATCTTGGTTCCCTGAGGTCAGCTCTATTTCCACTCCCACAGAGCATTTTCTGGTGGAGGAAAGTTATCACCCCAGACCCACTGGATTTATTTTTACTACAGCTTATGCAGAGCCCTCGCTCTGTCAGACATCCCTTTTCTGAGGAGGGGAGAGAATAGGGATGGCACGTTGTCATAATTCTTACAGCAACAGGCCCTAAGCAGCAAAAGCTGGACTAGAAATAACTCTTGCTTTCTAGCAAGAGTCTCAGGGACAGACATGCAAGCTGAATGGTTGGTCTCCATTTTTGTTTTTGCTGTCTCCACAGCACAAGGAAAAGTTGAAACCTTCATCACACACATGTATGCAATGAGAGCAGAGGTCAGCACTGGCACCTGTGTGGTGTCAAAACTGCAGCAGCAGTCCCCCGAAGTCTATTCTGCTTGGCAGGCAACGTCTTTTTCCTGCATGAAATAAAAACAGATACAAACCTGGGAATTCTAGTTGCTGCAAAGGAGAAGCAGCATACCACATGGTTCGTTATTTGGGATTGATCAAGGTCCACCCACCTGGACTACTAACTAACCTTCAGGCGGGGTTTTCCTCCATAATGACTGAGAAAAAGTAACATCATAAATCTCTCCTGAAACGGTCTTCTCACATGATTTTTGACCCATTTGTGCAAGCTGTAGTATAGTAGTTTGGAAGGTTCAAATAAAGGTCAGCCAAGCATTCAATTTTGTACCTTCCAAATTGTGGAGTCTTACCCCACCACACTATGATCCAGCTCTGACCATTCTGTGATCAATTCAAATTACCTGCACTACAAAGGAGGTATTTACAGGTGGAACTGTAAAAATCAGGTTTCAATGGGAAACAATAGAAACTTTTCACTCCAAGCAATGTGCAAATAAAAATTGACCATTTTGCACAAACTTTCTTGAAGTATTTTTTCCTGGTTTGGATTCTTTTCAACTTTTCATTTCAGAAAGCATTTCTCCTATTTTTAAAAAAGAAAATATTTTTATTCACTGTCCAGTAAACTCTAGTTATGAGGATGGAATTAGGCAGTACAAAAATCTGTACTGTGCCCATTTTGAAAACGCAATAGATTTTAAAATATGATGGGTTTTAATATGGAGCATTGGGATGATTAGCAAAAAGGGACCACTATATCATCATAGTTGACAGAAGACACTAAATTTCCGTGCGGCTTCTAGGTTTTCAGACACTTTCTTTAGTTGCAGAACAGTCTCAGAATATGGGCTAAAAACATTTATCCCAAATTAACTACGAAGGCAAATATGAACAGCACAGTCTTTTTCAGACTGCCCCGACCTGTTCAGCAATATGTGGGAGAGAAAGAACCTTGTGCAGATCTCAGTTTGGCATGTTCCCTAGTAGCTGTCTGCACCAGGTGCTCTCACATTGCCCAAGGTAGAAGAGTTTCAAAAGGGAGAAGCTTCAAGCTTTACTGTTTTCCTGGAAAACACAAACTTCTCTTTGCATTTTTACCAAAGATGAACAAACAAAAGAAATTGCATCCCACATTGAAATGAAAACAATCCATGACTTCTGCCTGAATTTCTTTAGCCTCATCTGCTTTGTGTCATGCTAATCTTATGAAGTCTTTTTGATTGAGTATGTGGTGGATGTCCAGGATGCCTTTCATCCCAGAACCTGTGGTTATGTGATCTGAATGATCAGCCAACTGCAACAGCAATATTGCCTCACTCTTGAAGACACAGCACAAACATGCACTTCTAGGATTCTCCTTGCAGAAGGGGCAGCTGGACATTCCTGGTATATATGATTTAAAATTTGGGATGCAAAGGGAAAGATAGTTCCTTCCTGACTTGTCATTAGCCACAGGTCATAGAAAACAAGAAGATTCCCTCCTTTGACATTATATTGGTAGATTTCATTCTGGTCTGCAATTAGGAGATTTGAAGTTGGAGGGAAGGAGGGTCTGTCCCCAGCCCTACCAGAACAAAAGCTGAAATTCGCCTTTTGATCTTCCAGCTCTTACAAAATCAAAGAAAACAGATGTAAGGAGGTCTCTGTGAGCCAACAAGGGTTAAGATGTAACATCCACAGGTTCTGAACTGTGAAATATATTCTAGTGTGTTCATGGCCTGGAAAATAAACACATTTGACCACAGTAGTGCTGAGCAGCTGGTTGTTGGATTAGGGCTAGACAGCTGGAAGCCTACAGTTAAAAAAAGTGTTATCTAGAACACTGGTAAACAGAAGCATTTGTTATAAATGTCTGAGTAGCTGAAAGGTCAAGAAGGAAACACAGGAACAATGGGAGAGAATAAAAATGCTAACCCAGTTATTCACTCTGCTAAACCAGATAGGAAAGTTTGAACCAGACATTTGGGTTATTCCTTGCTATAGACCACATCCAATGTGAAAGAAGGAGTGTTCAGCTTTAGCAGACCAATGTTTATGAGAAAAATATTTTCTTAGATGCTGAGAAAAAAAATAATACTTTTTTATAAAGAGTTCCTCCTGAGGAATCCTCCAGAATTGGTGGCAATGTCCAATGCATCTGCTTCTGCTTAGGGCTGCGTTGATCACATCTAGCTTTGGGTCTCAAAAACATAGACATCCAACCTAAGTTAGTTGTCTCTACATCTTCCACAGACAACGGAGGGTGCTAGACATCTTCCCAGTTCATTTCACTGGTCTTAGCAATCTATCTGTCAAAAAAACCTCACAAGATGATTTTGAGAGCCGTCAGTATAATCAGGTGCTCAACACCTGTTTGAGGGCACGGGAATGCTGACTATTCCCTAGGCCATGCCTGCACTCCAGCATACTCCCTCTGAGCAGGCTGGAGCGAAAGAGCAGAAGCCTTGCTGCAAAGTGAGCACGAAGTCTAAGAAAACTGTGGCAGACCATCAGGGCTGTATCTGAGTGTCTGCAGTGGTTCTACTGTAAGCCTAAATAGCATTTCATGTACAAAGTAATCTTGTGGCATTCTGCACAAACAGATTATGTCACCCATGTTGTCCCCTAAAGAGACCTAAGAGCACTAACTATCTCTCTGTTCCAATACATTACCCATGTGGGCGATACCAGGCTAGAAGAGGCTGGTGGTAAGGTTAGAGGAACTTCAAAGCCCTGCCTTACCAACAGCAGAGCAGATACAACAGGGATAAGGAAGGGATTCCTTCTCCCATTAAGGTGGGTGGGGATGGGGAGGAGAGACACTTAGTTGCTGAATCTTGGGAGCATGTTATTTTTATATAAATTCTGTAAAAAGTTTTCTGAAAATGTAAACACATGCAAGGAAAGCCAGTTGATGTATGCCATGATCTCTGAATGTTCTGATCAGTTAGTAAGGAGAGAACACAGGTAGAGGGAACTAATGAGGTGGTGGTCAAAGGCACCAAAAGGCCAGTATGAAAAACTAAGGACTCTTCCAGAGACTTCCCAGTGGATTTTTCTAGTATCTCACAACATCGTGACTGGGTGAAACTACTCTGTTTGCTAGTTTGCAAAATAAGAAAATGACTGAGCTGTTGTCAATAAGCAGAAGTGTAAATAATAAATTGTCCCACTGAGGACTTCCAGCTCATTTCCAGTGTACTGAGGAGGGAATGGCTCTCATAGTATAGGATAAAAGCTCTCAGTAACAGGTAAGTTTTCTTCCCAGGCAGTATGCTATACAAATCTTCCTCAAGTGTAAAGGGAGACAAAAAGAAAGGAGTTGAACAAATACAGAGGACAAAGAAAGGAGACAAACCAGAAACACAGATTACTTTTTTTTTTCTTTGATTTGCTGATTTGTTTGGCTTTTTCAAATGAATTAAAAGATCATGAAAATGTACAGGAAAACTATATCCGCACATACACATTGATGTAATGGAAATATATAAAAGCGAAGGCCCATTGTAGTAACTGCAACCTTTTAAAGACCCTGTATTTGAAAAGCTCATTCAAAGTTATTTCAGTAGGTAAACTGCAGAAGCATCCCATACACTATATTCAGCTTTATTCACTTATGGAAAAAACCTTTGGAATGTAATAAGAGTGAAGCCCAAACGGTCCAATAGAAATTACTTTATCCAACATTTGTATCCCTCCTATACAATTCTATAAATTGATTTTAAAATTCTGTAGGAAGACTATCACTCTATTAAAATCTATTGTATTTTTTTTCCATAAGGGCTACGTGCAAAAGTGCTTAAAGCAAATATTCCCATGTTCTCTTGCAGCAAAAAATCTCCAGCAAAACCTGTGACCTTCAATATACCCATTTGTTAATAGTCAATTGATTGATACTAGAGAAGAGAGAACTTTCCTTTTCTTTGGACTTAATGGTATTTGGAAGGAGACCCCCTGCAATCCATCCAACAGGGCTCAGTGATGTGAGAAAGGAGACCACTAACACATCAGTGCTCTGTACTATTGGAAGGGAGACCCCCTTTTGCACTGATTTAGTGCCTGGAAAATCTGCTCCCCTTACGCTTTTTCCATGTGATTTGCTGGAGCTCACTCTTGCTCCATTGCTGGGAAGGCCAGGACATATCCCCTGGCAGTTTTTAAAACTTTTATAAACTGGAAAGTATTTTGCTGGCTTGAACTTTGCTTGCCTAGAATCCATGAAAGATGCTGCTGTTATTGTTGGGGTGTTAGTTGAGTTAAATCATGTTATTAATTCCTGTTCAATGGGGTGGTTTGATTTATTATTAAAGCTTTGTTTTTTACCTCAGGATGTCAATTAATTAAATTCCCAATTGCTTATTTGTACTTCATCCCTTTGGTTCATTCCGGTATGTGCAGGAACTAAGAGCAGGGGTGGGGGGGTGTGGGGGGGGAAATGTATTGTTCCAGCTTGGTTTCCAATTTGTTATTTTAGTCTAGGTGACAAGGCCAATCTGCAGTGATTCAAATACCTGTAAGGTGAGAGAGAGATGGGTGTTCTGGTGCCAAGAAAGCAACCCCTTTTTCTGAGCAGAGTCTAGTTTGTCTTAATAACATCTGCATTTCCAGACTCCTTGAAATCCTTGAAATCTGAGGAAGCTATGTATGGGGATTCTCAATGTTTCACGTGAAACAAAACTGTGGGTTTGTGATAAGAATCTGCACGTATTAAATGCTAGTCCAGTGGCACATCATGGTATTTTTTCTAAGGTGGTGAGTTGGTCATCCCTGAGTTTTCATCGGCTAAAATATTGACTTGAAATCCTGGAAGTGTGTGTGTGTGTGAACAGAAAGGATGGGGGAAGAGGAAGCACTCTTTAAGTATCCTGCCAGTTTATACAAAAATCATGTAAAGATCTGAAAATGGGTATAAAGTTGAGATCTTAAAGCCATTTACCATTCAATGCACTCAAAATTTTCCAACAATTCATTCACTTACTTGGCTTCTTGCCTACTAAATTCACTGTGGAAGGATTTAAACAAAGAGTTTCATGGAAATGGGAGACCAAGTCAAGACCATATTCCTGTGCTGCTGAGGAAATATGTCTTGAGTAAAGTGAACATAATATTTAGTGTGCTTGGAATGGAGTTTTAAGCTATATTTTAAGCTGGTGATTTGTGTACTTTGAACCCTATACTGGAAATAATACTAAATGCTAGTTTGGGTAAGACTAAATCCTGGGATGGCTTTTGTCTCAGTGGTTCGTTCTTCTATTGAAGTGAAATTTATCATGTCTGAAAGCAATCACACTGGAAAACCATTTGGGGAGTACAAATCAGTCTTTAAATACAACCCAGAGTTTCCTGAAAACCATAAAGTACTAGGAAAACATCAGTTTGGATGTTTCTGTTTATCTGCCTACTTACAATGCTATTATAAATGCATCAGCTGCAGATATACAGAATGTATTATGAAATACCATGGCTAGTTCCTACCATCAGCATTAATAAAGACTTGAAGGTAGAGAAAAGCAAAAAAACATGTAACACACACATTTATTTGTGCTGGTAATTAACTTGTGAATTAGCTAAGGAAGGGTCACGGGGATCTCACTAGATCATTACCCAGGATAGGAAATAGGTGGGTTGGAAGTACCAATCTGCTCATGAAGAACTCCAATCTGCTCATCAACTACCCTGTGGTCTTCTGCTGCCTCTTCAAAGCATCCAGCAAGCTGTTCCCAAGACCCCACATTACAAAGCACTCTCCCGCTGTGCTCCATCAGCAGTTGTTCAACACAAGGGCACTATATGTGCTTAGTATCAGTGGCAGCAAAGTACCTCAGGAATGACACATGTAAGAAGAACTTTTGGAAAGGCCATTTTAATCTGTCTCAAAATAAGGTGCTTCTAAGAGCCACAGCTTGGACAAAAAGATATTTCAAGCTTATTCTTCAAATGTGGCATTTCTAACAGGCCTGGACCTGAGATGTGATTCTGATCTCTGGGCTCATAAAAACATAGAAAAGGTAGGATGAATCATGATAAAATATTTTCTGGCCTGGTCTGAAATAGTCCAGATGAGTGCTAGCATAGCTGGAACGGATCTCAACGGTTTTGTTTTTCCCCATCAAAATAAGCATATGTGCTCAGCTCTGTATACAGCACATGGATGGCAAACTCACGGGGCATGGGCAGATGGGCAAGAATACTGGGATGTCTGTGCAGACAGAAGGGACTCATTGAACTAGCTGAATTTCTGTAGATGCAAGCAGACCCTGCTAAGCAACATAAAATTACTAATGAGCCATAGTTCAGTGAGAATCATTGGCAAAATGGCATTACATTTGGCTTCACTTTTTGTTATAAAATTACAGTAAGTAAATGAATTTCTGAACTTCAATTTCAGTTCCTTTGCTCTTGGGTAGAAATTAACTCTTCCTCTTCTGTATGGGCTTTCTTCTCTTCTGATACCACAAATCTCCCTCATTTTTTCTTCTAAAATCAACTTTACCTTACACAGTGCTTCTGGACCACTTTCTTACCAGTTTGAAAGGAGAGGAGAAATCCAGGTGGACAGGGAAAACAGAGTTCAGTATTGCTCCCAAAATGTGTTGCAGAGTGCAGTAGTTATTTATTATTGGTTTTTTGACAGGCAGTGAGGGCTACTTTTGAACTGTTCCTTTCTCCAGGAACAACCCTCTGAATTACAGGTATAGCATATGGCATTACAACAATGCATGCAGGCTTGTTGACAGTAACATTATCTTTTTTTCAAAATAAGCATATTGTTGTTGTTGGGGGGGGGTTGCATAGAAAACTGCACAATGTGAAGCATTCCGTGATGCTGGCACATGGGCTCTGGCAGACCACCCGCATGCTGTCTGCCATATGTCATCCACAGGACAGAAGTAAAACCCTGCTGAGATCTGAAGTTATTGATCCACTTTTCAGAACAGATCATGTTGTGGAGAATGACTACATTCTCAGCCAAAAAAAAGAGTAAATCATGTCATCAGTAGCATAATTCTAAGTAACAGAACAAATTCTGCAAGGATATTTTTCCTTTTTCACAGAAACTACTAAAACCATCAGCACGTACACACTATTTAGCAATTCCTTAAAATAACCCTATCATTAGGAGGTGGCAAATACAGCCTGGTCCTCAGTGTTTATTCCCAGTTCTGACCAAAAATGCCCCTGTGGGCATGCTGCACAGAGACCAAAACCCATGAAGTGCCTGTAAAATGGTTACAACTGAAGAAAAAGTGCCAGCTAAGACTAAGTGAAGTTTTAAAAATAACAGCACTTCATGAAAATATATTGCAAATGGCTTTAAGAACACTGATCTTTTTCTGTTGTCAAGAAAGCAGTAAAAAAGAAATTTACTTTTCAGAAAACATAAGAATAGAATAAAGCAGATGGCATTAGTGTCTCACCTGTGTTAGCAAAAAGAGCAGACACCACGAGCACAGGTCTGGTATCCCATAGTAACCCAAGTAAATCACAGTACAAGGGCTACTAAAAACTTACTATCCTCCTGTGAAGGGCACTGCGCAACAGAGGACCCCAAAGTAGATATAGTGTCAGCATATACTGTACCCATGACAACGTGGATTGTAATACCAGTTTGAAAATTGAATTTCCTCAATACAAGAGGAATATGTTTCTCACCAATTCCAAAACACACACTTGAACATTCCAAGGTGCTTTGTATCAAGATAAAACTAACCTAGGCTCAAGGCTTCACAGCACATCTGCAGCCTGCCAGGCTCTCCACACGTGCACCTTCACACACACCACCTCCTCTGGAGGGCTTGATACCCTGGCCATGCCTAACACGTGTTTTTCCTAACTTCCCCTGAGGTGCTGCATCCCTCCCTTCTGAGTTCACACTTCCATGCAACCACGACCTCAGGGATGAGAACGGACTCCTAATAGTATTGCTTCTTTCAGTATCACCTCCCAAACCCAACCAGCGTCACTTGTCCAGGTAAAAACCCCAGACTTACAGTTTCCCCATGTGTCTAAATTAGCTGTCAGGCACCACTTGGACATCTGATTCTCTGTTTAGAAAAAAAACACATAGCATTGATTCAGCAATTACCCAACACTCAATAAATCCACTACTGCTCGATTTACCTTTACTAATAAATCAGGCCTAGCCATGACTTATGAGGCAACTGACTGCCAACTGCAAAATGCCTGTCCCAAGGGCACCTCCTGGGTTTGAACCACTAGCTAGGTCTCTATTTGATTCGAGCAAACTTCTTGGATGCCTCTGAGCTTCTAACTTCCTCCCCCAACTCTGTCACTGTAAGAAATTACCACTCCTGTACCCAAATCATCCTTTTCAGACCCATCAGCCCAGACAGAAATGGTGGATGGGAGCAGGGAAGAACTTCTGGGGGTTTTGTTGGTCTGCTGCAGAGATGCAGAAGATGCCAGTGGCCTTGTAACTTCTCTTGAATGACAAAAAGATTAAAATGGATGCAGGTGGCTCACAACTCCATTGCCTGTCTTATTCACTGTGCTGGATACCTCCCCAGACATGGGGTTCAGCGTTGGTGACAAAAGACACCAGCACCTAGATCCTTGTCTTCTCAAATATAACTTCATGCTGTTAATGAAGAACAACAGGTGGGGAGTCAAGGACATGGGAGCAGACATAAGGCTTCTTTCTTGAAACTTTGTTCCTAATCCACCACTTTAGCTATATTTACAGAAGAAAGAATAGTAAGTCAGAGATCATTGTTTAAGGTTTTTCCAGAGCTCACTAAATGACTCCTAGGAAGGATCTGAGTGAAACAATATGGCTAAGCAGCTTCCCCACAACCACAGGGCTAGGTTAGATTTAAAGGCACTCAGGTTCCATGGCTCTGTTGTGGAGGTCCTCTTTCCCCGCTCCTGTCACTTGATTCACCCTCAGTCCTGACAAAGGCACCCCAGCTTGGTGACTTCATGAGATGAAGAACCCACCGCTTCCCTTTATAGTTTTCCTCATCCACTGTTAAATACATATGGCCACAGATCTTGTAATCTTTTCTTGTATGGATTAAATAAAATTTTAGTACTTGCTTTATCCTAGACATGAAGGTATTCAAACAGAACAACCAAGTCCTATCTTCTTTTTAATAAACGATTGAAGTAGTTTAATACTGCAATATGAATAATTTCTCTATGTCTTGAATTGTGTCTGGGGTTCTTTTTTACAGTTTCCCTCTAATTTATTTCCTTTTTCTTGATGACTGGTAGACAGCAGCCTTACATCTTTGTCTGACACGTTCAAAGCAAAATCACTACGACTCTTCTAGGTCTCCTCAGCTGTGTCCCAGTTTCATGTTGCAATTTAATCATCAGCTACAAGTCCACTGTGACCCCTTTCCAGTTGCCATGTTTTTATTTTTGTATATGACTGCCAGTTTCATTCCACTGACAAACTTTATCGGTTTTATTTTTCCTTCTCCATGTTATAGATACATTAAATATTGCCAGCTCAACAATGGCTAATTGTAGGGTGCCCTTTAAAATAATGATTCTTCAGTGAATTACTTTTTCATTTTGTTTTGTGAGATTCATTGCACACATATTCCTTACTTCATTTAGAATGTGCTGCTACTGTGCAGTGCTAATTTCAAATGCCATGCCATAGTAAGCAAATTGCTTTACAAAGTCTAAACACACCCTGTTGTGTAGCTCTTTTGCTCTAGACATTAGAAACCTCATCAAAGAATTATATAACATTTGGTAAACATTAACTTTTCATGCATTACACTGTTATAATTTATAGCCTCATTTTTAACCATCATTTGATATCTGTATCAATTTGTCTGTTATTTTATCCAAGACCTAATTCAGATCAAGTATTTTTCATCTGAACAGAGTGTAGTACTTTTCTTAAATATCGGAAGAATGTTAGAACACTTAAGTTTTCTGAAATGTCCTCAGTTTTCAAAGACTTATTTAAAATTAGTATCAGGATGCCAAAGATATTCTCAGTTTTAGAATATCTGAACAGAAGTTATCTGGGTCTGATGGTATAAGAATGTAACAAAAATATATCAACTTCAGTCTATTTTTTCCTCTTACAATTACTGCTTACTATATTTTTTCTTTTCAATTGGTGTCAAGAGTTTGCCGCTGTACCATGATTTTAGGCCAGAGAAATCCTTTTTTCTTCTGATGGTGGAAGTAAGCCTTGTAGTCATCTCAAACCTCTTTAGGGACTGCAAGCATCTCATCTCTAAAACTACCCTCCTGCTCAGCAACACTCAGTTCATCCCACAGGGGAGCTGTGCATAGGACACAATGCTCCAAGAGCATGTTCCATTCTTTTTGTGATGTTAAGGGTACATTTCCCCATTAAAAGCTAAGGTCTTTAGGGTGGAAAAACTTCATTTTTACTTCTTGCTTAGTTAACACTGAAGCTTTTCATACATAAGTATTAGTGCAAGTCTTCGTCATTGCCCAGCTAATATTTATGTGTTGAATGAGTCGTGCACCCACTGCAGCTCTTGTATTTGCCTGGTTGAGCTGTTTTTGCTGAGGACTTTATAGAAAAGAGGATTCCAGCTCTGAAATTCTTAGATAGTCTAATATTGATAAGAAAGAATGGCTCTGAGGATCAAGGCCCCAGTCAATTTATTTAATTTATATTTTCCTTCATTATTTTTAAATGTAACATAAGACTTTAAATAATGTTTTTCTGGCTCTTCAGCTTAATCTGCTATTATTTTATATAGTATGACTCATCCAAGAGCATCCACTAATTAGAACTTGATTCATAACACACAGTTCTAATTCCCTAATTTTTTTCAGTATTATTTTGTCTACTTGAAAAATGCCACTCCATACAGGACTCAGCTTGCAAGATCAGCATATGCCTTCAATCACAAAAGCAAAACAATAAAAACCAACCTTCTTGCAAAGGCAAACATGCATTTTCTGCTGACCATCAACACGGTGAGAAACTCAACAAAGATGCTTCAAAATGGAAAGAAAATTTCCAAAAAGAAGGGAATCATCTCAAAAGCATATTATAGAGAAATCCACTACCACCAACTGCGTCTCTGTAAGAAAACAGCTAGCTGCTCCAAGGGAATACAACCAGCATGTTTGGTGAGGGTGCTGACCTTTAAGGTTCTCTGGAAGTACTTAAAAAAAATGTGGGAAGGAAGCCAAGAAACCAACAGGGGCAAAAAATAATCATGATGAAAAAGGGATAAATGATGGAGTGAAATTTTTTCACACTATAAATTGCTGTATTTCAGAACATCCTTTGTAAAACAAAATGGTGAGTGTAGAGGAATGCAGGCAGTGGGTTGATTAGCATTGATAACATGCAGCTGTGGCCTTGCCACGAAGGCAGTGGGTTGGTTGACATGGATGATGTGCAGGTGTAGCTGTTCCGGCTAAGTGGTTAAATAGCACTGAGGATGGGAGGGGAGGGGCAGTGTGGTCTGACCTCTGGATGAAGGTGAACCAGCACAGGCAGTAGAATCTGACCAAAGGTAAGAGCCTTGTTACAGCAGGTGAGGGTGGTGATTACCATGGTAAAGGAGATCTATTGTACTAAAGGGGTCCCTGAAGCCCTTTGCCTTGAGTGTCTCCATTTGCCACTGAATGGTCTCACTCAACCATGAAGAAGACTAGTGCCGTCTTCTAGCACTAAAACTAGTTGTCCTCAATGCATATGCATGTCTTTACAGCTATGTCTTATGCAATTATGTCTTTATGCAATGTCTTGCAAAATTAATTCTCTATATTTAACCAGTCAGTGCAGGTCTTCTTAGTTTAATAAGTTGGCCAAACAGAAGTCTGGCATGCTTTCAAAATGTGGCTTCACAACTTCTATTTAGCTCTCTTGTAAGTCCTATGGCCTCACAGGCCTTCTCCATGCATGGCTGCCAGCTCTATGCTTCACAAAACCAACATTTCCCTGCCTTCCTTGACACTTTTGTTCGTTTTTGGGTCCCCTTGGATGCATGCTGTCAACTCCTACTCCTGTTCTTGCATCCCTCAAGCAGAACTGGCCTTTTCTCTAAGTAATCAGCACCTAGAGACCAGTATACATAACACCTTCAGCCCTTCCATCGCTTTGGTACCGCTGCATGCCTGTGACCTGTTCCTGTTCTGAGGCTTGCCCTGGCTCTGAGACTGCCAGGATCATGGCTCTGGGAAGGACCTGGCAGACACACAGACCTGAGCAGCTTGACAGGGCAAACTCACCTTTTGCTTTTGGCTGTAGATGCTGTGCTCTGCATGAACAAAGACAAGAGTTTCTTTGTTTCAAGAGCTAAGGATTTGGCAGACAAGATAAAAAGTCAGATAAAGAACTTGTGTCAGTCTCCACTTGGCTGTTTCTGAGATTTCTGAACGTTTTGGCAGACTTCATCCCTCTCCTCAGGACCTGGAATGAAACTCCTTTACTTTGTAGTACAACCTGCATTGTTTCCACAGGTTGCCAGTGACCTAATCATGGTGCAGGCTAGTATAAATCTCTGACCTGGCCGGCACGTTGCTGTAGCCTGCCAATTAGATGTCTGCACTTCATACATGGCTTTATGTCCTAGCAGTTGAACATTTTACACTGAAATGAGGACCTTCAGACTTCACCCAGTGAACTGGAAAGTTCTGGGCAAATTGATCTGCTGCCTCACCTGCAACCTTGATTTTACTGTCAGAGCCAAACCCCAGATGTTTCTGCACATCTGACAGCTCTTAATTCAGATTACACCCCAGAAGACACTCTACAAGGCTCCTGTGGGTCAGTGTTGCTGATTGTAACGAAGAGCAAAGCAGACCTTTCAGTGCTTTTTAGACAATCAAATGTTTGGAGTTACTTAGTTTGATTAACAGCTGCAGCCACGCTCAGCCCAGCTCAGCTCAGAAAAATTATACAACGTGTCCTGTTTACAGCTTCAGCTGAATGGAGGCAGGAAAGATAAAAGATTTGCTTTATAAACTACTGACATGTTGCCTAAATCTGGGTCAGGAAGCAAAATATCAACAGCTGTGGAGCATGGGATTTTTAATTCCTGGACAAACTATCACAGTTTTCCCAGCGAGATGGCCAATTCACAGCCCTGCAGCTGAGGTACCGCTGAAGTTAGGCAGTTTGTGAATTGGCTGGAGGGAGAATAATGAATCTGAGACTCTCCCCCAGACTCTGCTGTGGATTTGCTGCACAAGTGAAATAGCTCTGTGCCTCCATTTACACCTCTGTGGAGGAACTAAACTGCCACAGCAAGGGCAAGCAAAGGACTTTGTTGATTCTCCAGAGCATTTTGAAGGCAGGTAACCAAAAACATCAGAGCAAGCAGATTAATAGGAAGATAATGGGAGAATAAGAACATGATTTGTGAATTATGACACCATAATCATAAATTGTTGACTATTACAAAAGTATTTTTGTAAACTTCATGATATTTATTTTGTAATACCCATGTTTCTTCCCGGTCAGTCAGCAACAGATGACCACAGAGCGGGCCTTCCTCTAGTACTTACTTATTCCTGCTAAAACCCATATGTGAATCAGACAGGGAGATTCCTAAGTCAGAACAAGTATTCATTATTGGTACTAGAAGATATAAAATACACATAAATTTAATTTTTTGTCCAATCTAAGGACTGAAATAACTGCAGGTGACTCCTTGTCAGTCACCTGTGCCATCTGCATACTCAAACACTTGTTTATGTACACATACAAGTAATGCATTAAAAAAAAGCCTTTACAATACCTATATTTAGAGAGACTTCAGAATAAGTAATTAACAAATCAAGCACAAGAGCTTGTGTACAAATTATTATGTAAATCCTGTTAACCCAACTTTCATCTGAAAACGCACAGCAATGCTTCCACACTATGTTTGGGGAGTTAAATATACCTGGGGAGATGGAATCTGCTGTGGAAAGAAGGAAGGTGAGTCTGGGTTGTGGGCCCAGGCAGGTCCCGAGCAGTGTTCTGCAGCCAGGACTCTTGTGTAGCCATCCAGGCAGTTACTCCTCCTTGGAGAAGGAAGTTTACACGCTGCTCCTTCCCAGTAGGAGGTTTCAGTAGCTTCGTGCACTTACCAATAGCATGTTAGACCCTAGCTGCCATCACTCCCATCCAGGAGAGATATTCCCTCTGCCTGTCCACAAACACCTCAGAGGACCTGCCTGGACTCCTGTGCCAGCCGTGTCACTGCTGCCTCTGAGCATCTCCACACTGGTGGAAACCAGCAGAGCCCATGCCTCTCGTGGTCCAGACCTGTGAAGAACTGCCTATGCAGAGAAAGCAGGCAAAGAAAACCACTGGGTACCCCTCCCACCATCCATCCCTAGCTGAGCGAATAAAAGGTTTACTAGTTGCCAAGCAGGGCTAACAGGAATTACAAGGAAAAGAGGCACAAAATGAAAGGAAGCTGGCAAGAAAAGAGTAGGGTCCAAGCAAAAGGGAATGAAGACATTCTTCAAAAAGCATCCAAAATGTTAAGAGGATGCAGGCTTGAAATGAGTGTGACTGATACCAAAGCCTTTGGTTAACACAACAGTATTTCTGAGGATTTGTACAAACCAAAGCAAGCTATTCTTGCCCCATCCTTTATTTGTTATCTCATGAAGGAATAACAGAACAGCAGCATCGTGCAAAACAATGAAAAAAAAAAAAAAAACATTTTCAGAGTTGTTTCAATATGTAAAGATCCTGTACTTCAGTCCAGCTTCTTAGGTCATGGATGTAACCTGGAGTTCAATGTTACCGATATATTTGTGTGTATTTTTGCTAATAAAGATCCTAAACACTGCTGTCAGTAGTGCATTAGGCTGAAGGGGGGAAAAAAAATCCCACTAGGGCCCTCATGTTGCGTATGAGTCTCTCTGTTCTTGAAGAGATGTTGCCAGAGAACACAACCGGGGAATCATGAGTCAACAAGCTTTTATATTCACATAATGTCCTTTGGGATTGTGTACGTTCTAGCACAAAGCCATATGTTATGTGATCGTGGAGAATAAGCATTTAATCATTACTATTATATATGGCCATGACTTTTTTTTTTTTGATGGCTCAACTAAGCATTGTTTGCATAGCGAGCACCATAGAGTCTAGATTTCAAGCCAAGTGGCTAAACAAAGCAGTACCATTCCCCATATGTTATGTGAACTTCATTATCACCCCTCACATTTGGAACTGGAGGTGACATTCTTTTTGTGCATGCATTGCTTTTTTGGCATTTCGTATTTAAATCTTCAAAAAGAATGTCATAGCAAAAAAATTTAGGAGGGTCTCTGCTCATCAGCCTTTGAGGACAGAGTCTTGAGAAAGTGGATACTCTCCCAAGCAGAGAGAGCAGAGCCCCTCTGTTCCAGCAAGGAGCAAGACAAGAACGTACAGACATCAATACTGATCTGTTGTGCTTTGTCTGTACTTTGGGGGAAATCTTACATGACGTATCAGCTCTGACTGTGCTGTGCAGCATGATGCTTTTGAGTAAAGACCCGGTGTATGCAGCCAGCCTGGCCACTCCGTGTTAGATTGATTTTCCATATCAAAGTTCAAATAAAATCTCTTTATCTTTTTGCTTTCTGGAGCTCAGGCACAGTGGAGGATGAGAGGGGAATGGCAGATGGTGGGAGAAAGAATGAGATCCAGGATATCCTAGTGTTATCCTAATCTATGCATATATGCTGTTCCCTTCTGGTCTTTTGCAGTGGTTTATACCACAGCAGTCCTGAATCTTGCATCAACTGAATGTGGCTATGCAGAATTTCTTGTAGGGGAGTTATGAACATAACCTTTTTTTTCACTGAGACTATCCCAAGGCATACATGGTGCTGGGAAGAAACACACTACAAACCCAATCCTGCTGTATAGAACAAAGTGAATGCAGAACAGCTGACTCAGCTTGGATGAAAAGCTGGTGCATTTCAATACTGTTTGATTCCTCAGTAAGACACGCACATTTCTGGGTCATTCACTTAAATACATTTCTCTTCGGTGACATACAGAGGTGGGTCTCAGTGGCTTCTGCCTTAAGGCAACCTCAGTGAAGTGACATGGCTGGGCAATCCTGCAGCTTCCTGGCATAGAGACACATTTCTGCAAGTTCCCTCTGCCCATCAAAAATCAGTTTCAATTCAGTCTGAACAAAAGGAATTTAAAGCAGTTAAAACCTCAGAGAGACATTGCAAACAATTTAAAGTAAAACCCGAGAGTAATCAATGCCAAAGCATGCCAAGTTCAACATGCATGATACATACTGTACTGGCAAGTACTAGTCTCTAGTTAACACTCTGGTTGCACGTGTTCGGTGGTACAGTGAGTTCAACACACCCAAGAATCTTGGCTCCTTTCATCTCTGCATTTGTACCAGTATAAAAATTCCCATCACTTGAGTATCTCTGTGCTAGGAATGTCCCTTGGCTGAAAATGATTGAGAATCCCAAACCTCAGACTTATATGTACTTGTCCTATAGATAAGATGAAACAGAAAGTCTGTGTGGTAGAAAAATTAAAATGCTATCAAGAATAATATTATTTAATATTTCTGATTGCATTTGACATTTGAAATTCATGTCAGTAGAGATCTACTGCTTTTATTTTCCTTACAAAGTAATATTGAATATTTTCCCACTCAATTTGGATTTTCAAAGGTTCAGTGCTAGAACGAGTCCAAATGAAAGTGTTTCAAGACCACAGGTTAGAAGGATTTGAAATGTTATTTTTCCTTCCTATTTAAAGACATGGACAAGGTTATCAATAAATCACTTCTGGATTTGATTGTTAGGTACTAACAAAATGGGCTTTTGATAAAAAGCACTTATGCCACAAAACCAATCAAACTCAAATAATTAATATTCAAACCTAACTTACTTCTCATTTCTGGGATATAAACAAATCCCTTTCAGCCACCCACTGAGTTACCCAGAAGAAGAAATGGCACTGGAATTTCTTTATTGCACTTGCAGGAAACATGAGCTGCTTTTCTGTGTGCTGCATGTCTGTCAGTACTGTTACAACACTACTCCTTAGATGGAAGAAGTTGTCAAACCTAATATGAGTGACTTTGAATGTGGCCCTTCAGCTGGTAAAACGCTTAGGTAACATTTAGGACAGGGAAACTAAGTCAAGCTGGAGTCTGAAATGTTTTCATCCTTCCAAAAGGCTGTTTCGTCCCTTTAGCTTAGCATTAAAAGCATTTTCCAGCCTTCCTGTGACGAGTTAATCATGGCATTACAGTGGCATTTCATGCCTACCTAGCTTAACACAAAATCACAGTATGCTTGAGTTTGGAAGGGACCTCTGGACATCACCTCGTCCAAGTGCCCTGCTCAAGCACGGTCCCCTAAAGCAGATTGCCCAGTATCTTGACTGGCTCCACTGTCATCCCAAGGCAGAGCTCCTTGCATTCCCACTGCATCTATCTGTTAAGCAGGACAAATTTCAGACCCTAATGCCTGAATTTTGTTTTCCAGCCCAGAGGAGGAGCGTTTGTTTTTGCATAGGAGAGATTTCCAAACTGGATCTAGCAGAATGTCCACAAGGCTAAGTCTCCCTCTGTATTGCCTGGAAACTGTGTCTGGGTAGAATCAAAGGACTTGGGACATCTCACAGACATCCCAGAGACCTGTCATAGCCTTATCCAAACTACCACTGCAGGAAGCAACCCTGTGCTCACACAGACCATCAGGTCAACCTGTCAGTACTATGGCTGATGTTTCCCAACACACCGGCTCTCTGGTGCACAAAGGGTGACAATGGGCTGAGCAGGCTCTGTAGGTCCCCTGTGGTCTGTCATCTGTTACAAACACAGGAGCCCTTTATGAGCACAACCCGGAATAACATAAGTGACAGGTCTTGATGGCAAGCAATTGACTTCAAAACTGTAGTTGGACTCAAGGAAAGCCTCTCCCACTTCCTGCTTTGTTCAGCAAAACAAAGACAACACAATTTAAAGCTCTGGTTCTGCTATTAAATTTAGGCCACTTGAACATCAAGTGACCTACCAGGTCTAGCAGCTGTTCAGGGATCTGCACTGAGCAAATTTACGTCTTGCAGTCTGAATGTGCCTGGAGATCCCGTGTGGTTGCTGTGCATTAGGATGCAATCTGAATCTACTACTGCCCCTGGGATTTTTGCCTGTTAGTCTAGTTGTACCCTCATCTTCTGACTGAAACCTTCAGTCTTCAGAAAATGAAAAATGGTTTAACAGACAATGATTTATGGGACAAAAACGTGAAAAATGAAATCTTTCATTCTCCTGCAAAATACAACATGGAAGTGAGAATGGGTTGATAAGCTTAGGCTATTCCCAGACTGGATTTTTAGGATTTCAGGCTATCCAAGAGAACTAGTAGAAAGGAAGACAATTAACTTTTTATAATAGCATAAGGACCAGCAAGGTTTTTTTGCTCTGAAAGGGCAAAGCAGCAGGACATTTTTCTAGTCTGGATTTGAAGACACATCCTGTCACAGCAAATGGGCACTCTGGTTCCCCCTGAAATCCTGTGCATTTCTGCAGTTTCCTGGTACAGGACAGGTAACTAGATCTGATGGAAGGTTTTCTGTGGAGTCAATTTTCCATCAGAAAAAGCTGATACTGTGGCAACTTCAGAAAGAAACTCAGCAAATTCCTGTCAGAGGACTGGATTCTTATTTCTCAATTTAGCCTACCTATGCTTTGGACTCCTGGTTTCTCTGTAGACATCATGGTGGGCTAGTTGTTTGAGGTATTCACATCTCTGCTTTTGCTGAGGCTTTCCAAGAAGATGCCAGGGGTCTGGAAACCTTTGGTTTTCCAGATGTCAGAAGCTACTCAAAGCTGAGTAAGCAGATCACCAGTTCTCCAACCTTTTTTCCATGACCGTATGGCCCAGCTCAGCAGTCAAGCAGTGGACTCCATGGCGAGCTCCCTGCCCATTCAGCAATTCAGATTCTTAGACTCCCAGGCTCTGCTGTTCCCTGCACTGCTTGGGAACAAGAGTAGCTGTTCACTGCTCCTAGAGCTCATCTGGTGTTGCAGCACAAACACACTAGCAGGCTGCAACAAGGCTTGACCATCAGTCAGATTCTACTGTCTGTGCTGTATCTCCTTCCTCCAGAGGTCAGACCACACTGCCCCTCCTCCATCTGACCAACCACCCACTCTCACCATCCTCAGTGCTATTTAACCACTTAGCAGGAACGATATACAGCTGCACATCATCCATGTCATTCAACCCACTGCCTTGGTGGCAAGACCACAGCTGCATGTTATCAATGCTGATCAACCCACTGCCTGCATTCCTCTACAATCTGGGACTTTGGGTGTCTCCTTCCCAGGTATCTGACTTGTTCGACTAACCATCTTTCCATGATTCTTCCTATGTGGAAAAGCAAGACAATGTGGAGGCAGGCCATCTGTGTGTCTACAAACCAGGCAGGAGCTGCAAGGAGAGGAGAACATTTCATTTTTTGTCTCATGAAGTGGAATTTCCTGGAAATACTCCCCCACTGGAAAATAAACCCCAAAGTCTGCCCATTGACGTTTTGCCCTTGTTCACAACAAAGCCCTTTTTGCAACACAGCAACATTTCCCAGGAAGAGATTCCACCACGGATGGGCCTATTTGTTAATTTCATTTCAGATGGGAGCCAGAAACACATTCCCTCTCTCTCTGAAGTGTGTACGCAAAGGGTGAGGGAAGCAGAGCTAAATGTGACTGCAACTTTGAACTTCTGCAGAGCTCTATTCCTTAAGGAAAAAATGCCAAGGATGAATTCTGGAGTCTCAGGCATTTCATTTGAGCCTGTTTTTTTGTTCAAAATAAAGGCTAGTGCAGTCCTTTTTGCAGTAAGTGGCAAATTGCGAAAGCAGAGGAGGAGAAGGAGGAAGGGTTAAGAGACCAAGGAAAGCTCAGAATGTCTTTTTCTGACATTACTTTTGAATACAGATTTTTAATGTAAGGAAGTTCTTCCAAATGAATATTAGTGAAGGGGTTAGGATCGGAGAGGAAGTGGCTGTAACAACTAATTTCATTTTATTCATCCTTTCTATAGGAACACATCTTTTCTATCACATGGAAGGCCAGTTTTATGGGGAAGCCTCTTCAGTAGTTTACCTGACATTAGGGACCCATGAGCCTGGAGTCCAGTTTCTTTAGCAAAAAATCCTTTCTGAATTGGCTATAGCTTTTGCTATCATATATGGCCTTGGTAACACCAATTAGACCAAAACAAATAAAATCAGTCACTTAAGCAGGCTCATTTTCAGTATATCGTTGTCTCTGCTCCATTTAGAGAAAATAGGGGAAGTATATGTTCCTAGTGAATCCTAGGGAAGGCTGGGACTTGAAGCTCTTGTGTCTTTCACATAATTTGGCAACCTACTGGAAAGGAATTTGGAAAAAGCACTACAAGAGGAAACCTCACCCTTCTTACAGGTTTCTCTCTGGGAGAAAGCTATTTCCCTTTCTAATTATGTTTTTTATAGGTGTCTTCTGAAGTAATGTATTAACTACATACAATAAATATGAAATGCATAGGGATGATGCTGGGTGTCAGTTCCAGTTGTCATTTATTAACTTTAAAATGTTTTTCCAGCCTGTCTGCCAAAGGACTATGTAGGATGATGATGCTGTGTGTATATTATGACATGTATAAAGGGTATGCAACCTCATTACCCTTAGTGAATGTCCACACTTTGAAGAAAAATGCCTTAAGTCTCCAGTGTCCTCCACCCAAACTATATTTGTTTTTACATCATCCTTATAGTCTTTATTTTAATTGCTGTATATTAGATTATTCCAACTGTTCTCAGCATGCAGATCATTTTAGAATGTGCTTAAAAGTGAGATAATAAAGATTATTTGTATTAAGGTATCAACTGGCCATCTGAAAAGTGCAAAAGCATAAAATATTTCTAAAGAATAATAATAAAAGCACACTGCTATGTCTCTTGCATGAAACCTGAAATTATATTTTTACAACTATCTTGTTACACAGCTTAGTTTTCTTAAGCAATTTCAGTATAGTTACTATCATGAAATAAAAAAACTAAAGTGGATGAAAAAGCTTTTGGATGAGTGAACGAAAAAAAAATCATACTTTATTAGTGCAGAAGAAGGTAATTTGCATTTACTGGATCCCACAGCTCCACATCATGCTTCACTTGAATATATTCTCTGTTATGACTTCATGGGTGGGAGCAAAGGGGAAGAATGGGTAAAAGGAAACACACCACCATGTCAGACCTCTGATCACAGTGGTTTCAACTAAAGGAGGGAAAAAAGCTCCTTCCAACTGAATTTTTCATAGCTCAGGATCACACATGGTGGAAGGCATTTCATTCATTTTTTCAGCTTCTATTTCCTTTCCTCAAGACGTCTTTTTATCTACAATTGTGGAGAGTGTGTTTTATATTCATTAGGCCAAGCTCGCCCCTGGTGTAAACCTAGCCAAGTATGTGGAGTTGGGCCAGGAACACTTTCAGCCTCTGGTCTCCTCCTTTCTGGGATCATTACCACCTGAAACCAGCATCCTCCCCCGAGGCACAGCTTGCAGGTCCCAGTCAGCGTGCACAGACATGAGGCAACACTTTCTGCCCAGGGGTTGGTAGCTGCCTGTGAGTCCTGTCTACAAATTGGTAAAACGAGATTCCTCTGGGCGTTGTGGGAGAGTAAACTATATACAGACATTTCTCACGTCCAAAAGGAGAGCTTAAATGGCAAGTTTAGGGGCAGGTGCTGCTCTGGGAAAGCAAAAAGTGCTTAATCCAGGCATTTTGGCAGATCTCTAATAGCATGGAAGCAGCAACCACAGCTACATTACTATGTGCTGTTACTTTTCACAGCTCACGTTGCGAGTCGGCTCTAGGATGAGTTTGCCATTACAGACTCCAAAAAAAATGGGAAATACTCAACCAGTATTCCAGCGAACCCTGAATTTCAGCCTGTATTTAAGCTATAGCTGCCTTTTCTTATTTACTGTCTCACAGTGGCTTAAAATAATGGAATGTGCAGCAAAGGTTTGGCAGTGCATGAGCTTACTCCCTGCAGGAGCAGAGTGCAGCCCGACTGTCCACATCACAGTCCCCAAGCAGAAAGGCGCTGTGTGATGCTTGTAGATGATTAGAAGTTTTCTTTCATGTAGAGACTAAAAGAATGTTGGATTCACAGGGCTTTAAGACTAATAAGGCTCAAAACTTTGAAATCCTGTCTTGTTTTAAAATTAAAACAAGGCACAGCAAAATCAGGTTAACTTTTATCCTTTGCTTTTATTGCTATTAATTGCCACATGAAAAACCCAAAACAATGGGGGAAATGCTTACTTCAGATAGTCTGCATTTTTCCTCTGGCTTTAAGAGAATTGTATAATTCTTTTCTTCTGTTAATTCAACTTCTCAGAGAAATATTATGCAATAATATCCAAGCTCCCTGTACTTGACACAGCTAATGAGAGAAACAGCAACTGGGAGCCTCCAGTAGGTCTCTCAGAATGGCCAGTCCTGCAGTGGCCCTTTACATGAAAGTTCTTTGCACCGTACCCCGTACATGAAAGCTGTGTAAACAATGAAAAAATGCTATCTGGAAGAATAAACTAGTAACTCTTTTTTTTTTTTTTTTTTCCTGGCCCTTTCCAAAAGATGTGAATTCCCCGATTCTGAATCAATACAGTCAAACTGCAGCATTTGCTGCTACTTTAATACAAGGCCCTTGGAGGGAAGAAAAGCCCCAGATTTAACTCGTCTTATTTCTATCAGTGGAAATGAGGAATGGCTCTTTGAAAATGAATGCAGAGATTATGTGTAAAATGAACATGAAGACATTGTGGTTAATATGCTTGGTCCAAGGGCCAACTGCCTTTCTCATGGTAGGAACCCTTTTGACCCTAACAGGACAGTCAGGCCAACAAAAAGTTTCACAGCCCGTGACTTCAGATAAAACTAAAATGTGCGCATATAAGTATGCGCATGATGTTTTTTACAGCAGCGGACTAATGCATCTACACAAAGTCCTGATGAGTGAAGGAACAAGAAATTTGTGCTGTGACATAGTAAATTAATGATGATATCACATGCTGTTGACCTCGACATCAGTAAAAGCTGAAGTGCCTTGCCTTCACTGGATTGCTAGAATAAGGTAGTAATTTCAGCTAATTACCTCATTGAATGTCTTCTCCCTCTGTCCCCATCTAGAGAAAGTGAAACAAGAAGAACACCTTTCTTGGCAGTGAATATATGACCTAGGAGCCAAGTCAGCAGGCAATTGACTTCTTCCACCCTCTGGAACCATTACTTATCCAATTTACAGACAATAATGAATTAGGAGGGGTTGGATGCACTTGGGGGGGGGGGGGGCAGGATCAGAATTCAGTGTGGTGTTGGCCAACTGGAGAAATGAGCTGAAGTCATGCAGGATCCAGCAAACCGAGAGGGTGAGCGTGAGTCAGTACCACCACAGAGCTGTGGAATGTCGAATTATGAGTGCCATATGTAAGGTGCACCCAGCCATGCGACATAGCACATAGCGGTGTAACCACCTGAGAGCACCACACTTCTGAAAAAAGAAACACGGAACTGCAAAAAGTACAGAAAGCAACAAAAACTAACAGAGGTCTAGGAAACATGACTTATGAAGACAGATTGAAAGACAGTTTTGTTAAGGCTAGAAAAGAGAAGTCTGGGGGAAAAACATGATAAAAATTGTCAAGTATGTAGAAGGTTGCTACAAAGAGAAGGTGATGAGTTTTCCCTGTGCCTAATGGATTAAGACTGAGAGTGCTGGGTTTAAATTGCACCAAGGGGATTTCCCACCTTGGGAGGCTGTGGAATCTCTGTTGCCAGATGTTTTGAGGAACAGTTTAGACAAACATCTATCAAGAATGATGTAGAAGTAAATGCTTTGGGCTAGTGGGCTGGTCTTTGGAGGTGACTTCTCAATGGTTCATCTCTCTTTGCATGACAGGATCAAGCTAATTGCCACGTTATAACACTTTTCTTCTCAGAACAGATTTTTGTCTTGTAACAACAAAGCAAAACAAAACCCATCAGCTCACAAACTGTCTTGTTTGAATGGAAGGGAAGGCATGAGTTCATTTGTTTACATTAACTAGGCAGTGCAAATGTTTCATTGTGGTTCTTTTAACTTTGTCCACAACACAAAATTAATCTGGAAGCTCTTAATCTGATAATGGAATACACATCACTTTATACTAAATCAAATTTATGACAGCTGTAATTCTGCTCATTCATGTCACATCATTTACTCTGGTCCAATACCTTCCTCTTAGCAACTGTTGGCTTTCCTGAAAATATATACAAGAAAGGCCTTCAGCTAAACACTGCCTTTTGGTTATAAGATTTTTTTTCAGGTAAAGATACCATATTCTCATCAAATATATAACAATTTAACACAAAACAGTTAACATAGAACTTCAGTAACTTCTGTAGGCCTCCTCAGGTGTACGCAGCTTTCAGAGCTTACACTGTTCCATCACCAAAAATTTGTTGTTAGTAGTATTATACTTTTGTCTCTTGAAAGTTATTAAAATGCCAGAGACAGAGCCCACTCCCAGCAACACCATGTTCACAAAAGTAAGCAGAATTACTCTTGCTTTACTGAAGTGTAGAATTCTGAAAAGCAGAACTTGGCTTAAGCAATCATGGAATACTGGTGGATAGAAGTCCAATTTAGACAATAAGATAAAAACTAATATCTCCCAGAGCAACATCTTACTGTCCTTAAATAAGATTTTAAACCTGCAAGTATTTCAGGGAAGATGCTATTTTAGTACCATTTCTGTTGGTATGTATTTTGGAAGTGCCACTCATGCATTGAAGCAAGGCATTCTAAACCATATTAATAGCAATTTCATACCGCTTCACTTCATTTTTATTTATCAGGCACACCCCAACTTTTTTGAAATTGTTTTATGCAAATTTTAGTGATATTTTTTCTTTCTGAAATAAAATACTATAAGACAGATCTTTTCATTGTTTAACAGGGAAAATAGAATTCACAACGCAGTTTTGAAAAGATAATTGGTATGATTAAATGAAGGAATAATAGAAGGAAGAAAAGAGTAAGTGCCACTGACTATCTCCAGATATTCCAGGAGTGTTTAACTGTGTATTTAAGTGCAATCATCATGTATAATGGAAAGCAATAGTCTTGAAGAATACATACAAAGATCATTTTTTCATGGTGAATTAAGGAAATCGAAAAGGACAAGTTTGTTCACAGGTATAGGCTTCTCCTCCTCCTGACAGTGCAACCCAAAGTTGTCCTTCTCTCCTTTCATTCTACATTGGTAGTACCTGCAAACCACTTAATCCCAAACGGATTTTAACAGGATCCACTTCAGAACAGTGCTGGCTGCCCCACTGTGCTTTCTGACCTTTGGAGGGAGCATCAGACCAAACTGCTGTGTAAACTCATTTTAAGAATTCTGCAACATTTGGTAGAAAATATTCAGCTGGGAAAGTGCCCCACATAACAGTACACAAAAAGTCACAAAAATAACACTTCTCTCCTGAACATACAGGATGTTTTTAAGGACAGATGCTACATAACAACACAGTAAATATTTAATGAAACTAGACTTTTTTTCTGCCAACTGTTTTGCGAACACTTTGCCACATATTCCTTCAAAGCCAGACTTCAAAAGATATTTGGGAACTATACTACAGTCACTTTTTTCCAAAAGCAGTCTGAAAGCATACTCAAAGTTCCTCACATTGACCTATTAAATATTTACACTTACAGCTGTCTGTGTCAATTTTTATAGCTGAGATACACTATCTTCCTCAGCTAACCAGGAACTTTTCCTATCTGCTTCTAGGACTGTCTCTTCTCAAATAGTCTTGTCTTTATGCCAGAAACTGAAAACATGATCTCTTGGACTTGCCTTTTTAAAACTAAAGGTATAGTGCTTCTGCAGATACAGCATTATATCAAAGAGTGATCTTTTATGACTGTAACTCTTTAGGAATTAAATATAGCTCCTGTGTCCTCCTATCGAACAGATCTCAGAAGGAAAACCTAGTGAATATGAAAATGTTAAATATAATATTATAAGATGGGAGCACCATCCACAACTGTTTTTTACTCCTATTTGCCATTAAAAAAACCTGCTTTCAAGCGCTTGACTTTGCCAAACATGAATTGTGTCAGCTAAAGTTTTCCATTCTCAAAACCACAAGCATTCAAGCATTTCTGAGGAGCCCAGGGGAAAAAAAAAGTTGTGGTTTTTGGTTGTAGTTTGTTGGGGTTTTTTTTACATATGAAAAAATTGTAGTGAATTTCCATTTGAAAAGTTCTAGTGGCTATGTGGTAGGGCTGATTCTCTCTCACCCCATAGGGAAAAGGGGTTAACAAATTCTTGGGCTACTGAAGAGCTGCACATCTGCAGGTCCTGAACAGATGAAAAACTCTATTCAGCATGGGTTGATGATGCTGTGGTCATGGCCAAAATGCCCCAAAGGGCTTTTCTGTCCAACAAAAGTCCTTGATGAAAGTAACCAGAAAGCACCAGACAGCTGAGTCTCACTTTAAGGAAAGAGAGATAATACATTAGATTTGGAAGAAGCTCCTCTTGCAGAGATCAAACGAGCCTAAGATTAAGAGGGGCTTTTGGGATACTTGCTGGCTGACTGGGGATTGACACCAGTTAGTCCTAGAAAGTAGGAGGCACAGAAAATGGAAGCCTTTCCCTTTTACTTCAGTCCCATGGGGATTGTGACAACCTCCATGCTTGCAGCAAGGATTCAGAGTTAGATTTCTGAGTGTGTCCTCTGCTCTAAGCCTTGAGAATGTTATCCTTTTTTAAAAAAAAATGTGGTGCGTTATTGAAAAATAGAAATAATAGTAATAATTACACTTCACACCTCCTTAACAGGTGTTTCAAACTCTCTGAAGAGTCAGTCATTATTAAGCAAATTGCAACCCAGGGCTCAGGAATGCTTTCTTTCCTTGCAAATACAGCAATGGGCTGTGCTATTTTTCTGTATTTGAATAGTGACTGTTGGTGTGGATTCCAGAGCACACAAATGAGAACGGTAGCTAAATGAAGTTTGAAGAACATCCTGAGAATCCCCATGGTGGCGATAAAATTTCAGTCTTGCTGATAATTCATCAGTGTAGTGTACGAGTGTGCACAGCCACAGGACAGAAGGTGATCCCTTGGTTAATCGGATTTCGAACTGAAGATGTATTCAGGCAGGTTATTCCACATTTTCTTTGATCACACCAGGCCTGACTCTGATAGTCAGGCTCCTGCCGAGTATGATCTAGCCACACTGTACTCCCACAGCTGTCAGCGACACCGTTGTGTTGTAGAGAATATCTGCATATGATACATAGCGACAATGCATGATTTTGCTTAGCAATAAACAGCTAAAGCCTTTTCAAAAGAGCCTTTATTATGGAAATTAAACAACGCAGAAATACTTTTATTTACCTATACTAGATATGATATGTATAAATTGGGGATGCCTATTAAATGCAACATTCTTTAAAATACTGAAAGTGATCTGGCCATACTGATTGATGTTAAATTTGTGGTGGGAATTCCATTTTTGGGGGGTTGGGGTTTTTTTTTTTTGTTGTTGTTGTTGTGGGGTTTGGTTTTTTGGGGTTTTTTTTTTTTTGGTAATCTGATTAATAAAGTTTGGTGAGTTTGTTCTGGTAAATTTAACTGAAATGGCAGCACAATTTTACAAGGAAAACTGTCTCCTTCCACTACTCACATACATGCTCTCTACTCTTACCTAGTCAATGAACACTTACAATGCCTAGTTTTCAAAAAAAACAGTTTTCTAACAAATCTTTTCTAGAATCAAGACAAGCAAACTACAAAGAATACAAGAAATTAACATTTTTTCCCCCATAACTTTATTTTAATATTTCTTTCATTTTTAAAAAAACATTTAAAGCTGTTAAAGGACAGAAATAGTTTCTTTACATTTAAAGATGTTTTAATAATATCAGACTGTAGCAAGAAGGTAATATTTTAAATATAAGATCTTTCTCACATGTTCCCTATGAAATTTACAGAATGTAATATAAAGGGTAAACCAGTAAAATTCTGCCTTCAGACAACAACTATGCTGACTCCAGTAACCCCAAAGGAATATAACAGAACTCTCATAGCATTACAGAAAGATACACAATTCTTCTCTCTTTCAGATTGAAATACCTACATTTAAAAAAGTTAAATATATGGTCACAGGCAGATCTAGCTTTAAAAATGGCACAGTTGTTACTTTAAATGCATTTTCAATCGAAAGTGGTCTATGCCTAACTATAAGCACCCAAGAAGTCCTCTGAAAGTTACTTCTGTGGTGATTTGCTAGGATGAAGTCAGAATGAGTAATCTCTTTCTTTTCTTGATCTTTTGCCCTATTTATGCAATAAAAGTAACAGATTATACAATAAAAAAACCCTGAGAACAGCTTGAGGAACTTGCAGAAAACAGTCAGAAGAAAGCTGCAGTTTAAAAAGGAATGTTACGCTGCTTGCCTGTGGCCAGTTACCAGTCTCCTTTCCCTCAGCAAGTCGTTATGATCAGAGCACCAGGGGCAAAGCTGCACAAGCTGGCAAATATCAGGGTAGAAACAACTGGAGTTTGCCATCCAAGGTGGCTGTGGTGAGCTGCAGTTCAAAAGAAAAGAACATATGGCTTTTATAAACATCTTTCCAGTGAGTGAGTTTCGCTTTAGGGCAACAAACTGAATGAAGATTGTTAAGAAGATATTTAAATTACTTTTGTGTTAAGAGGTCCAAGATTGATTTCAAAAAAAAAAGAACAACTTAACCTATAGACTCTTCTCAACCAAGCTAATCTGAAAATTCCATTTTACTTAGATTTTTCTTTTCCAACTCTTTTCAAATTTGTGTCAACATCCGCTAACACATCAACAGTCTGTAAAACCGAAGCATATGTTTAAACCACATAGAAAGTCAAACAGACTTCACTGTGTATGACTCAAGAAGGGAGCATGGAAGAAATAAGAAAAAGCTGGAATAAATGAAGGTGGAAAACACCATGAATTAAATAAGGCACACCAACAAATGCAGTTTTCTGATTTTTATTGGTGTTAAAAGTAGTATAGAATTTCCTTTGTAATAAAGTATGTTGAAAAAGGCCACAAACCTTTATGAAGAGGCAAGTCAGCAAGTCTTGAAGACTTACATAAAGAGGCTTCGACCGCATTAGCTTTCTTTTACCAGTCTCACAAAATCTTGATTACAAAATAAAAGCAAAAACTATTTTCTGCAATTACTTCTACAAACAAGAACTGAGCTACACTACTTGCTGTAGCTCAGAAAGTTGATCTACAAATGGCACCTTTTATTCAGGATGTTTACTCCTTGCATATTAGGATTTGCAGTTATTCATACCAGTGACAAAAATCTGAAAAACTGGAATAAAAGATGTGTCTTGTGCTCTGACCAAGTACATCTGGTTAACTTTTCTCATCCTCATTTTCCTTGATCTGTTCTTTTTTTTATGTTTACTCATTTGATTTCTTCCTTTGGAGAAAGTGGATCTGCGGTCAATAAATTATTTTCTTGGCTTTGTATTCCCTCCTTCAATATTTCCAATGATGAATTACTTTAATCTCTCACAATTGTTATCCCCCAAGACAGTGGCTTTTGTTCTCTTACTTTCTTCTTTTCCCCTCTCACTTATGTCATCTTATAGACTATCCAGAACTGTCCAAACTAATTTTTCCAACTGTATATTTTACAGCTATCCAAGACCATTACATCCTTCCAAAGGCTTCTATTAGTTCCTTATCTACCTCTATAACTTATTATTGGAAAGATGATATACCTACTAAGTATCCAAGTAATGTATCGTTTCTATACCTATTTATCTTGTAGGAAAAAATAAAATGCTTTTAATATTATTTCATGTTATCACAAAAGAACTGACCTAACCTGAGAAATCAGAGATGGATCCTATTCTAACTGAAGATTCATTATTCTGGGAGATAATACAGAAACCCTGTGTAGTTTTCAATTGAAAATAAACTAACTGTAAATAAACTGAATTTTTACAAGACCCAAGGAGGTCATCTGGTCCATCTTCCAGTTCTAGGTGCAATCACTGAAAACATTAGAAGAGCATAGCTATGTCTTTGTCTACCTAAATCTTGAAAAACTACAAGGAAATTTCACAACTTGTTCCAGTGTTGCACTGCCTTCCTAGTGCCTTTTTTTTTTTCTGATGTCCAATCTGAACCTCAAAAACTGCAATGTGTGGTCAATCCCTCTCGTCACACCCTCTGACAGTACTGAAACACTGCTTGGCTTCCACCTGCTAAATGTAAATGCATTCCCTACTCTACTATTATGTTCTTCTTCCAGAGTCCCCCGGTTTTATTACCCATTAAAAAGTATCCTTCCACTCGATCTAACCACCTTCCACACCTGTGACAACACCGAACCGCAGAACCATTAAAATGCTGGCTGAACTAAAAATGCCCACCCTCTGGTTTTCAGATCTCTCCTTTTTGGTCATGTGCTCTACGCCACTGATTGTCTCACAAGTTTTCTTCCTTCCTTTTCCCTTTCTTCTGCTTTTTCAACCTGCTTTCCTTGGCAGTAGTTAAGAGAGGCTGCCCTTTGATTACATCTTTCTCTTGCAAACTGTTATACTCAGTATCTTGCCATGGACAAAAGGAATATAACCTATATACAGACCCAGCAGTTATCCTTATTTTAGTCCAACCAACATTTTAAAAACCTAATCAAAATAAAACAATTATTCAACAGTTAAAATGTCACTTGTAATCCAAAAAATTGCCTAATTATTACAGAGAAGTCACATCAAAAATAGAGGTTTTAATGGGGTCAGTGAGATACTACCAACCTGAGTTCTTTCCTGGGAGGACTACAGTGTTGATGGTGGGGATTTTCTTCCTCCTCAGACTGGGGTCCCACCAGGTTATTTTTAGACATTAGTAGGGTTAATGTAGACTAGCTCTACTCTGGTCCCATGGACAGAAACTGTCAGCACACTGCATGCATCCCTGGAGTTCATCTTTTGGTTTGACTTGATCAGAGACAAGTCCAATTCACATCCCCAGTGAGTGTACAGCAATGAGAAGCAAAGTTGGATGAGTAGGGAAAACTGGGAGATTCACTTCAAAAGCACATTTTGCAAACTAAATTGCTAGTACGTGCTCAGAGGGAGTCCAGTAGATTTCTATGCCTGATCACTAAAAAAGCATTGTCAGTTGTAAAAGTGGCATACTTGTTTCAGAAGTGACTGCAGATAAATGCAGAACACGCATAACAACAGTTTTACAGTGTGTTACGTCTCAGAAAATATAGAAATTTTAGCTGAAAGTACAATAGTAATAATAGCAATAAACTTGTAGGACCCATTCAATTCCTGAATTATTACACTTAAGAGCTATCAAAATTGATTAATAAAGAATGTGCTCAGTTATATTTAGAATCCAAAGACATTTAAATAAGATTTTAAAGAAAAAAAATATTTCTCATGCCAATATTATTTTCAAATTGTGCCAGCATATATTACTTCACTCAAAGCCCTCAGTTCCCAAACATGCTAGTCCAAAATTGTGGTTTAAATTATATTTGAAATCTCTATAGTAGTTATGTCAATATACTACTTTAAATTTGAAAAAATAATTTTGTCTTACTATTGCATACTTAAATTTTGGCATCAGTTCTGTGAATAATTTGAAACCTATGTAAAAGTTTCCTATGGGACAAACACTAGAACATTATGGAATATTAGAGGGTGTGTGACAACACATACTATTTTTCATGTCAATAGATACATGAAGTAGTGAAGAAAAGATCTTCAAGCAGGGCAGAGAAGAAGGTGAAGGTTTTGTGCATTTTAGAGCTTTTTACAGAAGCTTCAAGGTTTAGAAAGCACCTATGAATGACATCTGGTGCCAGAATGAGGGGAGAACAAGTGCTTGAACACAGTCCTCCTCTATTTGGTAGGCTGCAGGAGATATAAAAGTTTACTGCAATAAAGTTAAAACAGTGACATGCAGTGTTGGAAGGCTGTCATTTAACTAACAATGAATTTCCAGACATTGCCTACTGTATTTCCTTTTATAACAACACAGTATATAGGGGTTTTTAGAATTATCTTTGGAGGGTGAGAAATATGCTTCTGTAGTGATGCCACATTAAAAAAAAAAGTGCTGTAAATTACAGACCTGGAGTTTTTTAAGACACAATCACAGAGTTTGCTTTGTATAGAGATGCATGTCACAAATATTTTTCTTCAATATTTCATACAACATGCTTATGTGTATACACTGTAAGCTTCAAGACATACGGTACTTCAGGAAATAATAAGAATCAAAGCAACTCCAGCTAGTTTCAAGTTATAGGCACATAACATGACTTTATTTTCTTTTAGTCAGTATAAACACATAATATGTATAATATGCAAATAATAATATCTATAATATGCATCTTTAAAATCTAAAATCTTGAAAAGGACTGCTAGCTGCACAGCAAAAAGTATCACCTTGCCAAAAATCCATTATCTCAGCAGACCAGATAGGAATATAGTTTTTAGGGGTTTACTATTTTTAGTTTTCATTATTCAAACTATTCTTTGAAAATAAGAAGGTACATGTAGAACCAAAACTTCCAGAAGCAGATTATGTGGATTAATATGCCTCTGAAAAGTCATCCCTCGAGCTTCAAAAAGATAAGAATTCTTCAGGTCAAGCTGTTGTATACTATTTATGGGAATAACTGCTACAGATAGTATTTTCAAAGTAGCAATCATTGTTCAGGGAAGCATCTATTTATGGTTTAGCTAGTCAGTTATCTTATTGTTCCCTTCATTTTCTTAGGTGCCATGTATTGATATGATAGAAAAAAGTGATCAAAGCAGAAATGAAAGAATAGCATACTGAACTTTTAGTAATACTTGCATATGAGACTGGAAAAATATTAACATATAAATAACTTAAATATTGTTGAAATACCAATTTCAACTCCAACTTTTGCACAAGAGCCTGTGACTGCTGACTGACCACTGTGGAAGTTTAGAGCCTTTCTGCATTATACCATGTACTTGAGAGGTAAAGTAAACATAACAAGTTCGATGAAAACACACATTTTCTAATTTAACTCACACTTTTTTACATCTGCTTTTGATTGTCCTAGTGGATTCTTTACATCACAGACTTTAGTTCAAGGCCATCTTTTTAACATTATCTGGATTCGTATTCCACTTGTTACAGAGGCTTGCCATTACCTGTGCTTCAATACACCAAAACCTAACTTAAGAAGAAATACATGCTTTTCAAAGGAAATGCTAATTCATTACACCCCTATCAAACTGCATGCACAGTAAATTCAGGGTTTAAAGTAATCTTCCATAGCCTTCTGGTTTATTAAGTTAACATGTTTTGAAGCTGGTTACATGGAAGTGCTTCCCAACCACCACAATTGTTGTGCTATGTAGTAATAAACAGTAAATAATGGTCAAATTAAAAAAAAAAAAAAAAAGTACCTATTTTCTTTTCCCCTCAAGTGAATTTATATAAACAACTTACATACCAAAATCAGTATCTATAAAAGCTATTCAAAACCAGAACCATTGATTTTGCAGGGAACCAAGAAGTGTTATGCCAGAGCCCATCACACAGTGAATTGTTCTGATTAAAAGCTAGCCATTTCTCTTCTTCAAAAAGAAAGATTGAAAAAATTACCAACTCACCAAATTAATCTGCAATCGCAACTTTTCTGTTGACCCTCATAGCCACTGTGAGCCTGCAGCTGGATGGTGGGATCCCATCGGGAAGCACAGTGTCCCACTCACCTCACAGACTTGCACAGCTGGTCCTGCTGTGCCACAGCTGGCAGCACTGGGCATGGAAGGAGCACCAGCAAGTGGCACAGGCAGCATCCCCCACAGGAGGAAGGGACAGGGACTTTCCCATGTAGGAACTAGGGATGGACCGGTATCACCAGTCAGGACAGCACAGATGGTTCTAAAGAACTAATGGTAAAAGTGAAATTTTTCATGAATTTCAGACCTAATAAACATCTGGTTCATTTATATGTTTAATGAACTTGGAGTCATACTGATATAGTAAGTTTTGGAGTTTGTTTTGAGACTCTTTAAGCAAGTTTAATTAATTCTCTCTTCATTTTTATTCACATAAATTCAGAAAGCAGAAATTAAACTGAATAATTCAACCTTCCTACACTACTCAGTATCACAGGCTTCTCTTATTCATGCCTTTTACACTCAGGAAAACCAAATGGAAGATAACGTCTCAATGTGACCTCAAACGTAAACTACACAGAAGTCATCTTAGCAAGTATTTATTTTGAAAATAAACTTGAACTTAGTCACACAGATAAAATATAGATAGAACTCATATCTCTCTTTTGCCATTCAATGGTATCTTTAGTTTCATGCTTTTCAGCTAATTACGAGAATTGAGGGGGGTTGGG